>CM077163.1:34400536-35600536 GCA_039583875.1 Platanthera guangdongensis | reverse complement strand
ACTACTTCAAGATATCATTGCACAACCATCCTTCACACCTTCTATTTCAATTCCATTATCTTCCATTTCCACAATCCCCATATCTCAACCTTCATTTCCACCATTCACCAGCTCTCCATCCACATCTCCAGCTGCTCCAATTTCAATTTCTACCTTGCTCAAGTCCCTCTTGAGCATGTAGATCTTCCAGTTCTAGCAGACTGACTCTATGAGCTGATAGCTCCCAGGCTATCACTCTTGTTGGAGACCTCCTTGGCTCCACTTCTACAGTCAGTTGTAGAACTGTCTGCTAGGCTCTCCTCTCTCATTCCTCCTTAGGCAATCCCTTCCTCTGGGTGCCTTGATCCAGTCCTGACTGAATCTGGGCAGGGGGAGATGCCTCATGAAGTGGATAGACTGCCTGCTGTTGTATTGCCTGCTGCTGCTGTATTGCCTGCTGCTGCTGTATCTTCAGCCCAAGCTCAAGCCTCAACACCTCCAGTTGCAGTTATCACAGTGGACCTCAGGTCACTGTTGTCAGATTTTGACTCTATATATTTCAGCTGTCTTCCAGAGCATACTGCAGTCCAGCCATCTGAAGATCTGTCTAAGGCCATTGTGCCCATTCCAAGCTGTGACACCAGTAAAATAAGCTCTTTTGTAAATTCCATATATACTGCTGCTCCTACTGCTGACATTGATGCTTCTGATAGTTCTGTTGTTGCTGTTATTTTAGTTTCTGAGGATATGCAGACAGAGGCATTTGATTTTGAGCCTGCTGTTATTGCTAATGTTATTTCTATTGCTGAAACTGTTGTATCTGAATCTGTTGTGGTATCTGAATCTACTTCTGCTTCTATTTCTCTTTCTGCTGTTGTTGTTACTACTATTACTATCACTGTTGTTACATCTGCTCAATCACAACAATAGATAGACTATCTCAAAAGGATTGATGCACTATATGATGATCAAAGCTCAGAAAGTGATCAGTTCAGAACTGATTCAGATGATTCCTCTGCTACTATTGCAAGGAAAAGAAAGGCCAGAAGCAAAGCAATGAAAAGAGTTCCTCCAGCAAAAGTCAAAGATACAAATGATATTCCTTATTACATACTGCATAACTGTCCTATCACAGAACATTGGATGCAATACTCCAAAAATCAACTGAAGGCTATGAAGAAAAAGAAAAAGTATGAGAAAGGATCTTCACAGTTCAATCATCCTCCTCCTCCTCCCTCACCTGATGCAGGTGGTAGTTCAGTTGTTCAACCTTCTGCCAGAAGCCAATCCTCCTATCAACCTCAAGGTAGATCCCAATATAGAGGAAGTCAATCCAGAGGCTACCAGTCAAGGAGAGGAAACTACAGAGTAAACCAAAGAGAATTTCAAGTTTACTCCAAAGGACATTCCAGGCAACTCCCTTATTCAAGGGAAGGACAAGCTTCCACTAATACTACTTAAGGTTCCTTTCCTTACAAGCTGAAAGAGTTAGTCTCCTCCAGAGCTCCTCTAGACAATCCCTCAAACAGATATGAGCCTCCAGTTCCTTTTGATGATCCAGAGAACAATCCTACTTCATGGACAGCAAGAATGAAAGAATTAGCTGCTCGGGACCAGATCAAGAAAGCCAGAGAACAAGACAAAGACACTTCAAGTATTACTACTTTATCTGATCAAAGAAAGAAGGAACTTGAAAGATATTCATCCAATAAATTCTTTGATTCAGAAAGCTACATGAAGCTGCACCCTGAAGCTGTAGTGCCCAGGCCTAAGCAACAAACCTCTTTAGGTGCAGCTGATGACAAAAGATCTAAAAAGGAAGCTCTCAGTCCAAACAGAGAAATAGTACTTATAAAGAGCAAAGAAAAGGAGTAATTCTGTAAGGTGACAGTTATTTTGATTTCTAAACTATCTGAGATTATGTCTGTGATTCTGCAATGTTTTGTTGTTATATTGTTGCTTTGTATGTTTTTAATTTTCCAATATCTGTAAATAGTAATCCTAACCCAAATAGGGGGAGATTGTTGGAACACCCTATTACTGATTTGGGTCAGGATCACTATGTCTCTTAGGAAACCTGTTTTGACCTCATTGTATAGATCTAAAGGTCAATTAGAATTTAGTTTAATGGTTAGTAGTTAGGTTTGAAGGCTACCCTCAAGACCAGAAAATTCAGTTCAGGTGACCAAGTCATTTCGTCGAGCTCAGTACGACGAATCGTCGAACTCCATTCGACGATCGTTGAGCTCACTTCGATGAATCGTCAAACTCCATTCGACGATCGTTGAGCTCAACTTCAACAAGTCGTCGAACTCCATTCGATGATCTTCGAGCTCAGATCGACGATCTTGACTCCAGTTTGATTCTTTATCTCTGAGCTCAGTTCGACGATAGTTGAGCTCAGATCGACGATCTCTATTTCTGTCTAAGTCCAAGTCTCTGAGCTAGTTCAACGATAGTAGAGCTCAGTTCGACGTTTCTCTGAAGAGTTCAATGATTTTCAAGATTCAAATTCAAACAGTTAAAGAATTATTCTCAGCATTTAATTCAGAGATTTTGTAGCCGTTTTCAATTAATCTGGAGCAAGTTTCAAGGAATTTTCAAGGAATGATTTTATTGGACTTTCCTCCAGAAGACAAATATATTTAAGGAAGTCATTTATTAACAGGCTAACGGCTATCTTGGACAGTGGATCATTTCTATTCAGACAAAAGGAATAAAAGATCAGATTTTTCATCTCTGCAAAAGTAGAACAAGAAGTCAGAAACATATTCTCTGCAACAACAACTCTTACAACAACAATTGCACAAGAGAAAGAAAGAGAGTTGCAGACATTCTCAGTCTCAAAGATTCATACAAGAACACTCATCACAAAAGGAGATCAATCAACTGAAACTTTCAGATCTCTCTTGATTCAAGTGTTCAAAGGCCATCATCATTCAAGACTCCAGCCACCTCACATTTCAGTTGTTGCTGAAATCATCATTTGCTGGAGATCAAATCATTTGAAGGCCTATCACCATACTGCAAAGCTTCACTTCCTGAACAACTCAAGATCTCAGGGGGAGCTTTGACAATATCCACAATCTTCTCTCTGATTGTTGACAGAGAAGAACTTCTCATCCCTCTCTCACTCTCTGCTGTAAAGGGTTTTTCAAACTCCCTTCAAAAGTTTGTGATTGGTTTCTGAGACCTTATCAAAACTCAGTGGTGGCAAGACACCTGATCAAAAAATATGGTTTGGTTTTTGAGCACCTTATCAAAATCTCATTAGTGCCCAGGACACCTGATCAACTCATCCTGCAGTGGATTCCTACCTAGGGTGGTAGAAGAGTGGATGTACCCAGGTTGATTGGGGAACCACTATAGCTCCTTGTGTCATCTGGTTGCTTACTTTATTTTTGTTTCTGACTGTGGTTTGTGATTGCCTTGTGATTGCTTTGTGATTATTCTTGTTTAGATTTACTTTATATTATTTGATTCCCTGTTCACTTAGAATACAACAACTGTTGTAAAAAGTTTGTAGCAAGCACCATACTCTATTCACCCCCCTCTAGAGTATATCAGATCTAACTTGCACTTTCACCCCGTCTTCGGGTCTCTCGCACCAAACCACATAGCCTAGGTCCGATTCCACTTGCCCGTTGCTCACGCCGCCTAGTCAATTTAAGTCTGACGCGCGGGCCAAGCTTCTCTCGGATCCCAAAATTTCCAAACAATCTCATAACCCAGTTATGATCAAGGCTGGTTCCCAGACCGCCAATTTAGCAGAACACGTTTCCGCTAAGTTTTTCGGGTGCGCCTTGAAGCTAACCTCCAAGGATCCCTGCTGCAATCTACCGCGTAGAAACACGAAAAACCCAAAGCACGGAGTCTTCTCCAGTAAAATCAAATCAAATGCAACATCACCGATCCAGACGGTACACATCCGGGTAGGCTTCACACACAATGCCTATGCCCGTACTTACGATTCCGGACTCTATATGCAACACAAGGGGGACTATTCACATCAACCCCAAGGAACACCACACACTCACCGCATACTCGCGGGAGCGGGATTCCCTATGCAGAAAGAAAGAGTTTCACATGCTCAAGTAGAGAATCGTTACCCTTGTAGTCTGCTTTGGAGCCATGGAAAAACTACATGGATGGAAGACTTAGCAACGAACTTTCCTCCATGGATCCTCTCTCAGATCTCAAAATGAGGCTCTGATGCTCCGCCAGCGGCCGAAATCCCTTCCTTCTTCCTCCTCTTTCCAACTCCTTGAGAGAGAGAATGGTTGGAGAGAAAAGAAGGATTAACACCCCTATTCCCGGCCTTAACAGAGCAGGAAACCATCTGAGCCCTTGGATCTTAATTAAAGGAAATGAACGGCTCAGATCTGCACAAACTTCCCCAGACCTGGGCCGAACACGGCCTCGCACACGGCCGTGTCCCAGGCCATGTGCCTTGATTGAGGCACGATCGCTGAACGGAGGAAATGCACACGAGCAAAGACACGCCCGTGTCTCACCTGACACGCCCGTGTCGGCTCCTTGACACGCCCGTGACCTGGGGCGTGTCACGCATAATCGCCACACCAACCGACACGACCCAACTGAACACAGGTACGGACATGGGTAGGCACACGCCTGTGTCGAATGACACGCCCGTGTCATGAAGCTGTGTTCCTGGTCGTGTCCTTCTCGGGATGAAAACGGCCAAAAATCAACAGCCAGACATGGCCTTGGACACGCCCGTGTCCTAGGCCGTGTACCCCAATACCGGCACCAAAAATCCATTTTTACGCAACCGGCTCAAATACGATTTTCGGGGCGTTACGTCTGTCACCACCCGTATGGTCTCCGTCAAAGGAAGCGTAGGCGCTTCAATGGGTGATGCACTCTCATCCGATCGCTGGGGCTCCGACTGCCCAGCACCACTCCTCGCCACCTATCAATATACAAAACACCATTAATCATTTATATCATAACGGTACTTATACATTGACTACACACTCACGCACTTCACGTGCATGAAATACATTCCTAGTGGACATTTGTGAGTTCAATTATGTTCTCTCCTCCCAAACAATCTAAACCTGACTTTGATACCACTTTGTAACGCCCACACTCGTCACATGGCATATAACGGTGGGTCCGGCCGGGGCCCCACGCCATATGTCATAGACACGACCCAACTGAACACGGGTACGGACATGGGTAGGCACACGCCTGTGTCAAACGACACGCCCGTGTCATGAAGCCGTGTTCCTGGTCGTGTCCTTCTCGGGATGAAAACGGCCAAAAATCACCAGCCAAACACGGCCTTGGACACGCCCGTGTCCTAGGCCGTGTACCCCAATACCGGCACCAAAACTCCCTTTTTACGCAACCGGCTCAAATACGATTTTCGGGGCGTTACGTCCGTCACCACCCGTATGGTCTCCGTCAAAGGAAGCGTAGGCGCTTCAATGGGTGATGCACTCTCATCCGATCGCTGGGGCTCCGACTGCACAGCACCACTCCTCGCCACCTATCAATGTACAAAACACCATTAATCATTTATATCATAACGGTACTTATACATTGACTACACACTCACGCACTTCACGTGCATGAAATACATTCCTAGTGGACATTTGTGAGTTCAATTATGTTCTCTCCTCCCAAACAATCTAAACCTGACTTTGATACCACTTTGTAATGCCCACACTCGTCACATGGCATATAACGGTGGGTCCGGCCGGGGCCCCACGCCATATGTCATAGACAAGCGGCTGAATTACTTGTGCAAATCAAAATCTACTCGCATCTTATCTCAAAACATTCTAGCGCAGCATTTTACGTTAACATGAACTCAACTCAGAGAATGTCCACTACTATATAAATTCCACATTTATATATCAAAACCAGGAATGTATACAACTCACACACAGTGGCCTTAAGGCCTTACAGATTTCTCTTTGCACAAATACATTTTCGTACATCGGCACGCAGGCTGGCCACACATGAAATCCAACCACGTTTCTTCGCACGGCCTATAAGGGCCTTTAGTACCAATCCTTCCATTCCGCTCATTGCCATTTAAGTAGCAATACCTGCAATTCACCATCCAATCCAAACAGAAAACAAAGTAACGGTCAGCATTAGCTGACCACTTATAATGACCCCACCCCATACCCGGGGTAGTGGTTCCTTCCCTATATACATAACCATCATCTTTTCTATCAATCTATCAATCACAGTCCATATCACAAACGCCGGTCTCCACCGGACGCTCCGTGCACTCAGGGCACCTTCTGGGTGTACCGGATATACCAGTCGTACACCGCCAATCGAGGCTCTTCACTTGTTTGTTGGGCGGTTCAAGCCTATTCCACCAATCTCACTATTGGCGACATCCCGTCCATACCACTCAGAGGTACTGCCTTTCAGCATTCACACACAACCAGAGCAGATCGACCCACACCATGTGGTGTGGCAAGCCAGGTTTAACAATGCTCCCCAGACATTACCACCCATCAACCCCTCACCTATTCCTGATCGACCCACCCTTGTGGTACAACAAGCTGGGTTCAACTCGGCTCCCCAGGCATTGCCGTCAATCGATCAATTATCTATCCAGATCAACCCACCCTAGTGGTGTAACAGGCCGGGTTTATCTCGCGCTCCCTAGGTGTGATACCAATTGATCTCTCATCATAACCAGGAGCTTAACCAAAGCCTCCATACAACCATAACCAAATATTCATTCATCCATACACAACCATGCAATCAAAACATAAACCTATCACAGCATCAAATCCACGGAGTCGTCTCCGGTTTATCCATGATCATCACCAATCCAGACCACCGGTCCAGATGGGTTTCACACAGCATGCATATGCCGTACTCCACACTTCCGGCTCTAGATGCAGACTCAACCAAGGAATCACTTCCGAAATCCACCTATTGGTGGAGGATTCCACACACATGTATAAAGAAAGGACTTCGATGTCCACGAAGGAGATCCTTACCCTTGAAGATCTCTTTGGAGCCATGAATCCGCCGGATGGAAATCACCGTCTCAGCGTTGCCTTCACAAAACTGCTCTCGGATCTTCAATCCGCACTCCGCAGCCCTGCTAGCAGCGGATTTCCTCCTTCCTCCTTTCCTTCCCTTGGTCTCTCTCTCTCTTTCTCTCTCTTGGAATGAGAAGAAGAAGATGATGAAAATGAAGAGATAGTCTTCATTTCTCGGCCATATAACAGCAAGGAGCAATCTGAACCATCAGATCTCATGGGAAGAAAAGGAACGGCCAGAAACATTCCCTGAAAACCGCTCTCTCGGGTCTGACACGCCCTATGACATGCCCGTGTCACAGGCCGTGTCGAACCGCCTTTGTAACGCCCCCTATCCGTCGCATAGCATATAGCAATCTTGCTATATGAAGTGAACAATCTTGCAGGTGTTACTAGTCGGACACGGGTCGACACGCCCTGCGACACGCCCGTGTCGCAGGCCGTGTGCCCAGTCTCGACACAATGTCGATCTCAAAATGTCGACTTCCCGGCTGAGTGTCGACACAAGCTTGACATGCCCTGGGACACGCCCGTGTCCCAGGCCGTGTGTGATGTAGGGATTCGTCGGATTAAAATAGCGTACGTATTTTCTTACAACTCAAGCCCACGTAACACGTTCTAACACGTCCTAACACAAACATTCTAGCCGCACGATTCACCGTCATCCCGCACAAACACGCGGAGGGGAGTGGACTAAAAGCGACGATCTAATTAAAGTCCAATCGTTTCCCACCGAAGATCGAAAGCAAAGGTCGCCACACCTTTTTGAGAGGAAGATCAATAACTATATGCCAAGATCTTCCTCAAGCAAAAGGATCCACCGATCCGGCTTCTTGCAAGGATTCGAAAATAAACGCAAGAAGGTTTTCGATTAAATCCAAAAGATCGTATTCAAGATCGCGGATAAAAAGCCATTGCATCCATTCCAAATCTCACAAGAACTCATAAAGGAAAGATGTAGATATTACCCTCCCCAAGATGGGGTGAAGATCACACAAGGAAAGTGGAAGAGTCACACGTCCACGCACCACCGGCGTCACACCGAGAGGCAACCTTCTTCTTCGCCGGAGTCACACCGAGAAGCATCCGCCTCCACGTTTCACAAGCCTTGGATCACCCAAGCGATTGGCTAACAAGGAGGAGAAGGAGGATGAGGGGGGGGGGGCGGCAATCCCAAAGGGAGGTGGCCGAAATTCTCAAGAGAGGATTAATTTAGGTTTTCAAATAGCATGCCTTCATTTCTCATCAAATAAGCCTATATATAGGCAAGTCCCAAAACAAGCAAAATAAATCTAGCCATCCAATTTATTATCTATTGGATGGCTATGAGCACACCAAAAATTAAACATGTCCAAAATAAAAGACAACATGAAATAATGATAACATTAAACTAGGAAAATAAAAGTGCAAATAAGGAAAGGGCTTAAGCCCACCGCGAATGAAGATTGTAGCCACCAAGGTCACGCGACGTGGTAGAAGGTCGTCGAGCATCTTTATGTTGTGCCGCATCAACTTGGTCACGAGCAACTTGATCATCATCCACAGCAACTTGATCACGAGCACTCTTAGCATCAACGGGCAAGGGGATGGGAGACGAGCCAGCATCAATCCTCCCCCCCCCCCTTAAAGTCACTCAACACAGATGAGTGGGCTGCAAGGTAGCGGCGGAGGAGGTCCTCATCCAAGCGAAAGAGATCCGACTCAATAACCCAGGAGTCATCGGAGGGCTTAGGAACGATCACGCCAACGAACGAGGAAGCGGCGATGGCCGCCATCAGCTGGAGAAGTGTAGCCATCTGCAAGTACCTGAGCTGGGACAAGAAATGTACGGGGAAATCTAGGAAACATATCAGCATGTGAAAGCAAAGTAGAAGACTTACCACCCGGCGCTAGGCTTGTAGGTGCAATGGAAGAATGACTCACGGAACTACCACTCACCAACCCAGAAGAGACATTTGTGGAGGAAGAAATATTGGGGGAAAAAGAAGGCGTAGAAGTCCACTCAGTTGGAATGGAAACATATGGCGTTAAATCCAAAACATTGAAAATGGGTGAAATACCCCAATCCGTTGGTAAATCCAAAACAAACGTGTTATCTCCTAGCCTCTTAATAATTCGAAATGGGCCGGCTCGCTTTGGTGCCAACTTCTTAACGGTGCCAGAAAGGCAGCCGCGTGGGAATAAGGCGCACTAAAACAAGATCGCCAACTTGGAAGTTAGACTCCCTCCGAAGTAAATTCGCTTGGGATCGATACGACTCATACGTGGTAGCTAAAGTTGTTCGTATTTGGGCGTGTAAGTCATGTATGTGCTCGGCAAAAGATTGTGCAAATTGACTTGTATGATAAGATGGAGGTAACAGAATCAAGTCAATGGGCACGTTCGCAAGGTACCCGTGCACTACTTCATTTGGTGACATACCCGTAGACCGATTGGTAGAGTTGTTGTAGTCTAATTGGGCTTGGGGGAGGAGCAAATCCCAAGTGCCTTTGTGGTCACCCACAAGACAACGCAACAAGTTTCCCAAACTCCTATTTACCACTTCCGTCTGCCCATCAGTTTGTGGGTGATAGGCGGCGGAAAACAACAACTTCGTTCCCATTAATGTCCAAAGCGTCTTCCAAAAATAACTTGTGAATTTAACGTCGCGATCCGAGACAATGGTCTTAGGAACGCCGCGGTGACTCACCATCTCTTTAAAATATAATTTTGCAATGTGAGACGCGTCATTAATCTTACTACAGGGTATGAAATAAGCCATCTTAGAGAACCTATCAACCACCACAAAAATGGAATCGTGTCGTCGCTGGGTTTGAGGAAGCCCCAAAATAAAGTCCATACTCACGTCCTCCCAAGGTCTAGATGGAATAGCCAACAGAGTGTATAGTCCCACATTAGTCTTTCCCCTTTAGACACTTGACAAACCCGACAGCTACTCACGATTTTCCCAACTAAAACGCGAAGTTTAGGCCAATAGAATGTCTCCTCGACTAAGGCTATCGTTTTATCCCTCCCAAAATGGCCGCTCAACCCGCCACTATGTAGTTCCCATACTATGTGATGGCGTAGGGAGGTACGGGGAATACATAGCTTAGCGTGCCGAAATAAATAATCGTCTATCAATACATATGCTGACACTATCATTGGTGAGTCATCGTGTGCCGCTAGATACACTTCAATCCAAAATCAGGACACATGGCATATTCATCCTTTATTCTCTCAAATCCGACAACCTTTACTTCCATGATCGACAATAAAAGTGTCACTCTACTAAGCGCGTCGGCCACACGATTTTCAGTGCCCTTAAGGTGTTTTAAGGTGAACGAAAACTCTTGCAGATAAGATACCCATTTTGCATGACGGGGGCTGATTTTAGATTGCCCATTAATGTGCCTAAGTGCATCATGGTCAGAGAGATTCACGAACTCCTTGGAAAGGAGGTAGTGTCTCCACTGGTGTAGGCATCTAACGATGGTATAGAACTCTCTATCGTAATTGGAATAATTAAGTTTTGCACCCGCCAATTTCTCGCTAAAATAACTTATTGGGTGTCCCTCTTGGCTTAAGACACCTCCTACTCCTACTCCGGATGCGTCACATGTCAATTCAAATACTTTATTAAAATCTGGTAAGCGCAAAATAGGAGCCTCAGTCATCATCTTCTTAATGTGTTGGAATGCCTGGGTAGCTGCTGGCGTCCATTTAAACTCACCCCTTTTCATGCATTCCGTCACGGGAGCCATAATAGTACTAAAATCCCTAATAAATCGTCTATAAAATGAGGCTAACCCGTGGAAACTCCTAACGTCTCTCAAGCTTGTGGGTTCGGGCCACTCCAGAATTGCTTTCACCTTACTGGGGTCTACCTTTATTCCCTCAGATCCAACCAGGTAGCCCAAAAATTCCACTTCCTTTACATAAAATATACACTTCTTTAAATTTAAATATAATTTTTCGTCCCGAAGTGTAGATAGAATAATCCGTAGGTGAGACACATGTGAGTCAAAAGTGGTGCTATAAATCAATATGTCATCAAAGTACACCACCACAAATCGTCCCATGTATGGTTGGAATATGTGGGTCATCATTCGTGAGAAGGTGCTTGGAGCATTTGACAACCCAAATGGCATGACCAACCACTCGTAGAGCCCTTCCTTAGATTTAAATGCAGTTTTCCATTCATCCCCATCACGTATCCGAATCTGATGGTAACCACTCCGCAAATCCAATTTCGTGAAGATCGAGGCACCAGACAACATATCCAAAAGATCGTCCAATCTAGGGATGGGAAACCTATACTTGATAGTGATCTTATTTATGGCTCTACTGTCTACACAAATATGCCACGTACCATCCTTTTTTGGAGCCAACAAAGCCGGTACCGCACACGGACTCTTGCTGTTCCTAATGAACCCCTTTGCCAATAAATCCGAAATTTGGGCTTGGAGCTCCTCATGGGCTGCGGGGTGCAACCTATAATGGGGCTGATTAGACAATGAGGCGCCCTGCATAAAGTCAATGGCATGTTGGATATCACGTAGAGGGGGCAACGTAGGGGGCAACTCGTCCGGGTAGACATCCTTATACTCTTCCAGCAGTTTTTTTAATTCTTTGGGTAAATCTCCTAAAACCCCATTTTCTTTATTATTATTGAAAAGAACCAATGCATAAATAATCCCATCCACAAAGGGGTCCCTCTCAAATTTTCTCCTACCCATTAGGCTTACCAATTTCTTCTCGACTGGGATTGTGGTATCCGTACTCGGGCTATTGGGTTCCTTTGGGGCCGTGGGTTTTAACGTGACTACCTTCCCATTATATTTGAACTCATAAGTGTTTGCCCTCCCGTAGTGGGTGACATAACGATCATAGATCCAAGGGCGGCCTAACAACACATGACAAGCATCCATAGGGATGACATCACACCACACCTCATCCGTATATGACTTGATCGTAAGTGGAACTAGGCAATGCTTGGTGACCGGGATGGTTACCTTGTTGACCCAAGCCACTTGGTAAGGGGTACGATGAGGCTCGGTAGCCAAATGCATCCGCATAACGGCGTTCTCGGAAACAACGTTCATGGAGCTGCCGCTATCAATGATGAGCTTACAATATTTGTCCCCACTCTTAAAGATGAGGGAGAAAATAGTGGACCTCTTCCAATCATCAAACGGGCGAGGGGTCGTCAGAATACAACGCATAACGCTAAGTAGGTGTCCATCCTCCATATCACTAGGCACACCATCCGTCTCATAACCCTCATCTGCCTCAATCACTAAATCTGCAAAGTCACTAGTGGACTCGTCTAGAAGAGCTAAAGTAGCCTTGGCCTTGGTGGGGCACTCATATACATAGTGGCCTTGAATACCGCAAGAGTAACACGTGGTATTAGCCTTGCTCACCTTGCCAATAGGGATTCTCTCACTATTAGGCTGCCTAGGGTTTCTCGCAGTCACGATAATTGGTTTGGACTCCCCAACCTTCGCCTTACCCTTATCATAATAAGTGGAGGAAAGGGAGCCTATGGGGGCCTTTCCCTTTTGTTGGGAGTAACGGGGTTGGGTTTTCATGGCCAGATGTTTTTCAATGTCCAAGGCGGCATTGAAAGTAGTATTAATATCAGTGTGGCCATATCGAATAAGCTTCTTCTGAATGTCCGGATTAAGTCCCTTACGGAACCTAGAAAGCGTAACCTCTGGCATCTCTTGGATCTCACACCGCACCATCTTATCCTTTAACTCACCCATGTAATCAGCTGTAATTCCCCCGGTTTTTCTGTGCTTTGTTTGATCTTTGGCTGGCATTACGATGGCGTATTTCTGGCTTTTTTCCATTGTAGAGCGTGTTCTTAGCTCTTAGGGTTCCCTATGTAGCCTATTTGTAGCCTGTTAGCAAGATTCCCCAGCTAGCCGGAGTCCGTTTGATGACTCGGTTGGGCCTCTTAGGGAATGCTTGTGTTTTGTCTTCGGGAGGTGTTACCCCGGGTTTTGTTCGTCGAATGCTAATTTCGACTTCGTAGTTGCGTTCGTAGCATGGGTTTTTAGCTGCGGCGTAAATTTCGTCTTTTTCCGAGAAGTTTCGGGTTTCGGGTTGTTTTGATATTGGGTGTAAATAGTAATTATTATGTTGATTGTTTATTATTAAAACTGATATATATAGTCTTGGGTTAGAACTAGGGCTGGGTTCCTTTTCTCCTTTTCCTGTGTCTCTGCTTGATAGAAGCCGCCGCCTGTGCGTGAGGAAGAGAACCGCCGGTCTACCCTATCCTTCGGACGCCGATTCCTGGAGATTTAGCGGTCGGAGTTCGGTTTCGAGAGTGGATCTGGACTGCCCTCGCCGGGATCTGCATTCGTTCTTCTCCTCAACTTGCTGCTCCGCGGCCAGATCTGTGAGCGGGGGAGGCCGCCGACCAAGTTTTATGGTATTTAGGCAAGTGATGTACCCTCATCCTTGCCATAGTTGATCTTTGTCTTCGTTTGATTAAATTTTTTATCTCTTTCTTGTTTAGATCTTAGGTGTAAGCTAGGGCTTGATCCCGATCATACAGTGGTTAGTGTAGAAAGATCCAGTTAAATCTCAGTTTTCCTGAAGGATTGTGTCTATTAGGGACAGATTTGGTTCGGTCTAGGTCGAGTAGTTACCATTGCCGACGGAGGTTGTACTCGAGAGAGAGAGAGAGAATCCCCATTCTCGTTTCTTGGTAGTTTGCTGGATCTGGCTCCTGTAGCCAGCTGGGGTGTCGACACTGTTGTGTCGACACCGGCCAGTCTTGGTGTCGACACTTGGTGTCGACACCGGCCAGTCGTGGTGTCGACACTTGGTGTCGACACCAGACGCGGCAGTGTCGATACCTTGTGTCGACACCGGCCGTTGTGGTGTCGACACTTGGTGTCGACACCGACCGCAGTTGTGTCGACACCTTGTGTCGACACCGGCTTGTCGTGGTGTCGACACTGGTGATGCGCTTGTTTTGGGGTCAGGTAGACTCGGGGTTGGTTCGGGTTAGGCGTGCAAGGCCGCGTCGGCTGGACCCGACGTTTTTTGTCTTGGGTTCGTGTGTTTCTTAGGATTGTTAGAGTGACTTTTTCCCTAGGGGGAGGCATTTGGGTGTTCGGCTAAATTCCGCATGCCGACTCTTGGGTTGTGGCAGGTCGTGGAGTTTTGGTGGCCTCTGGAGGGGTGGTTTTATGTGGAGAGCTGTGGCCACCACCTTTTGCCCCGGTTTGGGTTGGTGTGTGTGGGACCCTAAAGCTGCCACTGTTTGACCCCTTAGCCCTTTTTGGGTATGATTTTGGCTATGTATTCAGACCCATGTTTTGACCACTGCCACTTACCCACGTGTTAGGACTGTTAGTCCCTTTCCTGTTTATGCTTTCTGTTCATTTGGCATATGTATATGTCTTGATGCCTTTGCAGGCTCTCTCTTGGTAAGGCATATTGGTCTTATTGCTCGCACTTGGTGAGCTCTGCGGTGTTTTTGACAGCATTCTTTTCTTACTGTCATCCCCTTTTCTTTTGCTTATTGCAGTTTGTTGTCGGGTTGGTAAACCCTTCTTCTTATTTTGCTAATTAATTTATTGCTCTATTTTACCTGTTGATTGTTTCCTTGCTGAGGTGTTCCTTTCTTGACTGCCTCAGGTGCAGGTTGTAGCCAGTTCTGCGGCTAGTTCTTTTGGAGGGGCTGTTGGTGGCCTCTAGGGTTGCTGAGATAGCTGATCCCCGTTTTGTTGTGAGGTAGTTCCTTACTTTTCTGTATAGACATACAGACTCACCAATGGGTTCGTGTCAGGTTGTTGACGCCCACTGGTGGCTCCTTGTGATGCTGGACATGACATTAAACTGCTGATTTTGCCTTTTTGTGGTTGGTTACTTGCTTCTGGGAAGGATTTATGCTAGGTTGCATGTTAGATCTTTTAAAACCTAAAAGTAATGCTATATGTACTTCATGCATAACATGTTTTCTAAAACAATGACACTATTTTTCCTTAGCGTAAAACACTATCTTTTATACCTATAATATCCACCTTAGAGTCGTGCATACCATGAGTCGTCCCCCGGGGACTCTCGTGCTTATTTAGGGTGTCAACTTAATTGAACCAAAGTATTTTCTGCTGCGTATAGATATAATTTTACCTATGGACTAGCTGATCCACTGTGCCGAGGGATACGGCCATCCAACTTAACTGATTTTCTTTCATATTTAATCAACGTGTTTCCTTAAAATCAAAGGTCTGGAGTTTTGCCTGAGCGTGTGCAGTTATCCCCTGCACGACGTGGCATCACGGCACGTGCTTTCTCTTACTCTGATACGATTTTACCGTTGAGAAAATGCGGGTTGTGATAGTTGGTATCAGAGGGAGGTTGCATGACAAATGGTTGGGCAACCTTTCCCTTGTCTGCTTTAGTAGTTGGCATCATACCATTCACACAACGATATGTCGTCAGCACATCTTGGCCGAAGCACGTACACTACACTCATGAGCATAAAGAAGTATACAGGGCATATTATGTAGTATGGGATGCATAATATGTGTTTATATATAGATCGACCATAGGAGGAAACATATGAGGGTTATGTAGTATTGGATGCATAACCTCACCACATGAATGCGGCTGGCACGTTTTCTTTTCTCGTTACATGGGAATGTTATGTAGTATGGGATGCATAACGTTTTCATGTGTACGCCGACCATGGCATGCACTAAGGCCTTTTTAGAATGCATAGTACATCATGCATAGCATAACATTTCATAAGCACAACATGCCAAGCTAAAGATTTGCAAGATGACATATGTACACACATGGTTTTGAGTCAAAAAGAATACAAATACATGCATTCATGGTCTAGGCACCTGAGTTAGTATGATGGTGGTGAACCATCTTAGGATAAGCATAACATCATCATGGTAAAAACAACTCCCAGAGCAAGCTTTGCAGTTGAAGTTCATATTTAAGTGTGTTTGTCTGTACCGGGTAGTTTTGTTCTAGTTGATGGGCTAGGATTTGTCTAAAGCTTGTGCGATTCTAGGATGGCGAGACGTCCTGCGACGAGATCGACCCCACAATCCGAGGGTGAGACGTCAGGAGCCCAGAGTGAAGCGTTGGTAGAAAGCATGCGGCAGAGTAATGAGGAGCTATCGAGGCAGGTAGTGGCTATGCAGGCTCAGATTCAGTCCCTTGTAGCAGTGGTGGTGGGACAGACCCCGAGAGCTCAGAACCCCGCAGAGGGGGTAGTTGTTCCTGTCCCTCCTGCTCCTCCCGTGCCTTTGGTTGTGGTGCCTCCGGAGATGGCGTTCATATCCCAGTTTCAACGGTTGTGACCCCCTACCTATGATGGGCAGGCAGATTTCATGATTTTGGACGACTGGCTGATTACCATTGAGGAGATGTTCTCTTACTCAGGGATTACGGACGATCAGAGGGTGATGCTCGCTGCCTACCAGCTCAAGGACTTAACAAAGAATTGGTGGCTGAGAGAGAAAGAGAGCTTAGTGGCAGGTTGCACTTGGGAGTCATTTAAGGTGCTGTTGTTAAGTAAGTTTCTGCCTTCAGTCGAACGGGACCGGCTAATGAACGACTTTCTTCACTTAAAGTAGAGGAAACTCACGGTTAGTGAGTATGAGATTGAGTTTAGTAAGTTGAGTCGGTTTGCTCCGGGTCTAGTGAGTGTTGAGGCAGACCGAGTTAAGCGATTTCTGGGTGGACTAAGAAGCAACAATCAACAGTTAGCGAATGCCTATGGAGCAGTCAGTTATGCCAGCGCGGTTGAAGCTGCTTTGAGAGTCGAGGCCATTGAGAATGCCAAGAATAGAGGCCGGCAGTTAAGGAAGGATAAGCGGAAGTCCGGTGGAGGGAAGAGCCCTCAGGAACCTGATACTGTCTCGATAAAGAAGGTCAAAGAGATTTGTAGCTTTTGTGGCCGGTCAGGCCACCCCTTTGAGAAGTGTTTCAAAAGGTTGGGAGCGCAGAGGAAGGAACAGGTGCATGCGATTCAGGGTGTTTCCAGGGGAGACGTGGTGTGTGCCTTGTGTGGAAGGAAGGGGCATGAGGCTGCCCGTTGTTGGTTAAAAGATAAGGTCTATTTTCAGTGCGGCCAGAAGGGTCATCTCAAGACAAGGTGCCCTCAGACCCAGCCTATTTTGCAGCCAGTTCCCCTCCAGGCTTTGCCACCGCCTCAGCAAATGAATAAAGGAAAGGGGAAGCTGAATGTGCTTTCGGCAGACGAAGCGCAGGCCTCGACCCAGGTTATCTCAGGTTCGACTACTCCCCAATCGTTTCGTTACGTTCTTTTTTTTATAGTAGTTTTCGTTTTAGCGCTTGTTGCCTTAGATGCGTGTGCAATTCGTAGGATGATTTAAGGTAAAGAACCGCTGGGCGCGCGTTCTCTTCGATTCCGGTGCTACCCACTCGTTTGTGGCTAGAGCCTTCGTGGAGCGGTTCAGTTTGGGCTAGATCGTGTTGGTGGTGCCTTCTGCATTAAGTTCCCCTCCGGTGACTCTGTGGTTACGGACCTGGGTGTCCTAGATTGTCCGATTTTGTTGGGAGATTTTCTAGCCAAGGCAGACTTGAAGGTGATTGACCTGGAGGACTTCAACGTTATTTCGGGCATGGACTGGTTGTCAAGGTACGATGCTGTGATCCAGTGCAAGGGTAAGTGCTTGGACTTCGTCAAAGACAACAGTCAGCTAGGGAGCGTTTATGGATATTCTCTCCAGGAGTCTCCAATCATTTCTGCGGTGCGTGCTCAGAAGTTGCTTGTTTCTGGCTGTTTTGCCTGTGTGGTTTCCCTGGTAGGGTCGATTGTTAGTGAGCCCCGTTTGGAAGAGATTCCTGTGGTCTGTGACTTTTCTGATGTGTTTCCAGATGATCTTCCCGGTCTTCCACCCGACCGAGATGTCGTGTTTGCCATAGATTTGGAGCCAGGTACGCGTCCTATCGTAAAGGCGCCGTACGGGATGGCCCCGGGAGAGCTGGAAGAGTTGCGAATTCAGCTGGATGAGTTATTGGCAAAAGGCTTTATAAGGCCGAGTTCTTCGCCTTGGGGTGCGCCTGTGCTGTTCGTTAAAAAGAAGGATGGGTCGATGAGGTTATGAATCGACTATAGAGAGCTGAACAAGGTTACTATTAAGAACAGGTACCCTTTGCCGCGAATCGACGATTTGTTTGACCAACTGCGTGGTAGTGCCGTGTTTTCCAAGATAGATCTTCGTTCGGGCTATCACCAGTTGAGGATTCGGGAGTCGGATGTTCCGCGGACGGCGTTCCGCTCTCGTCATGGGCATTTTGAGTTTTTGTTTATGTCATTTGGTTTGACTAATGCGCCCTCAGCTTTTATGGATTTGATGAACAGAGTTTTCAAGGATTTTCTAGATAAGTTTGTGATTGTCTTTATAGACGATGTTTTGGTGTATTCTAAGTATGCGGAGGAGCATGATCAACATTTGTGGATGGTCTTGGCGACTCTGAGACCATAAGCTATACGCCAAGCTGAGCAAATGTGAGTTTTGGTTGCCTCAAGTTTCCTTTCTAGGCCACGTGATTAATAAGGAGAGAATATCGGTGGACCCAGAAAAGATCGCTGCTGTTATGGAATGGGCGAGACCTGTTACCCCCAAAGAGATCAGAAGCTTCTAGGGTTTGGCTGGTTATTATAGAAGATTTGTAGAAGGTTTCTCTACCTTGTCCGCGTCGTTGACCAAGTTGACGCAGAAGAACGTAGCTTTTGTATGGGATGGTAAGTGTGAGAAGGCTTTTGAGGAACTAAAAAGAAGGCTATGCTCGGCTCCATTTTTGTCTTTGCCTATGGAGGGTAGTGAGTATGATATATATGTGGATGCGTCGCATGTTGGTCTGGGCTGCATTTTGATGCAGGGTGGGAAGGTGATTGCGTATGGGTCGAGGCAGCTAAAGACTCACGAGAGGAACTACCCTACGCATGACCTGGAGTTTGCAGCTGTGATCTATGCGTTGAAATTGTGGAGGCATTTGCTATATGGCGCGCAATGCAAGATTTTCACGAATCATAAGAGTCTGAAGTATGTCTTCACTCAGAAAGAATTGAATCTGCGCCAGCGGCGGTGGTTGGAGTACGTGGCCGACTATGATGTTGAAATTCAGTATCATCCAGGCAAGGCCAATGTGGTGGCTGATTCCCTGAGTCGGAAGTCAGGTAAGATTTTTAATCTTTCCGCCGAGCGTCTAGTGGAAGAGTTTCTGTTGATGGACATTTCTGTGGGAAGCTGTGATTCGCAGAGTAGCATAGCAGTAGCAGAACCTTCGTGGATTACGCTTACGAGACTGCAACAGAAGGACGATCCCGATCTTCTGCATTTGTATCTTCGAGCTGAGAAGGGTGAATTACCAGACTTCTCTATAGATGTTGCGGGTACCTTGAAGTACCGTGGAAGGTTTTGCATCCCCGCAATTGGAAATATCCGGGATATGGTGTGCCGAGACGCCCACGGATCTAGTGTTGCCTACCATCCAGGGTCTACCAAGATGTATCGTGATTTAAAACAGATTGCCTGGTGGTACGGGATGAAGAAGGACATAGCCAGATTTATTTCAGAGTGTTTCACTTGCAGGCGTGTGAAAGCCGACCATGGGAGGCCTGGTGGCAAGCTGACTCCCTTGGAGATTCCGATGTGGAAGTGGGAGAGTATCTCGATGGATTTCATTACCGGCTTACCGAGATCGCCTAAGGGGCATGATTCAGTTTGGGTAATTGTAGACAGATTAACGAAAAGCGCTCATTCCGTACCATTTAAGATCGATTATCCGATGAGGAAGATAGCCGATCTGTATCTGGAAGAGGTTGTCAGATTGCATGGTGTACCCGTAAGTATCATATCAGATCGAGACTCCAGGTTCACGTCTCGTTTTTGGAAGAGCCTTCAAGAAGGGTTGGGTACAGATTTGAGATATTCCACGGCTTATCATCCGCAGACCAATGGTCAGACAGAGCGAGTAAATCAGATTGTGGAAGATATGATCCGATGCTATATTCTGGACCACGGAGGAGCGTGGGACGAGCTCTTGCAGCTTATGGAATTCGCATACAACAAAAGTTATCAAGAAAGCTTCCAAATGGCTCCCTTTGAAGCATTGTATGGGAGGCGCTGCAGGACTCCCTTGTTTTGGGCTGAGCTTGGCGAGGGACCTTTGTTGGGTCCAGAAGCGCTTGAGGAGATGGAAACCGCTGTGAAGCTTATTCGGGAAAAGCTTCGGATAGCCCAGGAGAGATATAAGAAAAACGCCAATCGGCGTAGATCGGACTTGGAATTTGTTGTGGGGGACTCGGTGTTCTTAAAGGTCTCCCCGTTGATTGGAGTCAAGCGGTTTGGCAAGAATAGGAAGTTGGACCCGAGGTACGTGGGGCCGTTTCCGATTGTTGAGCGGATTGGGGTATCAGCCTACAGGCTGGCTTTGCCCGCAAATTTCCCTGGCGTGCATGATGTCTTTCACGTCAGTCAGCTGCGTAAATGTGTGAAAATTGGCAGGCAGGTATTGGATTATGTGCCTCAGTTGGAGCCGAATCTTTCTTATGAGGAGGTGCCTGTTCGCATTTTGGATTCTCAAGTTCGGGCGTTGCGGAAGAAGACTATTCCTATGGTTAAAGTTTTATGGAGGAATCAGGATGTGGAGAGCGCGACTTGGGAGTTGGAGTCAGCTATGAGGGAGGCTCACCCTCGTCTGTTTCCCTGATGTTGTGCCTGGTATGCTCTATTTTGTTCTTATTTATTTGTGGCTCTTTCCTGGTTCTTTCTCTCTCCTACTTTATAGGAGTGTTGTGAGTAAAGTTTCGAGTTGAACCTTTCTTTTAGGGGGAGTGGCTGTAACGCCCCCGGTTTTTCTGTGCTTTGTTTGATCTTTGGCTGGCGTTACGATGCGTATTTCCGGCTTTTTGTCGTTGTAGAGCGTGGTCTTAGCTCTTAGGGTTCCCTGTGTAGCCTGTTTATAGCCTGTTAGCAAGATTCCCCAGCTAGCCGGAGTCCGTTTGATGACTCGGTTGGGCCTCTTAGGGAATGCTTGTGTTTTGGCTTCGGGAGGTGTTACCCCGGGTTTTGTTCGTCGAATGCTAATTTCGACTTCGTAGTTGCGTTCGTAGCGTGGGTTTTTAGCTGCGGCGTAAATTTCGTCTTTTTCCGAGAAGTTTCGGTTTTCGGGTCGTTTTGATATTGGGTGTAAATAGTAATTATTATGTTGATTGTTTATTATTAAAACTGATATATATAGTCTTGGGTTAGAACTAGGGCTGGGTTCCTTTTCTCCTTTTCCTTTGTCTCTGCTTGATAGAAGCCGCCGCCTGTGCGTGAGGAAGAGAAGCGCCGGTCTACCCTAACCTTCGGACGCCGATTCCTGGAGATTTAGCGGTCGGAGTTCGGTTTCGAGAGTGGATCTGGACTGCCCTCGCCGGGATCTGCATTCGTTCTGCTCCTCAGCTTGCTGCTCCGCGGCCAGATCCGTGAGCGGGGGAGGCCGCCGACCAAGTTTTCTGGTATTTAGGCAAGTGATGTACCCTCATCCTTGCCATAGTTGATCTTTGTCTCTGTTTGATTAATTTTTTTATCTCTTTCTTGTTTAGATCTTAGGTGTAAGCTAGGGCTTGATCCCGATCATACCGTGGTTAGTGTAGAAAGATCCAGTTAAATCTCAGTTTTCCTGAGGGATTGTGTCTATTAGGGACAGATTTGGTTCGATCTAGGTCGAGTAGTTACCATTGCCGACGGAGGTTATACTCGAGAGAGAGAGAGAATCCCCGTTCATGTTTCTTGGTAGTTTGCTGGATCTGGCTCCTGTAGCCAGCTGGGGTGTCGACACTGTTGTGTCGACACCGGCCAGTCTTGGTGTCGACACTTGGTGTCGACACCGGCCAGTCGTGGTGTCGACACTTGGTGTCGACACCAGCAGCGACAGTGTCGACACCATGTGTCAACACCAGTCACAGTGGTGTCGACACTTGGTGTCGACACCAGCAGCGGCAGTGTCGACACCATGTGTCGACACCGGCTGCAGTGGTGTCGACACTTGGTGTCGACACCAGCAGCGGCAGTGTCGACACCGGCCGCAGTGGTGTCGACACTTGGTATCGACACCGGCCGCAGTGGTGTCGACACTTGGTATCCACACCAGCAGCGGCAGTGTCGACACCATGTGTCGACACCGGCCGCAGTGGTGTCGACACTTGGTGTCGACACCAGCCGCGGCAGTGTCGACACCTTGTGTCGACACCGGCCGCTGTGGTGTCGACACTTGGTGTCGACACCGGCCACGGTTGTGTCGACACCTTGTGTCGACACCGGCTTGTCGTGGTGTCGACACATCGTGTCGACACTGGTGATGCGCTTGTTTTGGGGTCAGGTAGACTCGGGGTTGGTTCGGGTTAGGCGTGCAAGGCCGCGTCAGCTGGACCCGACGTTTTTTGTCTTGGGTTCGTGTGTTTCTTAGGATTGTTAGAGAATGACTTTTTCCCTAGGGGGAGGCATTTGGGTGTTCGGCTAAATTCTGCATGCCGACTCTTGGGTTGTGGCAGGTGGTGGAGTTTTGGTGGCCTATGGAGGGGTGGTTTTATGTGGAGAGCTGTGGCCACCACCTTTTGCCCCGGTTTGGGTTGGTGTGTGTGGGACCCTAAAGCTGCCACTGTTTGACCCCTTAGCCCTTTTTGGGTCTGATTTTGGCTATGTATTCAGACCCATGTTTTGACCACTGCCACTTACCCACGTGTTAGGACTGTTAGTCCCTTTCCTGTTTATGCTTTCTGTTCATTTGGCATATGTATATGTCTTGATGCCTTTGCAGGCTCTCTCTTGGTAAGGCACATTGGTTTTATTGCTCGCACTTGGTGAGCTCTGCGGTGTTTTTGACAGCATTCTTTTCTTACTGTCATCCCCTTTTCTTTTGCTTATTGCAGTTTGTTGCTGTGTTGGTAAACCCTTCTTCTTATTTTTCTAATTAATTTATTGCTCTATTTTACCTCTTGATTGTTTCCTTGCTGAGGTGTTCCATTCTTGAATGCCTCAGGTCCAGTTTGTAACCAGTTCTGCGGCTAGTTCTTTTGGAGGGGCTGTTGGTGGCCTCTAGGGTTGCTGAGATAGCTGATCCCCGTTTTGTTGTGAGGTAGTTCCTTACTTTTCTGGATAGACATACATACTCGCCAGTGGGTTCGTGTCAGGTTGTTGACGCCCACTGGTGGCTCCTTGTGATGCTGGATATGACATTAAACTGCTGATTTTGCCTTTTCGTGGTTGGTTACTTGCTTCTGGGAAGGATTTATGCTAGGTTGCATGTTAGATATTTTAAAACCTAAAAGTAATGCTATATGTACTTCATGCATAACATGTTTTCTAAAACAATGACACTATTTTTCCTCAGCATAAAACACTGTCTTTTATACCTATAATATCCACCTTAGAGTCGTGCATACCATGAGTCGTCCCCCCGGGGACTCTCGTACTTATTTAGGGTGTCAACTTAATTGAACCAAAGTATTTTCTGCTGCGTATAGATATAATTTTACCTGTGGACTAGCTGATCCACTGTGCCGAGGGATACGACCATCCAACTTAACTGATTTTCTTTCATATTTAATCAACGTGTTTCCTTAAAATCTAAGGTCTGGAGTTTTGCCTGAGCGTGTGCAGTTATCCCATGCACGACGTGGCATCACGGCACGTGTTTTCTCTTACTCTGATACGATTTTACCGTTGAGAAAATGTGGGTTGTGACATCAGCCACCGATTTTGGACCTTACCGAAGGGTGGCAAGATCGTCGAATATTTGAGTTCGGTGGTAAGCGGGCACGTATTGGTCGGTGAGCAAATTTTTCATAACCGTCCAACCAACTAGGGGTACACCATGACCGGTCCCTAAACGTCGCTCCTCATTTAACCAAAAGGTCTTGGCCCTCCCGTTTAATTTCATACGAGCTACTTGAACTTTTTGCTTATCGGTAAGGTGATACCAATCAAAATAGCATTCTATGTCAACCACCATTGTAAGGAAGACTTGGGGGTCTCCCATACCATCGTAAGAGGGGGCTTCCATACGAATCGCTTTTGTTATATCGAACTCTCTTTCCAGATCGGGAACTTGACGGGCTGCTCCGGGGAAGTACCCATCATGTTCCGCAACATGCACCGGGGGTGGTCGGGGGGCTTGTCCATGGTTAGGTGGTGGTGGTGTTTGAGCAGCTTGGTTCGCCAAAAGTTGTGTCAGCAAACCCCTCAACTCTCCTAATTCTTGCCTAAGCTCAGTGATAGCCGTAGGATTACTTTCCTCATCAGGGTGTTCAGCCATAGTGGTGGTAGACGGGTTCGTGTACTCCGTACCGTGCCGAGTACGCATTAACACCCTAAAAACCAGAGGCTAGAGCGCAGTTTTCTCTTTGTTTTTTTGAATTTTGAAATTTGAAATTTTGAATTTTGAAATTTTGAAATTTGAAATTTGAAATTTGAAATTTGAAATTTGAAATTCGAAATTTGAATTTTTTTGAAATTTGAAAATTAAAATTTGAAATTTTGAAATTTGAAATTTGAAATTCGAAATTTGAAATTTGAAATTCAAAATTTGAATTTTGAATTTTTTTTGAAATTTGAAATTTAAAATTTGAAATTTGAAATTCGAAATTTGAATTTTGAATTTTTTTTGAAATTTGAAATTTAAAATTTGAAATTTTGAAATTTGAAATTTGAAATTCGAAATTTGAAATTTGAAATTCGAATTTTGAATTTTGAATTTTTTTTTGAAATTTGAAATTTAAAATTTGAAATTTGAAATTTGAATTTTGATTTTTGATTTTTTTTTGAAATTTGAAACTTAAAATTTGAAATTTTGAAATATGAAATTTGAAATTCGAAATTTGAAATTCGAATTTTGAATTTTGAATTTTTTTTTGAAATTTGAAATTTAAAATTTGAAATTTGAAATTCGAAATTTGAATTCCGAAATCTGAAATTTGAATTTTGAGCGGGGGAGGAGTGCCAATTAGGAAACTGACGAGAACCTCCCTCTGATAACAAATTGATGTAGGGATTCGTCGGATTAAAATAGCGTACGGATTTTCTTACAACTCAAGCCCACGTAACACGTTCTAACGCGTCCTAACACAAACATTCTATCTGCACGATTCACCGTCATCCCGCACAAACACGCGGAGGGGAGTGGACTAAAAGCGACGATCTAATTAAAGTCCAATCCTTTCCCACCGAAGATCGAAAGCAAAGGTCGCCACACCTTTTTGAGAGGAAGATCAATAACTATATGCCAAGATCTTCCTCAAGCAAAAGGATCCACCCGATCCGGCTTCTTGCAAGGTTTCAAAAATAAACGCAAGAAGGTTTTCGATTAAATCCAAAAGATCGTATTCAAGATCGCGGATAAAAAGTCATTGCATCCATTCCAAATCTCACAAGAACTCACAAAGGAAAGATGTAGATATTACCCTCCCCAAGATGGGGTGAAGATCACACAAGGAAAGTGGAAGAGTCACACGTCCACGCACCACCGGCGTCACACCGAGCGGCAACCTTCTTCTTCGCCGGAGTAACACCGAGAAGCATCCTCCTCCGCGTTTCACAAGCCTTGGATCACCCAAGCGATTGGCTAACAAGGAGGAGAAGGAGGATGAGGGGGGGGGGGGCGGCAATCCCAAAGGGAGGTGGCCGAAATTCTCAAGAGAGGATTAATTTAGGTTTTCAAATAGCATGCCTTCATTTCTCATCAAATAAGACTATATATAGGCAAGTCTCAAAACAAGCAAAATAAATCTAGCCATCCAATTTATCATCTATTGGATGGCTATGAGCACACCAAAAATTAAACATGTCCAAAATAAAAGACAACATGAAATAATGATAACATTAAACTAGGAAAATAAAGGTGCAAATAAGGAAAGGGCTTAAGCCCGCCACGAACGAAGATTGTAGCCACCAAAGTCACGAGTCGCGGTAGAAGGTCGCCGAGCATCTTTATGTTGCGCCGCATCAACTTGGTCACGAGCAACTTGATCATCATCCACAGCAACTTGATCACGAGCACTCTTAGCATCAACGGGAAAGGGGATGGGAGACGAGCCGGCATCAGTGTGCCTGCAGCCAGAACCCAAAACTGGCCCAAAACGTCCCCCGTCGCTCTTTTGAGTTTCGGGGCGTTACAGCCTTACCCAACCTTATCCACACCAAGGTGACACGCCCATGACACGCCCGTGTCAGCCTAATCACACCCGTAACACGGGGCGTGTAACCCACTCGAGACGTACTCGAGAGGACTTACTCAAGAGAAAATCAACTACTCGAGTACCCAGACAGGACACGCCCGTGTCACAGGGATGACACGCCCGTGTCACCCCCTCTTACTCGAGTACTTTTCCACCTACTCGAGTACATTTCGACCTACACGAGAGCCACTCGAGTATGAGCGGTACACGCCCTGTGACACGCCCGCATCACAGGCCGTGTGCCCTCTACCCGACGATCGTCGTGCGCGGTTCGTCGACCTAGAGAGAGTCGTCGACCAGGAAGGACACGCCCTGGGTCATGCCCCCGACAAGCCCGTGTCACATGCGTGTACCTCCTGAAAATTCGCCGACCGAACTTCGTCAAACGCAATCGTCGAACGCACTCAACACAAACAGGACACGCCCTGAGACACGCCCGTGTCCCAGGCCCTGTCACCCAATCTTTTTCCGTTTCTCGAATTTGGGATGTTACAACACATGCTTGATCTATTTGGGTTTGTGGTGAATTTTTAGCCAGTGCGTGTATATTTCGCGCGGGCTTAAACTTTTCGCCCGACGTTGATTTTTTCGCTGGGGTGTGAAAAAATGCGCCCCGGTGAAAAAATGCGTCAGGGTGAAAAAACACGCCCTAGTGAAAAAAACTAGTCCGGGCGAAATAATCAAACCTGCGCACGGGAGAAAAAATCTCGTCGGGGCGAAAAATTCGAGCCCGGGCAAAAAAATCGCTCCTGGGCGAAAATACGCTCCTTGGCAAAAAATGCGCCCCGACGGAAAAAACTCAAAAAAATGCCCGAACAAAAAAAACGCGCTCAGGCAAAAAAATCTCGCACGTGGAAAAAATTTGCGCTCAGGCGAAAATTTCTTTCTCGGATGGAAAAAAAACCGCAATCGTGAAAAAATGCTCCCGGGAGAACAGAATGCGCCCGAGAGAAAAGAACACGCCCGGGCGAAAAGAACACGCTCGGGAGAAAAGAACGCTCCCGGGCGAAAAGAACGCACCCGTGTAAAAAAATGTGTCAGAGTGAAAAAAGCGCCAGGGCAAAAAAAATCGCGTCCGGGTAAAAAAAATCTAGCCCGGGCAAAAAATTCGCGTCCGGGCGAAAAATTCAAGTCAGGCGAAAAATTCGCGGTCGGGCGAAAATTTTGCGTCCGGGCGAAAAAATACACCTTGGCAAAAAATGCGCTCGGGTGGAAAAACTCGAAAAAATGCGTTTAGGCGAAAAAAATGCGCCCGGGCAAAATAATCTTGCACGGACGAAAATATCTTGCACGGGCAAAAAATTTGCACCCCGACGAAAAATTCGCTCTCGGGTGAAAAAAATGTGCCATCTCGAAAAAATGCTCCAGTGCAAAAATAACGCACCTGGGCGAAAAGACAGCGTCCAGGTGGAAAGACCGCGCCAGGGCGCGAAGACCTCTCCCGGGCGAGAAGACCTCACCCAGACGAAATATTTGCGTCCGGGCAAAAAATTTGCGCCTGGTCGAAAAATTTGCACCCGGTTGAAAACAATTCGGCTGGGGGAAAAATCGTGTCCGAACAAAAAAAATAAACTTTGGGCTTTTTAAAAAGATAAGGGCTTATGAGAAGACATAGGCTAGACATTTATAGTTTAAGAAAAGCCAGTTTATCAACAATTTTAAAATAAGCGATTTTCTAATAGCTGCAAAGACAAACTGATATAAAACTTTTTTTGCGTTTTGAATAGAGATTATCCATCATCATAAGCTATCACAAACAAAGTCTTAATACCAACTAAGACTCTGTTTGCGACAACATATGTTGATGAATAAACTGATGATTGTAAAGTGAAAATTGAATTGAGATTTATAAAAGAAATGATAAATAAGTAGATTGTTTGAAAAGTTTGTATATTAGTGCTGAACTAAAGTTTCAATTATTAAGGATCCGTTCGTTTGGACATGTTTTTTTGCTCGAGTGTGATTTTTTCACTCTGTCTCGAATTGTTCATGCGGACAAATTTTTTTCGCCGGAGCGAGTTTTTTACGCTCGGGCGTGAATTTTTCGCCCGGTCGCGAATTTGTTGGCCGAACACATTTTTTCGTCAGGGCGCTATTATTTCGCCGCGGTGCGATTTATTGTCCCGACCTTTAAATTTTCGCCTGTCCGGCCCGACCGCGAATTTTTTGCCATAGCGTGAATATTTTGCCCGGACGCGAAAAAACATGTCGGCACGAAAAAATATCGTCTCGGCGAAAAAATGGGTCTAGGCAAAAAATTCGCGCTTGGGCGAAAAAAACGCACCAGAGAGAAAAAATGTGCGTGGGCGAAAAAATCGAGATCGTGGAAAAAATTTGCCCCCGGGTGAAAAATTCGCGCTCATACAAAAAATTCGCCATCGAGCGAAAAAATCGCTGTCAGTCAAAAAATCGAAGCCGGGCGAAAAAGTCGCGCACGGGCGGAAAAAGACGCGCCCGGGTGAAAAAGATGAGCCCGGCGAGCCCGGGAGGAAAAGACGCGTCCGAGAGGAAAAGACGCGCCCGGGCGGAAAAGTCGCGCGCGGGCGGAAAAGTCTCGCCCGAGAGGAAAAGACGCCCCTGAGCGGAAAAGACGCGCTCGGGCATAAAAGACGCGCTCGGGCGGAAAATTAGCGGTCGGGCTGGCCAGGCAAAAAATTTGTGGCCAGTGCGAAAATTTCGCTGCCCGGGCGAAAATTTCGCGGCCCAGGCGAAAATTTCGCGGCCCGGGCGAAAAAATGCTTTTGTGCAAAAAATTCGCGTCCAAGCGATTAAATCGCGCCCGGGCGATTACATCCAGCCCGGGCGATTACATCCAGTCCGGGCGATTACAACGCGCTTGGGCGAAAAGAGTGCGCCCGTCGAAAAAATCGGGCCCGGGCGAAAAGAGTGCTCATGTCGAAAAAACCTGGACCCGGTGAAAAGAGCGTGCTTGGGCAAAAAGACCGCGCCCTTCGAAAAAAACGCTCCCGGGCAAAGACACCGTGCCCGTGCGAAGACACGGCGCCCGAGCGAAAGGAGCGCGCCCGAGCGAAAAGAGAGCGCCAGAGAGAAGACATCGCGCCCGGGTGAAAAGATCGCTTCTTGCTGAAAACATCGCGTCCGGGCGAAAACACCTCACCCGGGCGAAAACACCGCTATAGGCGAAAAAACTACGCCCTGGCGAAAAATTCGCGTTGGGGAAAAAATTCACGCCCGGGCGATAAATTCTCGCCTGAGCGAAAAAAACACACCCGGGCAAAAATATCAATTTAGGTTTTTTTTAAGAGATGAGTGTTTATGAGAAGACATAAGCTGTAGTCTAGAGCTGAATAGCTTTTGAAAAACTAGCTCATAATCAATTTTAAAATAGATTATTTTCTAATAGTTGCACAAACAAAATTATATAAAACTGTTTTTACGTTTTGAATAAAGATTATCCATGAGCATAAACTGTCAAAAGCAAAACCTAATATAGAGCATTAAATATAAATCTCAAGTCTCCCTACATATAATTTATTAATATTAATTGAAAGAGTAGTTTACCAGGACACCCTGTGCAAGTTTGCAAAATTAAAGGTTACACTCATCAATCTCTTGAAATTACAAAAAATAATTGCACCAAATTTTCATTTCATTATATGCATGCACAAAAAGACTAAGAACAGACGAAATGTTGGAATTCAAACAGATTGGCCCAAACTATTCAGGAGGAACAGAGGATAACGATTGATAACCATGAAATGTGTGTGGCTGGGGAAGCTCCAGCTGACTGCTTAATTTGAAATGATAAGTTACTATTAATTATTTAATCAGTTAAAAACTAACAACAGGACGAAAAATCAATTCAAATTCTCCTAATTCTTATAGAGGATTTTTGGTAATTCATTCCTGGAGCTGCCAAAGATTACACTAATCAGCCAAAGTTTGACGGCGACATTTAATAATTTCTTAGTAATTAAAGATTAATGCTCCCATCAAGATGGTGCCTATCATTATCTAAAGAAATTTCGTCGAACCAACCCAAAGTCCGTCGAAATGGAAGCACTTAAGAGGAAGAAATGAGAGAGAGTCCGACAAAAAAATCTCTATATTTTGAAATATGTTCATGGGAGTAGGCCTCCCAGAAAGGGCTCAGGATCCCCTCCATGTGGTGGAGGGGGTTTATTTGTTAATTTATGGGTTTATTTGTCCATTTAATGAGCAAGATTTTTCTCCAAAAAATCTGACGGTGCACGGTTCTTTGATTTTAAAAAATATAAAAGTTTGGGAATTAGTGAAACCGTTGGATCCTCGCCAGAGAAATTTGAACCGCGAAATGAATTCTCTCTATTTCTAATTTCTCCAGAAAGATAATGGAGGGTGTGTAGTGTTGGAATATTATACATATTTTTGTATATTAATAATTTTTGGTTTTTAAAAACAGTATAATAATAAAAAGCATGATAATAAAACATGTATAAACAGAGAGTTGAGATATAAATATAATCAGAAAATATATAGTTTTAGAATCGAGTCTGAGTAAGACGTGTGGTTATTGCCCATAAGAAGTTGCACCACCCTTCGACATGACTTTCAACTGATGTCCACTTCTCCAAGCTACAACTGTCGCCTAAATCACAAAACACCGCTGTGCGCGGACACAAGCACAGAACGCACGAGCTCTCAATTGATGAAGCAAACGTCAAGACAGCAGAATCACGAAGAAATTCATCGTGAGAACGAGAGAGAGGGACGACAGTTGTTTTCAAGCAGCGTCTATAACCGAAACAAAATATTTCCTAAATAGGAGGCTTGTAAAATGGCAACAAAATAAATCATGTAATTATCACAATAGTTATAATTGAGACGTTTTAATTGTGTTGAGAAACGTAAGATTTCCAACGTATATGAGTAATGACAAGAAAACGTGTAAAATTAGCGGTTAAAAAATTACGTGCAACAAGTGCGAGAAAAGAGAAGTCGATGCATGTTGCGTCGAGTTCTTATCGACGTGCGTCGAGTGCTTATCGGCACAGGGCAATCCAACTGACTCCTTAGTGCGAGAAAAGAGAAGTCGATACATGTTGCGTCGAGTTCTTATCGATGTGCGTCGAGTGCTTATCGATGCAGGGCAAGGCGACGGATTCCTTATCGACGCAAGTAGAAAAAATGTTGTTGCGTCGAGTTCTTATCGATGCAACTCTAGTCAACACAAGTCGAGTGCGTCGAGTTATTTTTGATGCACGTCGATGCATCTTAAGAATAGTGTTGAATCTTGAGACGCACTTAGAGCGGGGGTGAATAAGAGCAAACTATAATTTTATGAATTAACAAACTACGAAGTCAATTTTTTCTAGAATTAAGAAAGTTTGATCACAACCAAATAATTATAACAAATCATTTTGAAATTTATGGTATAACAAAATGAAATTTTATTTTGTAAGGGATAAAAAGTACAAACAAAAGATTTTAATAAAGCTTAAAATCGAGGCTATGATGAACAAATAAAATCTCCTTTTTGAATTTACCAGTCCTACTCCCAAGGACCGGCTAGCTAAAATCTATCTCTCCTTAGATACAACAACTAGCCTCCCCCTACATCTCACTACGACTTAGTCGCTGCACACTTGACGACGATTTCCCCCAAAATATCAAGCGGGCCTAGTCGCTACTCACAAGACGACGAATTCTCTACCGATTATAAAGAAAATGAAAAAGAAAAAATAAACTGAAAATAAAAACTGCCCCAGGTCTTGTGCGCTAAAGAGGCCGGAAAATCCTTGCGAAGATTGCCGGAGATGAGAATCGCGAACGGTCCCTTCTTCGCACTTGAGATTTCACTAACACTTAGGAAGTTTTCTGGTTGCACAGAGTTATTTGGCTGGAGATGCACAAAATCAAGGCTCCTGGAGGTGTAACATAAAATTCCTGAAGTTTAGCCTATTTACAGTTTTTCCACTATCACGCGGTAGTGGCACGATATCTCCTGTGATAACTCCAATGGTTGACATGTGTCCCACTCTGCAATAACTGTGCCGCGGTGTTGGAGATCATGTACGGTCGTGGGACTATCGCGTCGCGATATCATGATATCGCCAGACGGTATCTCCGATAATGCGTATCTTGCCAACCATTCTTAATCGTGGCTTACGTCATGGCTGGCGTCATAATGCTAATGCGGTGGGGGGGGGGGGGGGGTAGTGACTATCGCCTGCTGAAAGAATTGGTTCCAAAAACACCTAGAGAATGGGGGTGAATAGGTGCAATTCCTTTTTCTTCTAAAGCAGAATATTAATTCAGTTAATTAACAGAAACAGATAATTCTACAGCTATCACAGCACAGAAATAACAATAGCACACACAATCACAGATGGCACACTGATTCATAGTGGTTTCTCAAGGTCTGGGTACATCCACTTTCCCCCTTCGCCTATCTAGCAGTGCGCTAGATTCGGCCTAACTTCTTTCCTTCTCCTCAGATCCGCAGATCTTACAGCTCAGAACCCAAACAAGGCTACTACAACTTAGAGTGAATCCACAATCCTACAGCTCAGGCAATCTGCCCTACCTCAGCCTTCAACAAGGCCTACAACTCAGTGATGAAAATCTCCTACAACTCACGCTCTCAACCTTGCCTCAGCCTTCAACAAGGCGTACCACTCAAAGAACTTAATCTCCGACAATTCAGCCTTTATAAATCAGGCTTACAACTCAGATCTTAACAAGATCCTACAGAAAATAGATGTAAAGATGAAATTTACCACCACCCTGGTTGAGAGAGAAAGGATGGATGGTTTCTTGATCAGTTCTTGATAGAATCTGATGTTAGAGATCAACCTGTCTTAGCTTTCTTCAAAACTTCTTGAATCGGAACACAGTAGGATTGATCTCCTTTGAAGTTCATCTTCAATCAGCTTCTTTCTTGAAATTCAGAAATCAATCTGAATTCTTCTTGGCAGACTGGTTCAGAATCTGCACTTAAGAGACTTGTGGATGTAAGTCCCTTTCTTCACTTCAATAGATGGAGCTCTCTCTCTCTCCAAATTCTTCTGAAGATTCTTCTGAATTTTTCTTTGAATTCTCTTGACAAACTCTGAGTAAATCACCACTTGAGAATGTTTTCTTGGATCTTTTGTTGAAAATCTTCTTCTATTTTTTTGTATTTACTATCTCATCTGTATGTGTTGTTCCCTTCTATTGATAGAGAATGTCTTTATATAGACTTCCTCCATGGTAACCGGCTGATCCGATTTCTAACGAACTTCTGACAGCTCTGACAGTTGCAGTTGACCGGTTGGAAATGACAGCTGTCAAGTCTTCCAGTCACTTCTTGAAACTCTGTCTCTGTCTGCAAAATGTCGAGACTGAACTTCATCATGTGTCGACACAAGTAGACTAAGTGTCGACACAAGCCTTTGTGGTGTCGACATAGCTCCCTTGGTGTTGACACTGCTTCTCGACACAACTTCTGTAGAATGTGTCGAAACTTGTTCTGTGTGTCGACACAGTCACTTCTTCTCTTCACAAAAATCAACTTTGTTGAAACTCTGCGATATGTTGACACAAGTCCTGTGTGTCGACACAGTTGATGTCGACAAAGTCTTCTGTGTGTCGACACTGCTTCTGTGTGTCGACACAGTTGATGTCGACTAAGCTTTTCTGTGTGTCGACACTACCTCTGTGTGTCGACACAGTTTCTTCTGGTGTCGACACAGCCTTTCCAAGTGTCAACACAATTGACTCTAGGTGTCGACACAACTTTTCTCCAGTGTCGACACAAGCCTTCATAAGTGTCGACACAGCTTCTTCTGGTGTCAACTCATGGACTTAGAAACTTTTTCTGCATTCCTGCATTTTCTTAACCTGCACATATAAACTCAAAACAACATCAAATACACCTTGATGCATATCATTGAGTAAGGAGAGGCTTCTTCAAATCTGGTACACATTTTCCAATGTACCCAACAATCTCCCCCTATTTGGAGAAGTCATAACCCTTAGTCAATGATATACACCATTCATAATAAACACACATTATGATGTATAAAAACATTATATGACAGGGTAACTTATAAACAAAACATGTATCAAATGTCATCACAGAATAATGATGCAAACATAATGAGCATTAATCATTGTTTTGTTTTAACTTTCAAAAGTTTCTTAACAATTATTTACATAGATTTTTAAAACTAAAATTACAATGTTGTAAAATCTAGTTAATCTATTCTAAGGCTGATCAGGCTCCTTAATGACTATACCTTTGCCTGACTGGATCTTAGATTGTACTGGAGCTTCAGTATCTTCAGCTGGCTTCTTGCCCTTCAGATCTTTCTTCTTTTGTTCTTCAGCCCTTATCTTTTGTCTTTCAAAATAGTGAAAAGGCTTTGGGAAGTACTTGCTAGGCTTCTGAGTATTAGGAGGTAGCTTCCCAGCTTTTTCCTTTCTTCTATATTGTAGAATGGCTTCCTGCCTAGTTTCATGCTTTTGCCATTCTTGCTTAATGTACCATTTTCCCCTATCATGGGTCTTGTCCTTTACAGCTTTCCAGACAGTCAATAAAATATTCATGGAAGTTGGGCTCCATTGCTCAAAATCAGGCTTCAACTCAGCCTGTTCTCTGAACCTTTTCCTAGACAATAGAGCTTCCTTCTGAGCTTCCTTGGCAGCCTCTGACATTTCCACTTTCTCAATAATAATATTGTCAACCTCTCGTGGAGGACTGTACATTGACTGTACTTCTTGCTGAATCATATCAAAATCTGCTGGAGGGTAAATAACCGAGCAACTTCAGGTTGATCACCTTCAAAATAAGTAGGTTGTACACCTGACTCAGCTACATTATCATCATCACATAGGGGTGGGTATCCAAGGGTGGCTCTAATGCTATTAGATATCCATTTAGCGTGATATGAGCCTGCTTTGACTAACACTCTCCCCCTTTATGACTTCTCTCTCAATATGAGCTCTGAGGTCATCTTTTTGAATTCTTACTTGTTCATCTAGATAATTAACATCATCTTTATAAAATGACCTTAGTTTCAGTAGCTGATCAGAAATGATCTTTTGAGAATTCTTAATAGCTGTTTGTACAGCAGCTAGTTTTTCCTGTAATTGTTTATCAAAATCTAACTTGGCTTTAGCCCTTGCCTCAGTATGGGCAGCAACAGTATTCTTTAATTCTGTAATAATCACATTATGTGATTCAGTCAAATTGTCATTCATCCCTAGTTGATTTTCTAGGACATAGCATTGCTTAACAGCAATATCATCAACTTGAGTCTTTATTCCTTGTTGTTGCTCTGGCAGAAGAACTACAACATTACCTCCTTTATGGAAGCAATCTGTCATCTCCCCCTTATTCTGATTTACCTAAAATCTAATTGATTTGATATCTTGAGCCAAGGAGAATTGCAGATCTTTATGGATCTCATCCATATATTTCTCCATGGCTATCCTTTGTTCATCTAATTTGACTTGCAAAGATACCAACAAGGAGCTATAATCAGTGGCTGGGGCAGGTTGTGTAGCAGTTTGCAATGCCCTTTTATAGCTTTGGCTTCTTCTTTTCAAAACCATCAGCTTTCTCTTCTTTGCTTGAAGTTCTGCTTCATCTTCAGAAGCTGAGGTACTTGCTATATCAACTCTTTCCTAAGAACTAGGAGACAGTTCCTTTTCTGTCCTAGGTTGCTCCACCTCAGTTCTGACTAGCTCCCCCTCAATTCTTACTTACTCTATATCAGGGAACAACTCTTCAAGAGTAAACTCTTGTTGAGGTTGGACTTGAGGCACCACCAACTCAGGAGCATCAGCAGCTGTAGATGTATCCTTCATGATAACATCCTGTGCTTGAGTGGTCTGGTCAGCATCAATCAAAGGCTCAATTAGTGTTTCATCCTTATTATTGAAAATTGATTGATTAACTTCTTGGATTACCTCAAGAATAGTTTGAGTGGACATATCACTTTCTAAGTGTGTTGGCTCTTCCTCAAGATGAGGCTCCCCCTGCACCTGAGCACTAGCTGTAATGTCTTGAGCATGTGATTTTTCAGCAATCTCTGGCCTCTATTCGTCTGGCATGTCCTTTGTTAGGACTCTATCCCATCTGGAAATTATACTTAGATCCATTCTCCTCATATGGTTGATCTTAGAACCAGTAGTCTGTTCCATTACTTCTGGAATTGTTACAGCCAAGTATAGACTCATGATTCTTCCCAGATTTGGCTTCTTAATGCCTTCCTTAATCTTTTCAAAGATTACTGCAGACCAATCTGTGTTCAGTATGAAGATAATCTTGGTCATCAGGCTGAACATATATGCTGAAACCCTATCATGTCCCCCTGGCTTGTAGAGAATGACCTTTCAAACCACTTCAGAAAGGAATTTTCCTTGCAGATTCATCCCTTTCCTGTTCATTGCAGATCCAATCTTCATGGTGGGATCCAATCCACACCACTGAAGTGCTTCCCTGGTCTTGGTAGAGGGTACTTCTACTTCTTCTTGAGTTCTTGGGAGTTGAAGAGTTTTCCTCAAGCTCTTCAAGGTAAGTTTAACTTTAGCTCCCTAAACTGTAGATTTGATCTTAAGTCCAGTCGAATTTAAAGTAGCTGCGCCATAGAATTCCAGTATTTCTTTCTTCCATATCTTTGTAGGTTAGGATACCAAAAATTCCAAACCATTTTCTGCAATTAGGGTTATCACAGCTTGAATCGGTGGTTCCGCATTATCAAAAGCGTTACAAACCAGCTCATAGCCTTCGTTGACGTTATCTTCAAGCTTTGGCTCCATTGGGGTTGAGAGAAATCTTGGATTGAGAAGAGAGAATTTGTCGACACAAGGTTTTGTTCTCGAAAATTTGGAGAGTGTGTCGACAGAGTATGTTGTTGACCTATTTATACCCTTCTAAATAATGAAGGTCAAAAGGCACGTCAAAATTCTCTTAATGTGTCAAAACAGTTGAAATGTGTCGACTGAGTGTTGACTTCTATATTTCGACACCAATTCTATTTGTATTGGTCGTGTTCGACGAGGAGCCCGTGAACAATGTGGTCGACGAAGTGTTGTTGAATCTGCGCTCGACGATATATGTCGATTCTGCGCTCGACGATATCTGTTTGTTGATTCTAAGTGTCGACACAACTTCTGGATGTGTTGACACAACTTCTCTGAAGAGTCAACACCTTTTTTTTCTAGATGTGTCGACACCACTTTCCTGGAGTGTCGACACCAATTTTCTAGATGTGTCGACATCACATTCCTGGAGTGTCGACACCAACTACTATGTGTCGACACAGACAACGTTTTTTGTCGACAGAATTTTACTTAGCCAAATTTGTTAAACTAATTTATGTTCAACATTCCTAATTCAATTTTGAAATTATTGAATTTAGTTTCATCTAATGGCTTAGTGAACATGTCAGCAAGTTGTAAATCTGTATTAACATATTCTAAAGAAATATCTTCTTTCTCTACATGATCTCTAAGAAAATAGTATCTTATTTTTGTATGCTTTGTTCTACTATGAGAGTTCTACTTACCTGAATACCATAATCTTCTAACTGATGTTGTATCCACAACAACTGTACACAACAACTTCCTGCAGCAACATATTCAGACTCAGCTGTGGAAAGTGCCACACTAGTCTGCTTCTTACAGCTCCATGACACCAATCTTCCTCCTAGAAATTGACAGGTGCATGTTGTGCTTTTCCTATCTACTTTGCATCCTACAAAGTTTGCATCTGAATAGCCTATTAGTAGAAAATCTCTATTTCTAGGATACCAAAGGCCTAGATTAGGTGTGCCCTTAAGATTTCTCAAAATCCTTTTGACAGCAGTATAATGCGATTCTTTAGGGCAAGATTGGTACCTAGCACAAACACATGTAGCATACATGATGTCTGGTCTACTAGCAGTCAGATAAAGGAGGGAGCCAATTATTCCTCTATACAAAGACTCATCTACAGGTTTCCCTGCATCATCTTTGCTTAGAGACATACTTGTCCCCATTGCAGTTCTCATGGTAGTGGATGACTCCATACCATACTTCTTAATTAACTCCTGAGTGAACTTAGACTGGGATATGGATAGGCCATCATCAGTCTGTCTTACTTGGAGTCCCAAGAAGAACTTAAGTTCTCCCATACTGCTCATCTCAAACTTCCCATGCATAAGTTTTGCAAACTTTCTACAAAGATTGTTTTTAGTAGAACCAAATATTATGTCATCCACATATATTTGGACTAGGATGATCTTTCCTTTGGATTATCTAAGGAATAGAGTCTTGTATATTTTCCCCCTTGAGAATTTGTTCTCAATGAGGAAAGTAGACAGGGTTTCATGCCAAGCCCTTGGGACTTATTTCAACCCATGTAAAGCTTTACTAAGTTTATAAACATAATTAGGATTGAGTGGATCAACAAAACCTGATGGCTGCTCTACATAGACTTCCTCCTTTAAGTCTCCATTCAGGAATGCTGATTTAACATCCATTTGGAACACTTTGAAGCCATGATATGCTGCATAGGCAAGGAATAACCTTATTGCTTCCATCCTTGCCACTGGAGCAAAAGTCTGATCAAAATCTATGCCCTCTTCATGTCTGTATCCTTTGGCAACTAGTCTTGCCTTGTTCTTCACTATGATCCCACTCTCATCAAACTTGTTTCTATAAATCCACTTTGTCCCTATGACAATGTGGCCCTTTGGTTTTGGAACCAACTCACAGACCTTGCACCTTTTGAATTGATTTAACTACTCCTACATAGCATCAATCCAGTGTGGGTCTTGAATAGCTTCTTCAAATCACTTGGGTTCCAGTTGAGATAAGAAGCTTAAGCAAAGAACTGTGTTTAAGTTCCTGCTTCTTGTTTGTACTACATGTGTTGGATCACCAATGATCTGGTGTGCAGGATTGAAAGAAATAGTACCTAATCACCTAGAGGGGGGGGGGGGTGAATAGGTGAACTTTAACTTTTTAACTTTAAAGGCAGAAACACTGAATAATAAGACATGTATTTGCAATTCTCTACAGCAATTCAGCACAGATAATACAGCAATCACAGAATGAATCACACACAGAGTACACACAGATTTTTATAGTGGTTCCCCAAGGTCTGGGTACATCCACTTTCCCCCTTCGCCTATCTAGTAGTGTACTAGATTCGACCTAACTTCTCCACTTCTTCTCAGATCCTCAGATCTTACAACTCAGAACCCCAAACAGGTTCCTACAACTCAGAGTGATCCCACTCCTATAACTCAGGCACAAAAGCCCTACCACTCAGTCTTCACCAAGACTTACACCCAGAGAACAAAGTCTCCTACAACTCAGGCACTAGGCCCTACCTCAGTCTTCAACAAGACCTACACTCAGAGCACACTGTCTCCTACACTCAACCTTTATAAAATAGGCTTACAGCTTAGATCCCATAGGATCCTACAGAAAATAGAGTTTACAAAGTATATAACCACAACTCTGAAAGAGAGAGATGAGTTGACTGGTTTCTTGATGAGTTCTTGGAAGAACTTGGCAGAGATCAACCTCCCTTGGCTTTCTTCAAAGCTTCTTGAATTAGAACACAGTAGGGTTGTATCTCTATGCAGATGATCTTCAATCAGCTGCTGTCTAGAGATTCTGATTTCAATCCGAATCTTACTTATCTGCCCGGTTCAACGGCTGCTCTTCTTAGAAGGAGCTCTTTCTCTCCAACTTCTTAGATCTTCTCTTGAAAATCTTCTTCTTGTTGTGTTGTTTGTCAATTCATTGATCACCATAATTGACCCTTTCTGTTAAAGGAGAAAGGTCTTTAAATAAGCTTTCTCCATAGTAACCGGCTGATCCGGTTTCTAACAACCTTCTGACAGCTCTGACAGTTGCAGTTGACCGGTTGAAATGGCAGTTGTCAAGTCATTCAGTCACTTCTTGAAATCTCTGTCACTGTCTGAAAGTGTCGAGACAGATAGTCTTTATGTGTCGACACAAATAGACTAAGTGTCGACACAAGTAGACTAAGTGTCGACACTAGCCTTCATGTTGTCGACACAACTCCTTGTGTTGTTGTAACAGCTTCTCGACACTGCTTCTTCAGAATGTGTCGACACTGATCCTGTGTGTCGACACAAGCCTTCTGTTGAATGTGTCGGCACTGATTGAGTGTGTCGACACAAGTACTTCTTCTTCAATACTTAGTTGATTTCTGTTGTGTGTCGACACAACTCCTTTGTGTCGACACATCTTCTTGTGTTGAAACTTGCTAAGTGTCGACACATCTTCTTTGTGTCGACACATCTTCTTGTGTGGAAACTTTGCTGAGTGTCGACACATCTTCTTAATGTCGACACATGTACTTGAACTTTGTTGAAGTTTGCTGAGTGTCGACACAGCCTCCTAGTGTCGACACTTTTGCTGTCGAAAAAGTTTCTCTGGGTGTCGACACTGCCTCTAAGTGTCGACACAGATAATGTTGACAATTCTTCACTGTGTGTCGACACTGTCTGTATGTGTCGACACTTTTCTTCTGGTGTCGACTCTGCCTTCCTGGTGTCGACATAATTACTCCAAGTGTCGACACAGCTTCTCTAGGTGTCGACACAAGCCTTTTTAAGTGTCGACACTTCTCCTCTTGGTGTCGACACATGGACTTAGAAACTTTTATGCTTTCCCTGCAATTACTTAACCTGCACACATAAACTCAAAGCACATCAAATACATCTTGATATATATCATTGAGTAGGGTGAGGCTTCTTCAAATCTAGTACATATATTCCAATGTACCCAACAATCTCCCCATATTAGGAGAAGTCATAACCCTTAGTCAATGATATACACCATACATAACAAATACTCAGTATGATGTATAACAATATTAAATGACAGGGTAAGAACTAAACATGTATAAACAAAACATGTATAATCAATTATCCCAGAACAATAATGTAATAGATTGAACATATAACATTGTTCTTACAACTTCAAACATTTTCATTAATCAAAAGTTTACATAGAGTTTCATGTAAATGATTACAAATTGTAAACTTAAGAAAATTTCAATCCTATGGCTGCTCTGGTTCCTTGATTATAATGCCCTTTCCAGATTGAATCTTTGCTTGAACAGGAGCTTCATTGTCATCAGCAGGCTACTTCCCTTTAAGATCTTTCTTTTTCTGTTCTTCAGCCCTTATCTTCTGTCTTTTAAAATAGTGATAAGGCTTAGGGAAATACTTGCTAGGCTCCTGTGCATTAGGAGGTAGCTTCCCTAATTTGGCCTTCCTACTGTATTGTACTATGGCCTCTTTCCTAGCCTCATGTTTCTTCCACTCTTTGTCAGAATACCATTTGCCCCTCTCTATGAAATTATCCTTAGCAGCCTTCCAGGCAGTCAGAATAATATTTCTAGAAGTTGGGCTCCATTGATCAAAATCTAGCCTTAATTCAGCTTGCTCTCTGAACCTTTTCTTAGATAATTGGGCCTCTTGTTCTTTTAGAACTGCCTCTGGCACAGGCTGTACAACTTTTTCAAGAATACAATTCTGATTACCCTCAGGAGGACTATACATAGACTATACCTCCTGATGTATCATGTCAAAATCTGCAGGAGGGTATATCACTTGAGCCACTTCAGCTTGCTCTCCTCCAAAGTATGCAGGATTGATTCCAGACTCTGCAACATTATCATCATCACATAAAGGTGGATATCCAAGGGTGGCTCTGATGGAGTTTGAAATCCATTTTGCATGGTCAGAACCGGCTTTGACTAAAACCCTCTCCCCCTTTATGAATTCTCTCTCTATGTGATCCCTAAGATCATCTTTCTGGAATCTGATTTGAGCATTCAAATAGTTAACTCCATCTTTAAAAGGTTTTAACCTTTGGAGCCTGTCAGTAATAATCTTTTGAGATTCTTCAATGGCAGTTTTAACAGCAGTGAGGCTCTCTTGTAGTTGCTTATCAAATTCAGCCTTGGCAGCAGTCCTTGCTGTAGTTTGAGCAGCAGCTAGATTCTGCATTTCAGTGACTATCACATTGTGTGATTCAGTTAAATTGTCATTCATTCTTATCTGGTTTTCCAGGACATAGCCTTGTTTGACTGTCAGATCATCAATCTGTTTCTTTAGATTCTCTTGATGTGTAGCTAGATAGACCACTGCATTGCCTCCTTTATGGAAACAATCAGTCATTTCCTTCTTGTGTTGATTCACTTCAAATCTTATGGACTTTATGTCTTGAGCTAGATCAAATTGAAGTGATTTATGGCCTACATCCATATAAGTTTGTAAAGCCTTCCTTTGCTCATCTAACTTGATCTGTAAAGCCACCATCAATGAACTATAATCAGTAGATGGGGCAGGCTGTGGAGCAATTGTATGCAGTGCTTTCTTGAAGTTCTGGCTTCTTCTCTTGAAGACTTGGAACTTCCTTTTCTTGGCTCTAGCAGCCTCTTCATCATCTGAAGCAGAAGTACTAGCAATATCTACTCTATCCTTAGGACTAGGAGGTAAATCCTTCTCAGTCCTTGGTAGCACTTCAACATTTCTTTGCTCTTCAGTTTCTTTTGTAGTAGTCTCCTCTACATGCTCTACATGCTCCCCCTCATAGTTTACCTGCTCCCCCTCAACAGCTATTTTTCCCTCTCTAAGTCAGTCGGTATTAGATCAGGGAATAGCTCCTCTAGAGTAAACTCATGTTGAGGTTGGATTGGTGAATCTCTGTGCTCAGGAGCATCTAATACCTCTCTATCAGCAACTGATGTGTCCTCCATGACCACATCCTGGGGTTGACTATGTATCTGTGTTTGCTGATTAACATCAAGTAATGAATCAGTCAAAACTTCATCCTCAATAGGGAAATTTAATTGATTAACTTCAGTAATTACCTCTAGAATGGTTTGGGTAGCCCTTTCACTCTCTAATAGAGTTGGCTCATCCACAAGTAGAGGCTCCCCCTGGAGTGGATCCAGGTGAATAGGGCTAGCTGATGGTAGCTCCCCCTGCCTCTGAGAATCTTCTTGTCTTGCTGGTGACTGTCCAGCATTTCTTCCCTCTTCATCATCAGAACTAAACACCACTTGCTCCTCTGAGCTACTTGAGGATTCTTGAGCCACAATGGCTGTCTTCTTCTTCTTCTTCTGAGGTGTTTCCTTTTCTGGAGTTAGCAGTTCCTTTGTCAATACTCTATCCCACCTTGAGAAAATTCTCACATACATTCTTCTCATGTGGTTTATCTTTGAACCTGCAGCTAGATTCATCACTTCAGGAATACTTCCAGCTAGGTATAGACTCAGAATTCTACCCAGATTGGGTTTCTTCAGGCTCTCTTTTATCTTATCAAACATGACTGCAGACCAATCAGTATTTAGGTTGAAAATTATCCTTGTCATTAGACTGAACATGTGAGCAGATATTCTATCATGCCCACCAGGCTTGCTCAGTATTACTTTTCCTACTATTTCAGATAGAAACTTTCCTTGTATGTTCATCCCTTTTCTGTTGAAAACTGATACAATTTTCTGGTTTGAGTCTAATCCCCACCATTTCAATGCCTCTCTAGTCTTAGAAGAAGATAAATCTTCTTCCTCTTTTGTTCTTGGTAGTTGAAGTACCTTTCTTAGACATTTCTGTGTGACCTTGACTTTTGTCCCATGAACTCTAGACTTAATCTTGAGTCCTGAGTCTTCAAGAGTAGCTGCACCCAAGAATTCAAGGACCTTCTTCTTCTAGATCTTGATTTGTTCTGATACAAGATACTCTAGTCCAGTCTCGGCAATTATGGTTACCACACCTTTGATTTCAGGTTCCGCGTCATCAAAGGCGTGTCGCACGAGCTCATATCCTTCATTAATATTCTCTTCTAGCTTGGGCACCATTAGGGTTTGAAGACATTTTGAATTTAGAGAAGAGAGATGTTGACACACAAGTTTGGTCTCGAAACTAAGGTGAGCATGTCGACAAACAATGGAGAAAACCAATTTATACCTTTCTAGAATTGAAGGTGAAAAGGCGCATTAACATACTTGAATTGTGTCGACATTGTTGAAAAGTGTCGACACTTACTGCCAATGTCTCGACAACTATGTGTCGACACAAATATAGTCGACAGAATATATGTGTCGATACTTATATATCTCAGCTCGACACTTAGTCGTGACTCTACTAGACTAATTATGTGTAAATCTTAAGTGTCGAGACCACCTTGGATGTGTCGACACCTACACTGCATATGTCGACACTAATTCTCTGAAGTGTCGACACAGACTTCCTAGATGTGTCGACACCATTTCTCTGAAATGTCGACACCACTTCTATGTGTCGACACAGACAACTCTGTGTGTCGACACCATTTTACTTAGCCAATTTTTGTAAACTATTCTAAGTTTATCATACCTAATTCAATTTTAAACTTATTGAATTTGGTTTCATCTAAGGGCTTAGTAAACATATCAGCTAACTGATTATCTGTCTTAACATACTCTAGGGAAATATCTCCTTTTTCCATATGTTCTCTTAGAAAATGGTATTTAATTTCTATGTGTTTAGTCCTACTATGAGAGACAGGATTATTTGCAATAGAAATGGTACTAGTAGAATCACAAAATAAAGGTGTCCTACTTACTTGAATACCATAATCTTCTAGCTGATGTTGAATCCATAGAAGTTGAGCACAGCAACTTCCTACAGCCACATACTCTGACTCAGCTGTGGAGATAGCCACACTGGTCTGCTTCTTGCTACTCCATGACACTAGCCTTCCACCTAGAAATTGACAGGTTCCTGTGGTACTCTTCATGTCTTCCTTGCAGCCTTCAAAATCTGCATCTGAATAACCTGTCAGTTCAAAATCTCCATTCCTAGGGTACCAAAGGCCTAGATAAGGTGTGCCCTTAAGATATCTCAAAATTCTTTTGACTGCTGTCAAATGAGATTCTTTAGGGCAAGCTAGGTATCTAGCACAGACACATGTAGCATACATGATATCTGGTCTACTAGCAGTCAAATACAGTAGTGAGCCAACTATCCCTCTATACAAAGTTTCATCTACAGGTTTCCCGGCATCATCTTTGCTTAGAGACATGCTTGACCCCATAGGAGTTTTCACGGTAGTGGATGATTCCATACCATACTTCCTTATCAATTCTAGGGTGAACTTAGACTGGCATATGGATAAACCATCTTTAGTCTGTCTAACTTGGAGACCCAAGAAGAACTTAAGTTCCCCCATACTGCTCATTTCAAATTGTCCTTGCATGAGTTTTGCAAACTTCCTGCAAAGACTACTTTCTGTAGACCCAAATATGATGTCATCTACATATATTTGGACTAAGATAATCTTGCCTCTGGATTCCCTAAGGAATAGAGTCTTGTCTATTTTCCCCCTTGAGAATTTGTTCTCAATGAGGAAACTAGACAGTGTTTCATACCAAGCCCTAGGGGCTTGTTTTAACCCATACAAAGCCTTTCTAAGTCTATATACATAGTCAGGTTTAAGAGAATCTACAAAACCTGATGGCTGCTCTACATAGACTTCTTTCTTCAGATTTCCATTCAGAAAAGCTGACTTAACATCCATTTGATAGACCTTAAATCCTTGGAATCTTGCATAGGCAAGGAACATCCTTATTGCTTCCAGTCTTGCTACTGGAGCAAAGGTTTGATCAAAATCAATACCTTCTTCTTGCCTATATCTCTTTGCAACAAGTCTAGCTTTATTCTTTATGATTATTCCATTTTCATCCAACTTGTTCCTAATGATCCACTTTGTTCCGATAATGTTGTGGTCCTTGGGTTTAGAAACTAGCTCCCAGACCTTGCATCTTTTGAATTGATTCAGCTCCTCTTGCATGGCCTCAATCCAATGAGGGTCTGGGATTACTTCTTCAAACTTCTTTGGCTCAACTTGGGATAGGAAACTTGAATAAAGAACTGTACTTAGATTCCTGCTCCTTATTTGCACACCTTGTCCGGGATCTCCAATTATCTGATTGGCTGGATGATCCCTTAAGTGCCTATTTGCTGGAGGCAGCCTGTCTTCTGGTTGTACACCTTCAGCTTCTTCATTCAACTGCACCTCTTTGTCTTCTTCAGCATCAGGAGTATCTTGTACTCCCCCTAGACAACAGGCACCATCTTCCACTTGCTGACTTACAGTAGAACCTTCTGTTAATTTAAGCTTCTCCATTCTCTCAGTTACACCTGTGGAGCTGCAAACACTTCTACGCAATTCATTGTTAATGAGCCTTGCTTCATCAAAAACTACATGTACTGACTCTTCTATAACTTGAGTAATCAAGTTATAGACCCTATAAGCCTTACTGTTGTTGCTGTACCCAACAAAGATTCCCTCTTGGGATTTGATAGCAAACTTGGTTAGATAAGACTTACCATTATTAAGGATATAGCACTTGCAACCAAAGATCCTGAAATAGGATAGATTTGGTTTTCTGCCCTTCACAATCTCATAGGGGGTCTTCTTATGGCTCTTGGTGATAGTAGCCCTATTTATTACATGACATGCAATATTAACTGCCTCAGCCCAGAAATATTCTGGGAGAGAAGTGTCACTCAATAGGGTTCTACCAGCCTCTATCAAGGTTCTATTTTTCCTTTCAGCAATACCATTTTGCTGATGTGTTCTTAGTGAGGAAAATTCCTGAAACATTCCAAACTCTTCACACAGTTTTGCCATACTTTCAGACTGAAATTCAGTACCATGATCACTTCTGATTTTAACCACTGTACTGTCCAATTCATTCTGAATTTGTTTAACAAAACTATACATGATACTTAGAGTTTCATATTTTTGCCTTAGGAAGAACACCCAGGAATACCTTGAGAAGTCATCAACTACCACAAATGTGTAGACCTTCCTACCTAAGTTGTGAACTGGGATAGCACCAAAAAGATCCATATACAAGAGGTATAAACACCTCACAGAATCCTTGTTCTCAAGGCTATGAAAGGTGGATTTGGTCTGCTTGCCTTTTTGACAAGCTGAGCATATCCCATCCTTTATACACTTAACCTGAGGACCATTCCTCACTAACTCTTTGCTAAAGAGTTGACCAATTGTCTTATAGTTAAGATGAGTCAGCCTCTTGTGCCATTTAACACAATGTGAGACTTTCTCATTAGCTACAAGACAAATAGGAGAAACAATGTTCTCACACATAATGTCTAGACAATAGACATTTCTCTTCCTATATCCTGTCAGAATGATCTTTTGATCACTTGACCTACTGATATGACAACCATCCTTGACAAATGAGATGTCATATCCTAAATCACTCAGCTGACTTATGCGAATGAGGTTATGTTTCAAACCCTTTACATAAGCCACTTGAGTAATTGTAATTTGGTTACAGGAAATGTTACCAAAGTCTTTGATGATTCCTTTTTTTTAACCACCAAAGGTAACTTTAGGGCCATCCTTGATAGATGTATAATGCTTTAGCAACCCACTAGTTCCAGTCATGTGCCTGGAACATCCACTATCCAAATACCATATAGGGGCATGGCCACTTGGACTTACCTGCAAAACAGATTACTTAACCTTAGAACCCAAATAACTCTTGGGTCCTTGGTGCAGGTTAGTTTGACTTTTAACAAAACTACCTGTAGCTCTTCTAACAGGTAGTTTGCTACTCTCCTTGACACATGTATTGTGCCAACAATCTATGGCAAAGTGGCCTACCTTGCCACAACACCAGCACTCAAACCTGTTGTACCTTTGTTTAGGTACAACCCTGGCTGTTTTATCTACAGCAGGCTTCTTGTTGAGTGCTGGGGCTTTGCCCATAGATTTGGACCTAGCTGTCCAGGCAGGTTTTGTAAACCCCAATCCAGTCTTACCCGTTTGAGGTACAAACTCATCTATCAAAGGTAAAACTGATTTTGGTTTAGAAAAACTTGCAATAATATCTCTCTCCTTCTGAAGTCTAGCCTCCAGATTTCTAATTTGATCATTCTTAAATGTAATAGTACCCATCTGAATAATAGTAATGTTCTTCAGACTAGCTATTTCATTTAGTTTCTGATCAAACAACTTGTCTGAATCAGCAGCAGCCAATTTAAGACTAGCAATCTCCTTTGCCTGAGTTTTGGCTAAGGTCTTGCTTTTCTTCAAGGCCTGCAACAAGTCCCTATATTCATCAATCAACTGATGAATATCTCCTTCAGATTCAGACCCACCCACATCACTTGATGCAGATGTATCTAATTCTGACTCAGTACAAGAAATTGAACTAGAAGAACAACTTTGTACCTTACTTGGTCCAGGCTGATCCTGGATTTTGTCCCCTCAGATAAGGCCATCAGCCCTTTGCACTGATTGTCCTCATGCTTATAAATTGAATTCATTAACTGCATGAACTCATCTTCCTCCTCTTCAGCAAATAATGCAATATAAGCTTCAGCTTCTGAATCTGTTTCTGATGATGACTGATCAGTCAAACTCTTATCCTTCTTGGCAACAAAGGACCTTTCCTTTTTGCCCTTAAACCGAGTCTTCTTTTTGTCAGTTGACTCTTTCCTCTTTTCTGGACAGTCAGCTATTATATGTCCTTGTCTATTGCAACAATAACATACTATCTTTCATGATGTATTTTTACTTGACTTGGACTTTCTTTTGTCATTCCTTGGTGACTTCCTGTTCTGAGAATAGTCATCTTTTGTCTGTGAAGTGGATGGCTTAGACCTTCACTGCTTCTTCTTCAGAAACTTTTGAAAATGCCTAGTGAAAGCTACAAAGTCTTCATCACTTTCACTGCATTCTGAATTCTTGTTGTCTGAATTTTCTGTGACAGTCTCTGCAACTACTTGAGGTGGAGATGAAGACTTGCTTCTATATTTCCTAGTGGCTTCAGTCTTGAAGGCTACAACTCTTTCCTTGTGCTCCACTCTTGTAGTCTTCTCTTCCTCCTTTCTAACCATTAACTGCATCTCATAAGATAACAGTTTTCCAAATAAAGTTGGAGGAGGTATATCAGCTAATTTGGCCATTTCCCTAATGATACAAATCTTGTTATCCCAGTCCTTAGTCAGGGATCTTAAAAACTTGTCATTCAGCTCATAGTTGCTGAATTCTCTTCCATAGGACATCAACTCATTAATAATCCTATATAATTTCTTGTAGCATTCAGTAATGCTATCAGACTTTCCTTGTCTGAAGCTTTCATATTCCTGATTTAACAAAGACTTCCTGTCTTGTCTTACTTCTTCTGATCCCTCCATGTAAACTATCAGTGTGTCCCACATTTCTTTTGAGGTTTTACAATGTATTAGGTTCTAAAATGTGGCATCATCAATTGCACTTACAATAATATTCTGGGCCCTCTTGTCCATAGTGGCCAGAATTATTTCATCTTTAGTCATTTCTGAATAGTCCTTAGGAGTTTTCTGAGTTGCATGTAGAATGGAGATCTTCATTGGCACATATGACCCTTCTTTGACTGTGATGTATATTCTTGGGTCAGAGGCTTCCATAAAAAGTCTAACCCTCTCTTTCCAAATGCCAAATATCTCTTTTCTACAGATTGACAATTTCATGGACCCAAGCTCTTTGTGATTCTCAGTTGAACCCATTTTCTTGAATCTTAATTAATCTGATTCTGCCTACAGGATCTTACTCAGACTGTTATGTTCCTTTTTGAGTATCCTTGCTCTGATACCACTTGAAAGAAATAATACCTAATCACCTAGAGGGGGGTGAATAGGTGAACTTTAACTTTTTGACTTTAAAGGTAGAAACACTGAATAATAAGACCTGTATTTGCAATTCTCTACAGTAATTTAGCACAGATAATACAGCAATCACAGAATAAATCACACACAGAGTACACACAGATTTTTATAGTGGTTCCCCAAGGTCTGGGTACATCCACTTTCCCCCTTCGCCTATCTAGTAGTGTACTAGATTCGGCCTAACTTCTCCACTTCTTCTCAGATCCTCAGATCTTACAACTCAGAACCCCAAATAGGTTCCTACAACTCAGAGTGATCTCACTCCTACAACTCAGGCACAAAAGCCCTACCACTCAGTCTTCACTAAGACTTACACTCAGAGAACAAAGTCTCCTACAACTCAGGCACTAGGCCCTATCTCAGTCTTCAACAAGACCTACACTCAGAGCATACTGTCTCCTACACTCAGCCTTTATAAAATAGGCTTACAGCTCAGATTCCTTAGGATCCTACAGAAAATAGAGTTTACAAAGTATATAACCACAACTCTAAAAGAGAGAGATGAGTTGACTGGTTTCTTGATGAGTTCTTGGAAGAACTTGACAGAGATTAACATCCCTTGGCTTTCTTCAAAGCTTCTTGAATTAGAACACAATAGGGTTGTATCTCTATGTAGATGATCTTCAATCAACTGCTGTCTTGAGATTCTGATTTCAATCTGAATCTTACTTATCAGCCCGGTTCAACGACTGCTCTTCTTAGAAGGAGCTCTCTCTCTCTCCAACTTCTTAGATCTTCTCTTGAAGGTCTTCTTCTTGTTGTGTTGTTTGTCAATTCATTGATCACCGTAATTGCCCCTTTCTGTTGAAGCAGAAAGGTGTTTAAATAAGCTTCCTCCATGGTAACTGGCTGATCCATTTTCTAACAACCTTCTGACAGCTCTGACAGTTGCAGTTTGTAAGACCCCCCCTTTTTTTCCTCTTATCGATACCGGGGTCTTAGGCCCAGAACTGCCGTTTTGCGGTGACTCCTTCACGCCCTGAAGGGTCATCACCACAAAGCGCCGATTCTGCCGGCCAATTCGATCACAGAAAAGTAGCACAATAATGTAAATGCAAATTGCAGTCCACAGAAAATCACATATCATAGAATAAATCTCCACGAAGGGAGTGTCCATAGAATATAACATCAGAGTAGCGAAATACGGGCTTAAGCCCGGTACATCATATCCTCACTACAAAATCACTCATGCGGAAGCAAAAGCAGAAAAACTACTCAGGGTCGAGACTCACGGTCCCGGCTGTATGAACTCCGGAGCTAGACTGCCCTGCCTCCAAGCGCACCGGTCTCTGGGGCTGCTCCTCCAGGCTGGTCTCCATGATCCCCTAAATGATGCGGTTCGAAAACCGTGAGTCTAAAAGACTAAGTCCTATCATCCCCTGCCCCTTCCCCCACGGCTCCTAAGCATCGAGCGGAGAGGAAGAAAGGGGAGGACTTGAAGGTGGAGAATATCAAAAAAAAAAACAGATGGCAGCGGACCTATACTAGCAATTCTATAACAGGTATAGACAATAAGCTGAAATATGAAAGGTAACCTTCACTTATGTGAGAACACATAAGCCAAGGGGTCTTCTGCAAGGCTCCCATCGTATAAAAAGTCTCATACCAATTTATACGTTGGGGTGTCGGTTATCACACAGCAGTAAATATATATGTCAAAATTAACCTTAATTTATAAACTTGCCCACACAAGCTTATAGACCAAGGGGTCGTTTTGCAGGTCCTAATGTATAAGCGTCCCATTCCACTTGTACATTAGGTGTCAGGGGTTAAATGATTCGATTATGCTATGACATGCAAGTGGGTATGATAGACATTAAAGTGCAACGCACACACCCGACTTTGTGCATACAGACCTTTAGTTCCCCCTTTCTGGAACCGTAACCTCCCAGGATACCTCCGTAGTGGCAGACGGAAGCGGTGGGTTAGGCCTCGCCCACCTCTAAACCAGTAAAGCACTACCGGTCAGACCTATCGTACACCTCAATGATTGGTGCACGAAGCGGACTCCTGCGTACTCTTGCCGGCTGGCGCACCGGACTTCTGTTGGCGAAGTGCGAACCACACTTGCCGAGTCAACGTATTGGCATCAGTGCATCGACCCTCCAATACCGAAGACCCACCACCTTAATTTCCTTTCCTTTTATTCACATGCAAATTTAGCGTAATCAAGAACCGAGCCGAAGCTCCCCGGACAAACACGTCCGTCTCAAACAATCGAGCCGAAGCTCCCCGGACCCAAAGTCCGCCTTTTAACCATCCGAGCCGAAGCTCCCAGCTATCTTTCGGTGCTACCTGTGTTTGTGAAATGTGCAACCCTAATTACTAAGTTACACTTTTCAGCTTGTTAAAATAGTTTACGTTAACCCAGGACTGCCCCCGGTATTCCCTGTGAAGGGCTCTCAAGGGGCACTAGGAACTATGTTGGGATTACACCCAGCATTCCCTTTCGCAAGGTACTTATTTTTGTTATTGGTTGATTCCCTTACCCATTACTTTCTCATGTTCCGATAGGCTAATCCTAGGGTGATTTGACTCCAACTCTCCTTGGGTAGGACGATCTTTCGTCGGACCCGAACGCCTCTAAACCCTAGACAAAACAACACCCTACCCACTTATCTTCCATAGATGCACCTAATTCTACTTATCCTTCCAGCAAACCAACCAGACCCATCACACGTGCTCTAATTCATATCCAAAATGATTTCCTGCAGTTTTGCTAAATGCAGACCACTTAAGCTATACAACTCGTAAAATGGGAGGTACATGAAATACTCATCCAGTACTCCTATGATAATTATTAGAGGGCTAAAATGACATTTGTAACATAAATCCAGAAATTCATAATTTTCCTAATTTGTCTGATAATTTATTTATTTATTCTAGTATCCAAAAAGCCCAAGTTTGAACATGAAGTACCAATTTCAGACAAGATAATAATCCACTAAATTTATGTTAATTACAAAATGCATAATCAACTCTAAAGCCTAAGTCTTCAAATTTTTCAGCAAGGTTTAGGCCCTTAAATTTAATTTCAAATATATCTCATAATAAGTCATTTTAAAAGATTTTACAGCAATAATACCTCCAAAAATTCAGAGAAAATTCAGGGATGGTTATGATGGCATACAAATACCCTAGATAACGTTTCATAATTTATCATTCAATAATAAGGCTATACTTGATTTTCTCATTAAATTTCAAGTTTTTGAGTTAATGAACAACGTATAATAATTATCCATCAAAATTTCCACATAAATTCCCACATGATAATAATGAACTAGGAACACTATGTATCAAGTTTCTTAATTTTTCAATAAGTATTGAGCTCTTGTAAGAATTATTTAGTATGTAACCGAAGTAATGCACTTGTGAAGTAGATGCCCTAATTATGTATCCAAAAATTCTATTAAAAATCATATATGATCAGTATGGTCTAAAACTACCTCTGCCAATGTTTCATGACCTTTCAATGGGAAGTGAGATCACAATAGTCAAATTATTAATTAGGGCAATCCTATTGATTACAAATGAAGTGCTACCAATATTGATCAAAACTTCCCAAATAAATTACCAGAGGCTCAAAATATCTTTATTCCCACACTACCCACATTTGATTATATTTCAAGGAGTTTAGCTAACCTAAACTAGCACTACAAGTTTTATGACCTAATCTAGGGTTAGGGTTTTGTGGACCCTACCCTTTTCAAAATTATTTAATATTCTTACCAGAGGGTTTTATATACCCTAGGACCCTCCATGCAAAATTTGATGTTCATCCAAGGTGTTTAGGACTCATGCCCTTCACAAGGCACAAAGGTCCATCCTTAGGGTTTGGCCTAGGAACTTAGGGCAAATCAATTCCACTCTACCCCACATTCTATGGGGAGGTGATAAATGCCAAAGCAAGTAAGTGTCCCAAACTTCAGCCTCTGTTGAGCTGATTTGGTCACTCAAAATCAAAAGTGCACTTTTTGAACAAAAACACCACCTTAGGGCCACACTAGGGTTTGGTGATTCCCTAACCAAATCCTATCCAAATGTGCTCAAATTTGTACAGAACTAGGTCTGGAAGCCAGGGACCACTCCCCAAAATTTGGGAGGGTTTGGAGGTCATTTGACCACTTAATTAAATTACCCTAGCTTTATTAAATAAAATCAAAAACGTTAGGAAAAGTGTGTCCAAAAATTCTGAGTTTTGGGCAGGCCCTAGGTATAGCTAGGTTAGGCTCCCTGCCAAAATTTCAATTGATTTGGGCTAGGGATGAAGTGTGGGCACTCAGTTTAATGACTGCCTAGCCCTAAGGGTATGTCCCATCAAAATGGGTGCCCTGGTCAGACCATGCACCCAAATTGGTTCAAACAAATTTTAAAATAAATTAGACTCAGAGGGCTACAACGTTAATGTTGGATGTTTTCCCCCCAGGTGGGTCTAGGTATTTTTAAAAATTAAAACCATATAACACTAAAACTGTGACATAAATCAGAATATCAAAATTTAATATCCTATAGTTTAGAATCAGGAGTAGCGCGAATCTTGACGCAGAATCGACGGAATCCCGTCATATTCTTCATTGAGCCAACGACCAGGATCCATCCCGCCTGGAGCCGTTTCCAAGCCTTGTCGCCGATGATCCAGCCCCTTCCTCGGCCGGCCACCGCCACCACCACCTCCGTTGAGGTGGTGGCTATTGCCAGGCGGCGGCTCTGCCGCCTGAGAGGCGTTTTCCAGCGGTTTATAGCAAGAAAATTTCTTGCTGAAACCATGAAAAATCCTGGATTTGATCGGGCTCAATTGAGCCCGAATCTTAAGCCTAAGGAGTCCTATGATCTACCCGAGAGTTAAGGAGACGGGGAGGACCTTCCTGGCGGCCTGGATGCGGGAAGAGCGGTGGGATGCCATTGTTGACGGCGGCGGCGCTCGGCTTCTGCAACAGTACAGTGGGACAGCCCGTCTCCTCCAGGTAAACGCTCGAAAATGTTCCCCTTTGCCCACTGATGGTGTTTAAATGGCAATTGGGGAAGGGGGGTGGCTGGTTCTTCAATGGCCATCAACACCATTTATGGTCTGGCTCGGGTAGAGTGGAGGGGGGGTTGAATCCACCCCTTGGTGGTCGGGAAATGGCTGGAATCAACTCCTCTTCCCTAGAGGAGTTGATTGAAGCCATTAAAGGTGGCTGTTAGCCTCCCTTGGCCGGCTCCACTCTCTCCCTTCCTCTCCCCCATCTTCTCTCTCCTCCATTAACATGGAGGGGAGCTCCCTTCTCTCTCCTAGTCACCCCTGGTTGACTGGTCAACTGAATTGGCTAAGAGCAGCCTACCTAGTCATGATGAACATGAAAATGAGGTTAGCCCAAGGAAGAAGTGGCTTGGGCTTTGGTTAGCCCTTTTGGGCTAGGTTTGACTTGGCTTAAACTAGGGTTGACCTGGGCCAATTTGACCCTCTAGGTTGACCCCATTGGGTTTTTAGTGACCCATTGGACTCCCTTAAGATCTAGGAATACTTGAATAGGGTTGGTTGGGCATCTTGGTGGTCTCATGTCCCTTGGTTAGGTCACTTTGACCATTTTAGGGCTAGAGTTGACTTGGGTCAACATGATCATTTGGGTTGACCCCTATGGGTCCTTGGTGACCCATTGGCTTCCCCTAAGGTCTAGGTAGGGTTATGCATGGTTACCATGCACTTTGGAGGTCACATACCCTTAGTAAGGGTATTTTGACCAAATTAGGGGCTTGAGTTGACTTGGGTCAACCTGGCCTTTAGGGCTGACCCCAATATGTCCGTAGTGACCCATTAACCTCACTTTAGGGTTAGGAGGGCATAGGTGGGGTCCTCTAGGCTAGGGGTAGGTCAATTGACCCTAAGTAGGCTAGTTTGACTCATTTAGGGCTAGGGTTGACCTTGGTCAACTGAGCCTCTTTGGTTGACCCCAATGGGTCCTTATGGCTCTAAAGGGCCTCCCAAGGTATTAGGGGGTGTTGTGGTAGAGTCTTGGGGTCAAGGTGTAGCCCATGGTCATCCTAAACCATTGTTCAGAGTTCTACTATTGGCGGACCATGATGAGTTTCCCCACTTTGTCTCTTATCCCTTGGCCCATTCCTGGCTTCCTAGGGTTTGTCATGACCTAGCCATGGACAAAACCACACCTAGGGGTCTAGTTGGAAATGAGATGTTACAAATCCCAATAAACAAAACAAAGATTTCGTCCCTGAAATCAAGGTTACGCCTACGGAAATTTTCTACCGAAGAAGGAAACTTGTAACATCCCATCACGATGCCATGTTTGCTAAACTAGGTTTTAAGGGAAACCTAAATCTATGTTCAATTCACCCAATTGATGAAGCCAAGATCCCAATAAACAAAAGATAAGCCCCGAATAAACAAAAGATAAGCCTCTACCCGCCTAAAGCAGCCCTTACTAGTTAAAGTAGGAAAATAATTAAAACATCTTGAGGGGTTTGTGAGGTATACCTGACTGAACAGCTCTGGGTATCTTTGTCGCATTAGGTCCTGCGGCTCCCAGGTATGCTCCTCCTGGCCATGGTTCCTCCACAGGACCTTGACTAGTGGGACCTTCTTGCGTCGCAAGACCCGTACTCCTCGGTCGTCGATCCTAACCGGCTCCAAACGAACTGACCGGTCTGAAGCTACCGGCCCTTCGGTGGTCAAAATCTGCTGCTCCGAGCATAGCAGAGCCCTCCTTAGCGAAGAAATATGGAAGACGTCATGCAGCGCTTCCAGCTCTGGTGGTAACTCCAGCATGTAGGCTAGGGGCCCGATCCGCTCTAGGATCCTGTAAGGGCCCATGTACCTAGGGCTGAGCTTCTTCCTCCGACCACGCACCTGCGAGACTCCATGCATGGGCCGGATCTTCAAAAACACCCGGTCTCCTACCTGGAACTCCACCTGCTGATGCCGGGCGTCATAGTACTTAGCCTGTCTACTCTGCGCCTCTAGCATCCTGTCTATGATCAGCCTCACCTGAGCCTCGGTGTCTTCAACAAACTCTGATCCCAACACCTTCGGATCTTCGTCCTGAACCCAAGATAGCGGGGTCCGGCATCTCCTTCCGTACAAGGCTTCGTAAGGCGCCATCCTGATGCTGGACTGGTAGTTGTTGTTATAGGAGAACTCGACCAGGGGTAAGAGTTTCTCCCACGGTTCCCCGCGGTCCAAAATGCATAGCCTCAAAAGGTCTTCCAGCGTCCGGTTGGTGCGTTCAGTCTGCCCGTCCGTCTGGGGATGAAATGCAGTGCTGAAGGTCAATCGCGTGCCTAAGTAAGCTTGCACGGATCTCCACTCCCTGGAAGTGAACCGGCCATCCCGATCCGACACGATCGTCTTGGGCACCCCGTGATATCGAATGAACTGCTCCACAAATCTTCGTACTAATACTCCCACAGCATCGTCCTTCCTGATCAGAATGAACCTAGCTACCTTAGTCAACCGATCGACGATGACCCAAATTGAGTCATTCCCTGTTCGTGATCGGGGAAGTCCGTGGATAAAATCCATCGCGATGTCTTTGAACTTCTACTCTGGTACCGGGAGTGGTTGCAACAACCCCGCAGGGTTTTTGCACTCTGCCTTCACTAGCTGGCAAGCTTCGCAGTGGGTCACAAACCGAGTGATATCCTTCTTCATGCCAGGCCAGTACATAGTCTTCTTCAAATCCTCAGTCATCTTCGTGATGCCCGGGTGCACCGAGTATCTGCTGTGGTGGGCTTCCGCCATGATATCCTCCCGGACCTGGCCTCCTCCCGGTATATAAGTCTGACCTCTGAAGCATACCATGCCGTCCCTCATTGTGTAATCTCCTGCTGTACCGTTCTCCAAGGACCAGAATATCGGCTCCAGATTGACATCTCGCCTCTGTCCCTCTCTGAATCTGTCCCGGATATCGTCTGTAGCACTCACCGCTGCTAAATACTCCGTGTAAAGCTCGGGGTACTCGGATGACACCAGTGTGATGTGCATATCCTCCAATCTCCTCACCAGCTCCATAGACATAACCTGAGGCCCGACTCGGAAGTGGCAGCTCTCCGACTCAATGCGTCCGCCACCACGTTTGCCTTCCCTGGATGGTAGTGTATCTCATACTGATAATCTGCAAGGAACTCCACCCAGCGCCTCTGCCTAATGTTCAGTTCCTTCTGCGTGTCCACGTATTTCAGGTTCTTGTGGTCGGAATAAATATCGCAGTGGACTCCATAAAGATAATGGCGCCAGACCTTCAAAGCAAAAACGACCGCCCCCATCTCAAGGTCGTGCACCGGATAGTTCTGCTCGTGCTTCTTCAACTGTCGAGATGCATATGCAATCACATGGCCCTTCTGCATCAGTACAGCTCCCATACCATGGTAGGAAGCATCAGTGTAGACCTGAAATCCTTCCCTCCCCGAGGGGAGAGTAGGAATGGGAGCCGAGGTTAGCCGATCCTTCAGCTCCTGGAAAGCTTCCTAGAACTGCGGGGTCCACACGAACGGTACCTCCTTCTTCGTCAAGGATGTGAGCGGGAGGGCGATTCGAGAGAATCCCTCCACGAACTTCCGGTAGTAACCGGCAAGTCCTAGAAAACTCCGTACGTCGGTGGCTGTCTTCAGCTGCGGCCAATCCCGAATAGCCTGAATCTTTGCCAGGTCCACTGCCAATCCGGCCCCACTGATAATATGGCCTAAGAAGCCCACCTCCTTCAGCCAGAACTGACATTTACTAAACTTCGCATATAGATGATTCTCCTGCAGTCTCTGCAGGGTCAGTGTCAGATGCCGAGTGTTCTCCTCCTCCGTCCTCGAGTTAATGAGGATGTCATCGATGAACACAATGACAAACACATCAAGATATTCCTTGAAGACTTGGTTCATGAGGGTCATGAACGCTGATGGTGCATTGGTGAGTCCGAAGGGCATCACCGTAAACTCGTATAAACCATATCTGCTACTAAAAGCAGTCTTCTGAATGTCCTCCTCCCGAATCCGAAGCTGGTAGTATCCTGACCTCAAATCTAATTTCGAAAAGAACTGCGCTCCCTGCAGCTGGTCGAACAGCTCGTCTATCCTTGGCAGTGGATAGGTGTTCCGGACCGTCAGCCGATTTAGTGCTCGATAGTCGATACACAATCTGAGGGTCCCGTCTTTCTTCTTGACGAACAATACCGGGGCTCCCCAAGGTGAAGAGCTTGGCCGGACAAATCCGGCTACCACTAACTCCTGAAGCTGGCTCCGGAACTCTGTCAACTCCTTTGGATCCATCCGGTAAGGTGCCTTGGACGCTGGCTTGGCCCCTGGCACAAGCTGTATCTAGAAGTCCTGCTCCCTGCGCGGGGGTAATCCGGGTAACTTCTCCGGAAAGACATCCTCAAACTTGTTGGGTATTGTATCCACAACGTACCTGATTTGAAGAAGCCCCTGAACAAGCTAAGGTAAATAGACAATGTATTTGACAAAATATTTCAAGTTATGCTTGAAGTTATTCCACGCTAAGTGCACACCAATGTCAGGGTGCAGTAGGTCAATATACACGGGTCTGCACGACGTAATCCCTCGTTGAGCAGATCAGTGTGTTGGCCTACGTGTACTCTCTCTATTGGAGTGCACTTACTTTCAAGTACAGGGCTGTGATCTTGCAAGAGCAGACAAGGAGCAAGGATGGGTCAAAGAGTAGCTCATGGGTGGAAAGACGAAAATTCGTCTAAGTGTAAATCGACAAGAATCACTAGTGATTCTCGCCGAATCATCGAGAATCACTGGCTGATTCTTGCCGTCTCGTTCCGGCTACATCAAAGCATGCGATTCTGGCGCTAAGTCATATTCGACGAGAATAACCAAGTGATTCTCGCCGATTCGACGAGAATCACTAGTGATTCTCGCCGAATCGTCGAGAATCACTGGCTGATTCTCGCCGTCTCGACCCGGCTAAATCAGAACGTGCAATCAAGTCAACATCGACGAGAATCATCCTTGATTCTCGCTGAATCGACGAGAATCACCTTTGATTCTCGCCGATTCGACGAGACTCACCTTCGATTCTCGCCGATTTTGACTTAGGCGATTTTCTGGAAACCGCTGGACCGGATTCTGCCGCTGGCACTATTTTGAACCGGATTTAGGGTTTCTTCTGGTGGGACCCATAACGGTCATAAAAGATGATTTTACTGTATAAATACACGCGTATTTTTGAACAGTAGATGAGCGAAGAAGATTTGAAAAAGACGAGCCGCGACGTGACCTAGATCGCGAGTTCCGCTCCGCCGCCGCCGTCGTCGCCGCTCGAGCAAGTTGATCGTCGGTCTTGATCGTGGTTTCTTCCAGATCTCCCGTCGACAGAAGCTTAGCCAAGCTTAGAGTCTCACGTGTCTAACCGGAGATCTTTTGTCTCTTGATTTGTTGATCGGGAAAACCTTCCCTGTCCGAATCGATTGAGACGATCGATCCTAGTGTGACCATTTGAAGACCTAGCTAGCTTTGCTACGAAGTTTGGATCTCCAAAGTACAGCAGCCGCACACCGTTGTCGCCGCCGATCCCGTGAACCAAGCCGCCGCCCATCTTGCCGCCGCCGGTTCCGGGGAGATTCTCTCCAAGAGAGATCTAGGGTTGTGGACTCTTCGTAAACTTCAAGAACACGTTCTCAACGAAGAGGGACACCTTAGTCTCCAAAAGTAGTTTGAATTTCTTGTACATTCTAGTTCATTTTTATTGTAAAGGAACGTTGGTTCCGAGGTGTAAGGGTTGGGTGCAACCCGTGTTGTGGGAGTGTTGACTCCTACGTGTGGAAGGGTTCCTTCCGATAGTGCAAGGATTGGATTTCAATCCTGTTGGTGAAGAGACCGAGTCGTCCCTTGTTGGGAGATAGGTCGAAGGGGGAAAGTTGATGTACCCAAATCGGGGAACCACTATAAATTGCTTGTGTACCTTCTTTGCTGTGGTGTTTTGTTTTCTTGTGCAGGTACAATTTTAAATTCCGCAAAACGCTACACGTCACCTATTCCCCCCCCCCCCCATAGGTGAAGATAGTTGACACTAGGTGCACTTTCAAGTGGTACCAGAGCCAGGTTACTCATCAAAAAGGTTAACACCTTGAGTTGAATCATGCCGCCTGTGTCAAGCAGAAGGCAAACATCTACTATGGACGGGCTCAAGTTCACAGGCAAGATCCCAGTGTGCACTAGGCTCAACTTTCCTATCTGGAAGGAAAGGATCAGGTTCTACATGGAAGCAGTTGATCCTTGACTCTTCATGATCGTGGAGGAGGGACCTTATGTCCCCACTAAGGTCTCCACCATAGATCCTACCAAGAAAGTGCCAAAGAAAATTTCTGAAATGGACAAGGACAAGATGGTGCTGGTGGGACTTGACAAGAAGGCGCAGAACATTCTGGTCAGCGTGGTCGATGACTCTATGATGCAAAACTTCTGCAACTGCAGGACAGCAAAGGAGATCTGGCACTGCCTGATTATCCTAATGGAGGGAACTGGTGAAGTAAGGGATGATCGGAGATCCCTCCTGAACCAGAAATATGAGGCTTTCAGATAAGGGCCTAAGGAAGAGATCGGAGTCACCTTCGAGAACTTCCTCAAGATTGTCAATGCGCTCAAAGGATATGGAAGCGTGTTCACTGATGGTGAACTTAATGATAAATTCCTTAGGTCCCTTACGAAGGAATGGGACACAAAGATCTGCGCCATCCGAGAGTTTGGCATACTTGCTGAAACAGACCCGCAAATTCTGTTTGGAAAGCTGATGTCCTATGAGCTTCAACTGAACACCAGGAAAGCAGAAGAAGAAGCAGAGAAGGCTGCAGCCAAAGAAAAGACTGTGGCTCTAAAAGCCATTCACTCCAGAAAAGGCAAGGGTGCGGCGTCATACCGTGCCAAGAAAAAGGATGAGGAGGAGGACTCCGAGCCATGCTCCTCCAGCTCTGAGCTGTCTGAGAAGGATTTCTCCCTCATCACCCGAGAATTCAAGAAGTTCCTCAAGATGAGGAATCAAAGAAAGAGAGACGGCTCCTCCTCCAGGCTTCAGAAGAAAAATTATTCTTCTGACAGGTATACTTCTAAACCGAACAAACATCGCTCCTCTGACATTATTTGTTTTGGATGCAATAAGCCAGGACACGTCGTGGCCGACTGCTACCTCGGCAAGAGAGAAAAAGGGAAAGGAGAGGAGCACAAATCCTCTAGAGATAAGAAGAAAGAGCGGAGCTACATCGCCAAAAGGCCAAAGACACTGAGTGAGTCTGATTCTTCAGACTCCAGTGATGATGATGAAGCCTACTTTGGGCTGGTGGGTCGCTCCGACTCAGAAGGAGAATGTCCCCCATTTAATGGGAAGGTAAAAGCTCACACCCCTCTCTCCGACTCTGATTCTCATCCTGAGTCTCAGGATGATGACCCTGAGGATAGCCTTTCAGCCCGTGAAGCTGAGCTCCTCGAGAAGTATGAGCTTCTGCTCAACACTTTCGAGGAGTGCCGTAAGAGATTCAAGGCTGAGAAAAAGGAAGTGAAATTCCTTAAGGGTGAGAGTGTCTCCCTAAGGGAAGAGATCACAAGTTTAATTTCTCTCCGACAGGAGCACCTTGACCTGACTTCAAAGCATTCAGAGTCTCTTAAGCTCCTTGATCTTAAGCAGGAGGAAGTCGACAAGTTGGAAGAACAGCTTGCGGCAGAAAGGAAGATCGTCAAGAGCTTCTCTATGCCAAAAACAGTTCTTCCAGTAGTTGATACCTTCTCTGCTCAGGCCAAAGGAGCTGGCTTGGGGCATGAAGGGGTATCTGGTTCCTCATCTAGGAGAAACAGGAACCAGAGGAAGAATAAGGCCGCCAAGAAGGCCTCTGCTGCTGAAAAGGGAAAAGCTCCGCTCAGTCCTGTTGCGTTCAGGAAGCCTAGCTTTCCTTGCAACCAACATGACTTTGAATCAACCTTTGGTCATCATTTTCGGCCCTCGGTTGCAAAGCTAAAGAGCCGATATGATGGTTGGACCTTTCCCCGGAACTTCGGTGAGAGTGCCTTCAAGGCACCTTATGAGGAAATCCACATGGGAAATTATGGTCAATTCTATAGCGGCCATAATGGAAAGCAGGCACCAAGAATCAAGCCTGTTATACTGACGAAACAGAAGGTGAAGAAGTCATGTGACTGCAATCACCATGAGGCCTCCACCTCCAGATCCAAGGCCCCGGCTGTACCCACCATTCCCAGGGTAAGGCAGGAGCCTAGGAAGAGGTACAACAGATTTAACTGTTGGTGTTGTGGCAAATTCGGTCACTTTGCCGTGGATTGTTGGTTTAACCCGAGGTATAACGAGACTCCCTATGTTAGTACTGCGAGGCCGACCACTCGTAAGGTTAACCAACCGAGGGGGAGTATGCTAACCAGGAATCTAGGACCCAAGTTCGATTGGGTTCCTAAGGGAAATTAATTTTGTTTTGCAGGAATGTCCAAAGGCCACCAAAACGCCAATCTGGTACTTGGACAGTGGATGCTCCCGGCACATGACTGGGATAAGAAACCTGCTGCGTGATTACACTCCAGTCGAGAATGGACCCAAAGTCATCTTTGGAGGGTCGGATCGAGGAGTCACCCGAGGTTACAGTATGATTTCCAACGGTATAATCTCTATCCCCGACGTGGCTTATGTTGAAGGGTTAAACCATAACCTGATCAGTGTAAGTCAGTTATGTGACAAAGGTTATGACGTTAAGTTCTGCAAGGATAAATGTCTGATAATTTCATGTGCCTCTTCTGAGACAGTATTAACAGGCATTAGGAGCAGAAATATCTTCTGCTTAAATTTTCTCAGTTTAGATTCATCTACCCCCATATGCCTTGTGGCAACAGACAGTGCATCTCTTTGTAAACAATGGCACAAGAGATTGGCACATATTAATTTCAAAACAATTAGTATGCTGTTTTCTAAAAACTTAGTAAGGGATGCTCCCGTTATCAAGTGCATCAAAGATAGCCCCTGTCCTGCATGCCAGATGGGCAAACAGACTCGGGCTACCTTTAAGAGCATTGCAGACAAAGACACTTCCCGATGTCTTTACCTTCTACATATGGACTTGTTTGGTCCAATGCAAGTTCATAGCTTGGGAGGCAAGTCCTATACGCTAGTGATAGTTGATGATCATTCTCGATTTACATGGGTGTTCTTCTTAAAACGAAAGTCGGATACGTTTGACATCTTCACTAGTTTTGTCAAGCAGGTTCAGAATGAATTTAACTGCCCAGTGGTCAAAATCAGAAGTGACCATGGAACAGAATTCGAATCTGGTGCTATGACAGAGTTTTGTGAAGAACAAGGTATCTTTCATGAATTTTCCTCCCCGCGCACTCCTCAGCAAAATGGAGTTGCGGAGAGGAGAAATAGAACTCTCATTGAAGCCTGCACGACAATGTTGAAAGACGCTTCTCTCCCAGAATACTTCTGGGCAGAGGCTGTCAATACAGCTTGTCATGTACAAAACCGAGCATTGATCAACAAGCATCATCGTAAGACGCCTTATGAGCTACTGAGAGGCAGGAAACCAACCATGTCCTACTTGAGGATCTTTGGTTGCAGATACTATGTACTGAATAATGGGAAGTACCCGCTTACTAAATTTGGTGAAAAATGCTTCGAAGGCATATTCATGGGCTACAGTTCCCACAGTCGGGCATATAGGGTCTTCAATAAGAAAACCCTAGTGGTAGAAGAATCAATCAATATTGTATTTGATGAAGGAAGTTTGCTTAACTGCAATTCTTCCAGTGGTATTCTTGAAGATGCAGGTGCACGACTTGAACAACTGAGTTTCGATGAGATCGCTAAAGATGAAACTCCTAAGTACGTCAAAGTTTCCACCTCAACGTCAACTGGAAATGTTGAAGATCAACATGGAACAAATCTCTTAGAAGAAGGAGAAGCCCAAGAAGTAATCGAAGCCCCAGACGCCAGACGTCTAGAGCTCCGGCACGTGAGGGATCATCCTAGAGATCAGATAATCGGAGATCCTCGTAACGGTGTCAGAACTCGAAGAAGTACTACTAATGAGATTTTGCATCTTAGCTTCCTGTCACAGGTTGAGCCAAAGAAGTTCGACGAGGCGAACAAAGACGCGGCATGGGTTATGGCCATGCAAGATGAACTACATCAATTCGAACGTTGCAATGTTTGGACGCTGGTTCCCAGACCACACAAGCAGAATGTGATTGGCACCAAGTGGATCTTCAGAAACAAACTAGATGAACATGGTGTCATCATAAAGAACAAGGCCAGGCTGGTGGCTCAAGGTTACAGACAGGAGGAGGGGATTGACTTCGACCAGACCTTTACACCAGTGGAAAGGCTCGAAGCAATCAGATTGTTCCTCGCATATGCTTCGCACAAAGGATTCACAGTCTATCAAATGGATGTGAAATCAGCCTTCTTGAACGGAGACCTGAAAGAGGAAGTATACATCGCTCAACCCCCAGGTTTTGTCAATCCTACTTATCCCAATCATGTATATTTTCTTAATAAAGCTCTCTATGGTTTAAAACAAGCTCCACGAGCTTGGTATGCGACTTTATCTAGTTTTCTTCTTGAGAACAAGTTCTCTAGAGGTAAAATAGATAAGACATTGTTTCTCAGGGAAGTCAAAGGCAAGATTTTGCTGGTGCAAATCTATGTCGATGACATTATATTCGGCTCAACGGACAACAATCTTTGCAAAAAGTTTTCTAAACTTATGCAAGGAAAGTTTGAAATGAGCAGTATGGGGGAGCTAAAGTATTTCTTGGGACTTCAAGTGAAACAGTCTGAGGATGGAATCTTCATCTCTCAGACGAAGTTCACAAATGAACTCCTCAAGAAATTCGGTATGGAGAATGCAACCTCTATGAGGACTCCAATGGGATCCACTATGTCTCTGGATAAGGATGAGAAAGGCAAACCTTTCGATAAAACCAAATACAGAAGCATCATTGGATCCCTGCTCTACCTTACTGCCAGTAGACCGGATATCATGTTCTCCACATGTGTCTGTGCCAGATATCAGGTGAACACTAAGGAATCTCACTATGTCGCTGCAAAGCGAATTCTAAGATACCTTAAAGGTACTCCCAATCTTGGCTTGTGGTACCCGAGAAACAATGATGTCGAACTAATAGGTTTTTTAGATGCTGATTTTGCAGGGAGTAGGGATGACAGGAAAAGCACCTCCGGGACGTGTCAATTCCTCGGCCGAAGGCTTATCTCATGGAACAGCAAGAAGTAGAATTGTGTAGCTACCTCCACAGCAGAGTCTAAGTACATCTCGGCAGGCAGCTGTTGCGCACAACTCCTATGGATCAGAAACCAGTTAGCCGACTACGACCTTCAGTTCACAGAAGTCCCAATGTTCTGCGACTCCTCCAGTACAATTGCAATTGCCAACAATCCGGTATCACACAGCAGAACGAAGCATATTGAAGTGCGCTACCACTTCATTCGGGAGCACGTGGAGAACAAGGACATCTCTCTCTATTATGTCCCCATGGACAAGCAGATTAAAGATATATTCACAAAGCCCTTAGACGAAGCCAAGTTCAGTCTTTTCAAAACTGAATTGGGGATGCTAAACTATGAGGAATGAAGACTACAGAAGCTCCAGGCTCGTGCAAGAACTGAGGGGGAGAAAGGAACTCAAGTGTGAGCACAGGTGCAAGAACTGAGGGGGAGCAAGGGGTCAAATGCTACAGACCCCGATTTGTAGAAGCCGAAAAGGGGGAGATTACCCTCTCGGCTAAGGCTAAGGTGGCTCCAAAGTTTGCTCTCAAGAAACCGGTACTGGTAATGAATATCTCTCTCAACTCAATTTCAAGGTTATGATTTTCATTCCCATACGCTTTATTCACCTTAGCTTGTAGGGTTTAGGCTTCTTCAAATAGGGGGAGATTGTTGGGTATTGTATCCACAACGTACCTGATTTGAAGAAGCCCCTGAACAAGCTAAGGTAAATAGACAATGTATTTGACAAAATATTTCAAGTTGTGCTTGCAGTTATTCCACGCTAAGTGCACACCAATGTCAGGGTGCGGTAGGTCAATATACACGGGTCTGCACGACGTAATCCCTCGTTGAGTAGATCAGTGTGTTGGCCTACGTGTACTCTCTCTATTGGAGTGCACTTACTTTCAAGTACAGGGCTGTGATCTTGCAAGAGCAGACAAGGAGAAAGGATGGGTCAAAGAGTAGCTCATGGGTGGAAAGACGAAAATTCGTCTAAGTGTAAATCGACGAGAATCACTAGTGATTCTCGCCGAATCGTCGAGAATCACTGGCTGATTCTCGCCGTCTCGTTCCGGCTACATCAAAGCATGCGATTCTGGCGCTAAGTCATATTCGACGAGAATCACCAAGTGATTCTCGCCGATTCGACGAGAATCACTAGTGATTCTCGCCGAATCGTCGAGAATCACTGGCTGATTCTCGCCGTCTCGACCCGTCTAAATCAGAACGTGCAATCAAGTCAACATCGACGAGAATCATCCTTGATTCTCGCCGAATCGACGAGAATCACCTTTGATTCTCGCCGATTCGACGAGACTCACCTTCGATTCTCGCCGATTTTGACTTAGGCGATTTTCTGGAAACCGCTGGACCAGATTCTGCCGCTGGCACTATTTTGAACCGGATTTAGGGTTTCTTCTGGTGGGACCCATAACAGTCATAAAAGATGATTTTACTGTATAAATACACGCGTATTTTTGAACAGTAGATGAGCGAAGAAGATTTGAAAAAGACGAGCCGCGACGTGACCTAGATCGCGAGTTCCGCTCCGCCGCCGCCGTCGTCGCCGCTCGAGCAAGTTGATCGCCGGTCTTGATCGTGGTTTCTTCCAGATCTCCCGTCAACAGAAGCTTAGCCAAGCTTAGAGTCTCACGTGTCTAACCGGAGATCTTTTGTCTCTTGATTTGTTGATCGGGAAAACCTTCCCCGTCCGAATCGATTGAGACGATCGATCCTAGTGTGACCGTTGAAAGACCTAGCTAGCTTTGCTACGAAGTTTGAATCTCCAAAGTACAGCAGCCGCAAACAGTTGTCGCCGCCGATCCCGTGAACCAAGCCGCCGCCCATCTTGCCGCCGCCGGTTCCGGGGAGATTCTCTCCAAGAGAGATCTAGGGTTGTGGACTCTTCGTGAACTTCAAGAACACGTTGTCAACGAAGAGGGACACCTTAGTCTCCAAAAGTAGTTTGTATTTCTTGTACATTCTAGTTCATTTTTGTTGTAAAGGAACGTTGGTTCCGAGGTGTAAGGGTTGGGTGCAACCCGTGTTGTGGGAGTGTTGACTCCTACGTGTGGAAGGGTTCCTTCTGATAGTGCAAGGATTGGATTTCAATCCTGTTGGTGAAGAGACTGAGTCGTCCCTTGTTGGGAGATAGGTCGAAGGGGGAAAGTGGATGTACCCAAATCGGGGAACCACTATAAATTGCTTGTGTACCTTCTTTGCTGTGGTGTTTTGTTTTCTTGTGCATGTACAATTTTAAATTCCGCAAAACGCTGCACGTCACCTATTCCCCCCCTATAGGTGAAGATAGTTGACACTAGGTGGACTTTCAAAACTCCCGCACCACCGGGATATTCGATATAGAATTCGTGGACTCCGTCATCTCAAACAGCACCTCGTAGACCTCCTCCCCCTGTAAATAGGCCTTAACGGCCTGTACTGAAGATAAGGGTATACGTGAGGCAAGTCTTATACCTTCGATGACGATGGTAGAGTCCCTGTGCCTCACGGTGATCCTTTTTGCTTGACAATCAATCTGGGCATGATTCCACTATAACCAAGTCATGCCCAGGATCAGCTCGAAGACTGGCATCCTCAGGACCGTGGCCGGAACTTCGAACGACTTCCCTCCAATATCTGCCTCCATGCTGCAGTGGGCTGAGGTGAGTATATAACGGTCCAGGCCCATCCCATGGGAACCTGCTGGCACCGCCGGCCTACCAGGGTCCAGACCCGGGCCCACCACTGGTAGTCAGCCTTTCACATTCAAGCCTGCAGGCCATGCACCCCAACCCCTCTCCGACCTGTTTATCAGCACGGTAGGTTGTTGCCACTAGGACTCGAACCCAGGACCTTGATAAGAGAGCTTTCCACCACTCCCTCATCACCAACTGAGCTGCAGCTCAGTTGGTGATGAGGGAGTGGTGGAAAGCTCTCTTATCAAGGTCCTGGGTTCGAGACCTAGTGGCAACAACCTACCGTGCTGATAAACAGGCCGGAGAGGGGTTGGGGTGCATGGCCTGCAGGCTTGAATGTGAAAGGCTGACTACCAGTGGTAGGCCCGGGTCTGGACCCTGGTAGGCCGGCGGTGCCAGCAGGTTCCCATGGGATGGGCCTGGACCGTTATAAAAAAGTGCACTTTTTATAACGGTCCAGGCCCATCCCATGGGAACCCGCTGGCACCGCCGGCCTACCAGGGTCCAGACCCGGGCCCACCACTGGTAGTCAGCCTATCACATTCAAGCCTGCAGGCCATGCACCCCAACCCCTCTCCGGCTTGTTTATCAGCACGATAGGTTGTTGCCACTAGGTCTCGAACCCAGGACCTTGATAAGAGAGCTTTCCACCACTCCCTCATCACCAACTGAGCTGTAGCTCAGTTGGTGATGAGGGAGTGGTGGAAAGCTCTCTTATCAAGGTCCTGGGTTCGAGACCTAGTGGCAACAACCTATCGTGCTGATAAACAGGCCGGAGAGGGGTTGGGGTGCATGGCCTGCAGGCTTGAATGTGATAGGCTGACTACCAGTGGTGGGCCCGGGTCTGGACCCTGGTAGGCCGGCGGTGCCAGCGGGTTCCCATGGGATGGGCCTGGACCGTTATAAAAAGTGCACTTTTTATAACGGTCCAGGCCCATCCCATGGGAACCTGCTGGCACCGCCGGCCTACCAGGGTCCAGACCCGGGCCCACCACTGGTAGTCAGCCTTTCACATTCAAGCCTGCAGGCCATGCACCCCAACCCCTCTCCGGCCTGTTTATCAGCACGGTAGGTTGTTGCCACTAGGTCTCGAACCCAGGACCTTGATAAGAGAGCTTTCCACCACTCCCTCATCACCAACTGAGCTGCAGCTCAGTTGGTGATGAGGGAGTGGTGGAAAGCTCTCTTATCAAGGTCCTGGGTTCGAGACCTAGTGGCAACAACCTACCGTGCTGATAAACAGGCCGGAGAGGGGTTGGGGTGCATGGCCTGCAGGCTTGAATGTAAAAGGCTGACTACCAGTGGTGGGCCCGGGTCTGGACCCTGGTAGGCCGGCGGTGCCAGCAGGTTCCCATGGGATGGGCCTGGACCGTTATAAAAAGTGCACTTTTTATAACGGTGCAGGCCCATCCCATGGGAACCCGCTGGCACCGCCGGCCTACCAGGGTCCAGACCCTGGCCCACCACTGGTAGTCAGCCTATCACATTCAAGCCTGCAGGCCATGCACCCCAACCCCTCTCCGGCCTGTTTATCAGCACGGTAGGTTGTTGCCACTAGGTCTCGAACCCAGGACCTTGATAAGAGAGCTTTCCACCACTCCCTCATCACCAACTGAGCTGCAGCTCAATTGGTGATGAGGGAGTGGTGGAAAGCTCTCTTATCAAGGTCCTGGGTTCGAGACCTAGTGGCAACAACCTACCGTGCTGATAAACAGGCCGGAGAGGGGTTGGGGTGCATGGCCTGCAGGCTTGAATGTGATAGGCTGACTACCAGTGGTGGGCCCGGGTCTGGACCCTGGTAGGCCGGCGGTGCCAGCGGGTTCCCATGGGATGGGCCTGGACCGTTATAGAGTATCTCTGATCCGTCGGGTAGACGCACCCTACTCATCCGGCCTGAGAACCGTTCCACTCCTTCCAGCCCTTCCAGGAAGGCCTCCGACACAAACGAGTGCGAGGCACCCGTGTCGAACAGAGTATAGGCGGGCTTGCCGCTGATGAAGACTATACCTGTGATGATTAAAGGTCTTAGTATTTTATGACGCGTTTTCTTTGCTATTTATTCTGCTTAGGGCAGTTCTACTTGTTGGACAATTGAGAACGGGAATTTAGTTTAAACAATTTAAAACATCTTAGCTTACCTGTGATGACCCGCTCTGGATTTCGGGGCTGTGCCAGATCCAAGGCATATGCCTGCTCCCTTTCCTGTCTTCGGTCTCCACCCTGGTAACCATGTCCTCGCCCGCGTCCTCAGCCTCCGAAATGCTGGGCAGGTGGGCCACCCTGTGGTGCTGGAGGTGGTGCCCACCTCATGGGGCAGTTTCTCCGGAGGTGTCCCACCTGATGACAATGGAAGCACTCCGGCGGGGGATACGCCATACCCCCCGGGTCTCGGCATCTCCTGTATCCGAAGAGGTTGAGGGGCCAAAACCACCTGCTCTCTCGGCTCCTGCCTCACCTCCTGACGAGGCTGCTCCTCTGTCCTTCTTCCATCTGGTATGGTGCCTCGCCGCTGATCATTTCGGGCCCTCCGGCCCTGATCCTCCGCTTGCCGCTTCCGGCCCCGAGTGGTGTGCCAATCGGCCTCAATCCTCTTCACCATCTCCAAAATCCGGGATATAGGCCCGTCAGATACAAACAGCAAGGCCTCCCTCAACTCCTATTTTAGGCCCTTATAGAATCTCTTGACGTATCCTGCTTCGTCCAGCTGGTAAGAACACGCATATCGGGCCAAATGGTCGAACTCTCGGTGGTACTCCACCACCGTCCTGGTGCCCTGCCTTAGCTGCAAGAACCGCTCCTCCAACTCGTCCCTGGCCGACTGCGGAGCAAAGTGCTCCAGCAGCGTGGCCCTGAATTCCTCCCAAGTAATTTCTGCAATCTCCCTATCGGCTAATGTCGTGTCCAACAGCGTCTTCCACCACCTCTTGGCATGGGACTCCAAGCAAGATACCACCAAGGCCACCCTCTCCTCCCAAGGGCATCATATCCCAGTCAACATCTCGTACATAACATCCAACCACTCCTCTGTCCGCACTGCCGACTCTGTCCCCAAGTATGACGGGGGGGGGGGGGAGAGTCCTCGGAAGGTGCTCATCCAGTTGGCCCCTGGGTTTGGCTGCTGGGACGGAGCCTGCTGAGCCCGGAAGGCCTCAAGGATAGCTGTAAGAGTTTGCCCCATGTCTGACTGAAGGAAAGGTGTGGGGACCATGGGAGGTGGTGCAATGTCTGGAGTCTGCTGAGCTCCACCTTGTGGGGTGGGCTGAGGTAGGGGCTGCAAAAAAGAGCTACATAGTAGGTAATCGACTAAATACCTAAAAAAAAGTGGACAATTTACATGTGATCCCTCATATGGGCACACCACTACTTCCGCTGCTTAGTTTGTCCCCAAACTAAACTCGCGCGGGGGTGACCCAGGATTGTGGACTCGCTACTTTTCGATCGAGGTCTGCTCTGATACCACTTGTAAGACCCCCCCCCCTTTTTTTCTCTTATCTACACCGGGGTCTTAGGCCCAGAACTGCCGTTTTGCGGTGACTCCTTCACGCCCTGAAGGGTCATCACCACAAAGCGCCGATTATGCCGGACAATTCGATCACAGAAAAGTAGCACAATAATGTAAATGCAAATTGCAGTCCACAGAAAATCACATATCATAGAATAAATCTGCACGAAGGGAGTGTCCACAGAATATAACATCAGAGTAGCAAAATACGGGCTTAAGCCCGGTACATCATATCCTCACTACAAAATCACTCATGCGGAAGCAAAAGCAGAAAAACTACTCAGGGTCGAGACTCACGGTCCCGGCTGTATGAACTCCGGAGCTAGACTGCCCCGCCTCCAAGCGCACCGGTCTCTGGGGCTGCTCCTCCAGGCTGGTCTCCACGATCCCCTAAATGATGCGGTTCGAAAACCGTTAGTCTAAAAGACTAAGTCCTATCATCCCCCGCCCCTTCCCCCATGGCTCCTAAGCACCGAGCGGAGAGGAAGAAAGGGGAGGACTTGAAGGTGGAGAATATAAAAAAAAAACAGATGGCAGCGGACCTATACTAGCAATTCTATAACAGGTATAGACAATAAGCTGAAATATGAAAGGTAACCTTCACCTATGTGAGAACACATAAGCCAAGGGGTCTTCTGCAAGGCTCCCATCGTATAAAAAGTCCCATACCAATTTATACGTTGGGGTGTCGGTTATCACACAGCAGTAAATATATATGTCAAAATTAACCATAATTTATAAACTTGCCCACACAAGCTTATAGACCAAGGGGTCGTTTTGCAGGTCCTAATGTATAAGCGTCCCATTCCACTTATACATTAGGTGTCAGGGGTTAAATGATTCGATTATGCTATGACATGCAAGTGGGTATGATGGACATGCAAGTGCAACACACACACCCGACTCTGTACACACATACCATTAGTTCCCCCTTTCTGGAGCCGTAACCTCCCAGGATACCTCCGTAGTGGCAGAGGAAAGCGGTGGGTTGGGCCTTGCCCACCTCTAAACCAGTAAAGCACTACCGGTCAGACCTATCGTACGCCTCAATGCTTGGTGCACGAAGCGGACTCTTGCGTACTCTTGCCGGCTGGCGCACCGGACTTCTATTGGCGAAGTGCTAACCACATTGCCGAGTCAACGTATTGGCGTCGGTGCATCGACCCTCCAATACCGAAGACCCACCACCTTAATTTCCTTTCCTTTTATGCACATGCAAATTTTGCATAATCAAGAACCGAGCCGAAGCTCCCCGGACAAACGCGTCCGTCTCAAACAATCGAGCCGAAGCTCCCCGGACCCAAAGTCCGCCTTTTAACCATCCGAGCCGAAGCTCCCAGCTATCTTCCGGTGCTACCTGTGTTTGTGAAATGTGCAATCCTAATTACTAAGTTACTCTTTTCAGCTTGTTAAAACAGTTTACGTTAACCCAGGACTGCCCCCGGTATTCCCTGTGAAGGGCTCTCAAGGGGCACTAGGAACTATGTTGGGATTACGCCCAGCGTTCCCTTTCGCAAGGTACTTATTTTTGTTATTGGTTGATTCCCTTACCCATTACTTTCTCATGTTCCGATAGGCTAATCCTATGGTTCTTTGACTCCAACTCTCCTTGGGTAGGACGATCTTTCGTCGGCCCGAACGCCTCTAAACCCTAGACAAAACAACACCCTACCCACTTATCTTCCATAGATGCACCTAATTCTACTTATTCTTCCAGCAAACCAACCAGACCCATCACACGTGCTCTAATTCATATCCAAAATGATTTCCTGCAGTTTTGCTAAATGCAGACCACTTAAGCTATACGACTCGTAAAATGGGAGGTACATGAAATACTCATCCAGTACCACTATGATAATTATTAGAGGGCTAAAATGACATTTGTAGCAAAAATCCAGAAATTCATAATTTTCCTAATTTGTCTGATAATTTATTTATTTATTCTAGTATCCAAAAAGCCCAAGTTCGAACATGAAGTACCAATTTCAGACAAGATAATAATCCACTAAATTTATGTTAATTACAAAATGCATAATCAACTCTAAAGCCTAAGTCTTCTAATTTTTTAGCAAGGTTTAGGCCCTTAAATATAATTTCAAATATATCTCATAATAAGTCATTTTAAAAGATTTTACAGCAATAATACCTCCAAAAATTCAGAGAAAAATCAGGGATGGTTATGATGTCATGCAAATACCCTAGATAAAGTTTCATAATTTATCATTCAATAATAAGGCTATACTTGATTTTCTCATGAAATTTCAAGTTTATGGGTTAATGAACAAAGTATACTAATTATCCATCAAACATTTCCACATAAATTCACACATGATAATAATGAACTAGGAACACTATGTATCAAGTTTCATAATTTTTCAACAAGTATTGAGCACTTGTAAGAATTATTTAGTATGTAACCGAAGTAATGCACTTGTGAAGTAGATGCCCTAATTATGTATCCAAAAATTCTATTAAAAATCATATATGATCAGTATGGTCTAAAACTACCTATGCCAATGTTTCATGACTTTTCAATGGGCAGTGAGATCACAATAGTCAAATTATTAATTAGGGCAATCCTATTGGTTACAAATGAAGTGCTACCAATATTGATCAAAATTTCCCAAATAAATTACCAGAGGCTCAAAATATCCTTATTCCCACACTACCCACATTTGATTATATTTCAAGGAGTTTAGCTAACCTAAACTAGCACTACAAGTTTTATGACCTAAGCTAGGGTTAGGGTTTTGTGGACCCTACCCTTTTCAAAATTATTTAATATTCTTACCAGAGGGTTTTATATACCCTAGTACCCTCCATGCAAAATTTGATGTTCATCCAAGGTGTTTAGGACTCATGCCCTTCACAAGGCACAAAGGTCCTTCCTTAGGGTTTGGCCTAGGAACTTAGGGCAAATCAATTCCACTCTACCCCACATTCCATGGGGAGGTTATAAATGCCAAAGCAAGTAAGTGTCCCAAACTTCAGCCTCTGTTGAGGTGATTTGGTCACTCAAAATCAAAAGTGCACTTTTTGAACAAAAACACCACCTTAGGGCCACACTAGGGTTTGGTGATTCCCTAACCAAATCCTATCCAAATGTGCTCAAATTTGTACAGAACTAGGTCTGGAAGCCAGAGACCACTCCCCAAAATTTGGGAGGGTTTGGAGGTCATTTGACCACTTAATTAAATTACCCTAGCTTTATTAAATAAAATCAAAAACTTTAGGAAAAGTGTGCCAAAAAATTCTGAGTTTTGGGCAGGCCCTAGGTATAGCTAGGTTAGGCTCCCTGCCAAAATTTCAATTGATTTGGGCTAGGGATGAAGTGTGGGCACGCAGTTTAATGACTGCCTAGCCCTAAGGGTATGTCCCACCAAAATGGGTGCCCTGGTCAGACCATGCACCCAAATAGGTTCAAACAAAGTTTAAAATAAATTAGACTCAGAGGGCTACAACTTTCATGTTGGATGTTTTCCCCCCAGGTGGGCCTAGGTAGTTTTAAAAATTAAAACCAAATAACACTAAAACTATGACATAAATCAGAATATCAAAATTTAATATACTATAGTTTAGAATCAGGAGTAGCGCGAATCTTGACGCAGAATCGACGGAATCCCGTCATCTTCTTCAATGAGCAAATGGCCAGGATCAATCCCTCCTGGAGCCGTTTCCAAGCCTTGTCGCCGGCGATCCAGCCCCTTCCCCGTCCGGCCACCGCCACCACCACCTCTGTTGAGGTGGTGGCTATCGCCAGGCAGCGGCTCTGCCGCCGGAGAGGCGTTTTCCGGCGGTTTATAGCAAGAAAAGTTCTTGCCGAAACCATGAAAAATCCTGGATTTGATCGGGCTCAATTGAGCCCGAATCTTAAGCCTAGGGAGTCCTATGATCTACCCGAGAGTTAAGGAGAGGGGGAGGACCTTCCTGGCGGCCTGGATTCGGGAAGAGCGGCAGGATGCCATTGTTGATGGCGGCGGCGCTCGGCTTCTGCAACAGTACAGTGGGACAGCCTGTATCCTCCAGGTAAACGCTCAAAAATGTTCCCCTTTGCCTACTGATGGTGTTTAAATGGCAATTGGGGAAGGGGGGTGGCTGGTTCTTCAATGGCCATCAACACCATTTATGGTGTGGCTCGGGTAGAGTGGAGGGGGGCTGAATCCATCCCTTGGTGGCCGGGAAACGGCTGGAATCAACTCCTCTTCCCTAGAGGAGTTGATTGAAGCCATTAAAGGTGGCTGTTAGCCTCCCTTGGCCGGCTCCACTCTCTCCCTTCCTCTCCCCCATCTTCTCTCTCCTCCATTAACATGGAGGGGAGCTCCCTTCTCTCTCCTAGTCACCCCTGGTTGACTGGTCAACTCCATTGGCTAAGAGCAGCCCACCTAGTCATGATGAACATGAAAATGAGGCTAGCCCAAGGAAGAAGTGGCTTGGGCTTGGGTTAGCCCTTTTGGGCTAGGTTTGACTTGGCTTAAACTAGGGTTGACCAGGGCCAATTTGACCCTCTGGGTTGACCCCATTGAGTTTTTAGTGACCCATTGGACTCCCTTAAGATCTAGGAATACTTAAATAAGGTTGGTTGGGCATCTTGGTGGTCTCATGTCCCTTGGTAAGGTCACTTTGACCATTTTAGGGCTAGAGTTGACTTGGGTCAACATGATCATTTGGATTGACCCCTATGGGTCCTTGGTGACCCATTGGCTTCCCCTAAGGTCTAGGTAGGGTTATGTAGGGTTACCGTGCACTTTGGAGGTCACATACCCTTAGTAAGGGTATTTTGACCAAATTAGGGGCTTGAGTTGACTTGGGTCAACCTGCCCTCTAGGGCTGACCCCAATGTGTCCTTAGTGACCCATTGACCTCACTTTAGGGTTAGGAGGGCATAGGTGGGGTCCTCTAGGCTAGGGGTAGGTTAATTGACCCTAAGTAGGCTAGTTTGACCCATTTAGGGCTAAGGTTGACCTTGGTCAACTGAGCCTCTTTGGTTGACCCCAATGGGTCCTTATGGCTCTAAAGGGCCTCCCAAGGTATTAGGGGGTGTTGTGGTAGGGTCTTGGGGTCAAGGTGTAGCCCATGGTCATCCTAAACCATTGTTTAGAGTTCTACTATTGGCAGACCATGATGAGTTTCCCCACTTTGTCTCCTATCCCTTGGCCCATTCCTCGCTTCCTAGGGTTTGTCATGACCTAGCCATGGACAAAACCACACCTAGGGGTCTAGTTGGAAATGGGATGTTACACAGTTGACCGATTGAAATGGCGTCTGTCAAGTCATCCAGTCACTTCTTGAAATCTCTATCACTCTCTGAAAGTGTCGAGATAGACAATCTTTATGTGTTGACACAAATAGACTAAGTGTCGACACAAGAAGACTAAGTGTCGACACTAGCCTTCATGGTGTCGACACAACTCCTTGTGTTGTTGTAACAGCTTCTCGACACTGCTTCTTCAGAATGTGTCGACACTGATCCTGTGTGTCGACACAAGCCTACTGTTGAATGTGTCGACACTGATTTGGTGTGTCGACACAAGTACTTCTTCTTCAATACTTAGTTGATTTCTACTGTGTGTCGACACAACTCCTTTGTGTCGACACATCTTCTTGTGTTGAAACTTGCTAAGTGTCGACATATCTTCTTTGTGTCGGCACATCTTCTTATGTTGAAACTTTGCTGAGTGTCGACACATCTTCTTAGTGTCGACACATGTACTTGAACTTTGTTGAAGTTTGCTGAGTGTCGACACAGCCTCCTAGTGTCGACACTTTTGCTGTCGACAAAGTTTCTCTGGGTGTCGACACTGCCTCTAAGTGTCGACACAGATAATGTTGACAATTCTTCACTGTGTGTCGACACTGCCTGTATGTGTCGACACTTTTCTTCTGGTGTCGACTCTGCCTTCCTGCTGTCGACAGAATTACTCCAAGTGTCGACACAGCTTCTCTAGGTGTCGACACAAGCCTTTTTAAGTGTCGACACTTCTCCTCTTGGTGTCGACACATGGACTTAGAAACTTTTATGCTTTCCCTGCAATTACTTAACCTGCACACATAAACTCAAAGCACATCAAATACATCTTGATGTATATCATTGAGTAGGGTGAGGCTTCTTCAAATCTGGTACATATATTCCAATGTACCCAACAAGGATGATCCTTTAAATGTCTAACTGCTAGAGGTAATCTATCAACTGTTTGACGTTCTTCAATCTCTTTATTATGCTGCACCTCATGGTCTTCATCAGCCTCTTGAGTGTCTTGCACTCCCCCTGGATAGTAACTACCATTTTCCTCATCCTGCTTTACAATTGGATCTTCTCTGATAGTAAGCTGGTCCATCTTCTGCTGTATACCTGTAGAGCTACAAGAACTACTAGACAACTCACTGTTAATAAGTCTAGATTCATCAAATATAACATGAACAGACTCTTTTACAACTTGAGTAGCCAAATTATAGACCCTATAAGCCTTACTATTATTGTTATACCCAACAAATATCCCATCTTGGGATTTGGCAGCAAACTTAGTTAGGTGAGACTTGCCATTGTTAAGCACATAACACTTGCAACCAAAGATCCTAAAATAGGATAAGTTTGGTTTTTTGCCTTTCATAACCTCATAGGGTATCTTTTTGTGGCTTTTAGTGATGGAAGCCCTATTTGTAACAGCCTAGTTTTGCAAGATGGTCAGTCTGCAGTTCTGGAAATTTTTGGGTTTCTGGCAGGAGGCACACGGCCTGCGACACGGGCGTGTCGCAGGGCGTGTCGGAGCCGTGTCGACACTCGGCCCAAGTGTCGACACTTTCGCTCGACAATGTGTCGAGAGTAGGGCACACGGCCTGCGACACGAGCGTGTCGCAGGGCGTGTCGGGGCCGTGTCGACACTCGGCCCAAGTGTCGACAATTTCGCTCGATAGTGTGTCGAGAGTAGAGCACACGGCCTGCGACACGGGCGTGTCGCAGGGCGTGTCGAGGCCGTGTCGACACTCGGCCCAAGTGTCGACACTTTCGCTCGACGAGTGTCGAGACTGGGGTACACGGCCTGTGACACGGGCGTGTCACAGGGCGTGTCCCGCGTGGTCGACGATCTTCGCTCGACATTTTTCCGCGGTGTCGACACAAAGCCTGTCGACGGGTGTCGAGACTTGGCACACGGCTTGGGACACGGGCGTGTCCCAGGCCGTGTCACCTCTCGGGTTGGTTTCGGGGCCATGTCGATGGATGCACACGGCTGACCACACGGCCGTGTCACTGGGGACACGGGAGTGTCGGATTGAACACTGGCGTGTCGGATGCCCGTGTGCTGTTCCAGGTGCATCGATTTGAGACGGCGAATGAGGCACACGGCCCTGGACACGGGCGTGTGCCAGGCCGTGTTCGGCCCAGGTCTTTTATTTTCCAGGCGAATCGTGGCCATTCTTTTTCTGGTTTTGGGATCTAACGGTTCAGGCCATCTCTTGGGAAGATAAGTCCGATTTTAGGGTTGGAAACCCTCATTGTTTTCCAAGTCTTCTCTTACTAAGTTCTAGAGAGAAGCTAGAGTAAGGAGGAAGGAGAAGAAAGTCTTTGGCTGTAGGAAGAGTTTCGGTGCTCCAAATCGCGAGCCGAGTCCGGATCCGTGAAGCTTAGATCGTTGCGAAGATTTCCATCCGGCTATTTTTGTCATGGCAAGGAAGAGGAGTCGGAAGGTAATGACACCTCTCCTCTCGGTCTTAGGATGCATGTCTTTAAATCATTTATTTTCTTTCTTTCTAGTTTTTGGGCACCAAACTCTCAAAAGAGAGGGGTTTTGGTTTGCCAAGGTTCAAGAGGAACCTCCAGGTTGATTGAGTCCGTCCCCGGCATATTTTGCATTAGAGATCCGCTTCGCTAGTGGATTAGACATGGTGGGTGAAGTCGTAGTCGCGACCATTAGTCCGACTCGGTGATGTTGCATACGAACTTAGGGATTCGTAGAGATTCCGTTGCGGCAAGAAGCCGTTTGTGATGTGGTGGTGATTCCCTTTTGTTTGAAAGTGTATGTGTAGTCGGAACCGGACAAGGTTAGCTCCTCGTGGCGGTAGATGGTTTCCTTGAGGGACAAGGTTAGCTCCATATGAGTTGGAGATGGTTTCCTTGGTGGGCAAGGTTAGCTCCGCACGAGTTGGAGATGGTTTCCTTGGTGCGCGGGAACGCTGCAGTACAAATAAGGGATTATGGTGATTTTAGTTTTGGATTGTGATGTGCCAAGGCGTGGCTATGTCTCCGTGGTCGGCTGGCTATCCCGTGACATGTGCGTCATGTGTGGAGAGTGTCCCAGCGGGACTAGTCCCCTTCTGTGAGACTGACGAGAATGCCAAGCTTGGGGCAGCCCGGGCAATGAGGCCATGAGCGGGTGGGGTCCAACAAGGCTTCTTAGAATCGGTCAGTCTGTGTTTGTTGGAATCCTGACATGAGACGTCAGAGCTTGCAGGCAAGCCCGGGGCTAAGCCCTCGAGCGGGTGGGGCCTTGGCAAGAATTCCTTGTGGCGGCCTGTGTGCCGTTTGAGGGAGTTGTGTCTCCCTTAGTGTTTGCGGCTTTATGCCAATGGGGAAATGTGAGTACCCAAATGTTGTGATATTGTGCTAGATGCATACGCAGTAGGGTGCCTTGGGAGAAGCCCGAGTGTTGCATACATGTTGCATAGTAGGCCCTTTTATTACATGCTCAACCAGTAGAGAACGTGTTTGATGATTGAGACATGCAAGCCTGTTTTAATGCTTTTCTATTTATAGATGTTTATATTGCATACGAAGTGCTGACTTGCAGGTTGGAGGGTTCCCCGGGGTCCGTTAGGGGCGGCCGGGAGGAGATGTGTTGTTACACAATTTGAGGTCAGCCTTTGCTGACCCACGTTACTAATAATTTTTACAGGGCAAGGATCGCATGCAGGAGCTAGCACGCCGGCCAGAAAGGCCTAAGCCCCATGAAGTGTTTTTCCCTCTTTTGTAGCACTACATTTATGATGATGTTTGTTTGAGACTCTTTTGTCCGGCTTGCATGCCGAGGTAGACTAGGAGTGCTATGCACATTCATGATTGTAATTTTACTTGAGTATGGACTTTTGTGGTAGGCCTTAATGCCTCAGTTGTAACTCTTTTGGTTAGTGGATAACTTCTAGTTGTGCTTTGTTTCCACTGTGTTGTGCAAGTGTTTTGAGTTTGGGTAGCTATATCAACTTATAATGCTAAAGCTGTGGCGTTCGTATGTTGTGGGGCCCCGGCCGGACCCATATTATACGGTCATTACAGGGGAGGTGTTACAATTTGGTATCAGAGGGAGGTTTGATTCGAGGTCGGTTTGTAGAGAAGTTATCCACATAAGAGTAACGCGGGACCATGAGTGTCCTTATGTTTTAGTCTTGAGATTGGAGACTAATCCCTTATTTCTTGTCTTCCTGAAGAGTGCAAGCAACGAGGCGGGCACTTCAAGAGCAAGGGATGATCTCTCGGCGAGCAGTGCCACTGCTCCGGTTCTTTTGGGCACGGGTGTAAACCCAGCTGACTTCTGCCGTATGCTTGCAGAAGCGATGGTGGCAGCTCAAGCTGCAACAGCGGCTCAGGTGGCAACCCCTGCCACACCAGATACGGCAACAGTCGTGCCAGAAGGAGAAGCCAGGCGAGTGGAGCCTTTGGCGGAGAGGGTAGTTGTCGGACATGGAGATTGGCACCTGAAGTATTTCCTGAGCTTCCATCCCCCGTCATTCAAAGGAGTTGGTACTCCAACGGATGCGGAGGACTGGTGGGTTCGCATTCAAGAACTGCTAAGGGCGGCAGAGACGCCAGAGGAAAAGAAAGTTGAGTATGCGGCGTTCATGTTGGAAGGAGACGCCAAGTTGTGGTGGGTGAGCCATATTGGCCGCCAGTTCCTGGGACGCACCCCGTCAGCGGAAGAGTTTGGGGACGCTTTTCTTAAGAGGTATATTCCAGTTTCAACACGGTTGGCCCTGCAGAGGCAGTTTCTGCATCTAATGCAGCGAGACAAGACAGTGGATGAGTACGTGCAAGAGTTCACCCGTTTGGGACGTTATGCGGGAATGACAATGGCGGATGATGTAGAGAGGGATAACCTCTTCTACCAGGGGATGAGGGAGAATTTGAGACAACCTCTCATCTCCATGAAGGGAGCCGGATTCAATGAACTAGTTGAGGCTGCCAGGATTTTGGAAAGTGATTTGGAGCGAACCCAACGCCGTAAGGGTCTTACTCCCAAGCAAGGGTAAGGGAAGCCTTCCCAATCTCATGGAAAGTCTGAAGGGAGTAGGTGGATGAAGAAGCCTCACACTTCCAGACCTGGTGAGAGGAGCAACTGGACGCCTGAGGGTTCCCACTCTAGGGGACCGCCGACGTGCTACAACTGCGGGAAGGTTGGGCACATAGCCCGTGCTTGTCAGCAAGGTGGAGTGGGGCAAGATACAAAGCAGGAGCAGTCTGTGCGCTCAGGCCCCAGTGCTGCAGAGAAAGGAAAGATGGCGGAGTCGAGCGCTTCTCGGTTCCCACCGGTGCAACCAAGGGCTTACAACCTTGGACAGCAAGAAGCGATCCGTCAAACTGATGTGGTGACAGGTATGAAGAAAATTTAAGTTTATATTTTGTGCTTCATCCTTTTAGACTTTTGTGTGATGTCTATGTTGTAGGCTTCGTGTTAGTTTCCGGATACCCCACTAGGGTATTGTTTGATTCGGGAGCATCGCACTCCTTTCTTGCGGAGAGCTTCATCCGGAGAATAGGGGTTGAGTCTTTCTCGGCGGATGCGGAGTTGAGAGTGCGCATGCCCAATGGGTCATCCATGACCACCGGGGTCAAAGGGCGCATCTGTTGGGAGCTAGACGGAGTTGGCTTTGTTTTGGTAGCGGCTATTTTGCCATTGGTGGAGTTCGATGTCATCTTGGGCATGGACTGGCTCACAGAGCAGCGCGCCAGTATTGATTGCCTTTCTAAGGTGGTGACCTTAAGGCGGAAAGGGCAAACAGAAGTCAAATTTGAGGGCCTTGGTGGAGTGGCTTGTTCCCTGATTTCGGCCATGCAGTTGGTGCGGGCGTTTAACCAGGGTGGTGTAGCGCTTGTAGTGTTATTGGAGGTTCGTCTCTCCCAACTGTCTATTGATGAAGTGCCCGTAGGGGCAGAGTTCAAGGATGTGTTTCCGGAAGAACTTCATGGAGCGCCTCCTCGGAGGGAGATCGATTTCTCGATCGAGTTAGTGCCGGAGGCTAGGCCGGTGTCACGTCCTCCGTTTAGGATGGCACCAAAGGAGTTGGCTGAACTTAAAGTACAGTTGCAGGAATTGCTGGAGCAAGGGTATATCAGACCCAGTTCTTCACCGTGGATTGCGCCGGTGTTGTTTGTAAAGAAGAAAGACGGTAGCATGCGGCTATGCATTGACTACCGAGAGCTGAATAAATTGACTGTCAAGAATAAGTATCCGATTCCTCGGATAGATGACTTGTTCGACCAATTGGTAGGGTCAGTGGTGTATTCAAAATTGGACTTGAAGTCAGGCTATTATCAGTTGCGAATTCGGGATGAGGACATACCCAAGACTGCCTTTGGTACAAGGTATGGACACTTTGAGTTTACAGTGATGCCGTTCGGGCTGACGAACGCACCATCTGTGTTCATGGACCTTATGAATCGGGTATTTCGGGAATACTTGGATTCTTTTGTGGTTGTCTTCATTGATGACATTTTGGTGTATTCCAAATCGCAAGTGGAGCATGAGACCCACTTGAGAATGGTTCTGCAAGTGTTGAGGGAGAATGAGTTGTATGCAAAATTCTCCAAATGCGAGTTCTGGTTGGAGAAGGTGGCATTTTTGGGTCACGTGATTAGTGGGAAGGGGTGGCAGTGGACCCAACAAAAGTTGAAGCCGTTAGAGATTGGCCGGTTTTGAGGACCGTGGCGGAGGTCCGAAGTTTTCTTAGACTAGCCGGGTATTACAGAAGGTTCGTGGAGAATTTTTCGCGGATAGCCCTACCCCTCACCTCACTCACACGTAAAGATCATAAGTTTGTGTGGACTCAAGAGTGTAGCCAAGCATTTGAGGCACTGAAGGAGAGACTAACGGCGGCTCCAATCCTAAGTCTACCGCAAGGGACCGAGGGGTTTCAGATCTTCTGTGACGCATCGAGATGGGCTTGGGTTGCGTTTTGGTGCAACATGGGAAGGTGATAGCTTTTGGGTCTAGACAGTTGAAGCCTCATGAGAGGAATTACCCCGTCCACGACTTGGAGTTGGCGGCGGTAATCTTTGCGTTGAAAATATGGCGGCATTATGTTTATGGTGCAAAAGTGGAGATCTTCATGGATCACAAAAGCTTGAAGTATCTCTTGTATCAAAAGGACTTGAACATGCGGCAATGCAGGTGGGTTGAGTTTCTTGGAGACTACGAGGTGGCGATTCAGTATACGCCAGGTAAAGCCAATGTGGTGGCGGATGCCTTGAGTAGGAAGTACTCGGGGCAAGGGAATTGGATCCAAGCCCATGATGAGCGGTTGGTACGGGAATGGGAGTCCCTTGGTTTGGAATGTGTTGCGAAAGGCGAGTCCAGCGTGGCTCGGTTGAATTGGGTTGAGGTGCAAAACGACTTGTCCGATCGTATTCGGGAAGCGACTCGGGTGGATGTGGAGTTTCAACCTTTTGTGCTGGAGGCTCAAAAGGGCGAGGGCAGCGCCTGGGAGATGATTGAGGGAATCTTGAGAAAGAACGGAAGGGTATGTATACCGCAGTTCGGCAAACTCCGTGAGGAGTTGATGTTTGAGGCTCACTTCTCAAAGTACTCCATTCACCCGGGCAGTACAAAGATGTACTTGGATATGAAGAAATCCTTTTGGTGGCCGGGGTTGAAGCTGGACGTAGCTTTGTATGTGAATCATTGCCAGACTTGCGCCTTGGTGAAGGCCGAATGTCAGAAGCCGGGCGGGTTCCTGAAGCCCCTTCCGATCCCTGAATGGAAATTTGATGACATCTCCATGGATTTTGTGCATGGTCTGCCTAGATCGCAGCAGGGTAATGATGCTATTTGGGTGATCGTGGATCGCCTAACCAAGGTGGCTCACTTCATCAGAAATCGGAAAGAGGACAGCATGGAGAAGCTGGTGGAGTTGTATGTTCGCAACATTGTGCGACTGCACGGAATTCCTAAGAGCATAGTCAGTGATCGAGATGGACGATTTACGTCTAAGGACTGGAGATTGGTTCAGAAGAGCTTGGGCACGAAGCTAAAGTTCAGTACGGCGTTCCATCCTCAAACTGATGGGCAAACGGAGAGAACGAACCGTACTATGGAGGATATGTTGAGACTGTGCATTCTTGATTTCGGCAAGAAGTGGGAGGATCACCTCTTCATGGTAGAATTCGCGTACAATAACAGTTTTCAAGCTAGTATAAAGATGGCGCCATACGAAGCTTTGTATGGGAGGCGGTGTCGAACACCAATGTCTTGGGCAGAGACGGGAGACACCAAACTTTTGGGAAAGGATGTGGTGGTTGACGCTTGTGAGTTGGTACGGACCATCCAAGAACGTATGAACGTGGCGCAGGACCGTCAAGCTAAATACTTTAATGCTCGTCACCGGAAGGTGGAGTTCGCGGTAGGCGATTGGGTCTATTTGAAAATCAAGCCGTTCAAAGTCGTCTCACGTATTCGCCGGCTCAAGAAGTTGAGTCCAAGGTTTTTGGGGCCTTTTGAAGTTGTTGAGCGGGTAGGAGAAGCAGCTTATCGGTTGGCGTTGTCCGCGGATTTGAGTGGATTGCATGACGTCTTCCACGTCTCCGTGTTGAGGAAAGCCTTGGTGGAGGCTAGCGTAGTAATTGAGCCGGCATCGGTGCCGATTGAGGAAGACTTGAGGACGCGAGTCCTTCTAATTACTATAGAGGATTCGGAGAATCGGCAGTTGCGGAATAAAGAAGTTAAACTTGTGAAGGTTCGTTGGGACAACTGCGGTCGTGAGGAGTTCTCTTGGGAGCGAGAACAGGCCATGCTAGAAGATTATCCGGAACTCTTCTTGTCAGGTACAATTTAAGTTTTGTACCCTTTTGATTTGAAATTTCGGGACGAAATTCTGTTAAGTGGGGGAGAGTTGTAACACCCCAGTTTTGCAAGAGGGTCAGTCTGCAGTTCTGGAAATTTTTGGGTTTCTGGCAGGAGGCACACGGCCTGCGACACGGGCGTGTCGCAGGGCGTGTCGGAGCCGTGTCGACACTCGGCCCAAGTGTCGACACTTTCGCTCGACAATGTGTCGAGAGTAGGGCACACGGCCTGCGACACGGGCGTGTCGCAGGGCGTGTCGGGGCCGTGTCGACACTCGGCCCAAGTGTCGACACTTTCGCTCGACAGTGTGTCGAGAGTAGAGCACACGGCCTGCGACACGGGCGTGTCGCAGGGCGTGTCGAGGCCGTGTCGACACTCGGCCCAAGTGTCGACACTTTCGCTCGACGAGTGTCGAGACTGGGGTACACGGCCTGTGACACAGGCGTGTCACAGGACGTGTCCCGCGTGGTCGACGATCTTCGCTCGACGTTTTTCCGTGGTGTCGACACAAAGCCTGTCGACGGGTGTCGAGACTTGGCACACGGCTTGGGACACGGGCGTGTCCCAGGCCGTGTCACCTCTCGGGTTGGTTTTGGGGCCGTGTCGATGGAGGCACACGGCTGGCCTCACGGCCGTGTCACTGGGTACACAGGAGTGTCGGATTGAACACGAGCGTGTCGGATGCCCGTGTGCTGTTCCAGGCGCATCGATTTGAGACGGCGAATGAGGCACACGGCCCTGGACACGGGCGTGTGCCAGGCCGTGTTCGGCCCAGGTCTTTTATTTTCCAGGCGAATCGTGGCCATTATTTTTCTGGTTTTGGGATCTAACGGTTCAAGCCATCTCTTGGAAAGATAAGTCCGATTTTAGGGTTGGAAACGCTCATTGTTTTCCAAGTCTTCTCTTACTAAGTTCTAGAGAGAAGCTAGAGCAAGGAGGAAGGAGAAGAAAGTCTTGGGCTGTAGGAAGAGTTTCGGTGCTCCAAATCTCGAGCCGAGTCCGGATCCGTGAAGATTAGATCGTTGCGAAGATTTCCATCCGGCTATTTTTGTCATGGCAAGGAAGAGGAGTCGGAAGGTAACGACACCTTGTTAAAATTCAACAAACCGCAGACGCCCCCTTGGATACCCTGCTGAAAACTCAACAAACCGAAGGAGAATACGCCCACTTATATGTTGAAAGTTTTCCCGGATCGTGGAGTCAACAGTGGTTATCTCAACAAAGCAGTAACAACCAGCAACACATGCAGCACAAGCTTCTTTATTGATCAAGAGCAAACTTCTTTACAAGGCGAGACATACATGGCGAGACATGCTTCACCAAAACCCAACATCGGGAGAGCAGAGACAGTTACAAAGACAAGAACAAAAAACAAGCCGCGCGGACTCAATCCACAAGCCGCCGACCTACTGCTGTGGAGTCCGCTCAGTCCGCCAGGTCGCCAGACCGCAACCCAAGCCGCGCGGACTCACCCTTACTCCAATGCTTAGCTCTTCACCGCCGGTCTGCACGCCGCCAGACCGCACAAGCTGCGCCACCGAATGGAACAGTCCGCCAGAAACCGGCGACTTCCTGAACCCCGAACCAAGTCGCCAAAGAGAAGACCGCCTGGCCGCTATCCGCGACCTGCTGTTTACCGCCTGTTGCTTAACCGCAGAGTCCGCACTGTCCCTGACCGCAATCAGAGCCAAGTCCTGGCTTTCCAGCACTATCCGCACAACCTGCACAGCACAACCGGGTCAACTCTATCCGCGCGGACACAAAGTCCAGGCCGCAGCAACTTACGCGAGCTCAAAAACTGTTCACTTACTTCGGTCTAGGTTCCTCGGTTGGTTCTGATGTGACATGGGTCCTATTTATAGGCACGACGATGAGTATGGTCACCGCCCTTCCCGATAGGATCACCGCCACAACCCGCAGCAAGAACTTATGTGTCCGCCAGCCCGCGGACACACATGCCAGTTCGCCGCCCTGTGCAGATAGCCAGTCCGCCCCAGCTTCTCCAAGGCCGGACTCCAATATCCAGTCCGCCTTGCCGCCAGAGACCAAGCCAGGACCACCACAGCCGGACTCCACAAAAGCCGTATCCGCCATTCTGCGGACAAGGCATCAGCCCGCAAAACCCGAGCCCGCAACCGCGCCATCAAGGCACCTGCCGGACTCAGCGGATACCCGGCTATCGTCCGCATATCCCAAGCCCATTACCTCATTGCCAAGGCACCTCCGGACTTAGCGGACACGCCAATCCAGTCCGCTAACAGCAGACTCCAGTCCGCAACTCTTGAGTCCATTGCCTCGTCACAAGGCATCTCCGGACTCAGCGGACTCCAGCTCCAGTCCGCACGCTCCTGCACGGGCAATCCTCCAGTCCGCTTATCCCCAAGCTAGCAAACAAGGCAAAGCACTTCTACTACGCTTGGCGGACTGAGAAACCAGCCCGCGCTCCACTGCGCGATCTCCCCGGACTGAGCCACCTGGACTTGGTTCAATTCCCACCAAGTCCAGCCCACTGGCCGCAAGGGCCAGTCCGCACTTACTGGCGGACACTGGATCTAGCCCGCAATACCGGGCGACCTCCAGTTCCTGTCCGCGCTGACCGGCGGTCTCCGCGGCTTCCACTTGCCGCTTCACTAGAGCAAGACCAAGGCAACTGCCAAACCGGTCTGCCGAGCTCCAGTTCTTCAGTCCGCTTCAAGCCGGACTCCGCGGATAACATTCCTATCCGCCCGGTTACTTCCTGGGAGTAAACCGCCTGCTGAGCATACACTGGCCTGTCAGACCGCCGCTGCTGTCCGCGCAGTCCGCGCGAACAGACCGCCCAGGCCGCCACAGAGCAAACCGCCTGCAACATCCCTGCCGACCTAGCAGTCCGCCAACCCAGTCCGCGTAGTCCGCGCGGATAGGTTTCCCAAGCCTTCCATTCATCCACTTTCACTTCACAGAATTCAACACTCCCCCTTGAAGTGAGAAGTGGTGAATAACTCCAGCAGCTCCCGTAACCTTGCACCTGGTCCTTCCGATAGCATCTACGAAGAAATGTCCAAGACATAGTCCTCGCCCCGCATATCATGGACCATGAGGGAGCCCTCCAGCATCTCCCAAAAGGAGCCATGCTTCCCTCTGCCTTCTTTAGCTTCAACCTCCACTCATGCATCATAGGAGAATCACCAACTTCCTTGGATCCAGAAGCCCAAGCCTCGTTGCCTCTGAGAGAAGTCACCTCATCAGACTTGGTGTCAACCACCTCCTTGATTCTAGTGGGGTCATCACAGCCAGAAGTCCCTTGCTCGACCTGAGGGCTAACAAGGAAACACGGGACCAAGTCCGCCGTGTTCCCTTCACTATATCGAGCTGGTGGCTTACTGATCCTCTTCGATCTCCGAAGAACCTGATCATGGCTAACCACCTCCGCTGCTTTTGAACCAGCTCCGTTCCGGGCAAACCCAGAACAATGCTCCCTTTGTTCCCTGAACAAGACGCCTCCTTACTGGAACCAAGAGCACCTGGAGCAACGCTCCCCCTGCTACCTGAACCAGAAGACTTCCCTCTTGAACATGAACTGCCTGGAACATCGCTCCCTTGCTTCCTGAACAGGAAGCCTCCGCCTTTGAGCCAGAAGGTCCTGGAGCATCGCTCCCCCTTCTTCCTGACTCTGACGCCTTTGCCCGGAGCTAGAACAACCTGGAGCACCTGGTGACTCAGGCAACTCCACTTCCTTAGCAGCAGCCTCCTTCAGCCCACCATCTGACCTGCTTATCTCTAGCTCCACATAAGAGCTACCCCAATACGGCGTCAACTCATCGAAAACAATGTCTCTCGACACTATGAGTTTCTTCGTCGCAGGATCCATACACCTCCATCTTCTCTCTGCTCATCATACCCTACAAAGACTAGCTTTGTTTTGAGAGCACCCGGAGAGTGTAAATAGCAGGTAGATCCAAACACCCGAAGGTGCTTCACTGAGGGCTTCACTCCGAACATTAGCTCATAAGGAGTCTTCATTATGATCGGACTAAGAGGCATCCGGTTGATGACATGAGCAGCACAGGCCATTCCTTCCGCCCAAAGAGCCTTCGGAACGCCTTTACTCCGAAGCCAACACTTGCAGGTCTCCGTTAACCAACGGATCATCCGAGCTGCAACACTACCCTGTTGTGAAGTATGTCCACAAGAAAGCTCCATCCGGATCCCTTGCTTCCTGCAAAAGCGTGAGAACTTGGTTGAGTCAAACTCACCACCGAAACTTGTCCTCAACACCTTGATCCTCCGGCCAAGCTGGCCTTCGACAAGCTTCTTGAACTCCACAAACAAGCGTACCATGCTGGACTTCGTCTTCATAAAGTATACCCAAGTATACCCAGAATAGTCATCAACCAAATCAGCATGAACCTGCTGCCTCCAAGACTGGCCGTGATGGTCGGTCCCACCAGAGCACAATGGACAACCGCCAATGGTGCATTACTCCTGGCTTGTGCTTTGTCGACCATGAAGCGATAGGCTCCACTTTCCTGACATCCCGCACACCCCCGACCATCGCCATAGGATGACAATCTAGGCAAGCCTCTTACGAGTCTTCTTTCCGCCATTGCTTTCAGCTTGTCCATCCCTACATGCCCCAGTCTTTCATGCCAGATAGCTGCACTATCATTGGCATCCAGCCGATCAGATCCAGAACTAGTTAAAGTCCCAACTACGTTCTTCTCCTTCCTCCCTACCTGAGCAACGTTCGCCGAGAGCAAGACAACCTTGCACTCCTTCCGAAGATGACCTTGCTGCTTGCATTTATAGCACCGTGGTCCTTCCTTCCTCTTCCTATCACGCCTAGGAGTAACACTCCTTTCTTCCTGATATGAAGTAGAGGGACCATCATCAGCAGCAACCTCCTTCACCTTCTTCCTGAACAACCCATCAAGGGAAGTCCAAACCTCCGCAGCTGACCGACATCCACTGATGTGGTCCAAGAGCTCCGATGAGATCACCTGCTTGAGAATAGACTCCGCTTTCGCATTTGCCTCCTTCCAAGCTCTCATCGCCTCAGCATTGCCAGCAGTATCCTCTTGTCTTCCTGCTCCGCATACAACCTCCCAAAGGTCCTCGCCAAGAAGAAAGCTCTTCATACAGGACTTCCACCGTTCACAGTTCGTCTCTGTAAGACGATCAATACCAAGACAACTTGCATCCTCCACTGCCATGGTTCTACCACTGGTTTCCTCGACAGACGAGCAACTACTTCCATTGAGCACTGCTTGAACACTCCAACAACCTGGCTCTGATACCATGTTAAAATTCAACAAACCGCAGACGCCCCCTTGGATACCCTGCTGAAAACTCAACAAACCGAAGGAGAATACGCCCACTTATATGTTGAAAGTTTTCCCGGATCGTGGAGTCAACAGTGGTTATCTCAACAAAGCAGTAACAACCAGCAACACATGCAGCACAAGCTTCTTTATTGATCAAGAGCAAACTTCTTTACAAGGCGAGACATACATGGCGAGACATGCTTCACCAAAACCCAACATCGGGAGAGCAGAGACAGTTACAAAGACAAGAACAAAAAACAAGCCGCGCGGACTCAATCCACAAGCCGCCGACCTACTGCTGTGGAGTCCGCTCAGTCCGCCAGGTCGCCAGAACGCAACCCAAGCCGCGCGGACTCACCCTTACTCCAATGCTTAGCTCTTCACCGCTGGTCTGCACGCCGCCAGACCGCACAAGCTGCGCCACCGAATGGAACAGTCCGCCAGAAACCGGCGACTTCCTGAACCCCGAACCAAGTCGCCAAAGAGAAGACCGCCTGGCCGCTATCCGCGACCTGCTGTTTACCGCCTGTTGCTTAACCGCAGAGTCCGCACTGTCCCTGACCGCAATCAGAGCCAAGTCCTGGCTTTCCAGCACTATCCGCACAACCTGCACAGCACAACCGGGTCAACTCTATCCGCGCGGACACAAAGTCCAGGCCGCAGCAACTTACGCGAGCTCAAAAACTGTTCACTTACTTCGGTCTAGGTTCCTCGGTTGGTTCTGATGTGACATGGGTCCTATTTATAGGCACGACGATGAGTATGGTCACCGCCCTTCCCGATAGGATCACCGCCACAACCCGCAGCAAGAACTTATGTGTCCGCCAGCCCACGGACACACATGCCAGTTCGCCGCCCTGTGCAGATAGCCAGTCCGCCCCAGCTTCTCCAAGGCCGGACTCCAATATCCAGTCCGCCTTGCCGCCAGAGACCAAGCCAGGACCACCACAGCCGGACTCCACAAAGCCGTATCCGCCATTCTGCGGACAAGCATCAGCCCGCAAAACCCGAGCCCGCAACCGCGCCATCAAGGCCCTGCCGGACTCAGCGGATACCCGGGCTATCGTCCGCATATCCCAAGCCCATTACCTCATTGCCAAGGCACCTCCGGACTTAGCGGACACGCCAATCCAGTCCGCTAACAGCAGACTCCAGTCCGCAACTCCTGAGTCCATTGCCTCGTCACAAGGCATCTCCGGACTCAGCGGACTCCAGCTCCAGTCCGCACGCTCCTGCACGGGCAATCCTCCAGTCCGCTTATCCCCAAGCTAGCAACAAGGCAAAGCACTTCTACTACGCTTGGCGGACTGAGAAACCAGCCCGCGCTCCACTGCGCGATCTCCCCGGACTGAGCCACCTGGACTTGGTTCAATTCCCACCAAGTCCAGCCACTGGCCGCAAGGGCCAGTCCGCACTTACTGGCGGACACTGGATCTAGCCCGCCATACCGGGCGACCTCCAGTTCCTGTCCGCGCTGACAGGCGGTCTCCGCGGCTTCCACTTGCCGCTTCACTAGAGCAAGACCAAGGCAACTGCCAAACCGGTCTGCCGAGCTCCAGTTCTTCAGTCCGCTTCAAGCCGGACTCCGCGGATAACATTCCTATCCGCACCGGTTACTTCCTGGGAGTAAACCGCCTGCTGAGCATACACTGGCCTGTCAGACCGCCGCTGCTGTCCGCGCAGTCCGCGCGAACAGACCGCCCAGGCCGCCACAGAGCAAACCGCTGCAACATCCCTGCCGACCTAGCAGTCCGCCAACCCAGTCCGCGTAGTCCGCGGATAGGTTTCCCAAGCCTTCCATTCATCCACTTTCACTTCACAGAATTCAACACACCTCTCCTCTCGGTCTTAGGATGCATGTCTTAACATCTTTTATTTTCTTTCTTTCTAGTTTTTGGGCACCAAACTCTCAAAAGAGAGGGTTTTGGTTTGCCAAGGTTCAAGAGGAACCTCCGGGTTGATTGAGTTCATCCCCAGCATATTTTGCATTAGAGATCCGCTTCGCTAGTGGATTAGGCATGGTGGGTGAAGTCGTAGTCGCGACCGTTAGTCCGACTCGGTGATGTTGCATACGAACTTAGGGATTCGTAGAGATTCCGTTGCGGCAAGAAGCCGTTTGTGATGTGGTGGTGATTCCCTTTTGTTTGAAAGAGTACATGTAGTCGGAACCGGACAAGGTTAGCTCCTCGTGGCGGTAGATGGTTTCCTTGAGGGACAAGGTTAGCTCCGTATGAGTTGGAGATGGTTTCCTTGGTGGGCAAGGTTAGCTCCGCACGAGTTGGAGATGGTTTCCTTGGTGCGCGGGAACACTGCAGTACAAATAAGGGATTATGGTGATTTTAGTCTTGGATTGTGATGTGCCAAGGCGTGGCTATGTCTCCGTGGTCGGCTGGCTATCCCGTGACATGTGCGTCATGTGTGGAGTGTGTCCCGGCGGGACTAGTCCCCTTCTGTGAGACTGACGAGAATGCCAAGCTTGGGGCAAACCAGGGCAATGAGGCCATGAGCGGGTGGGGTCCAGCAAGGCTTCTTAGAATCGGTCAGTCTGTGTTTGTTGGAATCCTGACATGAGACGTCAGAGCTTGCAGGCAAGCCCGGCTAAGCCCTCGAGCGGGTGGGGCCTTGGCAAGAATTCCTTGTGGCGGCCTGTGTGCCGTTTGAGGGAGTTGTGTCTCCCTTAGTGTTTGCGGCTTTATGCCAATGGGGAAATGTGAGTACCCAAATGTTGTGATGTTGTGCTAGATGCATAAGCAGTAGGGTGCCTTGGGCGAAGCCCGAGTGTTGCATACATGTTGCATAGTAGGCCCTTTTATTACATGCTCAACCAGTAGAGAACGTGTTTGATGATTGAGACATCCAAGCATGTTTTAATGCTTTTCTATTTATAGATGTTTATATTGCATACGAAGTGCTGACTTGCAGGTTGGAGGGTTCCCCGGGTTCCGTTAGGGGCGGCCGGGAGGAGATGTGTTGTTACACTGTTTGAGGTCAGCCTTTGCTGACCCACGTTACCAATAATTTTTACAGGGCAAGGATCGCATGCAGGAGCTAGCACGCCGGCCAGAAAGGCCTAAGCCCCATGAAGTGTTTTTCCCTCTTTGTTGCACTACATTTATGATGATGTTTGTTTGAGACTCTTTTGTCCGGCTTGCATGCCGAGGTAGACTAGGAGTGCTATGCACATTCATGATTGTAATTTTACTTGAGTATGGACTTTTGTGGTAGGCCTTAATGCCTCAGTTGTAACTCTTTTGGTTAGTGGATAACTTCTAGTTGTGCTTTGTTTCCGCTGTGTTGTGCAAGTGTTTTGAGTTTGGGTAGCTATAACAACTTATAATGCTAAAGCTGTGGTGTTCGTATGTTGTGGGGCCCCGGCCGGACCCATATTATACGGTCATTACAGGGGAGGTGTTACACTATTGAGCACATGGCATGCAGTGTTTACTGCCTCAGCCCAGAAATATTCTGGGAGAGAAGTGTCACTCAATAGTGTTCTTCCAACCTCAATCAATCTCCTATTCTTTTTTTCAGCAATGCCATTTTGCTGAGGTGTTCTAGGTGAGGAGAATTCCTGATGAATCACAAATTCTTCACACAACCTTGTCATACTTTCAGATTGTGATTCAGTTCCATGATCACTTCTGATTTTGACCACTGAACTATCTAATTCATTCTGAATTTGTTTGACAAAATTGCAGAAGACATTTGGTGTTTCAGATTTCTGCCTTAGAAAGAATACCCATGAAAATCTAGAATAGTCATCTACAACCACAAAAGTGTAGACCTTCCTACCTAGACTATGAACTGACATAGGACCAAATAAATCCATATGCAAGAGGTATAAGCACCTCACTGAGTCTTTGGTTTCTAAGCTATGAAAGGAGGATCTAGTCTGCTTGTCTTTTTGACAAGCTGAGCATATTCCATCCTTAAAGTACTTAACTTGAGTACCATTCCTCACTAACTCTTTACTAAAAAGTTGGCCAATAGTCTTATAGTTAAGATGAGCTAGCCTCTTGTGCCATTTGACATAATGAGAGGCTTTCTCATCAGCCATAAGACAGATAGGAGAATTTTTATTCTCACACTCAAAGTTTAGGCAATACACATTCCTTTTTCTATAGCCAATCAATATGACTTTTTGATCACTTGACCTCATGATATGACACCCACTCTTGATAAATGAAATGTCATATCCAAGATCACTCAGCTGGCTTATGCTTATTAGATTGTTTTTCAAACCCTTCACATAAGCCACTTGAGTGATAGTGATTAAGTTGTTAGAAATGTTACCAAACCCTTTGATGACTCCTTTTTCAGAAACACCAAAGATTACTTTAGGCCCATTCAGTATTGGTGAGTAGTCCTTCAGAAATCCTCTTGTTCCATTCATGTGCCTGGAACATCCACTTTCCAAGTACCATATAGGGGCATGGCAACTTGGACTCACCTACAACAAAGATTACTTAAACTTAGAACCCAAATAACTTTTGGGTCCTTGGTTCAAGTTAGCCTGAAACTTGACAAATCTCTTGCAGCTCTTCTAACAGGTAGAATGTTATTCTTCCTGACACTGGTATTGTGCCAACAGTCTAAGGCATAATGGCCTATCTTGCCACAACACCAGCACTCATACTTATTATACCTCTTTTTAGGTACAATCTTAGCTGTATTGTTGGAAGCAGATCTTTTGGTTTGTGCTGGGGCTTTGCCTTTATTATTGGATTAGGCAGCCCATGCAGTTCCCTTAAAGCCTAATACTGCCTTACCCTTTTGAGACAAAAAGTCATCAATTAAGGGTAGAACAGATTTTGGCTTAGAGAAACTAGCCACTATTTCCTTTTCTTTCTGAAGTCTGTCTTCCAGACTTTTGATCTGATCATTTTTGAATGTGATTGTTCATATCTGAATAACTGTTATGTTTTTCAGCTTGGCAATCTCATTCATCCTCTGATCCAGCAGCTTTTCTGAATCATATGTAGCCAACTTAAGAGCTGCAATTTCCTTAGCCTGATTTTTGGCTAGGTTTTTGCTTCTCTTGAGTGCCTGCAACAAATGCCCTTATTCATATATAAGCTGATGAATATCTCCTTCAGATTCAGACCCATCCACATCTCTTGATGCAGATGCATCTGATTCTGAACCAGTGTAGTAATCAGAATCTATAGATAAACTTTTTACCTTACTGGGACCAGGTTGATCCTAACATTGGTCTTATTCAGACATAGCCATCAGTCCTTTGCACTGATGGTCTTCTTGCTTATTGATAGAGTCCAGTAATTTCAAGAAATCGTCTTCTTCTTCTATTGCAAACAAACCAATATAGGCCCCAGCCTCAGATTCAGACTCTGAAGTTTATTGATCTGTCTGACTTTTCTCTTTCTTAGCTACCAAGGATTTCTCCTTCTTGCTCTTGTGCTGAGACTTATTTTTATCAGAAAACTCTTTCCTTTTGTCTGGACATTCATCCACAGCATACCCAGGTTTCTTGCAGCAATAACAAATAATTTTTGATGTAGTTGACTTGCTAGGCTTTGTCCCACTCCTATCCTTCCTGGATGATTTCCTCTTCTGATAATAGTCATCCTTGGACTGAGATGAGGATGGCCTAGATTTACACTTCTTATTCTTTAAGAATCTCTGAAACTGCCTTGTGAAAGCAGCAAAGTCTTCATCTGAATTACTGCTGTCTGAACTGTGATCATAAGAATTTTCTGATATCACTTCTGCATCTTTCTTAGGAGAATATGGAGACATCGTCCTATTCTTCCTTGTGGCTTCTACCTTTAAAGCCACTGACTTTTCTCTATGGTCAACCTTTGTATTTTTCACTTCCTCCTTTCTGGCCAACAGCTGCATCTCATAAGACAGTAATTTGCCAAACAGTGTTGGAGGTGAAATCTCTGTCAGTCTGGCCACTTCCCTTATGGCACAGAACTTTGTATCCAAATCCTTAGTCAAAGACCTAAGTAATTTGTCATTCAGCTCATATGTACTGAAGATTCTTCCATAGGACATTAGTTCATTTACAATTCTGTAGAACTTCTTATAACATTCAGTTATGCTATCAGACTTGGCTTGTCTGAAACTCTTATATTCTTGATTAAGCATAGACTTTCTATCTTGCCTAACCTCTTCAGAACCCTCCATGTAGATAACCAATGTGTCCCATATCTCCTTGCAGGTTTTGTAGTGAATCAAATTCTGGAATATTGAGTCATCTATGTCACTCACTATGATATTCTGTGCTCTTTTATCCATTGTAGCCAAGATGATCTCATCCTTAGTCATTTTTGAAAAATCCTTAGGAATCCTTTGACTAGCATCAAGAACAGACACCTTCATTGGAATATATGTTCCTTCCATAACTGTTATATAAATTCTAGGATCAGATGCCTCCATAAATAGTCTGACCCTTTCCTTCCATATTGCAAAGATTTCCTTCCTCAAGATAGGAAACTTCATTGAACCAAGTTCTTTATGGTTTTCTCCTGAACCCATCTTCTTTAACTTATTTCTGCCTCACAGATCTAACTCAGACTGTTAAGTCTATCTTTGAGTAACCTGCCTCTGATACCACTTGAAAGAATTGGTTCCTAAAACACCTAGAGGGGGGGGGGGTGAATATGTGCAATTCCTTTTTATTCTAAGGCAGAATATTAATTCAGTTAATTAACAGAAACAAATAATTCTACAGCTATCACAGCACAGAAATAACAATACCACACACAATCACAGATGGCACACTGATTCATAGTGGTTCCCCAAGGTTTGGGTACATCCACTTTCCCCCTTCGCCTATCTAGCAGTGTGCTAGATTCGGCCTAACTTCTTTCCTTCTGCTCAGATCCACAGATCTTATAGCTCAAAACCCAAACAAGGCTCCTACAACTCAGAGTGAATTCACACTCCTACAGCTCAGGCAATCTGCCCTACCTCAGCCTTCAACAAGGCCTACAACTCAGAGATGAAAATTTCCTACAACTCAGGCTCTCAGCCTTACCTCAGCCTTCAACAAGGCCTACCACTCAGAGACCTTAATATCCTACAACGTAGCCTTTATAAATTAGGATTACAACTCAAATCTTAAAAAGATCCTACAGAAAATAGATGTAAAGTTGAAATTTACCACCACCCTGGTTGAGAGAGAAAGGATGGATGGTTTCTTGATCAGTTCTTGATAGAATCTAATGTTAGAGATCAACCTGTCTTAGCTTTCTTCAAATCTTCTTGAATCTGAACACAGTAGGGTTGATCTCCTTTGAAGTTGATCTTCAATCAGCTTCTTTCTTGAAATTCAGAAATCAATTTGAATTCTTCTTGGCAGACTGGTTCAGAATCTGCACTTAAGAGATTTGTTGATGTAAGTCCCTTTCTTCACTTCAATAGATGAAGCTCTCTATCTCTCCAAATTCTTCTAAAGATTCTTCTGAATTCTTCTTTAAATTCTCTTGACAAACTCTGAGTAGATCACTACTTGAGAATGTCTTCTTAGATCTTCTGTTGAAAATCTTCTTCTATTTTTCCGTGTTTACTATATCATCTGTATATATTATTCCCTTCTGTTGATAGAGAATGTCTTTACATAGACGTCCTCCATGGTAATCGGCTGATCCGGTTTCTAACAAACTTCTGACAGCTCTGACAATTGCAGTTGACTGGTTGGAAATGACAGCTGTCAAGTCTTCCAGTCACTTCTTGAAACTCTGTCTCTATCAGCAAAATGTCGAGACTGAACTTCATCATGTGTCGAGACAAGTAGGCTAAGTGTCGACACAAGCCTTGGTGGTGTCGACACAGCTCCCTTGGTGTTGACACTGCTTTTCGACACAGCTTCTGTAGAATGTGTCAACACTTGTTCTGTGTGTCGACATAGTCACTACTTCTCTTCAAAAAAATCAACTTTGTCGAAACTCTGCTATATGTCGACACAAATCTTGTGTGTCGACACAGTTGATATCGACAAATTCTTCTGTGTGTCGACACTGCCTCTATGTGTCGACACAGTTGATGTCGACTAAGATTTTCTATGTGTCGACACTACCTTTGTGTGTCGACACAGTTTATTCGAGTGTCTACATAGCCTTTCCAAGTGTCGACACAATTGACTCCAGATGTCGACACAGGTTTTCTCCAGTGTCGACACAAGCCTTCATAAGTGTCGACACAGCTTCTTCTGGTGTCAACTCATGGACTTAGAAACTTTTCCTACATTCCTGCATTTTCTTAACTAGAACATATAAACTCAAAACAACATCAAATACACCTTGATGCATATCATTGAGTAAGGTGAGGCTTCTTCAAATCTGGTACACATTTTCCAATGTACCTAACACCTGCGATAACTCAACTTTGAAAAAACGGATGTACGTCGCCCATCCAAAATTATCAGTGTTATACCTGTTATATGTATACACCACAAATACACAATAATCAAATACATTTGGAATTTGTTTTTTTCAAACCATGGAGTGCGGAACACATGCTCCAACAATCTCCCCCTTTTGCTAATAACAAATCCTCTTAGAAAGAAAACCACTACAAGGTGTATAATAAGGTGTACAAAATATGATAAGCAACATAAGTACTTGAAATGCACATCCTCCCCCTAAATGGATAATCTTAATTTCTTATTAAGTCCAGAGGTAAATATATTACTCCCCCTTAATAAGTGACCGAAAATGTTTATGAAAAAATACATATTACTCCCCCTTAATGTAAGCTACCCACCATTAACAATTAGTGTTAGTTCTAGTTCTTACGATATTCTCCCCCTTCTGTTATTAGCAAAATATAGGAAAATGGAAATTTGGAGGGAAAAGTATAGAAAAATTTGAAAAATAATTGGTTGAAAAATGTTAGAGGAAATATACTGGACATAAATAAACATGAATACTTAAATTTGTGATGACAAATAAAGTGAACAATGTGTATGTTGTAAAATATCAAGCAATCAAAAACATTGGTAGATCCATGCCAAAAATATCTAAAGGAAGTTTGGAATGTGATATAGAAATATTGAAATCATTTTCAATCCAATTCTCATGAGAAGAAATATTATACTAGATAATGAAGTGTACAAGTTGTGCTTTGGTAGGTAAGAACAAGCGACGTAATTAAAATCACATGAAATTGTGAAATATAAACACAAAATAATGACTATACACAAGACAACTTGACAGTCATATATGAATCTGTTGCACGTTAGAGAAAAGAAAAATGGCCAAAAATATGTGCACAATGTACTTTACGATTCTTTTCAAGATGATTAACCTCACAATGCTAATGAAAACTTATCAAAAGGGTGAGTAGTGTTTGATGAAGTATCTTGAATATATTATGAGAACTTTTTATAGCATATTTTTGTTTGTTTTGTTTGTTTTTCTTTTATCATGCAAGATTCCAAATCCACTTGTATAACACAACACAATATATTTTTTTAAATGCCATTTCAAGTAAATAAAATTGTGCAAGATTCAATGATAAACAAGTTGTATATATATATATATATATATATATATATATATATATATATATATATATATATATATATATATATATATATATATATATATATATATATATATATATATTTCAAATTTGTAATGTTAAACAAAAACACATTCATGTAGATGAAAAATTGCCAAACACTTGTGTAGTACCAAAATGTGTAAATGTGAAATAATTATTAGGTATAAAATATTACTTATACTTAGAGACATGCAAAAATAATTTGAAACATTTACTACAGGCATATCCACTATAAAATAGAAGATATTCAAATCATGAAATTTTGTAAACATTGTTATATGAGACTTGAGAAAATGAAAAGCACATTGAACTACTTTCAAAAGGTACAAACAAGAATTTAAATCAGATGTCCAAAATATGTGTAGTATACATAGAACAAGAGTGGATAGAAAATTGTAATTTTGAAGAACCAAGTCACTTGCGCAAGTGATAACGTTATCACGCCGCGATAGTTTTTTTATATAAAAGGCCGGATTTCAGCGTGGACTTCATTCTTCTCCTCTTTTCCTATAACCCTAATGCGAGAAATGAACGGTGATGCCTACAGAAGATTTGGATCTAAGGTATTCTTCAGGATTTTGTTGAAATTTTTTGTAGATCTTCATTTAGGTTGCTATTGTGAAGGTTCTATGGGATTAAAATATGTTTTTATGAAGAAAATTTTGGAATTTAAATAGTTTTGAAATAGTTTGAGGAAAACTTAAGAATTAGGGTTAGATTTGTGTAGATCTAGTAGATCTCTAGCATATATCGAATTTTTAGGTTGATTTTTGAGTGAATGTAGTCTTAAGCGCACAAATCTGAAATTTTTGATAGACATTTTGGGATGGAGAAGCTTAACCGTTATCACTCGGCAACAACCACTGTCGCCCGATAGTAGTGAAAATTTGTCTTCTAATCAATTTTTGGGATAATTGATGAAATGGATTTCAATTCAGGAGCAAGAAAAAGTTCTTCCAGCAATCCTCGCTCATCTTACAAATCCTTTCCATGATTATATAGTTGTTTTAATTTTTTCGCGCACTTAGTTTTTCGCAAAATCTTTTTCCTTATTTAATTTTTTCGTTCTCTTTTTATGCATTTCTACCGCATTCTAGCGGTAGAAATGTATTCGTTTTTATTTTTCGAGCACTTGCATTTTTGCGTTTATTTGCAAAACTTTTTCGCTCATTTAATTTTTATTTTAGCTTTTTATGCATTTCTACCGCATTCTAGCGGTAGAAATGCAGTTGTTTTAATTCTTCGGTAACTTAGTTTTTCTTAATTTTTTCCGCTTTTTATGTATGCGCATTTATTTCCGCCTACTCGTTAAGAGTTAAATGGCGCTATGCTTTTATTTCATTTTTGTCGAGTGTGTGCGTGTGTTTTATTTTCTTGTAGAGTGTGTGTGTTTACTTTATGTCGAGAGAGTGTGTGCGTGCGTTGCATTTATTTTGTCCTACTCGGTTGAGTAGGACCCGCATTTATTTTCTCCTACTCATTTGAGTAGGACTTGCGTGTGTGCGTTTTACTGCTTTCATTTCTCCCGCCCACGCAGTTGCGCCGGGACTCGCAATTTACTGCTTTCTTCAGTCCTACTCGTTTGAGTAGGACTTGCAATTTTCAGCTTTACTTTTCAGCTTTCATTTACTGCTTTATTTACTGCTTTCATTTTCAGCTTTCTTTATCGCTTTATTTACTGCTTTCCTCGCAAGCCGTCCCCATTCCGATGAGTGGCTAATCGTTCTTAGCCCTCGGCATCGAAGAGCATTGGGACAGATAAAGTAGCTTAAAATAATTAAAGGTCGTATCTTTCTAATTAATTAATAGTACTTAAGGTTTGCCCGGGGTTAACGACGCGTAGGACCACATATCGATGTGTGGGCCCTATTTCCGTTTTTCATACGCTCGCCGAGAGGCCGTGCGTATGGACAGATCACCCCTTGGTAAAGAGAGTTCCGCACTAACCCTCGAGAGAGGAGGCGTGCCAACTCTACCGGATTGGGTCCCCCACCCAATAGCGGGGTTCTTAGCGTAATGCGGGCGTTAAGAGGAATCCTTCATCGGACGAGAGCCCGGTCGAATAGTCTTAGCGTTCAGGTGAGCGATAGTCCTAGAGATAGGTGAGCTCATTTTAGTGGAACCTCCACGGCCAATTCTCCGCCTTAATTAATTAGAAATTTAGGAGCTCTTTTTATTTAAAGTCTATTTTAGTTCAATTGTTTTTTCGGTGCCATCGAGCTAAGCTCTTCATCGGCACCACCTTATTGCTTTCTTTTCATGCTTTCATTTTCTTTCTGCCTTTTTATTACTGCCTTTTTATTATATATAAAATATAACCCGACAAGTTAATTATCGGTAAAATAATAGTCCCCTCCAGGGAAGAGTAGAAATAATCGAACCGGACCCGAGAACAATACGACCTCGATATTCCACCCGGAATATCCTGTACTACTCACGATAGGTGCACTTGCCTCCTTTCGTTAAAACTCGATCACAACCTTTTTTATATCCAAAATAAATAAAATAAATACGCGCGACCCGTTTTCCTAAATAAAATCACTTCGCCTTTTTCGCAAATAAAAACCGCCGGGTCGCCGCGTGCCGCAAATAATTTCCGAGTTTTTAATGCATCAAGTTTTTGGCGCCGTTGCCGGGGATCGAGTTTTTAACACATCAAGTTTTTGGCGCCGTTGCCGGGGATCGAGTTTTTAACATACATCAAGTTTTTGGCGCCGTTGCCGGGGAATTTTAGGTTCGTTATTTTAAACCCTGGAAATCTATTAATTTTACCTATATTTATATATATATATATATATATATATATATATATATATATAAATATGGCCAATATAATAATAATAATAATAACTAAAATATATATATTTACAAATTTATAAAACCAAAAAAAAAAATTGAAAAACTCAAAACAAAAAAAAAATCTGAAAAACGTTAAAAATTAAAAATTTGAAAAAACTATAAAACAAAAAAAAACTAAACTAAAAAAAAAACAAAAACTAAAAATCCAAAATATGAAAAAAAAAAAAAAAACTTAACAAAAATATTTTTATTTTCATTCTTGTTTTTGAAAAAGAAAAAAAAAACAAAAAAAACAAAACAAAAAAAAAACTAAAAAAATGAAAAACTTAAAAAATATATATTTTAATTTAATTTAACTTATTATATTTTATTTTATTTTGATTCGGCGCGCTTTTCATTCTTGTGCACGTTAGGGGTGCGCATTTCCGTCACACTCACGTGGCTAAGCCTTAGCTACCTCCGACTCCCCCACGCACATTCCCCCTACCGCCCGCAATCTTTAGGCCGAGTTTATCTTTTTTTGTTTTTTCTGTTATCTTTTTGCTTTTTCTTCTAAATAATGCAGGGTTTCAACTTGGGCCTCCCGGACTTGTCTTAGGGAAGCTCCTACCCTCCCTTTTTCTTTTTGTACTTATTATAATTTGTATATTATCTGTTCCGCATACTTAGATTGCAACATTGGGGACAATGTTGGGTTTAAGTATGGGGGTGTTTTCCTCTTCTGCACTTTTTATATTCAGTACTTAACAAAAAAATACAAAAAAAAATGCAAAAATCAAAGAATTTCAAAAAAAAATTTTAATTAAAACACAAAAAAAAAAAATACTTCAAAAAAAAAAAAAAAAAAAAAAATCTCTCTTTCCCCTCTTCTTCCTTTTTGTAAAAACTTGCGTCTTGCCTGCCGGCGACGGTCGACTCATCGAACCAACCATTCCAATAAGAGTCTGTTCGCGGGGCCGCATTCGCGTTTTTACTTTGCTTTTTTTGTAAAAATCTCTCTTTCCCCCTATCTTCTTTGTAAATAACTCTTCATTCTCTCCTCATTCTTGTAAATTACTTATCTACAAAAAACTAAAAATCAAAAAAATTAGAAAAACCCAAAAACCCTAAAAAGATAAAAAATCTAAAAATCCTAAAAAGATAATAATTAAAACACAAAAAATGATAAAAACTCTAAAAATTCCAAAAAAAAAAATGTGTTTTGTTAAATTTATGTAACAAAATAATTCGAATATACCATTTCTTAACTCGTTTTGCTTTCCAAAAATTTAGTTTCGAGTTAATTTATATGCGAATTTTAGTTATTCTTTGCTTACTATTCGTTTATTAATTAAAGTTCGATAGATTTAAGTGTCTGGGGTTAAGATTTAAAGAATTTTTTATGTCTTTTCCTTATAATAGGGAACTTGTTTTTCACCACCACTTCTAATTTTATAAATAAAAGCTCGTTTTTTATGTTAGAAAATAACATCCATGGATTTCAATTATTTCAACTTCATGCTTTTAGAAACATTGGAACGTTCATTTTAAAAAGGTTGCTCTCAAAACTTTTTTATTAAAAGCTAGTTTTATTTTTGAAAAACTAAACCCACTTCCATTTTTTTTCGTGTCTTAATTGACATGATTCCCCCCTATCCCTTAAAAGATCCTATGTCAATGGGAATAAGATTTCGTTCCGTAAACATAGGCACCCAATAATTTAAAAAGATTATATATGGAGTAAGAGGATAAAATTCATTACTCCTACAAATATACATTGGGTTAATTTTATCCTTATGAAGAAAGAAAAAAATTTTATTATGTGTTAGGAAAATAAGATTTCGTTTTCCTAACTATCCAAAAAGAAAAAATTGGAGGTTCGAGAAAAATTACCTCGCCTCAATATTCAAGCCTTCTTCATAAACCACCAAACCACTTAGCCTATTTCAATGATTCTAGACTTAATTTAAATTTTTTTGAGAGCATAATTTTTAAATTGCATTATTTCCTTTAAACTTCTTTTAAGCTAAAGTTTTTTGTATAAATCCAATCCATCTTTGTTAAACTAACAAAAATAAATTTTTGCTTTCTATTTTATTTTTTCTAGAAGTCTTTTTGAAACTGTTCCTCTATTCATAACATTTCATAAATTAGGATTTAATTCTTTAACCCCAGATGTTTATTTTGATCTTTCTTTTTAATTAATTCAAGCGGTAGCTAAACTTAGGATTTCTTTTATTCCTTATAAGTTCATCTCCAACTTTTGCTCTGGAATAGCAAAAGCTTAAGTATGGGGGTATTTGATAAGTTGTAAATATACCTATTTTTGTGTACATTAATTTAGTTGTTTTCATTTATTTTTGTCGTTTTTACTTATTTTTATTCAATAAAATGCTCCTATTTTTGTAAATATTATACTAACTTAGTTTATTTTATTTTTCAGGAAAAAATGAAAATCTGCCAAAAAATTGACATGTCACGCCCGTGACATGTTGGTCACGCCCGTGACCAGGGCGTGACACGTCAAAATCCCGTGAATCAGCAATTTTTGAAGACCAAAGCCTGACACGCCCGGGGTCACGCCCGTGTCACCCGACAAAGGGCGTGACCCAAGCCCGTGTTCACTCAACTCGACGATTTCATCTCGACGATCGTCGAGTGTCGACACCAGCCGACACGCCCAGAGTCACGCCCGTGACCTGGGGCGTGACCTTTCCAGCTAGCCCGACAAGACCCGCGCGGCGACTTTTTGGCGCACCGCGCCCAGATCCACCTGCCTGTCACGCCCCCTGTCACGCCCGTGACCAAGGGCGTGACCTCTGCGAGACCGCCACGTGTCCAGCCCGAAGTCAACTTTCCCGTCAAATCGCCGGCCGCCTTCCAAATAGTACTGTCACGCCCCCTGTCACGCCCGTGACCAAGGGCGTGACCCATGTAAATTTTTCTATAAATTCAGAGGTTCTGCTCTGAATTCCTGTTCCACTTTTTGGATCCATTTTGTAAGGGGAGGTGCTGCTCGGATGAGTTCCAAATGTGTTGTAAGGGATATTTTCTCCCTCTTTCTTTTTTTTAGCTTTGTAATAACCTTTTTTATTAATGCAATTGTAGTTTTTTTTCCATTACAACCCTTGGACTCCATCTATGTTTCATCCCTCATGCAATCTTATCTTATTTGTTTTTGTTTTAACTTAGTTTCTGTTCTTCTTTATAGGCGTGTGTGAGTGTATGAGTATAGTTTATTTACTTTTATGTTTTCATTTTCTTACTTAGTTTTGTTAACTTAGATTTTTATAGCTTTTTATTTCATTGTTATAACCCGTAAAAATGTTTTCAAAGTGTTTTTCCTTTTTTTAACTTAGCTTTTTATTTCGCAAAACCTTTTTCGTTCTTTTCGCTTTATTTTCACTTTTTAATCGTTTTTACGGAGTTATAGGAATGATTATATAGTTGTTTTAATTTTTTCGCGCACTTAGTTTTTCGCAAAATCTTTTTCCTTATTTAATTTTTTCGTTCTCTTTTTATGCATTTCTACCGCATTCTAGCGGTAGAAATGTATTCGTTTTTATTTTTCGAGCACTTGCATTTTTGCGTTTATTTGCAAAACTTTTTCGCTCATTTAATTTTTATTTTAGCTTTTTATGCATTTCTACCGCATTCTAGCGGTAGAAATGCAGTTGTTTTAATTCTTCGGTAACTTAGTTTTTCTTAATTTTTTCCGCTTTTTATGTATGCGCATTTATTTCCGCCTACTCGTTAAGAGTTAAATGGCGCTATGCTTTTATTTCATTTTTGTCGAGTGTGTGCGTGTGTTTTATTTTCTTGTAGAGTGTGTGTGTTTACTTTATGTCGAGAGAGTGTGTGCGTGCGTTGCATTTATTTTGTCCTACTCGGTTGAGTAGGACCCGCATTTATTTTCTCCTACTCATTTGAGTAGGACTTGCGTGTGTGCGTTTTACTGCTTTCATTTCTCCCGCCCACGCAGTTGCGCCGGGACTCGCAATTTACTGCTTTCTTCAGTCCTACTCGTTTGAGTAGGACTTGCAATTTTCAGCTTTACTTTTCAGCTTTCATTTACTGCTTTATTTACTGCTTTCATTTTCAGCTTTCTTTATCGCTTTATTTATTGCTTTCCTCGCAAGCCGTCCCCATTCCGATGAGTGGCTAATCGTTCTTAGCCCTCGGCATCGAAGAGCATTGGGACAGATAAAGTAGCTTAAAATAATTAAAGGTCGTATCTTTCTAATTAATTAATAGTACTTAAGGTTTGCCCGGGGTTAACGACGCGTAGGACCACATATCGATGTGTGGGCCCTATTTCCGTTTTTCATACGCTCGCCGAGAGGCCGTGCGTATGGACAGATCACCCCTTGGTAAAGAGAGTTCCGCACTAACCCTCGAGAGAGGAGGCGTGCCAACTCTACCGGATTCGGTCCCCCACCCAATAGCGGGGTTCTTAGCGTAATGCGGGCGTTAAGAGGAATCCTTCGTCGGACGAGAGCCCGGTCGAATAGTCTTAGCGTTCAGGTGAGCGATAGTCCTAGAGATAGGTGAGCTCATTTTAGTGGAACCTCCACGGCCAATTCTCCGCCTTAATTAATTAGAAATTTAGGAGCTCTTTTTAATTAAAGTCTATTTTAGTTCAATTGTTTTTTCGGTGCCATCGAGCTAAGCTCTTCATCGGCACCACCTTATTGCTTTCTTTTCATGCTTTCATTTTCTTTCTGCCTTTTTATTACTGCCATTTTATTATATATAAAATATAACCCGACAAGTTAATTATCGGTAAAATAATAGTCCCCTCCAGGGAAGAGTAGAAATAATCGAACCGGACCCGAGAACAATACGACCTCGATATTCCACCCGGAATATCCTGTACTACTCACGATAGGTGCACTTGCCTCCTTTCGTTAAAACTCGATCACAACCTTTTTTATATCCAAAATAAATAAAATAAATACGCGCGACCCGTTTTCCTAAATAAAATCACTTCGCCTTTTTCGCAAATAAAAACCGCCGGGTCGCCGCGTGCCGCAAATAATTTCCGAGTTTTTAATGCATCATTCGCCATTACTCGAGACGCACATATCTACGATATCCTAGCACAGGTAGGTATTGTAATGCCCCAAATTCCTGATAATACGTTTGCAGTCAATTTTATTAGGATATTTTCGGGGTTTTAAAGCCAATAATGTCTTGTAAAGTACTTGTTTTGATTCCCCTTTGTATATATTTTTATCGCTAATGCATTTTTTCTGCTTTTTGCAGGTTTTCACGGCTTTCAGCGAAGTTTGCTGTGACACGCCCCAAGGTCACGCCCTACCAGGGCGTGTACCTAGGGCGTGTAACCCAGAGGAATGAAGCAATTGGTCCGAAACTGCATTCCGTGGAAACTTAGTGTACACGCCCTCGGTCAAGCCCGTGTCACACCCGACACGAGCGTGTACTAGAGGCGTGTCCCCAGGTTCCGAGGAATCGCCGCAGCGTGCTCGTTTTTCCCGCTCCACCGTCGCACCGAAAGTGTCACGCCCCAGGGTCACGCCTGACCCGGCGTGACATATGGGCGTGTACTTCAGCAATTCCGCCCGTCACCTCCAGCATTCAATTTCAGCTCAACAAAGTCACGCTGCAAAGAACACGCCCCAGGGTCACGCCCTCCCAGGGCGTGACTTATGGGCGTGTACCGCAACAACTCCGTCAGAATTCAATTCCTGCCCGAAAAAGTCGCGCCGAATGTGTCACGCCCCAGGGTCACGCCCGACCAGGGCGTGACAGGGGGCGTGACCCGACCCGAAAAATTCTATAAATAGAGCCCAACCCCAGGGCTTTAGGGACACTTTTCGCTTTGAGAGGGGAGGTTCTGTCCTTTGTATTTCTGAACTTTTTAAGCATGTCTTTCCATTTTTAGTTCTTAGTTGTAGTTTTATGCTTTCCCTGTAGTAGTTCCTAGCTTCGTTCTGTAGTATAATGTTAATGATAGCGTAGTTTACCTTTCCATGCACTTGTAATCGCTGGTTTTCATGTTGTAAGATCCTTGTTTCTATTAATAAAAAGTGTTGTTTTCTTTTACGTTTCTGCTCCGTTTTCATTATTCTTCTTCTACTCATCCCCCCTCTTCCTCCTCACCATGATTAACTAATCCTCCATGTACTCGATCTTAATGATCCGAGGTTCGAGTGATTAGGTTATGATGCTTTGAATCTTACCTTTCTTTTTAGGGTTTAACTTTGAATTACTCTTGATTTATCACGGGTTGGAGGTATATTATCGATATATACTCTCCACCTTTGCTTTCATTCTGGGCTAGCCGAGAGGCCGAAAGTTTGAAATGAGCACTCAAGAGTAAAGGGAGTTGTTCGCACCCCTCGAGAGAGGCAGACGTTCAAATCTCCCGGATTGGAGTAAAATCCAATAGAGGGGTTCACCGCGTAAAGCGAGTTTTAGGCCTCCGATTTAGGCGAGAGTCGGTCGGACCTTCCTAAACTCAGTTAGGCACGGCCTTCGAGAGAAGCGTGTCAATATTCATGGAACCTCCACGGTCAAGGTCCTTTACCCTAATTAGCTTAGGTTTATTTATCGTATTTTTCTAACCACTCTTGCCGAGGTGATTTCTGATCGAGTGCATTTTCCCTTCATCGTTACTAAGCTTGAGTTAATCGCTCTTTTAGCTCTCTTTATCTTTTCATGCAAGTAGTTCTCTTCTTTTAGTACATTTAGCTAAACCTTATTTTGTCGTCGATAAAATAATAGATTTCGTGTGAGTAAGCTTACTCAACTGTTCCCGGATTTCAATACGACACTTGTGTCCCCTAGCTGCATTTCGATAGGTATACTTGCCTTAATGAATTGTTAGTTTGGTTATTTTCTCCTTGCAGATATCTAAGAGACAATCAAGTTTTTGGTGCCGTTGCCGGGGATACAACGCTCGTTGATAAATTGAAAACGCGAATATATTAATATTATCACTTCTCTTTCTCAGCCTCCTTCTTAATTTTTTTCCGTCTACTCACTTGAGTTCAATGGCTGGATTTTCTTAAGTGTGCGTCTTTTTAATTTTTCCGCCTACTCACTTGAGTTAATTGGCTGGATTTTCTTCAAGCAAGAGTGCGTCTTTTATTTTTCCCGCCTACTCACTTGAGTTAATTGGCTGGATTTTATTTCAAGCAAGAGTGCATCTTTTATTTTTCCGCCTACTCACTTGAGTTAATTGGCAGGCTTTATTTCAGTAGAGTGTGTTTACTTTCTGTAGAGTGGGTGTGTTTTAATTTTCTGTCGAGTGCGTGAGTATAGCTTTTATTTTCCGCATACTCGCACAGAGATAAATGGCTGGATTTTAATTACCGCATTCTTAATAGAAACCCACATCACATAATTTTCTACACCACCTAACTCTCTCGAAAAGGGCAAAGTGGCTCTAAATGCCACTATCTTGTCTAGTACCTTGAGAACCCTTCACCGGGTAGCCCTTGGGAAGTTCGGGAGTTAAAACATAAAAAATCTATTTCAAAAAAAATTTTTCCAACTTCATTAGCTCTTTTACTTTTTAGTCTTGCTTCTCCTCTCTTCTTCTAGTGTATGACCCGCGGAAGTCCGTCGGTTACTTTGGACCTTGACCACGAAATTGAGCGTACTCTTCGGAGAAGATCGCGATTTCAAGGCCCTACTACCCAAGTGCCGGTTGAGGATTCCGAGTCATTTTCTACCTTAAGAATGGCAGAACCCAACGTAGAGGAAGTCGTGCAAAGGCCTATGTCCTATTATGCACGACCGAATCTCGAGGGTACAGAAACGAGTATAGTTCGCCCTGCAATAAATAATAATACTTTCGAACTGAAGCCTAGCATAATTCAAATGGTGCAGCAGTATGTGCAATTTGACGGGCTTCAAGATGAAGACCCGAACGCACACATAGCCAGCTTTCTTGAGATTTGTGATACCTTCAAGATAAATGGTGTCACAAATGATGCTATTAGGCTAAGATTATTTCCTTTCTCTCTTAGAATTAAGGCTAAGCAGTGGCTGAACACCCTTCCTAAAAATAGCATAACTACTTGGACGCAATTAACTGAAAAATTTTGGCCAAGTATTTTCCGCCTGCTAAAACTGCTAAACTTAGGAATGACATTTCTGCCTTTGGACAAATAGACTCTGAGACCCTTTACGAAACTTGGGAAAGATTTAAAAAATTATTAAGACGATGCCCACATCATGCTCTGCCTGTATGGTTGCAGGTGCAGACGTTTTATAATGGGCTAAATCAAAGCACGAAGCAAATGATAGACGCAGCTTCTGGCGGTACTTTAAACCATAAGACCCCGGAAGCAGCTCTTGAGCTGTTTGAAGACATGGCCATGAACACTTACCTGTGGAATGTGCCTAGGTCCCGCCCAAACAAACCTGCAGGTCTCTTTGAAGTGGACAACGTCTCCCAACTCGCACTGCAAGTCGAAATATTAAGCAAAAAAATTACGGAGATGACTGCTACCTCCGCCCCTCAGGTATGGGAATCTGCAACTCCTCCCGCCGAACATTTGGATTATGTAAATAATATGCCTAGAACTGCTTTTAATAATTTCTCTGCTGCGAATTATCATCCTCCTGGTTTTAATTTTCAAAATAGTTATAATCCTGCGTTAAGAAATCATCCGAATTTTTCGTGGAGCAATCCATCGAATGCTGTGCGCCCGCCACCGCAAAGTGATTTTTCTGCACCACCACCACCTCCTCAAAGTTTTCCAAAACCTCCAAATTTGGAGGAAATATTTTCAAAATACATGAATGCTAATGACGCTACGATTAGAACGTTAACCGGAAGTGTTAAAAATTTAGAAAATCAGGTAGGACAGCTCGCTAAAATGATTTCTGAGCGACCCGTAGGGTCTCTTCCTTCCAATACCGAGCCCAACCCGAGAGAGCAAGCGAAAGATATAACTCTTCGGAGTGGGAAGAAAGTTCCTGGTATGGTAAGTAAAGAACCCGAGGCAGCTCCTCTCCCTCGTTTTAAAAAATCAAAGCTCCTTTTCCTGTTTTAAAAATTCCACCCTCTACCGAAGAAATTATCACCCCTATCGTAGAAAAAGAACTCACTCCACCACCACACCTTTAAAAATAATCCATCCCCGCCATACCCTTTCGAACTAATAAACAACGACAGGATGATCAATACACCCGTTTTTTTGGAAATGTTTAAACAAATCCACGTAAATCTGCCTTTCCACGAAGCCATATCCCAGATGCCGAAGTACGCAAAATACCTTAAGGACCTCCTAACTAACAAGAAGAAGTTAGAGAACCTTTCGCATGTCACGTTAAATGTCGAATGCTCGGCGGTTTTGCCAAACGGATTACCGAAGAAAATCAGTGACCCGGGTAGTTTCTCTATCCCGTGTGTCTTGTTGATCTCTTTGTCAAACACGCTTTAGCCGACCTAGGTGCGAGTATAATCTTATGCCCTTATCGTTGTTTAAAAAGTTAGGAATTGGTAGTCTCAACCCCACACGCATGAGTATCCAGCTCGCCGACAGATCAGTCAAATACCCGTTAGAATAGTGGAGGACGTCCTAGTCAGAGTTGACAAGTTCATCTTCTCGGTGGACTTTGTCATTTTAGACATCGAAGAAGACGTCGAGGTTCCCCTGATCCTTGGCCGACCCTTCCTTGCCACCTCCCGAGCTATCATTGATGTAAGCAATGGTAAGCTCTTCCTTCGAGTGGGCGACGATGAGGTAACTTTCTCTATCACCCCCTCGATGAAGAACACACTAGCTAATGATGACTCCTGTTTTTTCATGGATACCGTAAGTGAAGAATCCTTCTCTCCCACCTCTGATTTTGAAAAAGAATTTTCCAATTTTTGTTCCTCTCCTACTCTTCCAACTGAATCTCTACACCTAGTGAAGAATCCTCCACCCGCCCTCTGATTTTGAAAAAGAATTTTTTGATTTATGTTCCTCTTCTACTTTTCCAACTGAATCGCTGCACGAAGCCTCCATGGCCGCTAGCAACACCCTTTTAATTTTACATATAAAAAAGTGTACGAGGACATAGTTTTTGAAAAAGAACAAATTTCCAAAACCTCGTATGATGACCCCCCTACCTTGGACTGAAAGAACTACCAGAGCACCTTCGATACGCTTTCTTAGAAAAGGACTCTAAGATGCCTGCCATAATTTCGGCCTACCTCACGGATGCACAAAAGAATAAACTTCTTTCAATTTTACAAAAGCATCGCCAAGGTATTGCTTGCAGATATCTGATATCACGGGCATAAGCCCATCTTTCTGCACTCATAAAATCTTAATGGAAGATAATTCTCGTAACTCTATACAACCTCAGCGCCGTATAAACCCAAAACATGAAAGACGTAGTTAAGGGCGAGGTTATGAAATTGTTAGACGCAGAATTATCTATCCTATATCCGACAGTAAGTGGGTTAGCCCAGTACAGGTAGTACCAAAGAAGGGAGGGATAACGGTCGTAAGTAATGACAATAATGAATAATCCCGACTCGGACGGTGACCGGATGGCGAATGTGTATAGATTACCGTAAGTTTGAATGATGCCAGCCCGCAAGGATCACTTCCCCTTGCCGTTCATTGATCAATTTTAGAACGACTTTCCGGACATAGCTTTTATTGTTTTCTCGATGGCCTCTCGGGGTATCTTCAAAATCCCCATCTCCCCCGAGGACCAGGAGAAAACTACGTTTACTTGTCCCTTCGGCACCTTCGCTTACCGAAGAATGCCATTTGGATTGTGCCAATGCGCCAGCTACATGTCCAACGATGTATGCTCGCCATCTTTGACAAGTACGTAGAAGAGCATTATGGAAGTTTTCATGGATGATTTCTCCGTGTTTTCGGGAATTCCTTCGATAGTTGCTTAGAGAACCTTGAAAAAGTCTTAGAGCGATGCGAAGAAACTAACCTCGCCCTAAATTGGGAAAAATGTCATTTTATGGTGAGGGAAGGGTTAGTTTTGGGACATAAAATTTCTGAAAGGGGTATTGAAGTAAAGACGTTGCGAAAATAGAAGTTATCGAGAAACTGCCGCCACCTACGAACATAAAAGCCATAAGAAGTTTCCTGGGTCATGCGGGTTTCTACCGCCGCTTCATAAAAGGACTTTTCCAAAATCACCAAGCCCCTTACCCATCTCTTAGAAAAGACGCCCCATTCATCTTTGATGACCTCTGTCTAGCTGCCTTCAATTTAATAAAGAAAAATTAGTTAATGCCCCAATCATGATAGCTCCGTGTGGGATCTTCCATTTGAAATAATGTGTGATGCGAGTAGTTATGCGGTGGGAGCCGTATATAGGTCAACGTATTTCCAAAAACTTCCACCCATTTTTACGCTAGTAAAACACTCACATCAGCACAAGAAAATTACACCACAACCGAGAAGGAGCTCTTAGCTGTAGTATTTGCTTTTGACAAATTTCGCCCTTATATTACTCTTTCGAAAATATTGTTTTTACGGACCACTCGGCCCTCAAATATCTTCTCTCTAAAACGGATGCCAAGCCTCGTCTGATTCGCTGGGTCTTACTCCTCCAGGAGTTTGACTTAGAGATCCGTGATATGCGAGGTGCCGAGAACTTGGCCGCCGACCACCTTTCGCGCCTAGACAACCCGTTTATAGAACTTTAGACGAAAATTCTTTCATTACTATTTCCCTGATGAGAAGCTGTTCATAATTAACACATCTACTTCTCCTTGGTTTGCCCGCATCGCCAACTATCTAGTGGCTCGTGTGCTCCCAAAAGAGTTCTCGTCTCAGCAAAAGAAGAAATTCTTTTCTGAGTTGAAAAACTACTTTTGGAGGACCCGCATCTTTTTAAAGTCTGTGCAGACCAAGTGATCAGGAGGTGTGTTTCTTTTGATGAAGGATTAGATATTATTAAACATTTGCATGAAGACCGACAGGTGGGCACTATCAAGCTGCTCGCACCGCTCACAAAGTGTTAAGCGCGGGTTTTTACTGGCCCGCCTGTTAAAGACGCGCATGCCTTTGTGAGTAGGTGTGATAGTTGCCAACGGTCGGGGAATATTTCGAATAAAAATGAAATGCCACAAAATTATTTCCTAGAGTGCGAAGTTTTCGACCTCTGGTGGATTGATTTTGTTGGCCCTTTTCCTTCTAGCTTCGGGAATAAGTACATTTTAGTTGCCATTGATTATGTTTCACGTTGGGCCGAAGCCCAAGCTCTTCCTACGAATGACGCCCGAGTCGTAGTTAATTTCCTAAAAAATTATTTTCTCGATTCGGTACGCCGCGCGCTATCGTTAGTGATAGGGTTCCCATTTTTGTAACGCACAATTTTCAAAAATCCTAACAAAATATGCGTTACTCATAAGCTTTCACTGCCTATCACCCCCCCCCAAACTAACGGACAAGTCGAAGTAGTGAATAGAGAAATAAAAAGAATTTTAGAAAAGACTGTTTCAACATCTAGAAAAGACTGGTCCGCCAAATTAACGATGCTCTATGGGCCTACCGAACAGTGTACAAAACCGCCCTCAGTTGTACGCCATATCAGTTGGTTTATGGAAAATCGTGTCATTTACCCGTAGAGTTAGTAAACACCGCGCCTTTTGGGCCTTGCGATTTTAAAACTTCGATCCCACTCTGTCGGCGATTTTAGAAATTTCAACTTAACGAACTCGACGAGTGGCGCTCTTACGCATATGAAAATAACAGATTATAAAGAGCGGACGAAGCGTTTACACGATCGACATCTTAGGCACCCAAAAATCTTTAAGCCGGGCGACCAAGTGCTTCTTTATAACTCTCGTTTACGTTTATTCCGGGTAAATTAAAATCACGTTGGTCGGGGCCTTTTACTGTTTTAGAAGTCTTTTCTTATGGTACTGTTTTTAATTTCCCACCCTGATAAGGGTACTTTCAAAGTAATGGTCAGCGTCTAAACTGTATTTCTGTGATGATGTCAGTCTCAACCCTGTTAACTCTATCTTTCGGTCCTGACATTTGATTAATCTGCACTTTATTTCTCAAAAACTTTGACTTTTTTTCGAACTTTATTTTTAAACATATTTGGGACATTATTATTTTGATGCGTCGAGCTCAAACGACGCTTTAAACAAAGGGAGCTCTTGGGAGGCAACCCAAGTTATCTTTTTCTGTTTTCTTTTTTACACTTTTTGCCCCGCATGCTCCGGCAAGCTAAAACTTCTGCATCGCCTGCTCCAATGGTTCTGCTTCCATGACAAAGTCCGCCGGACGACGTTTCATGAAGATCCCACAGCACAGGCATGGAGGAGCGGCATCACTCAACTTGCCTGCAAAATAAAACCGGGGAAGTACCTGTTTTTTTTCATTCTGTCTTTCATTTCTGTCCTTTACTTTTCTCTCATTCTCCAACCTCCTTCTCATTGGGACAATGTCGATTTTAAGCTTGGGGAGGACTTCGTCCTTCTTTTTGTTTTTGTAAATATCCCAAAAAAATCCAAACAAAAAACAAAAAAAACCAATTTATATAGCTGCATTTTGGTATTTCAATAGTACCCCATTTTTATGTTTTGTTTTTCGCAAACTTCTTTATAAACAACGCAGTTAATTATAATTTTTCTAATCATTTTTTTTAATCATATTTCACAAGTAAAATGTTGGCCATGCTGTGTTTCTAATTCACGGTAGCATGTTAAGGTGAAATATTTCTCTAAAACGTGCATTTTTATTATGGTTTTTCCATTCTTTATTTTCATTACTTCTCGAAATTTATCATCCACTATTTTCCTTTTCGTCTTTAGATATTTTTGTAAGAACAAATTTTGAATACGTAGTAGATATGAACGATCCAAGACACATATTATTTTTATTTTCAAGAAAATTTCATCAATCTTCTTTTATTATCTCGAACTTGCTTTTGAAATTTATCAACTCTATGTTTTAAATAAATTTTAAAAAAAAAGCGTGAAAATGATTTAGGCCATTTTTGTTTACGATTGAGCTTTCTGCCACCTAAAACTTTTACCACTAGTTAGCCGTTTTCGAGCCTTTTTTCCAAATTCATTTGATAACTCCACACAGCATTTCATTTTCACCAAAGCCCAAATTTCTACCTATCTAATCACGCTAATTTTCTGATAGGAAATGTGTTATCTTTGGAGATGTTATCTTTGGAGAATTGTTGAAAAAAAGTGTACTCAAAAGCAATGTATGAAAAAAAAAGAATAAAAAAATGAATGAAAATAATAACAAAAAACAAAGAGAGATAAATAATTATAAAGAAAAAACAAAAAAAATAAATTTATTTATACATATTTGTTTAAAATAAATTTATTTTTTTTGAAACTCGTTGTTTTGGTTTAGTGTGATTTTTAAGCCTCCATGTTTATATTTGAATTCCACTCCTACTCATATTCCCTAAACCAAACGTTTTCGGTCCTATTAAGTCCTTTTGATTCACGCCTTTTTTTTAATTTTATTTAACAACTAAGAAACGAAGAAAAGTAAATCAGTTTTAGTTTTGGATTTTAAACTTAGATTTTTGTTATTTAATTGATATAATTATAATGCGTTCTTGGATCTAGTAATAACTCAATACGTTCTTTTCATTTTCATTGTCTTGCTCAAATCTATTTAAAGAATTTTCGTCAAAATTCTGGATGATTTATTTTTATTAAGTAAAGTTTTATAAAAGTTAAACCATACCTAAATAATTGTTTTAGATTTACGTTTTACATTCTCCCTGCCAAGAATTTCGCATAGTACTTGTGTGAGTATGATTAAAACTTTTTGAATTAGTCACTTTTTATAATTAGCTAGTATTTATATCTTTGCTTGGGGACAAAACAAACTTAAGCTTGGGGGAATTTGATAATACGTTTGCAGTCAATTTTTTAGGATATTTTCTGGGTTTTAAAGTCAATCATGTCTTGTAAAGTACTTGTTTTGATTCCCTTTGTATATATTTTTTGTCGCTAATGCATTTTTTCTGCTTTTTTTGTAGGTTTTTCACGGCTTTGAGCCGAAGTTTGCTGTGACACGCCCCAAGGTCACGCCCTACCAGGGCGTGTACCTAGGGCGTGTAACCCAGAGGAATTGAAAGCAATTGGTCCGAAACTGCATTCCGTGGAAACTTAGGTGTACACGCCCTCGGTCACGCCCGTGTCACACACCCCGACACGGGCGTGTACTAGAGGCGTGTACCCAGGTTTCCGAGGAATCGCCGCAGCGCGCTCGTTTTTTCCCGCTCCACCGGTCGCACTAAGTGTCACGCCCAGGGTCACGCCTGACCCGGCGTGACATATGGCGTGTACTTCAGCAATCCGCCCGTCACCTCCAGCATTCAAATTCAGCTCAACAAAGTCACGCCGCAAAGAACACGCCCCAGGGTCACGCCCTCCCAGGGCGTGACTTATGGGCGTGTACCGCAAGCAACTCCTCAGAATTCAATTCCTGCCGAAAAAGTCGCGCCGAATGTGTCACGCCCCAGGGTCACGCCCGACCAGGGCGTGACAGGGGGGCGTGACCCGACCCGAAAAATTCTATAAATATAGCCCACTCCAGGGGTAAGGGACACTTTTCGCTTTGAGAGGGGAGGTTCTGTCCTTTGTATTTCTGAACTTTTTAAGCATGTCTTTCCATTTTTAGTTCTTAGTTGTAGTTTATGCTTTCCCTGTAGTAGTTCCTAGCTTCGTTCTGTAGTATATGTTAATGATAGCGTAGTTTACCTTTCCATGCACTTGTAATCGCTGGTTTTCAATGTTGTAAGATCCCTGTTTCTATTAATAAAAAGTGTTGTTTTCTTTTACGTTCTGCTCTCCGTTTTCATTATTCTTCTCTACTCATCCCCCCTCTTCCTCCTCACCATGATTAACTAATCCTCCATGTACTCGATCTAAATGATCCGAGGTTCGAGTGATTAGGTTATGATGCTTTGAATCTTACCTTTTCTTTTTAGGGTTTAGCTTTGAATTACTCTTGATTTATCACGTTGGAGGTATATTATCGATATATACTCTCCACCTTTGCTTTCATTCTGGGCTAGCCGAGAGGCCGAAAGTTTGAAATGAGCACTCAAGAGTAAGGGAGTTGTTCGCACCCCTCGAGAGAGGCAGACGTTCAAATCTCCCGGATTGGAGTAAAATCCAATAGAGGGGTTCACACCGCGTAAAGCGAGTTTTAGGCCTCCGATTTAGGCGATAGGTCGGTCGGACCTTCCTAAACTCAGTTAGGCACGGCCTTCGAGAGAAGCGTGTCAATATTCATGGAACCTCCACGGTCAAGGACCTTTACCCTAATTAACTTAGGTTTATTTATCGTCTTTTTCTAACCACTCTTGCCGAGGTGATTTCTGATCGAGTGCATTACCTTCATCGTTACTAATCTGAGTTAATCGCTCTTTTAGCTCTCTTTATCTTTTCATGCAAGTAGTTCTCTTCTTTAGTACATTAGCTAAACCTTATTTGTCGTCGATAAAATAATAGATTCACGGTGAGTAAGCTTACTCAACAATCCCCCTCCCCGATTTCAATACGACACTTGGTGTCCCTAGCTTCATTTCGATAGGTTACTTGCCTTGATGAATGGTTAGTTTGGTTATTTCTCCTTGCAGATTCTACATAAGAGACAATCAAATCCCTAAGGCGGAAGATGCTTCTCAGGTTGTTATCGCTCGACGGTAGCTAGATACCGCGCGGCGGTAGCTCCACGGTTCGCGTCAAACTCGTGGAGTTCGAGAGAAAACGTCAAGCTCTCGAGAAAGATGTTACCCCGCGGCAGAAAGTTGTTACAACGCGGCGGTAGCGGGGAAATTAATCTGGCATACCCCTTGGGAAGCTATCGCCCAGCGATAGTGTTACCGTTGGCGATAGCTTGACCAAATTAATTGATTTGGTTCTCAGGATCCTACCACGCGGCGGTGGAAGTTAGCGCGCGGCGATAGCGGCTGGTGTCGTGTCGTAACCACCATCCTCTATCATGCGGCGTTAACGTCCTATCGCACGGCGGTAGCGTATTTGAAACGACGTGGCCACGTGTCGGCCTGTGATTGGAGGGTTTGGGCGGTTGCGCTCAAAATGAAGCATTGAAATAAGGTACCGCGCGACGGTAGGTAGTTATGGCGCGGCGGTAGCTTGGTTTATATACCTTGTTTGGCGTTTTTCCCTTCATTTTCTTCTGGATTTGGAGTTGGCCTAATTTTCCTAGGGGAGGAGCAGCGGCGCTAGAGGGTAAATCTCACCACCGTTGAAGTTATGAAGTCCCAATTCGCAAGCCGAGTTCGGATGTGTGGTGGCAAGGTCGTTGCGGTCTCTTTCATCTGTCTAGATCTTTGGCATGGCACCAAAGAGAACGAAAAGAGTAATGATTCTCAACTTGGACATGTGAAGTCCTCATTTGTTTGCATAGGAATCCCTCTCTCGCGTGTGTGTGGTGAGCGTGAGGTTTTCCTTAAGGTAGATATGGTATATCCCCGTAGTTGTTTCATGTAGAGTTCGGAATCGAACTGCGAACATAGGGATGGTGTGTGAAGCCCATCTGGACAGGTTGTTCTGGATTGGTGTTGTTTTTCATTATGCTTGTATTGGCCGGAGAAGACTCCGTGATGTTTGTTTTTCGGTTTTCTACACGGTAGATTTCTAACGGCCCCAAAAGGAGCAGGAAGGTGAGAACGTCGAACCGGGGTTCGACAAACATCGAACCGGGGTTCGACAAACATCGAACCGGGGTTCGACGACCGGAGTTCGACGAATGTATTGCTGTTATACTAATTGTCTTCTTTCGACAAATATAGAACCGGCGTTGGCAGAATGTCCACCAGCGTTTGGCGAACATCAAACAATGTTCGACGAATGTGGTTTCGACTAACATTGTGTTGTCGGGTATCCTTTCGACAAATTCATTTCAAAAGTACTAGCGGTGCCGGCTGCCTAGTCAAAGCGGTTGGTTGACTTTTCAACTCAAATCATGGCTATCGCTTTAGGATGAGATGAGATCATGTGGTTGGGGTTAAACCCGAGGCTACTTATGCAGAGGGATATGGATTGAGTAAGTCATTATTTCCTTCTCCACTTTCTCTCTTCCTTTCATCTCCTTTGCGTGTTCTTAGAAGAAGGAACTAAGGAGTGCTGGACTGACCATTGTGAAGTTGCTGGAGAAGATCTTATGGCTAGAATCAAGATTTGAGCCTAGATCCATAAAGAGGAGAGCCGTGTGCTACTTTCCATCCATGTAGAAAAGCTTTGCCATGAATCCGAAGAGAACTTAAAGGATAACGATCTTCCTTCTTGGACATATGAATTCCTAATTTTGGCATGTGCATGGAATACCCAACCAACAGGTGGAGAATCAAGGGATTTCCAATGGGTCGATTCATGTTATCCCCAATTACATTTACATATAGATCCGGAAATGTGTAGTACGGAATAGGCATGCTATGTGAAGCCCATCCAGGCAGGTTGGTCTGGATTGGTGATACGTTATTTTGGCACCATAGAAGACTCCACATATAAACGACTATTTTGTTGAGTCGGTGGGTTGTACCTATGAAGTGGAGTGGCAGGAAGTACCAGAGTGAAGTTCCAGGAAAATAACCTCGAAATTCATGTGATGTATGATATGGAATGACCAGTGTTTCTGGCACTGCAGGAAGCTGCAGGGTTTGGGTTGAGTTTGGGCGCAAAAAGAGAGCTTCTGTTGGCCTTACCAAGCAATCATGACGAATGCTGGCACCAACTCCCATTTTTATTGCGAAGCCAATCCTTAGAGGATAGTGTGGCTATTGTGAGCTACGCGCTCTTAAAGGCTAGTGAGTTGAACGGACAAGGGGAAGCCGACCCACGTCAGTTTAGACATTGAACTGGCGATTTGAGTAATGGGCACGGGCTGAACTGTATCTGCATTATGGTTGTCTAACTTGAGTGCCTCAGTTACCAACGTTTGTTAGGATTACATAATGAGAGTCTTAGGTTGTACGCCATCAAGACTAAAGTCTCCGGCGTGGGCCGTGGAGCATGAATGCTCAATATTTTTCGTTGGGTCTAAGACCTTTGAACGGTGGTGGGACCCTAGTTTTTCGGTATACTGATAATATGCCCTGAGTGCACGGAGCATCGGGTCATGCAACCGACATTTGTGATATATTGAACTGTGCGTGAGTGCACATTTTGTGATATATCTGCTTGTGAAAATGTTATGCCTGAAGGAAGGAATACCACTGCCCGGGAAATGGGTAGGGTCGTTATAACTTGCTCATCTAAATTCTGATTGTTGCCTTGTTTTCCACCATGCGGTGGGCTATCCTTGTGCAAGTGCTGGAGAGGCGAGCGGGATATAGCATGCTGAACCCTTTGCTACTGCTATGCTGGCCCTTGAAGGCCGAATGATGAATTTTACTGTTTTCATATGTGGCCGACCAGCTTGTCATGTTTGTAATCCACACTGGTAAAATGTAACTGTAAGGCCTTAAAGTCATAACCTTTGTGTATTTGTAAGTGATATTCCTATGCTTTGATATATAAATGGTGGTTTATATATTGTGGACATTCAAATGAGTTTGAGTTCAAGTAACCTTAAATCCTCCGTTAGAATGCTCTGAGTTACGATGTGAGTAGTCTTTGGTAATAACCTGTAATCCCGCCGCCTGTTTGTGAACTATGGTGTGGGGCCCCGGTCGGACCCTCTATTATATTTCATGTAACGGATAGAGGTGTTACATTTTGGTATCAGCTTGACTTGGTCTTCATCCTTCGAATTTGTGGTCGAATTCTTTTAAGGGGTGGCCAGCACGTGTAAGTGCGACCCATTATAACATAAATAAACTCGAGAATGTCCACTAAGGAATGCAAATACACCTGTTTGAGGAACCTGCGCGTTCCAACAATGTTGTTGTTGCTTGTGCAAAGTCGCTAAAGTGTGTCTTTTACACATATAGGTGACTCGAAGTGCTGCGGGGCAGGCTGGGCCCCAACGTTATGATGAGAGTACGACACTAGTTGAGGTGCATACACCTCCTTCGTCTGAAAAGACAGTGCTCTTAGTTGTTGATGCATTGTTTTTTATGATCCAGGCACAGCCAACTGGGCAGGCGCAGCCTACAGTGGTACCCGTACAGGTTGGTGTGAGACCAGAACCTGTGGAGGCTGTGGTAGATATACGTGCATCAGAACGACAACTGAAGCAACTTATGATCTTCAATCCTCCTACATTCAGAGGGGCAGGATCCTCGATGCAGGCAGAGGAATGGCTTGTACGAGTCAAGAGGATTTTGACGACTATAAGAATTAAGGAGGAACTGAAAGTCACCTTGGCCACTTTCCTGTTAGAAGGAGAGGCTCGGCTATGATGGGACGAAATAGAGTTGCACCACTTAGCAGACAGACAACTAACATAAGTCTTGATAAATAAGTTTTTAAGACTGTTCTTGGCAAAACACTTGCCATCAGCACAACACATAGCCATGGAAAATGAGTTCCAGCGTCTAACTCAGGGAGAAAGTAGTGTTAATAGCTACTTACATGAGTGTACACGATTGAGACGCTATGTGGGATCTATCTTTGCTGAAGAAGAGCGTAAAACCAATCGTTTCTATGAAGGGTTGCAGGATGAGTTGAGATTCCTGCTCTCGATTTCAGTGAACCAAGGGTTTCAAGTGTTGGTGGATAAGGCTCGTGCATTGGAGAAAGATATGAAGCGGGTACAACGCAAAAGTGACTTGGCTGTGACAAAGTTCGAGTTCAAAGAGCCGTGTCCTGAAAATTCAGGCTACCACAAGAGATGGGGTAAGAAGTCGAAGTCTTTTGGGCAGGCTCCTTCTATAGTTGCGTTTGGAGTAACTTCTAGGCAAGATCCTCGTGCCTGTTATACATGTGGAATGGTGGGTCATTTAGACCATGACTATCAGGTTGGTCCTCCAAAGGTTGAAAAGAAGGCAAGAGCGTCATATGCTGACAAGGGAAAGGTAGTGGTGGAGTCCTCTACATCCCAGGAGCAACCACAAGTGTATAACCTTGGCCAATATGAGGCCATAAAGCAAAGTGACGTCGTCATAGGTACGAGTTAAAATATTGGTTTATTGCCTTTTATACATCATACCTTGTGTGTAGCGTCTGTATGATGTGTTTGTCTAAGGCTTTGTCCTGATTCGGGACTGTTCGGCGAGATCACTATTTGATACAAGTGCTTCACTATAACGCCCCAAAACTCGTATATGTATGGGTAGTGTTCTTGAGAGCTTTGGAGCTATTATGGTTTTACACGGCCTGTGACATGAGTGTGTCCAGAGCCGAGTCTTTTTCTAGAGTTGGCTGAGTTTTTCGAGTGTTGAACACAGCCTGGGACACAGGCATGTCTAGGTCGGACACAGGCATGTTCAGGGCAGACACGGGCATGTCCAAAGCCGTGTCCTGCTCTGTGTTGCCGGGCTGTGTCGAGTGAGCAACATGCCCTTGGACACGGGCGTGTCCAGGTCGGACACGGGCGTGTCTAGCGCGGACATGTTCGTGTCTGAAGCCGTTTCCTATTCAGACATGACTGCTTCTATGCTGATTGAGGCATACGGCATGTGATACGGGCGTGTCTAGGTTTTACACGGGCGTGTCAAGGGCTGACACAGGCGTGTTAGAAGTCGTGTACTGATTTAGAGATCGATGAATTCTTGTACAAAAGTGAGAAATGGCCTGTGACACGGGCGTGTCATAGGCCGTGTGCGGCCCCAGTTTGATGATTTTAAAGTTCAATCTAGTCCATTCACTTCATTTTAGAGGGATACGACGGCCCAAAATTCCTCATATTTGTATAAGTCCGGGAAGTGAGGGTTTATGCCTCATTTCACTTATTCTTTTCCCTTTCTAAGAAGTAGAGAGAGGGGAGAGCAAAAGGAGGAGGAAATCCCGCCATTCTTGGAGCCTCGGAGCCCCAAATCACGAGCCGAGTCAAGATCCGCGAAGGCGAGCCCGTTGCGGTGCTTTTCATCTAGCTTGTTTCCCATGGCGCCGAAGCGAACATCTAGGGTAACGATTCTCTACTTGGACATGTGAAGTCCTCTTCCTTTTGCATAGGAAACCTTCTCCCGTGAGTAGGCAGTGAGTGTGAGGTATTCCTTTGGTTAGATATAGTTTATCCCCATAGTTTTGCATTTAGAGTCCGGAATCAAAGTACGGACATAGGCATGGTGTGTGAAGCCTACCCGGACATGTTGGTCTGGATCGGTGATGTTTTCATAATGCATGTATTTCCAGAGAAGACTCTGTGCCATTTATTTTTCGGGTTTTTCGACATGGTAGGTTGCAATAGGGAGCCATGAGGACTAACTCCAAGGTGCACAAAGAAAACTGGGCAGATGCATGGTTCTGCCATCTTGGTGGCATGGGAGCCAACTTGTACATAACTGGGTTATGTAAAATTGTGTGATCGGTTTGGGACTCGGGGAAGCATGAACTGTGCTTATCGCTTAAATTGACGTGGCGGTGCAAGCAACAGGTTTAGTGGAACCGTACCCGCTCTATGTTGTTCGGTTAAAGATACCTAAGGTACAGGGCACTTACCGATGGCATATAGGGCGAGACTTAAGCTTCAGCCGGAAACACTAAAAGGCTCACGATGTTGCTGTCTTGGGGGTGTGGTGGACTGGGTTCACTGAGAATGTGCCCTGAGAGCATAGGGTGTGTGGCCGTGCGTGCCTACGCCTGTGGTGAAGTGTGCTTACATTGTATGTTCACTATTATGTTTAATTATACTATTGAAATGCAGGGAAGGAGCACCGACGCCCCGATTAAGGGGGGGGGGGTCGTTATAATTTGGTTAGCTTTAGCTGACTGTTGTCTTGTTTTGCCACCGTGCAGTGGATTGTTCTTGCAGGAACAGGTGATCCTAGCGACAAGTAGCGGACTGAAGCCCTTGATACTGTACTGGCCTTTGAAGGCCAAAGCGAAATATTTATTTTAATATGTTCATGCGTGGTCGGCCAACGAGCCGAAGTATGTAAGACACTTGTATTGATCAAACTATTGTATGGCCATAAGTCCAAAGGATTGTTGTATGTTATTCCATTCCTCTTGTGCCTGTGTGGACATTCATGTGATTTGTATGGGTTCTTACAACTATTTTAAAAGCTTCCGCTAGAATGCTCTGAGTTAGGATACGTACTCCCATGCTGTTATCGTGGTATTAATATGTAACTTCGCTTACTGTTCGTGGCATATGGCGTGGGGCCCCGGCCGGACCTTCAATTATATTCCATGTGACGGATTGGGGTGTTACAATTTGGTATCTGACTAAGGCATCAGTCTTGCTTATTTGAATTTGTGGGCAAATTCTTTTAAGGGGTGTTGAGCACATGTATGTGTGTCATCATTATAACATGAAAAGAACCCATGAATGTCCACTTAGGAATGAAAATACACATGTTTAAGGAACCTGCGTGTTCCTATAATTGCTTTTTGCAATTTTGTTTGGTCGATTAATGGTGTGTTCTACGACTATAGGTGACGAGGAGTGGCACAGGGCCGTCAGAACGCTCGCATTCTGAGGCAAGCAGTGCACCCAATGACGTGCCTGCAACCCCTCCATCGCAGAAACAATAAGACTTGTGGCTGAGGCGCTATTTTTGATACTAAAGTCCCAGCCAAGAAGGCAAGTGCATCATCCTGCCCTGCAAGGGAGCAGGTACCTCTTCGGGCAACAGAGCCTAGGATGGTGGAACAAGTGATGGCAGAGCCGTTAGTCCCAAGAAGAGCAACAGAGAAGCAGCTCAAACATGTAATGAGTTTTAATTCTCCGGTATTTTTGGGGACTGGAACCCCATCCCAAGCCGAAGATTGGCTGTCTCGGGTGAGGAGAGTCTTGACGGCTATGAAAACGGAGGAATGGCAGAAGATCGCTATAACCACTTTCCTGTTTGATGGAGAGGTGGGGTTGTGGTGGGAAGAGTTGCAGCTGAATCACTTGGCTGGAAGGCAACTCACTGATGTCTTGATAGAGGAATTCTCGAGGTTATTCTTGGCAAGATACCTCCCCTCGGCACAGAGGATCACTTTGGAGAATCAGTTCCAGAGACTGATGCAGGGAGATAGTGGCATGGATGAGTACCTCTATGATTTTATGCAGTTGGGTTGTTATGCCAGCTCTACGCTTGCTGATGAGGAGCATAAGACCAACTGGTTCTACGAGGGTCTGCGTGATGACCTAAGGCTACTTTTATCTAGGACTATGATGCAAGGCTTCTTAAACCTGATTAATACTACCCAATCATTGGAGAAAGATCTGAAGAGAGTCCAAGAGAAGAAGGACTCTAGTGTGAAGAAGAGAGAGTTCAATGTGCCGACCTCCTGAAAGTCTACTTTCCGTAGGTGGAATAAGAAGGCTAGGACTTCAGGTCCAGCCCATTCTTCTGGCACATCTGGGGCAACTACAGCCCGAACTCCGGGCGCATATTATAACTGTAGGAAGCCGGGACACTTTGCCCAAGATTGTTGGAGCGGACGTCCGAAGTCCGAGAAGAAGCCTGGAGGAACTTATGAGGAGAAGGTCAAGGCATTGGAGTCAACCACATCGCATTATGCCCCAGCCCAGCCTAGAGTGTACAACCTTGGCCAGCAGGAGGCCATGAACCAGGCTGACGTGGTGAAAGGTATGCTTTAATTTATAATAATTTAGCTTTAAGTACTTGTTGCCTTACGCATATTAGCTTATGACTAGTTGTGCTAGGCTTTGTATCGATCCTTGATTTTTCGGTGAGAGCACTGTTCGATACGGGAGCTTCGCATTCCTTTTTGTTCGAAGAGTTTATAACGTGTATTAGAGTTCCTTCTTCGATGGCAAGGGACAAATTGGATGTGTTGCTGCCTAATAGGTGCTCTTTGCTCGCGATTAGAGTTTGTTGCGTGAAGGTAGGGATTGGGAGTCACGATTATGACTTGCAAGCGTCGCTACTGTCGATAGTGAAGTTCGATGTGATCTTTTGCATGGACTGGCTATCAGAGCAGTGTGCGTACATTGATTGCAACCGTACGGTGGTCAGATTGAGACTAGAGATAGATCATGAGACGACGTTCTCAGGCTTGAAGGGGTAAAGCAAGACCTTGATGTCTGCTCTCCAGGTGGTTAAGCCAGTTCGTGGTGGTGCAGAGCTGTTTTTCACTTTAGTGGAGGCTTCGAAGCCCAAACCTGGTTTGGACAGCATCCCAGTTATATCTGAGTTTCCTGACGTATTCCCTGAAAATCTCCCCGGAGCTCCACCTCAGTGAGAGATTGACTTCACCATTGAGCTAGTGCCATGTGCCAAACCTGTGTCACGCTCTCCATATCGGTTAGCAACTAAGGAGATGGCGGAACTGAAAGTACAGCTTCAAGAACTGTTGGAACAAGGTTATGTGCATCCAAGTTCATCGCCTTGGAGCGCGCCGGTTCTCTTTGTTAAGAAGAAGGACGTAAGCTTATGACTCTGTATTGATTACTGTGAGTTGAATAAGTTAACGAAAAAGAATAAGTATCCGATCCCAAGGATTGCTGATCTATTCGACCAGCTGGTGGGGTCGACTGTGTACTCAAAGTTGGATCTGAAATCTGGATACTATCAGCTGCAGATAAGGGAAAGTGACATTCCCAAGACGGCTTTCAGCTCACGTTATGGGCATTATGAGTTCACTGTTATGCCATTTGGGATGATGAATGCGCCATCTGTGTTTATGGATTTGATGAATAGAATGTTTAGAGAATACTTGGACCAGTTCGTGATAGTCTTTATCGACGATATACTAATGTACTCACAGTGAAAGGAGGATCATTTGAAGCACCTGGATATGGTGTTGGAGACACTGAGGAGGAACAAACTATATGCCTAGTTATACAAATGCAAATTTTGGTTGTCCTCAGTAGCGTTCCTTGGTCACGTGGTTAGTGGTGAAGCTATTGTGGTAGATCCGTCAAAGATAGTTGCTCTACGAGAGTGTCTTGTGTTGTCTTGAGTGGCGAACGTCCAGAGTTTTCTGGGGCTTGTTGGCTATTACATGCGCTTCGTGAAGAACGTTTCACGGATTGCATTGCCCCTCACTACTCTGACAAGGAAGGATGAGAAGTTCGTTTGGTCGCCTGAATGCACATAAGCTTTCGAAGAACTAAAGTGTCGCATGACCACGACACCTGTGCTATGTTATCCTTGTGGTTCTGAAGGATTTGAGGTGTACACTGACACCTCTGGGAGTGGGTTAGGCTGTGTCCTGCTTCAGCATGGGTCGGTGATAGCCTATGGATCACGTCATTTAAAGGTGCATGAGAGGAACTACTCGGTCCACGACTTGGAGTTGGAGGCCGTAGAACTCGCTCTCAAGCTTTGGAGGCATTACCTGTATGGAGTAAAGGTCGATATTTATTCAGATCACAAGAGTCTGAAGTATCTGATTGATCAGAAGGACCTTAACATGCGCCAGCATAGGTGGATGGAGTTCCTTGGAGACTACACCTACAAAATTCATTATATTCCCGGGAAGGGGAATGTTGTGGCAGATGCTTTGAGCCGTAGAACTCCTGCACAGGCCAGCTAGTTGCAGATGCATGACGAGCGGCTCATTCATGATTTGGAGGCTTTGGATATATCGTATGTTGACAAGGGTTCTGGTGCTGATTCATGTTTGAGTTTGACAGATGTTCAATACAACCTCGCGGACAGGATTCGACAGGACTTGGAGTTGGATGTAGGCTTGAAATGTCTCTTGGCAGAGTCCGTGGGTGGGTCAGATGACCAGTTTTATGTTGACGACGGCCTTGTTTGGAAAGGTTGTCGGTTCTGTGTCCCTAATGTTGGTAAATTATGAGAAGAATTGATGTACGAGGCGCATTTTACCAAGTCTTCAGTTCACCCTGGGAGCACAAAGATGTTCAAAGACATGAAGCGGCTGTTGTGGTGCCCAGTATGAAGAAAGACATAGCGCTATATGTGGTGAAGTGTCTGACTTGCGCCTTGGTGAAGGCCGAATGCCAGAAGCCAGGTGGATTTCTAAAGTCCTTGCCTATACCGGAGTGGAAGTTTGGTGACATCTCTATAAATTTCGTGCACGGTTTGTTGAGATCGCACAAGGGGAAAGACGCCATTTGGGTGATTGTTGATCGTTTAACGAAGGTGTCACATTTTATAACCAATAGGAAGGATGATTCCATGGAGAAGCTGGCGAAGATTTATGTGGATAATATAATCCGATTGCATGGTGTACCCCGGAGCATCATTAGTGACCATGATGGTCGGTTCACATCCAACAATTAGAGGCTCATTCATCAGATGTTGGGTATCAAGCTGAACTTCAACACAACATTTCACCCGCAGATAGATGGGAAAACTGAAAGGGTGAACAGGATGATGGAAGACATGCTTCGTATGTGTGCATTGGATTTTGGTAAAAGGTGGGAGGACCATCTTTACATGATTGAGTTTGCATACAATAACAACTTACCAAGCCAGTTTTCAGATCCCGCCATTTGAGGCTCTATACTGAAGGAGGTGTCGTACACCTTTGGCTTGGGTAGAAATAGGAGAATCGAAGCTCTATAAGCGAAGAGAAGTTGAAGATGCTACGTCAACTTTTCAGTTAATTCGGGAATGGCTACTGATTGATCAAGATAAACGGGCCAAGTACTACAACGCCAAGCATCAGAACGTGGAGTTTGCGGTGGGCGACTGGGTATACCTCAAGATAAAGCCATTTGAAGGCATGTCAAGGATTCGATGCTTAAATAAGCTTAGTCCGAGGTATGTTGGGCCTTTTGAGATCTTGGAGCGAGTTGGTGAAGCCGCATATCGATTGGCCCTTTCAGTAGAACTAAGTGGATTGCACGATGTATTCCACCTCTCAGTCCTACGCAAAGCCGTGAAAGAACCAGCGCAAGTGGTTACTGCGGATCAAGTATTGGTCGATAGTGGGCTAACAATGAAAGTTAGACCCATTTAGATCGAGGATACGAAGGTCAAACAACTACGGAACAATGCTATAAGGATGGTCATGGTCCGATGGGACAGTTTTGGTCACGCGGAGCTTTCGTGGGAGCGAGAGCAGACCATGCTTGAGGAGTATCCCGAGCTTTTCTACTTAGGTACCATTTAGTTTTGTGTACTTTCCCATTCTATAATTTTAGGATGAAATTCTATTAAGGATGGAGAATTGTAACGCCCCAAAACTCGTATATGTATGGGTAGTGTTTTTGAGAGCTTTGGAGCTATTATGGTTTCACATGGCCTATGACACGGGTGTGTCCAGAGCCGTGTCCTTTTCTGGAGTTGGCTGAGTTTTTCGAGTGTTGAATACGGCCTGGGACTCGGGCGTGTCCAGGTCGGACATGGGTGTGTCCAGGGTGGACACGGGCGTGTCCAAAGCCGTGTCCTACTCTGTGTTGCAGGGCTGTGTCAAGGGAGCACAACACCCTTGGACACGGGTATGTCCAGGTCAGACACGGGCGTGTCCAGCGCGGACACGGGTGTGTCTGAAGCCGTGACCTGTTCGAGCATGACGGTTTCTGTGTTGATTGAGGCACATGGCCTGTGACATGGGCATGTCCAGGTTTGACATGGGTGTGTCAAGGGCTGACACGGGCGTGTTAGAAGCTGTGTCTTGATTCCGAGATCGACAAATTCTTATACGAAAATGAGACACGTCCTGTGACACGGGCAGGCCACAAGCCATGTACAGCCCCATGTAGATGATTTTAATGTTCAATCTAGGCCATTCACTTCATTTTAGAGGGTTCCGATGGCACATAATTCCTTCTATTGGTATAAGTTCGGGAAGCGAGAGTTTATGCTTCTTTTCACTTGTTCTTTTCCCTTTCTAATAAGTAGAGAGAGGGGAGATCAAAAGGAGAAGGGGAAGGAGGAGATCCTGCCATTACTGGAGCCTCGGAGACCCAAATAGCGAGCCGAGTCCGGATCCGCGGAGCTGAGTTCGTTGCGGTGTTTTTCAACTGGCTAGTTTCCCATGGCGCCGAAGCAAATGTCTAGGGTAACGATTCTCTACTTGGACATGTGAAGTCCTCTTCCTTTTTTGCATAGGAAACACTCTCCCATGAGTGGGCGATGAGTCTGAGGTACTCCTTCGAGTAAATATGGTTTATCCCCGTAGTTTTGCATTTAGAGTCCAGAATCGAAGTACGAACATAGGCATGGTGTGTGAAGCCTACGCGGACATGTTGGTCGGGATCGGTGATGTTTTCATGATGCATGTATTGCCAGAGAAGACTCTGTGCCATTTGTTTTTCAGGTTTTTCTACGTGCTAGGTTGCAACAAGGAGCCTTGGGGACTAACTCCAAGTTGCACCCGAAAAACTGGGCAGATGCGTGATTCTGCCATCTTGGTTGCCTGGGAGCCAACTTGTACATAACTAGGTTTTGTAAAATTGTGTGATCGGTTTGGAACTCGGGGAATCTTGACCTGCGCCCATGACTTAAATTGACGTGGTGGTGTGAGCAACGATTTGAGTGGAACCGTACCCGCTCGATGCGGTTCAGTTAAAGAGACCTATGTACGCGGTACTTACCGATAGAATCGAGGGCGAGTCTTAGGCTTCGGCCGGAAAGACTAAAATGCTCATGATGTTGACTTCCTGGGGGCAGTGGTGGACCGGGTTCACCCAGAATGTGCCCTGAGAGCACGGGGTGTGTTGTCGTGCGTGCCTACGCCTGTGGTGAAGTGTGCTTAAATTATACGTTCACTATTATGTTAGATTATACTAATGAAATGCAGGGAAGGAGCACCGCCGCCCCGATTAAGGGGCGGGGTCGTTATAATTGGGTCAGCTTTAGATGACCGATGCCTTGTTTTGTCACTGTGCGGTGGATTGTTCTTGCAGGAACAGGTGAGCCTAGCGACAAGTAGCGAGCTGAAGCCCTTGATGTTGTGCTGGCCCTTGAAGGCCAAAGCAAAATATTTAATTTAATATGTTCGTGTGTGACCGGCCTGCGATCCGAAGTATGTAAGATACTGTTATTGATCAAACTATTGTAAGGCCATAAGGCCAAAGAATTGTTGTATGTTATTCCATTCCTCTTGTGGCTGTGTGCACATTCATTTTATTTATATGGGTTCTTACAACTATTTTAAAAGCTTCAGCTAGAATGCTCTGAGTTAGGATGCGTACTCCCGTGCTGTTATCGTGGTATTAATACGTAACTCCGCTGATGTTGGGTACGTTGGAAAATGTGTACCAGATTTGAAGAAACCTCACCCTACTCAATGATATACATCAAGGTGTATTTGATGTGTTTTGAGTTTATATGTGCAGGTTAAGTAAGTGCAGGAAATGCAGAAAAGTTTCTAAGTGCATGTGTCGACACCCAGAGAAAATGTGTCGACACTTATGAAGACTTGTGTCGACACTGGAGAAAAGCTGTGTCGACACTTTGAGAATTTGTGTCGACAGCAGGAAAGGCAGAGTCGACACCAGAAGAAAAGTGTCGACACATACAGGCAGTGTCGACACACTGTGAAGAATAGTCAACATAAATCATGTCGACACTTAGAGGCAGTGTCGACACCTAGAGAAGCTTAGTGGATATCAACTGTGTCGACACACAGGACTTGTATCGACACACAACAAGATTCAACACAGTTAAAGTAAAGAAGTACTTGTGTCGACACAAAGGAGATGTGTCGACACTCAGCAAGTATCAACAACAAAAGAAGTTGTGTCGACACAAAGGAGATGTGTCAACACACAACAGAATTTCAACTAAGTTTTAAAGAAGAAGTATTTGCGTCGACACACAGAATTAGTGTCGACACATTCAACAGAAGCAGTGTAGAGAAGCTGTTACAACAACAACAGAAGTTGTGTCGACACCACCAAGGCATGTGTCGACACTTAGTTCACTTGTATTGACACTTAGTCTATTTGTGTCAACACATAATGAAGAACAGTCTCGACACTTTCAGACTGAGACAGTGATTTCAAGAAGTGACTGGATGACTTGACAGCTGCCCTTTCAACCGGTCAACTGCAACTGTCAAATCTGTCAGAAGGTTGTTAGAAACTGGATCAGCCGGTTACCATGGAGAAAGTTTATATAAAGGCCTTCCCCTTCAACAGAAAGTGTGGATTAAGAAGATCAACACCGATCCAGAGAAAACTGTAAATCAGAATTTTGAAGAAACTTCAGATTTACTTGGAGAGAGAGAACTCCAGTAATTGAAATCAAGAAAGAGACTTGTTTAATCAAATCTCTTAAGAAGCAGGTTCTGAACCAGACTGCAAAGAAGGATCCAGATTTAATTCTTCATCTTAAGAAGGAAGTTATCAGCCGGACTACTTCAAGAAGATCAACTTTTACTGAGTTCAGACTCAAGAAACCTTGAAGAAAGCAAAAACAAAGTTGATCTCAGGAATTAGTTCTATCAAGAACAGATCAAGAAGGTTGCCCTCTTCATTCTCTCAAACAGAGTGGTAACCTAAAACTCTTTATTATCTTTTTGTAGGATCCTAAGGGATCTGAGTTGTAAGCCTAAACTTATAAAGGCTGAGGTAGGGCTTTTGAGCCTGAGTGCAGGAGAATCTATTATCTGAGTGTAGGTCTTGTTGAAGACTGAGTGGTAGGGCTTTGTGCCTGAGTTGTAGGAGACTGTGTTCTCTGAGTGTAGGCCTTGGTGAAGGCTGAGGTAGGGCAGTTTGTCTGAGTTGTAGGATTGGGTACACTCTGAGTTGTAGGAACCTATTTGGGGTTCTGAGTTGCTGTAAGATCTGAGGATCTGAGGTGAAGTGCAGAAGTTAGGCCGAATCTAGTACACTGCTAGATAGGCAAAGTGGGAAAGTGGATGTACCCAGACCTTGAGGAACCACTATAAATACTGTGTGCACTCTGTGAATGATTGTTTCTGTGATTGCTGTGATGATAGCTGTTGAATTTACATTTGCTGCTTAGATTATACAACAGATTATCTGCCTTTAAAGTAAAAAAGAAAAAGTACACCTATTCACCCCCCTCTAGGTGGTTAGGCATATTTCTTCCAAGTGGTATCAGAGGGAGGTTACTCAAGAAAGGACTTAACAGTCAGAGTAAGATCCTTAAGGAAGATTTAAGATCAAGAAAGAATCAAGAAAATGGGTTCAGGTGAAAATCACAAGGAGCCGGGGTCAATGAAATTGCCAATATATAGAAAAGAGATATTTGGCATATGGAAAGAGAGGGTCAGACTCTTTATGGAAGCTTCTGACCCAAGGATATATATTACAGTCAAAGAAGGCCCATATGTGCCATTGAAGATATCCATTCTGGATGGAAATCAGAGAACTCCCAAGGACTTTTCTGAAATCACTAAAGATGAAATCATCCTGGCCACTATGGACAAGAGAGCCCAGAATATAATTGTTAATGTCATTGATGATTCAACATTTCAGAACTTAATTCATTGTAAAACCTCTAAAGAAATGTGGGACACATTAATAGTCTACATGGAGGGATCAGAGGAAGTAAGACAAGATAGGAAGTTAATGTTAAGTCAGGAATATGAAAGCTTCAGACAAGGAAAGTCTGATAGCATTACAGAATGTTACAAGAAGTTCTATAGGATTGTCAATGAGTTGATGTCCTATGGAAGAGACTTCAGCAACTATGAGCTGAATGACAAGTTCTTAAGATCCCTGACTAAGGACTGGGACACCAAGATTTGTGTCATTAGGGAAGTGGCCAAACTTGCTGATATACCTGCTTCAACTTTGTTTGGAAAACTATTATCTTATGAGATACAGTTAATGGATAGAAAGGAGGAAGAGAAGAATACTAGAGTGGAGCACAAGGAAAAGTCTGTGGCATTCAAGACTGAAGCCACTAAGAAGTATAAAAGCAAGTCTCCATCTCCACCTAAAATAATTGCTGAGGCTGTCACAGATAATTTAGATAGCAAGAGTTCTGATAGCAGTGAAAGTGATGAAGACTTTGCTGCTTTTACTAGGCACTTTCAAAGATTTCTAAAGAAAAGGCAGTGGAGGTCTAAGCCTTCCACTTCTCAACCAAAAGATGACTATTATCAGAAGAGAAAGTCATCCAGAAATGACAGAAGCAGGTCCAAGCCAAGCAAAGCTACATCTTCAAAGATTGTGTGCTATTGCTGCAATAGACAGGGACATATAGTGGCTGACTGTCCTGAAAAGAGGAAGGAGTCAGGTGACAAAAAGAAGACTCAAGTTAAGATCAAAAAGGAAAAGTCCTTTGTTGCTAAGAAAGACAAGAGTCTGACAGACCAGTCATCTTCAGATATAGAATCAGAAGCTGAAGCCTACATTGGATTATTTGCTGAAGAGGAAGAAGATGAGTTCATGCAGCTAATGAACTCAATTTATGAGCATGAATACCATCAGTGCAAGGGACTGATGGCTATATCTGAAGGAGACAAGAGCCAGGATCAGCCTGGACCAAGTAAGGTACAAAGTTGTTCTTCTAGTTCAATTTATAGTACTGAGTCAGAGTCAAATATGTTGAAGTATTAGACCGGGCGGCTTAGCGGTCTGATCCAGCGGTTTGTTGATCGGGCGGCTTAGCGGTCTGATCCAGCGGTCTGGAGACCGGGCGGTCTATCGGTCTACCATTGCGGCCTGTTCTATCCTGCTGGAGTTGCCGAGCGGTTAACCCATCTGTATTAAACCGCGCGGCCTGTGCGGTCACCTTTATTCTAGCCGCTCAGTATTGTAAATGTTTAGTCCCACATTGTTTGTATACTCTCTTTCTTATCTCCTCCATTCTATATAAGGGAGGCCATACCTTTGTAAATGATATCTTTTTTGGATAATAAAATTTCAATTATTCAAAAGTTTATCCGCTTGTTCTCTCTTTTTTGCTACTTTCTAACATGGTATCAGAGGACACAGTCACTTCCTCCTAATTCTGTGCGCTCTCTGTTGTTCGCGGCTTGTTTTCTGCTTTCTGCGACCTGTCTCGCGACTTGCCTTCTCTTTTGTCCGCGCGGGTTGTTTCTGTCCGCTGCCCTGTTCGCGCGGCTTGCTTCTTCTTGGTTCTCTTCTCCTACTGCTATTCGTCGCAGTGACCTGTTTCCTTGTCGCCGCGCTCCTTGTTCTTTCTTGCCTCTCCGACTTCCTAGTCGTTGCGGCCTGTCCCTGTCCGCTTCTGCTTTCCCCATTTCCGCTTGTCTCTATACTTGCGGTTTGCTGCTGTGATCTGCCTGACCGTGCGGGTTGTTCCTATCTCACCTGCATCTTGGTCGCGGTCACCTGCTCTTCTCCTCTCTTCTGTTCGCTCGGCCTTTTCAGTCCGCGCGACCTCTTCCCCGCTGTGCCTTTGCCCTCTTTCTAGCCGCTATTGTTCGCCGCGGCTTCTTCTGTTTTCTAACCGCTTCTGTTCGCGCGGCTTCTTCTGCTTGCCGGGTTCTATGACTACCTCCGGTCTCACCACTACTCCTGTAGCTCCTTCTCCTCCTTCGGGCAACCTTGGCACCCTCTCCAAGCTTGTTGGCTCCAACTATCCCGATTGGAGCGTTTCTTTCACCTTTCTCCTTCGTTCTCAACGCAAGCATCATCACCTCACTGATGACCCTCCTCCTCGCACCTCTCCTGAGTTTGATGACTGGGATGCGAGTGATGCTCTTGTCCGCACCTGGCTGGCCAACAGCCTTTCTGATGAGTGCCTTCCCGTCATTCGCCATGATGAGACGGTCAAGGCTGCCTGGCTTCACCTCACTGCTCTCTATTCTAAGGGGGGCCAGACGTCCCGCATTTATACTCTCTATGCGGACCTCTTCGCCCGCCCTTCCATGTCACCGGCTGCGGCTTATCAGCAGGTTCAGGCTCTTGGTGCTGAAATCCTCCAGAATCGCCCCTTCTCCGCGGACTTGGCCGACCAGCACAAACACTTCCAGGAACTCCTGGTTGTTTGTTATCTTCTTCGTCTTCCCGACTCGTATGATATGATCCGCCAGCAGATCTTGGGTGAGGCGGAATCTCCTAATTTGGATGCCACTGCGGCTCGCATTGCCGCTGTTACTTCGCTACTCCAGCGGCCTCTGTTGGCCTCCCCCCCTTCCCAGGACTCCTTTGCTCACCAAGCTCAGAGGGGGGGGGGGGGGGGGGGGGGGGGCCTAGTAGCCGCGGCTCCTCTGGCGGACGAGGTTCATCCCGGTTCCTCTGCTCTCACTGTGGTCGTACTGGCCATACTGTTGACCGCTGCTGGCAGAAACATCCTCATCTTCGCCCTTCCGGTGATGCTCCTTCTTCGGCCTCTGCCTCTTCTCGGCCGTCTGCCTCTATGGCCACGACGTCAGGTAGTGCCCACGTCGTTACCCAAGGTAAATGGCTGATTGACTCTAGTGCCACAAATCATATGAAGGGCAACCCTCATTGCTTCTCCCGTCTTGAGACCCATGACCGCTTACCCCCGGTTCGTGTGGCGGATGGTTCCCCATCCCCGGTTGATGGGACGGGCATGGTTCAACTCACCCCATCGCTTTGCTTGGAGGATACCCTCTATGTCCCGAAGTTCCCGTGCAATTTGTTATCAGTTACTACTTTATGCCGGCAATTTCAGTGCTCCGTCTTATTCACTCCCACTACTTGTTCTTTTCAGGACCCGAGGACCCAGCGGACGATTGCTACTGGGACTGAGAGCGGCGGCCTCTACTTCCTCGACGATGTTTCCGCTCTATCTGCCTACTCCTCCTCCACCGATCTCCTTCAGTGGCATCTTCGTCTTGGACATCCTCCTCCTCGGCTTATTCACCAGCTTCTGCCCCACTTACCTCCTACCAGTTCTCCGCTCAACTGTGATGCGTGTCAGCTTGGCAAACATCATCGCTCCTCCTTCCCACCGAAGCAAGGCCGTGGCTCCTCTCGCATATTTGATCTTATTCATTCTGATGTATGGGGTCCTGCTCCTACCCTCACAGTTGGTCGGGGCAGTTCCTATTTTGTCACTTTTATCGATGATTTTTCTCGATGTACCTGGGTGTATCTGTTAAAAGATCGCTCTGAACTATTTTCTGTTTGGCAATCATTTTACTTTATGATTAAGACTCAATTTGCTATTTCTATTAAAGTCTTACGTTCTGACAATGCCAAAGAATATCTAACTCATGAGTTCTCCGCATTCTTTCACCAACATGGCCTCAGTCATCAAACGACTTGTGTTTACACCTCCCAGCAGAATGGGGTGGCGGAGCGTAAAAACCGTCACCTGCTTGATGTTGCGCGTACTCTCATGACGCAGATGCACGTCCCTCGCTCCTACTGGGGCTACGCTGTGCTCCTCGCATGCTATCTCATCAATCGCCTTCCCTCCGCGGTTCTCCACGGCCAGACTCCCTTCTCCCTTCTCTACCCCCACCAGGAACCTTTTCCTCTTCCTCTCCGTGTCTTTGGCTGTACGGCCTTTGTTCACGCTCCCTCCGCTACCCGCGACAAGCTTTCCCCCCGTTCCACCAAGTGTGTCTTTTTGGGGTACTCTACCACTCAAAAAGGCTATTGCTGCTTTGACCCCCTTCTCCGCAAGCAGTTTGTCTCCGCGGATGTGACTTTTTTCGAAAATGCTTCCTATTTCTCTTCTCCCTCTTCTCTTCCTTCTGATATCTCTGTTCCTTCCACACCTCTCCATGTTTTCCCACCTTCGTCTCCTCCTCCACCCACTCCTTCCCAGTACGCTCACTGTTGTTGTTTCCTATGATCAGCTTTCTCCTTCTCGCAGGTGTTTTTCCTTGGCTATCTCTGCTACTTCTACTCCCCGTACCTACCAGGAGGCTCTTGCTCTCCCTCATTGGAAGTCTGCCATGGATGAGGAGATGGCTACTCTTACTGAACGGGGTACCTGGACCCTGGTTCCTCCTCCCGTGGGCACTGATGTGGTTGGCTGTCGCTGGGTCTTCGTTGTGAAGTTTCGCCCCGACGGCACTGTGGATCGCTACAAAGCCCGGCTGGTGGCCAAGGGCTTCACTCAGACTTACGGCGTTGATTACTTTGATACCTTCTCTCCAGTTGCTCGCCTCAGCACCATCCGGGTTCTCTTTTCTGTGGCTGTTAACCGGGCTTGGGCCATTTCCCAGCTTGATGTGAAGAATGCCTTTCTCTATGGCGATCTTCAGGAGGACGTCTATATGGAGCAACCTCCTGGGTATGTTGCTCAGGGGGAGACACGTGTATGTCATTTCAAGAAGGCCATTTATGGCCTAAAACAGAGCCCTCGGGCATGGTTTGACAAATTCAGTGGTATTGTGGCTACCATCGGCTTTCAAAGGAGTTCGGCCGATCACTCCTTATTTATTCGCAAAACGGCCTCGGGACTGGTGGTTTTGGCCTTATTTGTGGATGATATTCTCCTAACTGGCGATGACCGAGATGGGGTGGACTTGACGAAGAAGCACCTCCGTCAGCACTTGGTCACGAAGGATATGGGCTCCCCAAAATACTTTTTGGGGATAGAAATCTCTCGGAAACTTGACTCCTTGATTCTCTCTCAACGGAAGTATGCCCTTGATCTTCTACGAGAAGCAGGATTGACAGGTGCCAATCCAGCTCGTTTTCCCATGGCTGTTGGAGAAGACAAAACGTGGACGGATGACTCGCCTCTTCTATCTGATGTCACAAGGTACAGACGTTTGGTAGGCAAACTCATCTATCTCACGGTGACTAGACCCGACATCGCCTATGCTGTAGGCAAGGTCAGTCAGTTTATGCAAGCTCCCAGGGAGTGCCATCTTCAGTCCGCCCTGAAGATTTTAGAGTATATCAAAGCAGCACCGGGCAGAGGGTTACTCTTTCAGAAGAATGGTCATCTGAGGGTTGAGGCCTACTCAGATTCAAGTTACGCGGATGACAAAGGCGATCGTAAATCCACATCAGGTTTTTGTACCTTTGTTGGAGGTAATCTCGTGAGTTGGAAAAGCAAGAAACAGTCTGTTGTCTCCAGATCCAGTGCCGAAGCCGAATACCGGAGTATGGCGTCAACCACGTGTGAGTTAAAGTGGTTGCGGGCTCTCATGCTTGACCTGGGCGAGGTATATGACTGTCCTCTCCCTATGTTCTGTGACAACAAGGCTGCTATACACATATCCAGAAATCCGGTCTTCCATGAGAGAACAAAGCATATAGAGGTTGACTGTCACTTCATTCGGGAAGAGATTTTGAAGAAACAGATTTGCACTCCTTTTGTCACCTCTGACAAGGAATTGGCAGATATCTTCACCAAGCCGGTTTCTACTTCCTTCTTCCGCATTTGTGACAAGCTGGGCATGATTGATATCTATGCTCCAGCTTGAGGGGGAGTGTTGAAGTATTAGACCGGGCGGCTTAGCGGTCTGATCCAGCGGTTTGTTGACCGGGCGGCTTAGCGGTCTGATCCAGCGGTCTGGAGACCGGGCGGTCTATCGGTCTACCATTGCGGCCTGTTTTATCCTGCTGGAGTTGCCGAGCGGTTAACCCATCTGTATTAAACCGCGCGGCCTGTGCGGTCACCTTTATTCTAGCCGCTCAGTATTGTAAATGTTTAGTCCCACATTGTTTGTATACTCTCTTTCTTATCTCCTCCATTCTATTAAGGGAGGCCATACCTTTGTAAATGATATCTTTTTTGGATAATAAAATTTCAATTATTCAAAAGTTTATCCGCTTGTTCTCTCTTTTTTGCTACTTTCTAACAAAATACATCTGCATAGTGATATGGGTGGGTTTGAATCTGAAGGAGATATTCATCAGTTAATTGATGAATATAGAGTCTTGCTGCAGGCACTTAAGAACAGCAAAAACTTGGTCAAATCTCAGGCTAAGGAAATTACAGATCATAAGTTGGCTGTAGTAGATTCAGAGAAGTTGCTAGATCAAAAACTGAATGAGATAGCCAGACTGAAAAACATTACAGTTATTCAGATCGGTACTATCACATTCAAGAATGATCAGATTAGAAATCTGGAGGTTAGACTTCAAAAAGAGAGAGAGATAGTAACTAGTTTTTCTAAACCTAAATCTGTTTTACCCTTTATAGATGAGTTTGTACCTCAAAACGGTAAGGCTGGATTAGGGTTTAAGAAAACTGCCTGGACTGCCATGTCCTAATCTAAAGGCAAAGCCCCAGCATAAAATAAGAAGCCTGCTGAAGATAATTCAGCCAGGGTAGTACCTAAACAAAGGTACAACATGTTTGAGTGCTGGTGTTGTGGCAAAGTAGGCCACTTTGCTATAGATTGTTGGCACAATTCCAGTGTCAAGGAGAATAGCAAACTGCCTGCTAGAAGAGCTACAAGTAGTTTTGTTAAAAGTCAAACTAACTTGCACCAATAACCCAAAAGTTATTTGGGTTCTAAGGTTAAGTAATCTGTTTTGCAGGTGAGTCCAAGTGGCCATGCCCCTATATGGTGCTTGGATAGTGGATGTTCCAGGCACATGACTGGAACAAGGGGGTTACTGAAGGACTACACACCTATCATGGGTGGCCCTAAAGTAACCTTTGGTGGTTCAGAAAAAGGGATCATCAAAGGTTTTGGTAACATTTCTAGTAAACAAATTACTATCACTCAAGTGGCCTATGTAAAGGGTTTGAAACACAACCTCATTAGCATAAGTCAGCTGAGTGATTTAGGATATGACATCTCATTTGTCAAGAATGGTTGTCATATCAAAAGGTCAAGTGATCAAAAGGTCATTTTGACAGGTTATAGAAAGAGGAATGTTTACTGTCTTGACTTTGTGTTTGAGAACAATGTTTCTCCTATTTGTCTTGTAGCTGATGAGAGAGTCTCGCATTGTGTCAAATGGCACAAGAGGCTAGCCCATCTTAATTACAAGACTATTGGCCAACTCTTTAGCAAAGAGTTAGTGAGGAATGATCCTCAAGTTAAGTGTATAAAGGATGAGATATGCTCAGCTTGTCAAAAAGGCAAGCAGACCAAATCCACCTTTCATAACCTTGAAAACAAGGATTCAGTGAGGTGTCTATACCTCTTGCATATGGATCTTTTTGGTCCTATGCCAGTTCATAGTCTAGGTAGGAAGGTCTACACATTTGTGGTGGTAGATGACTATTCTAGATATTCTTGGGTGTTCTTTCTAAGACAAAATCTGAAAGTCCAACTATCTTCTATAGTTTTGTTAAACAAATTCAGAATGAGTTGGACAGTACAGTGGTCAAAATCAGAAGTGACCATGGTACTGAATTTCAGTCTGAAAGTATGACAAAACTGGAAGATTTTGGGATTTTTCAAGAATTTTCTTCACCAAGAACACCTCAGCAAAATGGTATTGCTGAAAGGAAGAATAGAACATTGATAGAGGCTGGTAGAACTCTATTGAGTGACACTTCTCTCCCAGAGTATTTCTGGGCTGAGGCAGTAAATACTACATGTCATGTGATCAATAGGGCTACTATCACCACATGCCACAAAAAGACTCCCTATGAGATTGTGAAGGACAGAAAACCAAATTTATCCTATTTCAGGATCTTTGGTTGCAAGTGCTATATACTCAACAATGGCAAGTCTTATCTAACCAAGTTTGCTGCCAAATCCCAAGAGGGGATATTTGTTGGGTACAGCAACAATAGTAAGGCTTATATGGTCTACAACTTGATTACTCAAGTTGTAGAAGAGTCTATACATGTAGTTTTTGATGAAACAAGACTAATTAACTGTGAATTGCTAAGTAGTGTTTGCAGTTCTACAGGTATAAATGAGAGAATGGACAAGCTTACCATTACAGAAGATTCTACTACAACTCAGCAAGTGGAAAATGGTGGCTGCTGTCCAGGGGGAGTACAAGACTCTCTAGATGCTGAAGAAGACCAAGAGGTGCAGCTAAATGAAGAGACGGGAGGTGTACAACCTGAAGATAGACTACCTCCAACTAATAGACACTTAAAGGATCACCCAGCCAATCAGATAATTGGTGATCCAAGACAAGGAGTGCAAACAAGAAGCAGGAATCTGAGCACTGTTGTTTGCTCCAGCTTCCTATCACAAGTGGAACAAAAGAAATTTGAAGAAGCAGTTCTAGACCCTCATTGGATTGATGCCATGCAAGAGGAGCTGAATCAGTTCAGAAGATGCAAGGTCTGGAAGCTTGTTCCTAAACCAAAAGACCACAACATCATTGGAACAAAGTGGATTTTCAGGAACAAGTTGGATGAGAATGGAGTCATTGTGAAGAATAAAGCAAGACTTGTTGCAAAAGGATATAGACAGGAAGAAGGTATTGATTTTGATCAAACCTTTGCCTCAGTAGTAAGACTGGAGGCAATCAGGATGTTCCTTGCTTATGTAACATATCAAGGTTTCAAGGTATTCCAAATGGACGTAAAGTCAGCTTTCCTAAATGGAAATCTAAAGGAAGAAGTCTATGTAGAGCAGCCTTTAGGTTTTGTTGATCCTCTCAAACCTGATTATGTTTATAGACTTAGGAAAGCACTGTATGGGTTGAAACAAGCCCCAAGGGCTTGGTATGAAACCCTGTCTACTTTCTTCATTGAGAACAAATTCTCACGGGGGAAAATAGACACGACTCTATTCCTTAGGGAATCTAAAGGTAAGATAATCCTAGTCCAAATATATGTGGATGACATAATATTTTGGTCTACTGAAAGTAATATTTGCAGAAAGTTTGCAAAACTTATGCAAAGAAAATTTGAAATGAGCAGTATGGGGGAACTTAAGTTTTTCTTAGGTCTCCAAGTTAGACAGACTGAAGATGGCTTGTCCATAACTCAGTCTAATTTCACCCTGGAGTTAATAAAGAAATATGGTATGGAATCATCCACTACCATGAGAACTCCTATGGGGTCAAGTGTGTCTCTTAGCAAAGATGATGCAGGGAAATCTGTAGATGAAACTTTGTATAGAGGGATAGTTGGCTCCCTTCTATATCTGACTGCTAGTAGACCAGATATCATGTATGCTACATGTGTCTGTGCTAGGTACTAAGCATGCCCTAAAGAATCGCATCTGACTACAGTCAAAAGGATTTTGAGATATCTTAAGGGCACCCCTAATCTAGGCCTTTGGTACCCTAGGAATGGAGATTTTCTACTAACAGGATATTCAGATGCAGACTTTGCAGGTTGTAAGGAAGATAGAAAAAGTACTATAGGAACCTGTCAATTTCTAGGTGGTAGGCTGGTGTCTTGGAGTAGTAAGAAGTAGACCAGTGTGGCAATCTCCACAGCTGAGTCAGAGTATGTGGCGGCAGGAGGTTGCTGTGCACAGTTATTATGGATTCAGCACCAACTAGAATAATATGGTATTCAGGTAAGTAGAACACCTTTGTTTTGTGATTCTACAAGTGTTATTTCTATTGCAAATAATCCTGTCTCACATAGTAGGACTAAGCACATAGAAATTAGATACCATTTTCTTAGAGAACATGTAAAAAAAGAAGACATTTCCTTAAATTATGTTAAAACAGAAAATCAGATTGCTGATATGTTTACTAAGCCCCTAGATGAAACCAAATTCAATAAGTTTAAAATTGAATTAGGAATGTTAAATTTAGAATAGTTTCATAAAATTGGCTAAGTAAAATAGTGTCGACACAAGGAGTTGTCTGTGTCGACACATAGAAGTGGTGTCGACATTCCAGAGAAATGGTGTCGAAACATCTAGGAAATCTGTGTCGACACTTCAAAGAAATGGTATCGACACATCCAGAGTAGGTGTCGACACATCCAGAGTAGGTGTCGACACAACCAAAAGTGGTGTCGACACATAGGTTCAATACAAACTTCGACGAGTAGAGTTTCGACTAATCGTCGAGCTGAGATGTATAAGTGTCGACACATATATTCTGTCGACTATATTTATGTCGACACATAATTGTCGAGACATTAGAAGTAAGTGTCGACACTTTTCAACAGTGTCAACACATTTAGAGTATTTTGACGCGCCTTTTCACCTTCGTTTTAGAAAGGTATAAATAGGTCTTACACATTGTTTGTACACACGCTCTCCATAGTTTCGAGACCAAAAATGTGTGTCAACATCGCTCTCTTCTAAATTCAAGATTTCTCAAAACCCTAATGGCGCCTAAGCTTGAGGAGAACGTGAATGAAGGATATGAACTAGTACGACATGCCTTTGACGATGCGGAATCTGAAATTAAGGAGACAGTAACCCTAATTACAAAGAATGGGTTGGAGTATCTAGTGTCTGAGCCAACCAAGATCTGGAAGAAGGAGGTACTCGAATTCTTTGGTGCAGCTACTCTTGATGAAACTGGACTCAAGCTTAAATCCATAGTCCATGGAGAAAAAGTAAAACTCACCCTGAAGAGTCTAAGAAAAGTTCTACATCTACCAAGAACTAAAGAGGAAGAAGATGTACCTACATCTAAGACAAGGGAGGCACTGCAATGGTGTGGACTTGATTCAGCCATGAAGATTGGATCAGTTTTTAACAGGAAAGGCATGAACATGCAAGGCAAGTTCTTGTCTGAAGTAGTAGGGAAGGTGATTCTGTGCAAGCCAGGTGGGCATGATAGGATATCAGCTCACATGTTCAGTTTAATGACAAGGATCATTTTCAAACTAAAAACTGATTGGTCAGCAGTGATGTTTGACAAGATTAAGGAAAGTCAGAAGAAGCCCAATCTGGGTAGAATTATGAGTCTATACCTAGCTGGAACCATTCCAGAAGTCATGAACCAAGCTGCAGGTTCTAAGATAAATCACATGAGGAGAATGGATGTTAGGATTATCTCAAGGTGGGATAGGGTGCTAACCAAGGACATGCCTACTCCAGAAAAGGAAGTTCCTTAACAGAAGAAGAAGAAGAAAGCCATAGTGGCTTCTGAATCCTCCAGTAGTTAAGAGGAACAAGTAGTTTTCAGTTCCAATGAGGAAGAAGCTGATGTTACTGGAAGGTCACCAGTAAGGACTGAAGAAGCACAGAGGCAGGGGGAGCTACCATCTGCTAGCCCCATTCACCTGGATCCACTCCAGGGGGAGCCTCACCATGTAGAAGAGTCAACTCACTTAGACAGTGAAATGGCTACTCAGACAATCCCAAATGTAATACATGAAGTCAATCAATAAATATTTCATATTGAGGATGAAGTATTAACTGAGTCTTTAATTGATGTTGATCAGCAAACTCAGTTACATAGTCAACCACAAGATGTTATCATGGAAGACACATCAGCTACTGATAATGCTCCTGAGATAAGAAAATCTCCCGTCCCTACTCAACAGGAGTTTACTCTAGAAAAGCTATTCCCTGATTTGGTACAAACTGATTTTGAGGGAGAGAAAGCAGTTTTTGAGGAGGAGAAGGTAGATCTTGAGGGGGAGCATGTAAGATCTCAGGAGGAGACTGCAAGGAACGATGAGGAGCTACCAAGGACTGAGAAGGAATTGCCTCCTAGTCCTAAAGATAGGGTAGACATTGCTAGTACTTCTGCTTCTGAGGATGAAGAAACTGCTAGAGCCAAGAAAAGGAAGCTACAGGTCTTCAAAAGAAGAAGCCAGAGCTACAAGAAGGCACTACAAATAATAGCTCCACAACCTGCCCCAACAGCTGATTACAGCTCTTTGTTGGTGGCTTTGCAGATCAAAATGGATGAGCAAAGGAAGGCTCTAGAAAAATATATGGATGACTGACATAAATCACTTCAATTTGATCTGGCTTAAGACATTGATCTATAAGATTTGAAGTAAATCAAAATAAGAAGGAAATGACTGACTGTTTTCATAAAAGAGGTAATGCAGTGGTTTACCTAGCCACTCATCAAGAGAAGATAAAGACACAAGTTGATGATATGACAGTCAAACAAGGATATGTCCTGGAAAATCAGATTAGGATGAATGATAATCTGACTGCTTCTCATAATGCAATTGTTACTGAAATAAAGAAAATTGCAACAGCCCCAACTGAGGATAAGTCCAAAGCCACATCAAAATTTGATAAGGTAAAGTTTGATAAGGACTTCCAGGAAGGAATAGCTGCTGTAAAAATTGCTATTACAGATTCTCAAAAGACTCTTTCTAGACTGCTGCTGAAGTTGAGGGGTTTTTATAAGGATAGAGTTAATTTTCTAGATGAACAGATCAGATTTCAGAAGGATGATCTTAGAGATCATGTGGCTAGAGAAGTCATAAAGGGGGAGAGAGTACTAGTCAAAGCTGGATCTGATCATGCTAAATGGATTTCCAATAGCATAAGAGCCACTCTTGGATATCCACCCTTTGTGATGATGACAATATAGCTGAATCTGGTATAAATCCTGCCTATTTTGGAGGAGAACAAGATGAAGTTGCTCAGGTGATCTATCCTCCTGCAGATTTTGAAATGATACATCATGAAGTACAATCAATGTATAGCCATCCAGAGGGAAATAAAAATATTATCATTGAGAAAGTATACCATCCTGTGCCAGAGGCAGTATTAAAAGAGCAAGAAACCCTTTTGTCCAAGAAGAGGTTCAGGGAACAGGCTGAGTTAAGGCCGGATTTTGAGCAGTGGAGCCCAACTTCTAGAAATATTATACTAACTGCTTGGAAGGCTGCAAAGGATAATATCCTAGAGAGGGGCAAATGGTATTCTGAGCAAGAGTGGAGAAAACATGAAGTTAGGCAAGAAGCCATAGTGCAGTATAGAAGAAAGGATAAACTTGGGAAGCTACCTCCTAATGCATAGGAGCCTAGCAAGTATTTCCTTAAGCCTTATCATTATTTTGAGAGACAAAAGATAAGGGATGAAGAACAGAAGAAAAAAGATCTTAAGGGAAAGAAGCCTGTTGATGACACTAATGCTCCAGTTCAAGCCAAGATTCAATCTGGCAAGGGCATTGTCATCAAGGAGCCAGAGCAGCCATAGAATAGAATTTTCTTAAGTTTACATTTTGTAATCTTTAGTATTAAAACATCTATGTAAACTTTTATTCATGAAACTATTGGAAGCTGTAACAAAATAATGTTTAATGTTCAATCTGTTACATTGTTATTCTGTGAAGATTGTTTATACATGTTTTGTTTAGTATTTACCCTGTCCTATAATGATGTTATACATCATATTGTGTATTTGTTGTGTATGGTGTATATCATTGACTAAGGGTTATGACTTCTCCAAATAGGGGGAAATTGTTGGGTACATTGGAAAATGTGTACCAGATTTAAAGAAGCCTCACCCTACTCAATGATATACATCAAGGTGTATTTGATGTGTTTTGAGTTTATATGTGCAGGTTAAGTAAGTGCAGGAAATACAGAAAAGTTTCTAAGTCCATGTGTCGACACCCAGAGAAGCTGTGTCGACACTTATGAAGACTTGTGTCGACACTGGAGAAAATTTGTGTCGACACTTGGAGTATTTGTGTCGACACCAGGAAAGGCAGAGTCAACACCAGGAGAAAAGGGTCGACACATACAGGCAGTGTCGACACACTGTGAATAATAGTCAACATAAATCATGTCGACACTTAGAGGCAGTGTCGACACCTAGAGAAGCTTAGTCGACATCAACTGTGTCGACACACAGGACTTGTATCGACACACAGCAAGTTTCAACACAGTTAAAGTAAAGAAGTACTTGTGTCGATACTCAGCAAGTATCCACAACAAAAGAAGTTGTGTCGACACAAAGGAGATGTGTCGAGACACAGCAGAATTTCAACTAAGTTTTAAAGAAGAAGTATTTGTGTCGACACGCAGAATTAGTGTCGACACATTCAACAGAAGCAGTGTCGAGAAGCTGTTACAACAACAACAGAAGTTGTGTCGACACCACCAAGGTATGTGTCGACACTTAGTTCACTTGTGTCGACACTTAGTCTATTTGTGTCAACACATAATGAAGAATAGTCTCGATACTTTCAGATAGAGACAGTGATTTCAATAAGTGACTGGATGACTTGACAGCTGCCATTTCAACCGGTCAACTGCAACTGTCAAAGCTGTCAGAAGGTTGTTAGAAACCGGATCAGCCGGTTACCATGGAGAAAGTTTATATAAAGGCCCTCTACTTCAACAGAAAGTGCGGATTAAGAAGATCAACACCGATCCAGAGAAAACTGTAAATCAGTATTTTGAAGAAACTTCAGATTTACTTGGAGAGAGAGAACTCCAGTAATTGAAATCAAGAAAGAGACTTGTTTAATCAAATCTCTTAATAAGCAGGTTCTGAACCAGACTGCAAAGAAGGATCCAGATTTAATTCTTCATCTTAAGAAGAAAGTTGTCAGCCGGACTACTTCAAGAAGATCAACTTTTACTGAGTTCAGACTCAAGAAACCTTGAAGAAAGCAAAGACAAAGTTGATCTCAGGAATCAGTTATATCAAGAACAGATCAAGAAGGTTGCCCTCTTCATTCTCTCAAACAGAGTGGTAACCTAAAACTCTTTATTATATTTTTGTAGGATCTTAAGGGATCTGAGTTGTAAGCCTAAACTTATAAAGGCTGAGGTAGGGCTTTTGAGTCTGAGTGTAGGAGAATCTATTCTCTGAGTGTAGGTCTTGTTGAACACTGAGTGGTAGGGCTTTGTGCCTGAGTTGTAGGAGACTGTGTTCTCTGAGTGTAGGCCTTGGTGAAGGCTGAGGTAGGGCAGTTTGCCTGAGTTGTAGGAGTGTGTACACTCTGAGTTGTAGGAACCTGTTTGGGGTTCTGAGTTGCTGTAAGATCTGAGGATCTGAGTTGAAGTGCAGAAGTTAGGCCGAATCTAGTACACTGCTAGATAGGCGAAGGGGGAAAGTGGACGTACCCAGACCTTGGGGAATCATTATAAATACTGTGTGCACTCTGTGAATGATTGTTTCTGTGATTGCTGTGATGATAGCTGTAGAATTTACATTTGCTGTTTAGATTATACAACATATTATCTGCCTTTAAAGTAAAAAAGAAAAAGTGCACCTATTCACCCCCCTCTAGGTGGTTAGACATATTTCTTTCAGCTGACTATTCGTGGAATATGGCGTGGGGCCTCGACCGGACTTTCTGTTATATTCCATGTGACGGATGGGGGTGTTACATTCACATTCATTTCTATCTGAGGACTTCGTATCACGGATTAGAGTGCCTTGTCGTATGACAGAAGATAGTGTGAAGGTGTTATTGCCTAATAGATACGTAATGCGTGCGGTTATGGCTTAATATGCGGAGGTACGGATAGGTAGTCTGGATTTTAGGTTGGATGCATCCTTGTTGTAGATATTTGAGTTCAATGTTATCTTTTATATGGACTGGCTTTCGGTGCAACGTGCCTGTATTGATTGCAACTCAAAGGAATTCACACTAGGTCAGAATACCGAGCTTGAGACTAAATTCGCTAGTATGCGAGGAGTGAGCAGGATCTTGATGTCTGCTCTCCAAGTTGTCAATGCTGTTCAGAAGGGCGCGGAGTTATTCTTCACGCTTATACATGCTGTTGAGCCAAAGTCCAGTGTGAGTGACATTCCAATTATATCAGAGTATTCTGATGTGTTTCCTAAGGATCTTATTAGGTTACTGCCCTAGTGGGAGATTGACTTCGCTATTAAGCTGGTGCCAGGTGCGAAACCTGTGTTCCGTTTTCCATACCGTGTGGTGCCAAAGGAAATGGCAGAACTGAAAGTTCAACTACAAGATTTGCTGGAATAGGGATATATACGCCCAAGTATGGCACCTTGGAGCGTACATATTCTCTTTGTGAAAAAGAAGGACTGTAGTCTGCGGTTATGTATCGACTATCGCGAATTGAATAAGTAGACGGAGAAGAACAAGTATCTGATTCCACGGATTGATGACTTGTTCGATCAGCTGGCTGGGTCAACGATATACTCAAAGCTCGATTTGAAGTCTGACTATTAACTGTTGAGGATTCAGGAATGTGACATTCCCTAGACAACGTTTTGAACACGCTACGGTAATTATGATTTCACTGTGATGCCGTTTGGGCTATGTAATGCGCCATCAGTGTGCATGGACTTAATGCACTGCACATTTAGAGAGTACTTGGATTTGTTTGTGATCGTCTTCATTGATGACATATTGGTGTACTCTCAATCTGAAGAAGACCATGTGAACCATTTACGAACAGTGTTGGACACCCAGAGAAGAAACAAACTCTACGTGAAGTTCTCCAAGTGTGAGTTTTGGCTGGCATCGATGACTTTTTTTGGCCATGTGGTTAATGGTGAAGGTATAACAGTAGATCCGATGAAGGTAGTTACAATACAGGAGTGGCCGATTCTGTCTACCGTTGCTGAAGTTAGGAGTTTCCTTGGACTTGCGGGCTACTACAGGCGCTTTGTACAGAACTTTTCCCGGATAGCTTTACCCCTCACCACACTGAAGCGAAAAGATCAGAAGTTCGTTTAGATGTCGGACTGCGCGCGAGCTTTTGAATAGTTGAAGAGTCATTTTACCACGACACATGTTTTGACGTCGCCATGTGGTACAGACGGCTATGAGATTTACATAGATGCATCATGGAGCGGCTTAGGCTGCGTTCTTCTTCAATTTGGAAAAGTGATAGCTTATGGCTCACGACAGTTGAAAGTGCATGAGCGAAACTATCCCGTCCACAAGTTGGAGTTGGCGGCGGTGATTTTTGCACTTAAACTGTGGTGCCACTATTTATATAGCATGAAAGTGGATATATTCACGGACCATAAGAGCCTGAAGTATCTGTTGGATTAGAAGAATCTCAATATACGATAACGAAGATGGATGGAGTTCCTTGGGGACTACACCTTTGATATTCATTACACTCCCAAGAAGGGAAATGTCGTCGCAGATGCCTTGAGACGTAGGACCCCAACAAGGTCAAATTGGTTGTAGATGCATGATTAAAGTCTGATCCAGGAGCTGTTAGCTTTAGAGATTGCTTGTGTTGACAAGAATTCCACTGTAAATGTGTGTCTGAATTATACGGAGGTACAGTATGACCTTGCGGACGGGGTTCGACATGCAACGGAACTTGATGAGAGTCTACAATGCTATGCAGTGGTTTTGTCAAATGCCCAATTCTCCTTGGATGACAGCCTTTTGCGAAAATACAGTCGTTTGTGCGTCCCTAATATGGGTAAGCTAAGAGAAGAAATGATGTATGAGGCTCACTTCATAAAGTATTCAATTCACCCAGGGAGCACTAAGATGTACAAGGACATGAAAAAGCTGTTCTAGTGGCCGGGTATGAAGAAAGACATAGCACATTACGTGGCTAAATGTCAGACCCGTGCCTTAGTGAAAGCAGAATATCAGAAGCGTGGAGGTTTCCTGAAGTCGCTACCTAATCCGGAATGGAAATTTGATGACATTTCGATGGATTTTGTGCATAGTTTGCCGAGATCTCAATGTGGGAACGATTTTGTTTGGGTGATCGTGGACGGGTTAAATAAAGTATCTCACTTCATTCCAAACAAGAGGGACGATCCGGTGGAAATCTTGGATAAGCTTTATGTCGAGCAAATTGTACGATTGCACGGTGTGCCCCGTAGCATCGTAAGTGATCGAGACGAGCGCTTCACTTCGAATGAATGGAGGCTAATCCATCAATTGTTGGGGAAACAATTAACGTTTAGTGTGACCTTTCATTCACAAATGGATGGCCACACTGAGAGGACCAATAGAAAGATGGAGGACATTCTCCGAATGTGCGCCTTAGATTTCGGGAAGAGGTGGGAAGACCATCTCTATATGCTACAGTTCGCTTACAATAATAGCTATCAAGCTAGCATAAATATGACGCCTTTTGAAGCTTTGTATGGTAGGAAGTGTCATACACATTAGCTTGAGCAGAAATAGGCGAGTCTAAGTTGTATAATGTAAGGAAGTAGGAGAGGCAAATTAGACGATACGCTCTATCCGGGAGAGGCTACTGATAGCCCAAGATAGGCAAGCAAAGTACTACAACGCCAAGCACAGAAACGTAGAGTTTGCGGTTAGCGAGTGGATATACTTGAAAATCAAACCATTCAAGGGCGTGTCTAGGATTCGGCGCTTGAAAAAGTTAAGTCTAAGGTATCTTGGTCCGTTCGAAGTAGTGGAGCCATTTGGAGAAGCTGCCTATCAGCTAGCTCTTTCGGCAGAACTGAGTGGCTTGCTTTATGTGTTCCACATATCAGTGCTTCGAAAAGCCATGAATGATCTAGCTCAGGTACTTGCGAATTATCGAGTACCGGTCGAATCTAGGCTAACGACGTAGGTTAGGCCCATTCGGATCGATGATAAGGTAGTTAAGCTACTGCAGAACAAGATAATCGGGATGGTCATGGTCCGGTGGGACAACTGTGGCCATGAGGAGCTAACATGGGAGCGGGAGCAAACCATGCATGTTGAATTTCCCGAGTTGTTTGTATAAAATATTATAGCATTTTCTATGTGAAGAGACGATATGTTGTAACATATTTGTTACTGCCTTTTTTTAGTGGAATGTAAATTTCAGGATGAAATTCCTGTAAGGAGGAGAGGATTGCAACACCCCCAAAAAGGAGCAGGAAGGCGAGAACGTCAAATTGGGGTTCGACGAATGTTCCACCAGGGTTCCACAGACGTCAAATCGGGGTTCCATGAACGTCGAACTGGTGTTCTACGAACGTCGAACCGGGGTTCCACGAACGTCGAACCGGGGTTCCACGTACGTCGAACCGGGGTTCCACAAACGTCGAACCGGTGACGAATGTATTGTGTTATACTAATTGTCTTCTTTCGACGAATATCGAACCGGCGTTCGACGAACGTCGAACAACATTCGATGAATGTGGTTTTGAAAAACATAGTGCTGTCAGGTATCCTTTCGACAAATTCATTTCGAAAGTACTAGCGGTGTCGGCTGCCGGGTCAAAGCAGTGGGTTGACTTTTCAAATCAAATTATGGCTATTACTTTAGGATGAGATGAGATCATTTGGTTGGGGTTAAACCCGAGGCTACTAATGCTGAGGGATATGGATTGAGGAAGTCATTATTTCCTTCTCCACTCTCTCTCTTCCTTTCATCTCCTTTGCATGTTCTTTGAAGAAGGAACTAAAGAGTGCTGGACTGACCCTTGAGAAGTTGCTGGAGAAGATCTTTCGGCTAGAATCAAGATCTGAGCCTAGATCTGCAAAGAGGAGAGTCGAGTACTACTTTCCATCCGCATAGAAAAGCTTTGCCATGACTCCGAAGAGAACTTCAAGGGTAACGATCTTCCTTCTTGGACATGTGAAGTCCTTATTTTGACATGTGCATGAAATCTCCCACCAATAGGTGGAGAATCGAGGGATTTCCGTTGGGTCGATTCATGTTATCCCTAATTACATTTGCATATAGATCCGGAAATATGTTGTATGAAATAAACATGATGTGTGAAGCCCATCTGGACAGGTTGGTCTGGATTGGCGATTCTTTATTTTGTGCACCAGAGAAGACTCCACGTAAAAACGAGTATTTTGTGGAGTTAGTGGGTTGTGCCTGTGAAGTGGAGTAATAGGAAGTACTGGAGTAGAGTTCCGAGAAAATACCCTCATAATTCATGTGTTGTATGCTATGGAAATGTTGGGTATTGTATCCACACTAACCCAGATTTGATGAATTCACCCTTGAACTAAGATGAATTAAGTTGCATTTGATGCTTGCTTTAAGTTATGTGTTTGCAGGAATCTTATGGGAAGTATAAAGCAATGTCAGTCTACAATGGGTCACGAAACACAGGACCATACAATGTAATCCCTCATTATATGTTCCAAAGTGTTGACTCATGTGTAGCCACTCTATTGGGATACACTTCATATTCAGGCTCTAGGACTATGTGAAAAGACTTGAAGCTGGTTTCACCTTAGAAGAAGAAAAAGTTCTGTCAAGAAAATTTCCTAAGTAAAGTACTCGAGTAGTTCTATACTTACTCGAGTAAGTTATTGAGTTCATACTCGAGTAATAATACTCTTACTCGAGTAGTTAAGATATATCCCGAGTAGTCCAATTATGGCTCTCGAGTAGTTAAAACAACTACACGAGTAGTTTCCTTTCACCTCTCGGGTTTACAGAAATTTTCTTCTCAAAAGTTTTCTAAGTTAAATACTCGAGTAGTACTGTATAGTACTCGAGTAGTTTTATCTTCTGTCTCGAGTAGTTAAATTCTGACTCTCGTGTAGTTTTCTTTTACTCGAGTAATCTAAGTCATGTACTCGAGTGGTTCATTTACTACTCGAGTAGTCCAATGTTTATACTCGTGTAGTCCAGGATTCCATTCCAGAAAATTTATTTAAGTGAATTACTCGAGTGGTCATCTTCATATACTCGAGTAGTTCTATTTGTCTCGAGTAGTTCAACTTCTATACTCGAGTAGTCCTGTATTCCAGTTCCAGAAATTTTCTAAGTCTTTGTCTCGAGTAGTTTCTTATATACTCGAGTAGTTCTTTCTTATATACTAGAGTAGTATTTCTTATACTCGAGTAATCTTCTCCACCACTCGTGTAAGTACTCTAGTACTCGAGTATGTTATGTTCGTTACTCGAGTAGCTGATTCCTTTTCTTCTTATTTACTCGAGTAGTTGACTCCATGTACTCGAGTAATTATCTCATTCCCTCTCGAGTAGTTCTTCTCATATACTCGAGTAGTCATCTTCTACCTACTCGAGTAGAGTTGCATGTACTCGAGTAAGGTTTTATATCTCAAGTATTTTACTTCGACTTTTCCGAAAATTCGTTAAGTCCAGAATAACGGTTCTCTTAATGAACTTTGACGTGATTGGTCCACGTGTCTCTCATAATGACTCAATTAAGTCTAATCTTTTCTTATCCTATATATAGTTTTGTCTAAACCGACAAACCCTAATTCTAAGAAGATTATTTTTAAGAAGTTTTGCAGCCATACTCTCAAGCTTTTTGTCTCCTCTTTCTCTCTACAAGAAACAAAAACCGCCGTCGTCGCCTGTTGACCCAGAAATTGGCGATCCTTCCCAAGGTAGCCAGCTGGCTAGTCGCGACCTTCAGATTCTCCCTGGAGTTCGCGACAAGTCCATAGTGTAGGCGGACAGATTTCTCTGTCCACCCAGGTAACATAGCAATCGCGTGCCCTGCTGTACGGCGGGCTGTTCGCATAGCTCAACCTCGCAGGCCGCACGGTTAGGCCCACTAACCGCGCAGCATTTTTCCTTACAGGAGGCAATCCAAAGCAAACAGGGGGCGATATATGCGATCTATCAATTCAGTCTGCCAGGTCTCCCAGCCAGCGTCAACACTGGACCAATTCAACCGCCGCAGGCTCGGCGGACTCACGCCCCGGCTCGCCATCAGATGGTTTTCTCCCCAACAGGGGCGGCCTGATCCTCAGCCCACCTCTTCTGCCTGACCAGTGGCGGCCTGCTCCTCAGGCCGCCACCCAGAGGCGGCCTACTCCTCAGACCGCCCCCTCAGCAGCCCTAAGGGGCGGCGTGCTTCCCAGGCCGCCTCCCTTGCTGGCCCTTTGGCAACCTCCAGTGCCCAGGCCGCCTCCCTTGCCAGGCCGCCCAACAGGGGCGGCTTCCCTGTGCCAGGCCGCCTACCAGTAGCGGCCTCCCTGCTCCAGGCTGCCCACCAGGGGTGGCCTCTTTGCCAGGCCGCCCACCAGGGGTGACCTCCTTGCCAGGCCACCCACTAGGGGCGGCCTCCCTACTCCAGGCCGCCCACTAGGGGCGGCCTCCTTGCCAGGCCGCCCACCAGGGGCGGCCTTCCTGTGTCAGGCCGCCCACCCGGGGTGGCCTCCTTGCTAGGCCGCCCACCAGGGGCGGCCTCCCCTTGCTAGGCCGACCACCAGGGGCGGCCTCCCTGTGCCAGGCCGTCCACCAGGGGCGGCCACCTTGCCAGGCCGCCCACCAGGGGCGGCCTGTAACATCCCATTTCCAACTAGACCCCTAAGAGTGGTTTTGGCCATGACTAGGTCATGACAAACCCTAGGAAGCCAGAAATGGGCCAAGAGATAGGGGACAGAAAGGTGGGAGATCATCATGGTCTACAAATAGTAGAACTCTGAACAATGGTGTAGGATGACCATGGGCCACACCCTAACCCCAAGACCCTACCACAACACCCCTAATACCTTGGGAGGCCCATTAGAGCCAAAAGGACCCACTAGGGTCAACCCAAGAGGCTCAGTTGACCAAGGTCAACCCTAGCCCTAAATGGGTCAAACTAGCCTACTTAGGGTCAATTAACCTACTCCTAGCCTGGAGGACCGCACCTATGCCCTCCTAACCCTAAAGTGAGGTCAATGGGTCACTAAGGACACATTGGGGTCAGCCCTAGAGGCCAGGTTGACCCAAGTCAACTCAAGCCCCTAATCTGGTCAAAGTACACTTACTAAGGGTATGTGACCACCAAAGTGAAGGGTAACTCTACATAACCCTACCTAGACCCTAAGGGAAGCCAATGGGTCACCCAGGACCCATAGGGGTCAACCCAATTGGTCATGTTGACCCAAGTCAACTTTAGCCCTAGATGGTCAAAGTGCCCTTGCCAAGGGGCATGTGACCACCAAGATGCCCAACCAACCCTATTCAAGTAACCCTAGACCTTAAGGGAGTCCAATGGACCACTAAAAACCCAATGGGGTCAACCCAGATGGTCAAATTGGCCCAGGTCAACCATCATTTAGGTCAAGTCAAACCTAGCCCAAAAGGGCTAACCCAAGCCCAAGCCACTTCCTCCTTAGGCTAACCCCATTCCCATGACCATCATAACCAAGTGGGCTGCATTTAGCTTGTGAGGTTGACTAGTCAACCAGAGGTGACTAGGAGAGAGAAAGGAGCTCCCCTCCATGATAATGGAGGAGAGAGAAATTGAGGAAGAGGAAGGGGAGAGTGGAAGGCCGGCCAAGGGAGGCTAACAGCCACCATTTATGGCTGCAATCAACTCCTATAGGGGAGAGGAGTTGATTCCAGCCGTTTCCCGGCCACCAAGAGATGGATTCAGCCCCCCTCCACTCTACCCGAGCCACACCTTTAATGGTGTTAATGGCCATTGAAGAACCAGCCTCCCCTCTTCCCCATTTGCCATTTAAACACCATCAGGGGGCCAAGGGGAATATTTTAGAGCGTTTACCTGGAGGAGACGAGCCATCCCACTGTGCCGTTGCAGAAGCCGAGCGCCGCCGCCGTCGTCAATGGCATCCCGCCGCTCTTCTCGCATTCAGGCCGCCAGGAAGGTCCTCCCCCTCTCCTTAACTCATGATTAGATCATAACAATCAATAGGTCCAAGGTTCGGGCTCAATTGAGCCCGATCCAATTCGGCTTTTCATGGATTTTTCTGAAAAACTTCACCTCTCTGGATCGCCGGAAAAGGGGTTTCCGGCGGCCAAGCCGCCGCCTGGGGATGGCCACCACCTCAACGGAGGTGGTGGTGCCGGTGGCCGGCCGGGGAGGTGGTCGGGTCGCCGGCAGTGGCGTTTGGAAATCGCTCCAGGCGGGACGAATCGCAGCCGTCGGCTCAACGACGAAGATGACCGGATGCCGTTGATCCCTGCGCAAAGATTCGTGCTGCATCAGAGTTAAACTATAGGAAATTAATTCTAATTATTTCATTCTGTCACACTTTTGTCATTTAATGTTTTAAATATCTAAAAATAGTTAGAGGCTTTGTATGAGGAAATGATCAACACATGATTTGTATCCCTTTCTGTCTAATTTATTTTAAAATTAGTTTGAACCAATTTAGGCTCCTGGTTTGACCAGGGCACCCATTTTGGTGGGACATACCCTTAGGGCTAGGCAGTCATTAAACTGAGTGCCCACACTTCATCCCTAGTCCACATCAGTTGAAATTTTGACAGGGAGTCTACCCTAGATATACCTAGAGCTGGTCCAAAACTGGGAATTTTTGGAGAAAATATTTCTATAGTTTTTATAAAAATTTAATAATTATTAAATAAATTAAATAGATGCCCTAAACACCTCCAAACCCTCCCAAATTTTGGTGAGTGGTCCCTGGGTTCATTTTAGGTATCCGTATAGAGTTTCACCTAATTTGGATAAGTTTTGAATAGGTTTTGACCCAACCATAACTATACCTTAATAAGGGCATTTTGGTCAAAAAGTGCATTTCTGATTTTCAGTGACCAAATCACCTCAACAGAGGCTGAAATTTGGGCCACTGACTTGTTATGGCACTTAGCACCTCCCCATGGAATGTGGGGTAGAGTAGAGTTGATTTGCCCTAAGTCCCTAGGCCAAACCCTAAAGAGGGACCTTTTTGCCTTGTGAAGGGCATGAGTCCTAAACACTATGGATGAACTCCAAATTTTGCAAGGAGGTTCCTAGGATATATAAAACCCTCTGTTAGAAATATTAACAAATTTTGAAAAGGGTAGGGTCCCCAAAACCCTAACCCTAGCTTAGGACCTAAAACTTGTAGTGTAGGTTTAGGTTAGCTAAACTTTTTGAATCTTAACCAAATTTGGGTAGTGAGGGGATTAGGATATTTTGAGCCTCTGATAATTTACTTGAGGAATTTTGATCAATATTTGTAGCACTTCATTTGTAACCAATAGTATTGCCCTAATTAATAATTTGGCTATTGTGGTCTCACTGCCATTGAAAGGGTATGAAACATTGGCAGAGTTAGTTTTAGGCTATACTAATCATGTATGAATTTTGATAGAATTTTTGGATATCTATTTAGGGCATCTACTTCACAAGTGCTTTATTTTGATTACATACTAAATAATTCTTGCAAGAGCCCATTACTTATTGAAAAATCATGAAATTTGCTGCATAGTGTTTCTAGCTCAATATTATCATGTGAGAATTTTTGTGGAAATATTTGATGGATAATTAGTATACTTTGTTCATTAACACATAAACTTGAAAGTTCATGAGAAAATCAAATATAGCCTTATTCTTACGTGATAAATTATGAAACTTTTTCTAGGGTATTTGTAGGCCATCACAATCATCTCTGAATTTTCTCTGAATTTTTGGAGGCATTATTACTGTAAAAGCTTTTAAATTGACTTTTTATGAGGCAACTTTGAAATTAACTTTAAGGGCCCAAACCTTGCTGGAAAATTTGAAGACTTAGGCCTTATAGTTGATTATGCATTTTGTAATTACCATAAATTTGTTGAAACATTATCTTGTCTGAAATTACTACTTCATGTTCAAACTTGGGCTTTTTGGATACTAGAATAAATAAATAAATTATCAGAAAAATTAGGAAAATTATGGATTTCTGGATTTATGCTTCAAATATCATTTTAGCCCTCTAGTAATTATCATAGGGGTATTGGATGAGTATTTCATGTACTTCCTTTTTTACGGCTCATGTAGCTTAAGCGGTCTGCATATAGCAAAACTGCAGGAAATCATTTTGGATATGAATTAGGTTGAGATGGATTTGATGGATTGCTGGAAGGATATGTAGAATGGGTGGCATCTATGGAAGATGAGTGAGTAGAGTGTGGTTTTTGTCTAGGGTTTAGAGGCGTTCGGGTCCGACGAAAGATCGTTCTACCCAAGGAGAGAGTTGGAGTCAAATCACCCTAGGATTAGCATATCGGAACATGAGAAAATAATGGGTAAGGGAATCAACCAATAACAAAATAAGTACCTTGCGAAATGGAACGCTGGGCGTAATCCCAACATAGTTCCTAGTGCCCCTTGAGAGCCCTTCACAGGGAATACCGGGGGCAGTCCTGGGTTAACGTAAACTGTTTTAACAAGCTGAAAAGAGTAACTTAGTAATTAGGGTTGCACATTTCACAAACACTGATGGCACCGGATGTTAGCTGGGAGCTTCGGCTCGGATGGTTAAAAGGCGGACTTTGGGTCCGGGGAACTTCAGCTCGATTGTTTGAGACGGACGTGTTGGTCCGGGGAGCTTCAGCTCGGTTCTTGATTACGCTAATTTGCATGTGCATAACAGGAAAGGAAATTAAGGTGGTGGGTCTTCGGTATTGGAGGGTCGATGCACCGACGCCAATACGTTGACTCGGCAAGTGTGGTTAGCACTTCACCAACAGAAGTCCGGTGCGCCAGCCGGCAAGAGTACGCAGGAGTCCGCTTCGTGCACCAAGCGTTGAGGCGTACGATAGGTCTGACCGGTAGTGCTTTACTGGTTTAGAGGTGGGCGAGGCCCAACCCACCGCTTCCGTCTGCCACTACGGAGGTATCCTGGGAGGTTACGGCTCCAGAAAGGGGGAACTAAAGGTCTGTGTGCACAGAGTCGGGTGTGTGTGTTGCACTTGCATGTCCATCATACCCACTTGCATGTCATAGCATAATCATTACCTTTAACCTTGACACCTAAAGTATAAGTGGAATGGGACGCTTATACTTTAGGACCTGCAAAACAACCCCTTAGTCTATAAGCTTGTGTGGGCAAGTTTATAAATTAAGGTTAATTTTGATATATATAGTTACTGCTGTTTGATCACCGACACCCCAACGTATAAATTGGTATGAGACTTTTTATACGATGGGAGCCTTGCAGAAGACTCCTTGGCTTATGTGTTTTCACATAAGTGAAGGTTACTTTTCATATTTCAGCTTATGTCTATACATGATATAGAATTGCTAGTATAGGTCCGCTGTCATCTGCTTTTGATTTTTCTCCACCTTCAAGTCCTCCCTTTTCTTCCTCTCCGCTCGGTGCCTAGGAGCCGTGGTGGAAGGGGCGGGGGATGATAGGACTTAGTCTTTTAGACTAACGGTTTTCGAACCGCATCATTTAGGGGATCGTGGAGACCAGCATGGAGGAGCAGCCCCAGAGACCGGTGCGCTTGGAGGTGGGGCAGTCTAGCTCCGGAGTTCACACAGCCGGGACAGTGAGTCTCGACCTTGAGTAGTTTTTCTGCTTCCGCTTGAGTGATTTTGTAGTGAGGATATGTTGTACCGGGCTTAAGCCCGTATTTTGCTACTCTGATGTATTATTCTGTGGACACTCCCTTGGTGGAGTTATATTTTCTATGACATGTGATTCTCTGTGGACTGCAATTTGCATTTACATCTTTATGCTACTTTTCTGCGATCGAATTCGACCGGCAGAATCGGCGCCTTGTGGTGATGACCTTTCAGGGCGTGAAGGAGTCACCGCAAAACGGCAGTTCTGGGCCTGAGACCCCGGTGTTGTAAAAGAAAAAAGGGGGGGGGGTCTTACAAGTGGTATCAGAGCGCAGACCTCGATCGAAAAGTAGCCGTCCACAACCCTGGGTCACCCCCGCGCGGGTTTAGTTTGGGGACAAACTAAGCAGCGGAAGCAGTGGTGTGCCCATATGGGGGGAATCACATGTAAACTGTCCACTTTCATTAGGCATTGAGTCGATTACCTACTAATAAAGTTCGTTTTGCATCCCCCAGCTCAGCCCACCCCACAAGGGGGAGCTCAGCAGACCCCAGATATTGCACCACCTCCCATGGTCCCCACACCTTTCCTCCAGTCATACATGGGGCAGACCCTTACAGCTATCCTTGAGGCCTTCCGGACTCAACAGGCTCTAGCCCAGCAGCCAAACCCCGGGGCCAACTGGATGAGCACCTTCTGAGGACTCTCTCCCCCATCATACTTGGGGACAGAGTCGGCAGTGCGGACAGAGGAGTGGCTGGATGTTATGTACGAGATGTTGACTGGGATACGATGCCCTTGGGAGGAGAGGGTGGACCTGGTGGTATCTTGCTTAGAGTCCCATGCTAAGAGGTGGTGGAAGACGCTGTTGGACACGACATATGCTGATAGGGAGATTGCAGAAATCACTTGGGAGGAATTCAGGGACACGCTGCTGGAGCACTTTGTTCCGCAGTCGGCCAGGGACGAGTTGGAGGAGCGGTTCTTGCAACTGAGGCAGGGCACCAGGACGGTAGTGGAGTACCACCGAGAGTTCGATCATTTGGCCCGATATGCGGGCTCTTACCAGCTGGACGAAGCACGTTACGTCAAGAGGTTTTATAAGGGCCTAAAAGAGGAGTTGAGGGAGGCCTTGCTGTTTGTCTCTGACGGGCCTATCTCCCGGATCTTGGAGATGGCGAAGAGGATTGAGGCCGATTGGCACGCCACTCGGGGCCGAAAGCGGCAAGCGGAGGATCAGGGCCGGAGGGCCCGAAATGATCAGCGGCGAGGCGCCATACCAGATGGGAGGAGGACAGAGGAGCAGCCTCGTCAGGAGGTGAGGCAGGAGCCGAGAGAGCAGGTGGTTTTGGCCCCTCAACCTCTCCGGATTCAGGAGATGCCGAGACCCGGGGGTATGGCGTACCCCCCGCCGGAGTGCTTCCATTGTCACCAGGTGGGACATCTCCGGAGAAACTGCCCTATGAGGGGGGCACCACCTCCAGCACCACAGGGTGGCCCACCTGCCCAGCATTTCGGAGGCCGAGGACGCGGCCGAGGACGTGGTTACCAGGGAGTCGACCGCAGGCAGAATGGGGAGCAGATTTACGCTTTGGACTTAGCACAGCCCCGGCACCCGGACAGGGTTATTGCAGGTATGAGAGTAATTTTAGTTTTGAATTTATTCCCTGCTCATATTAAGTATTGATAGAACTACTACACAACCTAGGTTAGAAAACCTTACACCAAAGTTTTCTTTTTTTTAAAACTGATTTAGGAATGGTGATGGTGTGCGGCAAGCCTGCCCATACCCTGTTCGACACGGGGGCATCACACAACTTTATGTCGGAGGATTTCGTCAAGGATCTGGACCAGATTCGACATTATACGGGATTATCCAGGAGGGTGCGTCTCCCCAATGGGATGGAGATCCAGTCCACAGAGAAGTGCCTCCTGGAGGTTACCATAGACGGGGTGACACTCGAGGCCCCGGCGACGATCCTGAGAATGCCGGACTTCGACCTTGTCTTGGGCATGACATGGCTTGTCTGGAACAATGCCCAGATTGACTGCCCGGCGAGGAGGATCGTGCTGAGACACAGCGATACTTATGCGACATTCGAAGGTACTACTCCGGTTTCCCGCCGCCTACTTTCACATATTCAGGCCGATAAGGCTCACATGCAAGGAGACGAGGTATATCAGGTACTATTCGAGATGACTGAGGAGAAGGACCCGATTGCTAGCATTCTGGTGGTTCGTGACTATGCCGATATTTTTCCGGATAAGCTGCCAGGACTGCCTCCGCATAGGGAGAAGGACTTTCATATTCAGTTGGTACCAGGGGCTAAGCCGGTATCCAAGGCCCCTTATCGGATGGCCCCTAAGGAGTTGGCGGAGTTTCGGACACAGTTGCAGGAGCTGGTGGAAGTAGGATTTGTTAGGCCGAGCTCCTCATCATGGGGAGCTCCGGTCCTATTCGTGAAGAAGAAGGATGGCACTCTTCGCCTGTGCATCGACTATCGAGCACTAAACAGGCTGACCGTCCGAAATACCTATCCGCTCCCCAGGATAGATGAGTTGTTCGATCAGCTGGAGGGAGCCCATTATTTCTCGAAGCTGGACTTGAGGTCAGGCTACTACCAGCTACGGATCCAGGAGGAGGATATTTCGAAGACGGCCTTTAGTAGCAGATATGGATTGTATGAGTTCATCGTGATGCCCTTCGGGCTCACGAATGCTCCGTCGGCGTTTATGAGCCTCATGAACCGGGTCTTCGAGGCTTATTTGGATGTGTTCTTCATAGTGTTCATAGACGACATCCTTATCTATTCTAAGATGGAGGAGTAGCACACACGACATCTGGCACTGACCTTGGAGAGACTGTGGGAGCATCGCCTTTATGCGAAGTTCAGCAAGTGTCAGTTCTGGTTGAAGGAGGTGGCTTTCTTAGGCCACATTATCAGCAGAGCCGGGCTGGCAGTGGACCCGGCAAAGATTCAGGCAGTCAGGGATTGGCCGCCGCTGAAGACGGCCACGGACGTGCGGAGTTTCCTGTGGCTTGCCGGTTATTAACGGAAATTCGTGGAGGGGTTTTCTCGGATCTCCCTTCCACTCACATCCTTGACGAAGAAGGATGTGCCCTTTGTGTGGTCGCCACAGTGTGAGGCAGCCTTCCAGGAGCTGAAGGACCGACTCATCTCAGTCTCTATTCTGGCCCTTCCATCTGGGAAGGAAGGATTCCAGGTGTATACCGACGCATTATATCAGGGGATGGGAGCGGTGCTGATGCAGAACGGACACGTCATAGCTTATGCCTCCCGCCAGCTGAAGACCCATGAGAAGAACTATCCAGTGCATGACCTGGAGATGGGAGCAGTTGTATTCGCACTGAAGATATGGCGACACTACCTTTATGGAGTCCACTGTGATATATACTCCGATCATAAAAACCTTAAGTACGTGGACACGCAGAAGGAACTGAACATCAGGCAGAGGCGGTGGGTGGAGTTTCTATCTGATTATCAGTATGAGATGCACTACCACCCGGGGAAGGCGAACGTGGTAGCGGATGCACTTAGTAGGAGAGCCACCATAGCAGGAGCAGAGCCTTAGTTGATGTCTATGGAGCTACTGCAGAGACTAGAGGACATGCACATTACTCTGGTGTTGTCTGACGATCCTGAGCTCTATGAGGAGTACTTGGCCGCGATGGGCATTACCGATGACCTCAGAGACCGAGTCAGAGAAGGACAGAGGCAGGATACCAAGTTAGAGCCCATCTTCCAAGCTCTGGAGGCAGGCACTGCAGGAGATTACACACTAAGGGACGACCTGGTGTGCTTCAGAGGACGGGTGTATATACTGGAGGGAGGCCAGATCCGGGAGGATATTATGACGGAGGCGCACTGCAGCCGGTATTCTGTACACCCGGGGATCACAAAGATGACGGCTGATTTGAAGAAGACTATGTTCTGGCCGGGCATGAAGAAGGATGTCTCTTACTTCATGACCCATTGTGAGGCATGTCAGCTAGTGAAGGCGGAGTGCAGGAACCCCGCAGGATTATTGCAGCCAATCCCGGTGCCGGAGTGGAAGTTTGATGACATAGCCATGGACTTCATACATGGGCTTCCCCGGTCTCGGACATGGAATGACTCGATCTGGGTAATCGTTGATCGGTTGACCAAGGTGGCTCGATTTATACCGATCAGGAAGGACGATTCAGTAGGAGTACTGGTGCGGAAGTTTGTGGAGCAGTTCATTCGTTATCATGGCGTGCCCAGGACGATAGTGTCAGATCGTGATGGGCGGTTTACATCCACGGAGTGGCGATCAGTTCAAGCTTACTTAGGCACGCGATTGACCTTCAGCACTGCATTTCAGCCCCAGACAGACGGGCAGACAGAACGCACCAACCGGACGCTGGAAGACCTTTTGAGGCTATGCATTTTGGATCGCGGGGAACCGTGGGAGAAACTCTTACCCCTGGTCGAGTTCTCCTATAACAACAGCCACCAGTCCAGCATCAGGATGGCGCCTTACGAAGCCTTGTACGGGAGGAGGTGCCGGACCCCGCTTTCTTGGGTTCAGAACGAAGATCCGAAGGTGTTGGGATCAGAGTTTGTTGAAGACACCGAGGCACAGGTGAGGCTGATCAGAGATAGGATGCTAGAGGCGCAGAGTAGACAGGCTAAGTACTATGACGCCCGGCATCGACAGGTGGAGTTCCAGGCGGGAGACCGGGTGTTTCTGAAAATCCGGCCCATGCATGGAGTCTCGCGGGTGCGTGGTCGGAGGAAGAAGCTCAGCTCTAGGTACATGGGCCCTTACAGGATCCTGGAGCGGATCGGACCCCTAGCCTACCGGCTGGAGTTACCACCAGAGCTGGAAGCGCTGCATGACGTCTTCCATATTTCTTCGCTGAGGAGGGCTCTGCTACGCCAGGAGCAGCAGATTTTGACCACCGAAGGGCCGGTAGCTTCAGACCGGTCAGTTATTTTGGAGCCGGTTAGGATCGACGACCGAGGAGTACGAGTCCTGCGTCGCAAGAAGGTCCCATTAGTCAAGGTCCTGTGGAGGAACCACGGCCAGGAGGAGCATACCTGGGAGCCGTAGGACCTGATGCGACAAAGATACCCAGAGCTATTCAGTCAGGTATACCTCTCAGACCCCTCAAGATGTTAATTTATTCTCCTGCTTTAATTTACTAAGGGCTGCTCTAGGCAGATAGAGGCTTATCTTTTGTTTATTGGGGGCTTATCCTTGTTTATTGGGGGCTTATCCTTGTTTATTGGGATCTTGGTCTGCCGATTGGGCGAAATGGTCATATATCTAGGTTTCCCTTTAAACCTATTTTAGCAAACAAGCCGTCATGCTGGGATGTTACAAGGTTCTTTTCTTCGGTAGTAAGTCCCGTAGACTCAACCTTGATTTCGGGGACGAAATCTTTGTTTTGTTTATTGGGATTTGTAACATATCATTTCCAACTAGACCCCTAAGAGTGGTTTTGGCCATGACTAGGTCATGACAAACCCTAGGAAGCCAGAAATGGGGCAAGAGATAGGGGACAGAAAGGTGAGAGATCATCATGGTCTGCAAATAGTAGAACTCTGAACAATGGTGTAGGATGACCATGGGCCACACCCTAACCCCAAGACCCTACCACAACACCCCTAATACCTTGGGAGGCCCATTAGAGCCAAAAGGACCCACTAGGGTCAACCCAAGAGGCTCAGTTGACCAAGGTCAACCCTAGCCCTAAATGGGTCAAACTAGCCTACTTAGGGTCAATTGACCTACTCCTAGCCTAGAGGACCCCACCTATGCCCTCCTAACCCTAAAGTGAGGTCAATGGGTCACTAAGGACACATTGGGGTCAGCCCTAGAGGCCAGGTTAACCCAAGTCAACTCAAGCCCCTAATCTGGTCAAAGTACCCTTACTAAGGGTATGTGACCTCCAAAGTGCAGGGTAACCCTACATAACCCTACCTAGACCCTAAGGGAAGCCAATGGGTCACCCAGGACCCATAGGGGTCAACCCAATTGGTCATGTTGACCCAAGTCAACTCTAGCCCTAGATGGTCAAAGTGCCCATGCCAAGGGGCATGTGACCACCAAGATGCCCAACCAAGCCTACTCAAGTAACCCTAGACCTTAAGGGAGTCTAATGGGCCACTAAAAACCCAATGGGGTCAACCCAGATGGTCAAATTGACCCAGGTCAACCCTCATTTAGGTCAAGTCAAACCTAGCCCAAAAGGGCTAACCCAAGCCCAAGCCACTTCCTCCTTAGGCTAACCCCATTCCCATGACCATCATAACCAAGTGGGCTGCATTTAGCTTGTGAGGTTGACTAGTCAACCAGAGGTGACTAGGAGAGAGAAAGGAGCTCCCCTCCATGATAATGGAGGAGAGAGAAATTGAGGAAGAGGAAGGGGAGAGTGGAAGGCCGGCCAAGGGAGGCTAACAGCCACCATTTATGGCTGCAATCAACTCCTCTAGGGGAGAGGAGTTGATTCCAGCCGTTTCCCGGCCACCAAGGGATGGATTCAGCCCCCCTCCACTCTACCCGAGCCACACCTTTAATGGTGTTAATGGCCATTGAAGAAACAACCTCCCATCTTCCCCATTTGCCATTTAAACACCATCAGGGGGCCAAGGGGAATATTTTAGAGCGTTACTTGGAGGAGACGAGCCATCCCACTGTGCCGTTGCAGAAGCCGAGCGCCGCCGTCGTCGTCAATGGCATCCCGCCGCTCTTCTCGCATCCAGGCCGCCAGGAAGGTCCTCCCCCTCTCCTTAACTCATGATTAGATCATAGCAATCAATAGGTCCAAGGTTCGGGCTCAATTGAGCCCGATCCAATTAGGCTTTTCATGGATTTTTCTGAAAAACTTCACCTCTCGGGATCGCCGGAAAAGGGGTTTCCGGCGGCCAAGCCGCCTGCTGGGGATGGCCACCACCTCACCGGAGGTGGTGGTGCCGGTGGCCGGCCGGGGAGGTGGCCGGGGCGCCGGCAGTGGCGTTTGGAAATCGCTCCAGGCGGGACGAATCGCAGCCGTCGGCTCAACGAAGAAGATGACCGTATGTCGTTGATCCCTGCGCCAAGATTCGTGCTGCATCAGGGTTAAACTATAGGAAATTACTTCTAATTATTTCATTCTGTCACACTTTTGTCATTTAATGTTTTAAATATCTAAAAATAGTTAGATGCTCTGTATGAGGAAATGATCATCACATGATTTGTAGCCCTTTCTGTCTACTTTATTTTAAAATTGGTTTGAACCAATTTAGGCTCCTGGTTTGACCAGGGCACCCATTTTGGTGGGACATACCCTTAGGGCTAGGCAGTCATTAAACTGAGTTCCCACACTTCATCCCTAGTCAAAATCAGTTGAAATTTTGACAGGGATTCTACCCTAGCTATACCTAGAGCTGGTCCAAAAATGGGATTTTTTGGAGAAAATATTTCTATAGTTTTTATAAAAATTTAATAATTATTAAATAAATTAAATATGTGCACTAAACACCTCCAAACCCTCCCAAATTTTGTTGAGTGGTCCCTAGGTTCATTTTAGGTATCTGTATAGAGTTTCACCTAATTTGGATATGTTTTAAATATGTTTCGACCCAACCCTCACTATACCTTAATAAGGGCATTTTGGTCAAAAAGTGCATTTCTGATTTTCAGTGACCAAATCACCTCAACAGAGGCTGAAATTTGGGCCACTGACTTGTTATGACACTTAGCACCTCCCCATGGAATGTGGGGTAGAGTAGAGTTGATTTGCCCTAAGTCCCTAGGCCAAACCCTAAAGAGGGACCTTTTTGCCTTGTGAAGGGCATGAGTTCTAAACACCATGGATGAACTCCAAATTTTTCAAGGAGGTTCCTAGGATATATAAAACCCTCTGTTAGAAATATTAACAAATTTTGAAAAGGGTAGGGTCCCCAAAACCCTAACCCTAGCTTAGGACCTAAAACTTGTAGTGTAGGTTTAGGTTAGCTAAACTTTTTGAATCTTAACCAAATTTGGGTAGTGAGGGGATTAGGATATTTTGAGCCTCTGATAATTTACTTGAGGAATTTTGATCAATATTTGTAGCACTTCATTTGTAACCAATAGTATTGCCCTAATTAATAATTTGGCTATTGTGGTCTCACTGCCCATTGAAAGGGTATGAAACATTGGCAGAGTTTGTTTTAGGCTATACTAATCATGTATGAATTTTGATAGAATTTTTGGATATCTATTTAGGGCATCTACTTCACAAGTGCTTTATTTTGATTACATACTAAATAATTCTTGCAAGAGCCCATTACTTATTGAAAAATCATGAAACTTGCTGCATAGTATTTCCAGCTCAATATTATCATGTGGGAATTTTTGTGGAAATATTTGATAGATAATTAGTATACTTTGTTCATTAACCCATAAACTTGAACGTTCATGAGAAAATCAAATATAGCCTTATTCTTAAGTGATAAATTATGAAACTTTTTCTAGGGTATTTGTAGGCCATCACAATTATCCTTGAATTTGTTCTGAATTTTTGGAGGCATTATTACTGTAAAAGCTTTTAAATTGACTTTTTATGAGGCAACTTTGAAATTAAATTTAAGGGCCCAAACCTTGCTGGAAAATTTGAAAACTTAGGCCTTAGAGTTGATTATGCATTTTGTAATTACCATAAATTTGTTGAAACATTATCTTGTCTGAAATTGCTACTTCATGTTCAAACTTGGGCTTTTTGGATACTAGAATAAATAAATAAATTATCAGAAAAATTAGGAAAATTATGGATTTCTGGATTTATGCTTCAAATATCATTTTAGACCTCTAGTAATTATCATAGGGGTATTGGATGAGTATTTCATGTACTTCCCTTTTTACGGCTCATGTAGCTTAAGCGGTCTCCATATAGCAAAACTGCAGGAAATCATTTTGGATATGAATTAGGTTGAGATGGATTTGATGGATTGCTGGAAGGATATGTAGAATGGGTGGCATCTTTGGAAGATGAGTGAGTAGAGTGTGGTTTTTGTCTAGGGTTTAGAGGCGTTCGGGTCCGACGAAAGATCGTCCTACCCAAGGAGAGAGTTGGTGTCAAATCACCCTAGGATTAGCATATCGGAACATGAGAAAATAATGGGTAAGGGAATCAACCAATAACAAAATAAGTATCTTGCGAAAGGGAACGCTGGGCGTAATCCCAACACAGTTCCTTGTGCCCCTTGAGAGCCCTTCACAGGGAATACCGGGGGCAGTCCTGGGTTAACGTAAACTGTTTTAACAAGCTGAAAAGAGTAACCTAGTAATTAGGGTGGCACATTTCACAAACACTGATGGCACCGGATGTTAGCTGGGAGCTTCGGCTCCGATGGTTAAAAGGCGGACTTTGGGTCCGGGGAGCTTCGGCTCGATTGTTTGAGACGGACGTGTTGGTCCGGGGAGCTTCGGCACGGTTCTTGATTACGCTAATTTGCATGTGCATAACAGGAAAGGAAATTAAGGTGGTGGGTCTTCGGTATTGGAGGGTCGATGCACCGACGCCAATACGTTGACTCGGCAAGTGTGGTTAGCACTTCGCCAACAGAAGTCCGGTGCGCCAGCCAGCAAGAGTACGCAGGAGTCCGCTTCGTGCACCAAGCGTTGAGGCGTACGATAGGTCTGACCGGTAGTGCTTTACTGGTTTAGAGGTGGGCGAGGCCCAACCCACCGCTTCCATCTGCCACTACGGAGGTATCCTGGGAGGTTACGGCTCCAGAAAGGGGGAACTAAAGGTCTGTGTGCACAGAGTCGGGTGTGTGTGTTGCACTTGCATGTCCATCATACCCACTTGCATGTCATAGCATAATCGTTACCTTTAACCTTGACACCTAAAGTATAAGTGGAATGGGACGCTTATACTTTAGGACCTGCAAAACGACCCCTTAGTCTATAAGCTTGTGTGGGCAAGTTTATAAATTAAGGTTAATTTTGATATATATAGTTACTGCTGTTTGATCACCGACACCCCAACGTATAAATTGGTATGAGACTTTTTATACGATGGGAGCCTTGCAGAAGACCCCTTGGCTTATGTGTTTTCACATAAGTGAAGGTTACTTTTCATATTTCAGCTTATGTCTATACATGATATAGAATTGCTAGTATAGGTCCGCTGTCATCTGCTTTTGATTTTTCTCCACCTTCAAGTCCTCCCTTTTCTTCCTCTCCGCTCGGTGCCTAGGAGCCGTGGGGGAAGGGGCGGGGGATGATAGGACTTAGTCTTTTAGACTAACGGTTTTCGAACCGCATCATTTAGGGGATCGTGGAGACCAGCATGGAGGAGCAGCCCCAGAGACCGGTGCGCTTGGAGGTGGGGCAGTCTAGCTCCGGAGTTCACACAGCCGGGACAGTGAGTCTCGACCTTGAGTAGTTTTTCTGCTTCCGCTTGAGTGATTTTGTAGTGAGGATATGTTGTACCGGGCTTAAGCCCGTATTTTGCTACTCTGATGTATTATTCTGTGGACACTCCCTTGGTGGAGTTATATTTTCTATGACACGTGATTCTCTGTGGACTGCAATTTGCATTTACATCTTTATGCTACTTTTCTGCGATCGAATTCGGCCGACAGAATCGGCGCCTTGTGGTGATGACCCTTCCGGGCGTGAAGGAGTCACCGCAAAACGGCGGTTCTGGGCCTAAGACCCCGGTGTTGTAAAAGAAAAAAAAGGGGGGGGGGGTCTTACACGGCCTCCCCTTGCCAGGCCACCCACCAGGGGCGGCCTCCTCTTGCCAGGCCGCCCACCAGGGGAGGCCTCCCTACGCCAGGCCGCCCACCAGGGGCGGCCTCCTTACCAGGCCGCCCACCAGGGGCGGCCTCCCCTTGGCAGGCCGCCCACCAGGGGAAGCCTCCCTATGCCAGGCCGCCCACCAGGGGAGGCCTCCTTGCTAGACCGCCCACTAGGGGTGTCCTCCTTGCCAGACCACCCACCAGGGGAGGGCTCCTTGCCAGGCCGCCCACCAGGGGTGGCCTCCCGGTGCCAGGCCGTCCACCAGGGGCGGCCGCCTTGCCAGACCGCCCACCATGGGCGGCCGCCGTGCCAGGCCGCCCACTAGGGGCGGCCTCCTGCCAGGCCGCCCACCAGGGGCAGCCTCCTTGTCAAGCCGCCCACCAGGGCCAGGATCCTTGCCAGGCCGCCCACCAGGGGCGGCCACCCTGCCAGGACGCCCACCATGGACGGCCTCCTGCTTCAGGCCGCCCCCTATGCCCAAAGGAGGCGGCCTGCCTTCTCCCAGTCCGCCTAACCAGGCAGCTTGCTCACCAAGTCCGCTCAGGTCATCATGATGACGTCACTGGGCCCGCTTCTAGATGATCTTCCGCGGGACTATAAATAACCCCCAATGCCTCTCATTTAAGGGGGGGAGAGATAAGGCGCAAGAGGAAAACTGCCGCTGCCAGCAAGCCCTGCGGACTTAGATTTCCTGTCCTCCACAGCTTGCCATCAGCTTGCTAGTAAGGCTTGCGGACTCAGTTTTCCAGTCCTCCACAACTTGCCATCAGCTTGCCAGCATGTCCTGTGGACTAAGATTTCCAGTCCTCCACAGCTTGCCATTAGCTTGCCAGCAAGGCCTGCGGACTCAGATTTCCAGTCCTCCACAGCTTGTCATCAAGCCACGTGGCCTGCCAGAAACTTCTTTTCCTTAGCCTCTGGTAAATCCTTCCTTAACCGCCAGCTTCCCCCTTTGTACCCTTTATTTCCTTTTCATGTAGAGGTACTTTGAGCAAGCTGTAATCTTGTTTCTTGATTAGAGGAAAAGCCCGTCGCAATAGTGCCATTTAAGTCGCGGCGGGCGAAGTCTGTTGTTGCCGCTGCTAGCGGCCCCCTCTCTTCCTCTCAGCTCAGTTTAGCTCTCTCGGTGTCGACGTGCAAGAGCAACCGTCCAAGTAACTGTCAGCTTAAGCTTCTCTGTTGATCAAGCCTTCTCTGTTAATCAAGCTCCGCTGTTGATCAACCTTCTCTGTTGACCAAGCTTGCTCTCTGCTGAGCAAGCCTTTTCTCTGCTCAGCAAGCTTGCCCTCTGCTCAGCAAGCTTGCTCTCTTCTTAGCAATCTTGCTCTCTACTCAGCAAGCCTTTTCTCTGCTCAGCAAGTTTGCTCTCTGCTCAGCAAACTTGCTCTTCGCTCAGCAAGCTTTTTCTCTGCTTAGCAAGCTTGCTCTCTGCTCAGCAAGCCTTTTCTCTGCTCAACAAGCTTGCTCTCTGCTCAACTAGCTTTTTCTCTGCTAAGCAAGTTCCTCACTGCTCATTAAGCTTCTCCGCTGGTCGATCGTCATAGTAACCGTCTGCTCGACAGCTCCTGATCATCCTCCTCTTCTCATCAGCCTTCCCGGCTATTCTCGGCAACCCTCTCCTCTATCCCCGCAACCCCTTTGACAAGCACTTGCTCCACTCTCGAGCACTCAGAAGCTTCCTTCTTTTTTCTTCCCCCGCGGCCTTCTTTCCTCTTCTCCACTCAGCTTGTGAGATCGGACAAACTCCCTCCGTGTTAGCTGCTCGGTGCCACTTTCGCGCATCAATAGTTAACACGCAACCTTCAAATCCGAACAGACAGTGAAAACTGACAGTTAGCCATGACAGACCACCAACCGGCTGAGAACCTTGCACCAAGTCCCAGTGAAGATCCTCTATGGGAGGCCTTCGAGCAATCGCGCCATGAGAATGCTCAATAGTTCCAAGAAATCAACCAAATTATTGCTTCAATCACACAGCGATTAGACACTCATCAAGCAACAGCTCTAGCTGCTCCAGCTGCTCCAATCAACCCAACACCAATATTGGAGCATCAGCAAGCTTATCCTTAAGCTTGCCCGCCGTTCTATCCTCCTTACACACCAACCTTTCCGCAAGGGCCTGCAGCCCATTTGTGACCTCAAGATGAAGAGTTTGCAGCTCGTCAAAACTTCTTCCTGGGAGTAGCCCTGGGAAGTCCTGCAAGATTTCACAACTTTTAGGGAAGTCATCCTTGCCCCCCAGCTCCTGCCTCTGCTCCTGCAGCAGCGTTTCCCTTTTAACCTCCTACTTCTTTTGCAGCTGCAGCTTATGCTCCTTTTCATCCTTATGCTGTAGGAGATCAGGAAGAGAAATCACCCTTTACCGAGAGCGTTCGCCATGAACCTACTCTAGAAAACTTCAGAGAGCCTCGACTGCCAATCTACACTGAAGATACTTATCCAGTAAAGCACCTTCAAGACTTTGAATCAGCTGTTGCTCTCAAGACTCCGTCAGATGCAACTAAGTGCAATCTCCTTTTCACCACATTTGATGGACAAGTTAGGGACTGGTTCTATGGCCTTCGTCCTCACTCCATCCCTTCCTTGTTGATCTGCGAAGGGAGTTCTTGCTCAGGTTCTCTACCTCAACGAAGAGAAAAGGCGGTCCTAAAGCACTCTTCGAGATCAAGTAGTGTGGAAATGAAACTTGGTATCAATTCGTTGATCGTTTCCAAAGAGAAATCTTGGACATCAAGATTGCCGATCAAGAAATGTACCGACTGGCTCTTATCCATGGTCTCCATGAAGGGCCTCTCAAGTTTGAAGCCAATGCCCGTGCTCCAAGAACGTACCCAGAGTTGATTGCCTTCGCTAACTCATACATCCGAGGTGAAAAGAGAAACCCAGGCTTCGTCTCCAAGCTTATATCAGAGAAAGATCCTTCTCATAAACAGCCTCCGAGGTCTCCTCTGAAAGATTTCCCAACTAACTCAAGGAGGGAAAGAAGATTTCAGTATCGTCGATACTCCTTCCGGGATCAAGACCGTACTCGAGACCCACTACTACCACTAGCTCCATCTTCTCAAACAGTTGCAGTCACCATCAGTAAGGTGATGACTTGCATGAGTCCGAACTAGATGAGGCCATTCAAGAAGTGAGCCAAATCATGAAGGATAAATCTAACCACAAAAGGCCTTATCGATCGGCTGATCAAAGATCTAGAGTCTCAGAAACATACTGCGAGTTCCACAAAGAGCCAGTCCAACTGACTGAGAACTGCCGAGCACTCCAACAACTTGTGCAAAGGATGCTCCGATAGGGTAAGATGCGTGACTTGTTTCCCAAAGAAGATTACCCTTATCCAACAACCTCAAAGGGCAAAGAAGTTGCAGACATTCCTTGCAGCTCAAGAGGGGTGAGCCTAGTCGAAGAGCCCCCTCTCCTCGTTGTTAATAAAACCGTCGAATGCTTTGATGCCGGTGATGAGGGTGTGCTTGGAATACTGTTCTAAACCAACAAAGGACTTCATAGTTCTCCAAATGTTTTCACAACCGTGATCAGTTACTCTTACTCTTACTTTTCAAACATTTTCATTTTAAAGCACTCCTAAGTGCTGCTTCTTGCTTTTCAATAAAGCTTTTATCATGGATCTTATACTGACACAGTTCCCTTCCTGTGATGCTTCCTCCTCTATTTTTCTCTTTGTCGGAGAGATCACTACGCTAATGAGATATCGCCGAGTCTTGTTATAGGCCCAATCGAGATTGGATTCCGGCGTAAGACCACAACGACCACATATCGCGGGGAGTGTTCGCATATGTGTAGTGGGGGCTATCCAACTCTCATGCGGAGGAATATGAGACTTTGGATCCTAGCCGGCATCTAACACAGAGTGTGTGCTAGGGAGGCCCCATGTGTTAGCTCTGCTGTGCATCACAAAGGATACATTACAGTTACGGTGATCTTTTCTTGACAAGCAATGACGATCAAGCGTAGCCTTGTCTCTTTGATCATCTCACAACTGTGATGGCCGAACACTCTATGGTACTTTCGATCCGTACCTTCACGGGTTCCACAATTCCACTGATATTTCCACAGACAAGCAATAGGCCACTTGGCGCAACTAGTCTCATTGATCAATGATGATTGTACCTGAGGCAAGAGAGTAATGCATCTAGCGATCCTTCTCAGGATTCTCCTTGCTTTTCTCTTTTGTTCCCTCCTAGTGGATGCGCGGCCAGCCTGCTTTGAGTAGGACTATACTCAGCATGCCCATTCTCAGGCAAGCGATGCATAAGGCCCACGGGGAACAGCTGTGGCAGCATCCAGCCTTTTTTAGTCACTTCTAAGTATAGACCTCTTTTTGTCAACTGCCTCCTTTCACAGGTGAATAGGTTAATCCGACCTCGCAAAAGATTAGCAATCATCCGCTTTGCTTATGCTCATTTCATATATATTGCTTGCTCAAGCTCTATCAGATGATGAATCACAGAGCTATTCGTTACACTTATCAAAATCTAATGGCATCAAGCATTGATCAAAGAATCTTACTCTCCTTGATCATCAAGCCATGCTATTGCAATCTAGTTAAGATTGACAGAATTCATCAAGTTCCTTCTCTGCTAATCTGATCATATCTGTCTAGCCATATCAATAGTCAACGCTCGACTTATTGATCTAGACTTCATGATAAAGAGTTCATCAGGCATTTTTACTTTCCATTTGGTCATGTCCACCTTATCTCATCAGCAGTTAACACCTGCAAGTCTCATCCAGGTACCTGCAGTTTAGTTCATTATGATATGCATGCTGCTCATTCTTTCTCTTTGCAGTTATCAGCAGATGCCTGCAAGTTTCTTCACAGGTACTTGCAAGCTTCTTTCATACATTCTGTCTGCTTCTAACTCTCATTTTACAGTGAACAACACACACTTGCAAGCTTCTTCACAGGTACTTGGAAGCTACTTCCACATATTTTGTCTGCTCCTAACTCTTTTCTTGCAGAGATTAGCAGACATTTGCAAGTTTTTTTACAGGTACTTGCAAGCTATTTTCATATCTTGTCTTCTCCTAACACTTTTTCTTGCAGAAATCAGCAGACACTTGCAAGTTTCATGACAGGTACTAGCAAGCTACTTTTATGTCCCATTTTTGCTTCTAACATCACTTTTGTAGAGACTAGCAGACACTTTCAAGACCATTTTAGGTATTTGCGAGTTATCTCCCTTCTATACTTTTCTCTCACCTTCGTTTTGCAGAACTCAGTAGAAGACACATATTCTTCGTTTTGCAAAGGCAAACTCAGGAACGCGTGAAGTGTACCTTCCATTTATGTCTTCACTAACTTTTCCTGCGCAGGAAAAAGATAGGCAATGGCTACTTTGTTAGGAGAAGCATCAGGTTCTATCTCCCTTTGTCTCCTCTTCCTTTGGGGTGGATCACGATTTTTGTGGGTCTCCAACTTTTTCGAACTTCCCTTCGGAACATAAAAAGTGTGGGGATTATGTTAACCCGGAAATCGGTGATCCTTCCCAAGGTAGCCAACTGGCTAGTCGCGACCGTCAGATTCTACCTGGAGTTCGCGACAAGTCCATAGTGTAGGCAGACAGATTTCTCTGTCCACCCAGCTCGCATAGCAATCGCGTGCCCTGCAGTACGACGGGCTATTCGCATAGCTCAACCTCGCAGGCCGCACGGTTAGGCCCACTAACCGCGCAGCATTTTTCCTTATAGGAGGCAATCCAAAGCAAACAGGGGGCAATCTATGTGATCTATCCCTTCAGTCCGCTAGGTCGCCCAGCCAGCGTCAACCCTGGACCAATTCAACCGCCGCGGGCTCGGCGGACTCATGCCCTGGCTCGCCATCAGAGGGTTTCTTCCCCAACAGGGGTGGCCTTCTCCTCAGGCCACCTTTTCTGCCTGCCCAGTGGCGGCCTGCTCCTCAGACTGCCCCCTCAGCAGCCCTAAGGGGCGGCGTGCTTCCCAGGCCGCCTCCCTTGCTGGCCCTTTCGCGACCTCGAGTGCCCAGGCCGCCTCCTTTGTCAGGCCGCCCACCAGGGGCGGCTTCCCTGTGTTAGGACGCCCACCAGGGGAGGCCTCCCTGCTTCAAGCTGCCCACCAGGGGCGGCCTCCTTGCCAGGCTGCCCACTAGGGGTGGCCTCCCTACTCCAGGCCTCCAACCAGTGGCGGCCTCCTTCCCAGGCCGCCCACCAGGGGCGGCCTCCCTGTGCTAGGCCACGCACTAGGGGCGGCCTCCCTGTGCCAGGCCGCCCACTAGGTGCGACCTCCTTGCCAGGCCGCCCACCAGGGGCGGCCACCCCTTGCCAGGCCGACCACCAGGGTCGACCTCCCTGTGCTAGGCCGCCCACCAGGGGCGGACTCCTTGCCAGGCCGCCCACCAGGGGAGGCCTCCGCTTACCAGGCCGCCCACCAGCGGCGGCCTCCCTGTGCCAGGCCGCCCACCAGGGGCAGCCTCCTTGCCAGGCCGCCCACTAGGGGTGGCCTCCCCTTGCCAGGACGCCCACCAGGGGCGGCCTCCCTATGCCAGGCCTCCCACCAGGGGCGGCCTCCTTGCCAGACTGCCCACCAGGGGCGGCCTCCTTACCAGACCGCCCACCAGTGGCGGCCTCCTTGACAGGCCGCCCACCAGTGGAGGGCTCCTTGCCAAGCCGCCCAACAGGGGCGGCCTCCCTGAGCCAGGCCGCCCACCAGGGGCGGCCTCCTTGCCAGGCCGCCCACCAGGGGCGGACTCCTTGCCAGGCCGCCTACCAGGGGTGGCCTCCTTGCCAGGCCGCCCACCAGCGGCGGCCTCCTTACTAGGCCGCCCACCAGGGGCGGGCTCCATGCTAGGCCGCCCACCAGGGGTGGCCTCCCTGCCAGGCCGCCCACCTGGGGCGGCCTCCTGCTTCAGGCCACCCCCTATGTCCAAAGGAGGCGGCCTGCCTTCTCCCAGTCTGCCCAGGCAGGCAGCTTGCTCAACAAGTCCGCATAGGTTGTCATGATGACATCACTGGGACCCGCTTCTAGATGATCTTCCCCGAGACTATAAATATCCCCCAATGCCTCTCATTTAAGGGGGGAGAGACAAGGCGCAAGAGGAAAACTCCCGCTGCCAGCAAGCCCTGCTGACTCAGATTTCCAGTCCTCCACAACTTTCCATCAGCTTGCTAGCAAGGCCTGCGGACTCAATTTTCCAGTCCTCCACAGCTTGCCAGCAAGGCCTGCAAACTCAGATTTTCAGTCCTCCACAGCTTGCCATCAGCTTGACAGCAAGGCTTGCGGACTCAGATTTCCAGTCCTCCACAGCTTGCCATCAAGCCGCGGGGCCTGCCAGCAGCTTCTTTTCCTTAGCCTCTGGCAACTCCTTCCTTAACTGCCAGCTTCCCCCTTTATACCCTTTATTGCTTTTTCATGTAAAGACACTTTGATCAAGTTGTAATCTTGTTTCTTGATTAGAGGAAAAGCCCGTCGCAAGTGTGACATTTAAGCCGCGGCGGGGAAAGCATGTTGTTGCCGCTGCTAGCGGCCCCCTCTATTCCTCTCAGCTCAGTTTAGCTCTCTCGGTGTCGATGTGCAAGAGCAACCGTCCAAGTAACTGTCAGCTTAAGCTTCTCTGTTGATCAAGCCTTCTCTGTTGATCAAGATCCGCTGTTGATCAACCTTCTCTGTTGAGCAAGCTTGCTCTCTGCTCAGCAAGCTTGCTCTCTTCTTAACAAACTTGCTCTCTGATCAGCAAGCCTTTTCTCTGCTCTACAAGTTTGCTCTCTGCTCAACAAGCTTGCTCTCTGCTCAGTAAGTCTTTTCTATGCTTAGCAAGCTTGCTCTCTGCTCAGCAAGCCTTTTCTCTGCCCAGCAAGCTTGCTCTCTGCTCAACAAGCTTTTTCTCTTCTAAGCAAGTTCCTTGCTGCTCATTAAGCTTCTCTGCTGGTCGTTTGTCATAGTAACCGTCTGCTCGACAACTCCTGATCATCCTCCTCTTCTCATCAGCCTTCCTAGATATTCTCGACAACCCTCTCCTCTATCCCCGGAACCTCTTTGACAAGCGCTTGCTCCACTCTCGAGCACTCAGAAGCTTCCTTCTTTCTTCTTCCCTCATGCCTTCTTTCCTTTTCTCCACTCAGCTTGTGAGACTGAACACACTCCCTCCGTGTTAGCTTCTCGGTGCCACTTTCGCGCATCAACATCGCCGTCACTGATTCCCGACCGGCTAGGGTTTCATCTTTTGAGGACTCAGATCCAGAAGGGTTTCTAGATCGAGATTTGCTCAACTCCTCAATCTTCCGATTCAATCGATGTTGTTAAGCCAAGAAGTTTCAGATCCAATCTTCCCGTGATTTCTCTTCGTCATTCTGATAAAGCCGCAAAGCCTAGAAGAAGAAATTTCTGGTCATCTATTGCAGATCTGAATAAGGAATCACTGTTTGTATTTCTATACAAAATTTATTTCATTCTTGTAGGAGAAATTTCACCGAGTGTAGGAGCTTTTGTCTCCGAGATTATAGGAAGCTTTATCTTCCGAGTATAGATCCGTTTTGTGGATCGAGGTTGTAGGAACGTTGTTCCGAGGGCAGGATTGATTTTCAATCCGACATAGTGGAGTTTCTGAGTCTAGTGTATTGCTAGATCGGTGAGGGAAAGTGGATGTAGCCCAGGTTGGGGAACCACTATAAAACTTGCCGCGTCTGTGTTTGTTTGGTAGATAGATATGTGCTTTGCTTTGTAATTTTTATTCTGCAAAAAGACGCACAATTCACCTATTCACCCCCCTCTAGGTTATTTAGGTAGGCAACTAAAAACTTTCAATTGGTATTAGAGGGAGGTTGATCGTTAAAAGGTTAACACCTTGATCAGATCCTTCAATAGTTGTCTTTTGAGATCTACGAAAAATGGACAAGGCTAGAGATTTTGCAAAGCTTCCTTTGTGCACCAAAAATAAATTTCCCATGTGGAAAGAGAGAATGAAGTTCTTTATGGAAGCTGTGGATCCAAGGATCTTCATGATAGTTGAAGAAGGTCCTTACATTCCCATGACCGTCTCCATTATAGATCCAACTAAGAAAGTCCCAAAGAAACTTATGGATCTAGATAAGGATGAGATTGCACTTGTTTCATTGGACAAAAAGGCAAAAAATATTATAGTAAGTGCAGTCGATGATTCAATGTTGCAAAACCTGATTCACTACCAGTCTGCAAAAGAGATGTGACAGTCACTAGTTACCTTAATGGAAGGTACCGAAGAAGTGAGGGATGATAGAAGATCCCTTCTTAATCAGAAGTATGAAGCTTTTCGACAAGGAAACAAAGATACCATTGCTGACACCTTTGAGAACTTCTTCAAGATAGTGAATGGGCTAAGGGTCTATGGAAGAGTCTTCACTAATAAGGAATTAAATGATAAATTCTTGGATCCTTGACTAAGGAATGGGATAACAAGGTCTGTGCTATAAGGTAGTTTGGAAAACTGGCCGAGACAAACCCTCAGAATCTCTTCGGCAAGCTTATGTCATATGAGCTTCAACTCAACACCAGGAAGGCTGGAGAAGAGAAGAGCAGGTCTGCATTCAAAGAGAAGTCTGTTGCTTTAAAGGCAGACACCTCTAAGAAGACAAAAGTTGTTCCTCCTACTCCAGCACAAGAAGCTAGTGAAGAAGAAACCTCAGAGCCAAGCACCTCAGGCTCGGAACTATCATAAGGAGAGTTCTCCATACTCTCTCGACAATTCAAGAAATTCTTGAACAAGATGAAGCAATGGAAAGGCAAGGATGCCTCCTATAGAATATCACGACATGATGGTGATCGTCAATGAAAAGGCTCAAGCAGCCATGACAGGTATAATTCTAAACAGAACAAACATGTTTCTACTGACATTATTTATTATTATTATAATAAGCCAGAACACGTCATCGCTGACTGCCCTCACAAGAAGAAGGAGGGTGGTATAAGAGAGGAAAAGAAATTCTCATACAACAAGAAGAGGACAGAGAAGAGCTTGATGGCCAAAAAGGGCAAGACTCTTAGTGACTCTGACTCATCTGAGTCAAGTGAAGAAGAAGAAGCTTATTTTGGGTTCATGGCTCAAACTGATGACGAACAAGAGCCCCAGTTCACTGGGAAGGTAAGATCTCACACTTCTCTTTCAGATTCTGAAGTTTCTGAACATGATTGTGAGGATAGCTCTTCTGATGATGAGTCAGAACTCATGACCCAATATAAGGAGTTAATCATGGCTTACGACAAATGTCGCCAAGTCGTTAAAACTCAGGCTAAAGAGATAAAGTCTATCAAAGATGAAGAGAGCGTCTTGAGAGATAAAGTATCAAAGACTGACTCGCTCGAAGAGAACTTCAATAATACTATTGAAGAATATAAGAAGGCTGTAGAGCACCTTGATCTTAAAGAGAAAATCATCAAAGAGTTGGAAGAACAACTCGATAATGAAAAGAAACTTGTTGAAAGTTTCTCGAAGCCTAAGAATGTTCTTCCATTCGTTGTTAAATTCTCATCTAAGGCCAAGGGTGCTGGACTAGGTCATGTAGAAGCTCCTAGTAAGTCTTCTAGGAGAAACAAGGCTCAACGAAAGAATAAGGCCGTCAAAAAGGTCTTAGCCAAAGAGAAGGGGAAAGCCCCTCAAGATCAGACCTCTTTCAAAAAGGTCATATTTCCCTCAAATGAGTTTGATCTTGACTCATCCTACGGACACTTTGATAGGCCTACCTATATAGAGCCAAAGTCCCGTTATCAATGATGGACTCGCCCCAGAAACTTTAGCGAAAGTGTCTTCAAGGCACCTTATGAAGAAGTGATTCTTCAGAGCTATGGCCCTTTCAATCATGGCCATAACTTCAAGAAGGCACCAAAGGCAAAGCCTGTTGTAGAATAGCCAGTGAAGGAGAAGAAAACATGTGATTGTAATCATCATGAAGCTTCTTCCTCCAAGAATGTCATCCCTGCTAGACCACAATTCCAAAAGGTCAAGCAGGAGAACATAAGATAAAGATACAATAGATTTGACTGCTGGTGTTGTGGCAGAATTGGTCACTTTGCCATTTATTGCTGGTTTAATCCCAGATATACTGCAACCCCACATGTTGGAAATATGAGGAAGGCCACTTCGAATGCTAATATTCGTAGGGGGAGTGTTCTTTTCCGATACCAAGCACCCAAACGTATTTGGGTTCCTAAGGCAAACTGATTGTGATTGCAGGTATGTCCAAAGGCCACCAAAATGCCAATCTAGTATTTGGACAGTGGATGCTCTCGGCATATGACCGGGACAAGAAGCCAAATTCAAAACTTTACTCCAATCGTGAATGGGCCGAAGGTCATCTTTGGAGGTTTAGACCGTGGAATCACTAAAGGCTACAGTATGATTACGAACGGTAATGTATCATTCTCAGATGTGGCTTACGTTTAAGGTTTGAAACATAACCTTATATGCACAAGCCAACTCTGCGATAAAGGATGCATAGTTGAGTTTCACGCTAATAAGTGCTTGATAAAATCTGTTGATAATATGGAAACGATTCTATCCGGCACTCGAAGCAGAAACATATTTTGCTTGAATTTCATTTGTATAGATTCTTCGACACCAGTGTGATTTTTAGCAAAAGATAGTGCGTCGCTTGGTGACCAATTGCACAAGAGACTAGCACATATTAATTTCAAAACTATTAATAAATTATTTTCAATGAACTTAGTACGCGATGCCCCAAATGTCAAGTACGTCAAAGATAGATCTTGTCATGCATGTGTAAAAGGCAAGCAAACACGGGCTACCTTTAAAAGCGTTATTGGCAAGGACTCTAATAGATGTCTTCATCTACTGCATATGGACTTATTTGGTCCACTGTAAATTAGAAGTTTGGGAGGTAAGGATTATACGTTAGTAATTGTTGATGATTACTCACGCTTTGCGTGGGTGTTCTTTTTGAAACACAGGTCAGATACCTTCGACATCCTTACTAATTTTGTCAAGCAAGTTCAAAACGAGTACAACTTCTCCATAGTCAAAATCAAAAGTGACAATGGAAAAGAGTTCAAGTCTGGGGCCATGACAGAATTTTGTGAAAGCTTAGGTATCTTTCATGAGTTTTCCTCTCCACGTACTCCTCAACAGAATGGAGTGGCTGAGAGAATGATTAGAATGCTCATAGAGGCCTACAGGACCATGTTGAGTGATGCTTCACTTCCGGAGTACTTTTGGGCTGAAGCCGTCAACACTGCATACCACGTGCAAAATCGAGCCCTCATAAAGAAAATCCACGATAAGACACCTTACGAACTTCTGAAGGGCAGGAAACCGACAGTCTCATATTTTAGAATCTTTGTCTGTAAATGCTTCGTGCTCAACAATGGCAAATATCATACTACTACGTTTAGAGAAAAGAGTTTTGAAGATATTTTTGTAGGTTATAGTAGTCATAGTAAGGCATACATGATCTTTAATAGAAAAACCTTGGTTGTGGAAGAATCGATACTTGTTGTATTTGATGAGACGAGTTTGCTGCAAAGCAACTCTTCTAGTGCGCTTATTGAAGATGCAGGTGCAAAGCTGAAAGAAATTAACTTGGATGGACCGTCCGAAGATAAAGGTGAAAAGTTCATCAAGATCACCACTCCAACCCCTATTGGAGAGGCTGATGATCAAGATGAAGAAGTCATCCAAGATGAAGAAGTCACTCCAATGATAGAAAACAATCCACATGCAAGGACACTAGAGCTCATACATCTGAAGGATCACCCGATGGACCAAATCATAGGAGATCCCCAGGATGGTGTCAGAACTCTAACAGGTATAACTAATGAGAATCTATATCTAAGTTTTCTCTCACAGGTTGAACCAAAGAAGTTTGAGGAAGCAAACTCTGACGCATCGTGGATAATGGCGATGGAAGAAGAACTAAACAAGTTCAAGTGTTACAAGGTATGGAAGCTTGTTCCAAGACCCAAAGGTAAGAATGTCATTGGGACAAAATGGGTCTACAGGAACAAAATGGACGAGGATGGACTGATAGTAAAGAACAAGGCCAGACTTATCGTAAAAGGCTATTGTCAAGAAGAAGGAATCGACTTTGACCAGACGTACGCTCTAGTGGCAAGGCTGGAGGGAATAAGGTTATTCCTAGCATATGCTGCACTCAAAGGTTTCACTGTCTAACAGATGGACGTGAAGTCTGCTTTCCTTAATGGTGACCTAAAGGAAGAGGTTTATGTGAAACAACCTCCAGGTTTTGTTGATTCTAACTTTCCTCATTAAATTTATTTACTGCATAAAGCGTTATATGGCCTAAAACAAGCTCCTCGATCTTGGTATGAGACGCAGTCTAGCTTTCTACTTGAGAATAAGTTCACAAGGGGAAAGATAGATAAGACATTATTTCTTAGGGAAATTAAAGGCAAGATTTTGCTAGTGCAAATCTATGTTGACGACATTATTTTTGGCTCTACTGATGACAACCTCTGCAAGAAGTTTTCAAAACATATGCAAGTGAAGTTTGAAATGAGCAGTATGAGCGAGCTTATGTATTTCTTAGGGTTTCAAGTGAAACAGTCTGAATATGGAATTTTCATTTCACAGACCAAGTTCACCAAAGAGCTGGTTAAGAAATTCGGAATGCAGAACACAACCTCGATGAGGACTCCAATGGGTTCAACTATGTCTCTGGACAAGGATGAAAAAGGGAAACCTTTTGATGAAACCAAGTACAGAAGCATAATTGGATCCTTGCTCTACCTTACGACAAGTAGACCTGACATAATGTTTTCAACATGTGTCTGTGCTAGATTTTAGGTGAACTCTAAGGAATCTCACTACGCTGCTGCAAAGCGGATTTTGAGATACCTTAAAGGTACACCAAATCTTGTCTTATGGTACCCAAGAAGTAATGACAGCGAACTAATAGGTTTTTCAGATGCAGATTTTGCAGGGATCAAAGACGACAGGAAAAGCACTTCCGGGACATGTCAATTCTTTGGAAGAAGACTTATCTGTCACAACCCGCATTTTCACTGCATATAAAAACATATCAGAGTAAGGGAAAATGCGCATCATGATGCCACGTCAGCAGGGGATAACTGCGGACGCTCAGGCAGACACCTACTTAAACATGAAGAAAGATTCATTCAGTTATTTAAAGGAAAATCAGCTAAATGCAATAGTTAGCCGTATCCCTCGACTTAGTGGCTCACTTAGTCCACGAATCAAAATATAGTTATACGCTGCGAAAAAATACTTGTTTAGATTGACTCAAACATCCTACAAGAGTATAAACGTCCCCAAATGTCAACTCATGTTGTGCAAGACTCTAAATTTATAATATTAGTAAGGATAGCTTTTACGTCGCCAAATATAATAAGTTAGAGTTTTTAAATTATGTAGTGCATGAAGTAATTGTAGTAGATTTTATTCTTAAAAATACCTAACATGCATTCCTGGCATAAATTATCCCAAAGGGCAACCAATCCACATCCACATATAGAAAAACTATGCAGCTAGCAAGTATGAAAAAGTAACAATACTTTGGGTGTCAACAAACTGACACGAACCCACATACAGAAAAGTATGTCTGAACCTGTAACTAAATAAACAACAAACTACCTCGTTGAGATGAGGTAACAACTACAACCAACACTACCGCCCAGAAACTCCAAAACTAGCTCTGCTATCTGCTACTGCTCTGAACCTGAGGCATTCAAAAGACATAACACCTCAGCAAGAAGGAATAAATTGTGGCAGAAAATAATAAGCCCAAATAAACAAAGGTCAAAGGGGTACCAACCCAAGACCAACAGTACTGAAATAAAGTACAAAAGAGGAATAAGTCATCATCATGAAGAAGAACTCTTATGTGATTCATCACGTACAACAATAATACACCAGACGCACAAGGCTATAAGGTGACAACATGAATAATTCGTAAGGAAGAAATACAAATCCTTTATTAGGCACCTGTGGTCGACTTTACCCAAAAACACGGGCGAGGTGGTCACTCGTGGACACACCACCCAAAAACACAGGCGAGGTGGTCACTCTTGGACACACCACCCAAAAACACGAATATTAAATCCGTCTAACTGCGAGGGAGTCTCATACTCTCCACCATACACCGCAGACACCCAAAAGCCGGGTACACTTCCACAGGGCACTAATGAAGGAAACAACCATTGTGGAGGTGGAATCGTCCACTAACTCCCGCAATCAAGGAACTCAAAGAAACCACAACACAAATATCTCGAGATTTGGCTAGTCAGATTCTACTTGACACTTCTACTTTCAAGACACAGTTGATCAACTTCTAGGAGCAATTTACAATCCAAGATAAACTCTAATGCGTTTAATAACAAAAGCTAAGGCATTTAAAGTCATCATTAAGACACATCAGGAATGATTAAACCTAACCAGACAAGATCGAGCTTACCATGACAAAACCTTACAACATCATGTGATCATTGAAACGGTTAATTATAACAATAACTTGGAAGAATTAGCGCAGAAAATTTTAAAAACATGAAAATATAGTCGTTACCATCAAATCATACATGGAGAAACGAGGGGAAACCACCACTTGCCTTGGTTTAACCGGAAAAGTCCACCAAATCACTACACGTCATAGATCGGGGCAAAAGGATGCGGGAGGAGTTGAAATCTGAACAAGAACGGCCGAAAAGGAGGTTAGGGCCAAAAAACCCTAATGAGAAATCTCTAGAAACAGGGAAGATATTACCACGATGGCATAGCTCTCGGCGAGAGCTTTCCAGATCTATACTCTGTTGAAGATTTCGAGCACCGGAGCACCGTCGTCGGCCACCGGAAGAAGTACGGATGGACGACCTATTCCTCACATGCGCTCTGGTTCAGGAAGAGGAAGAAATTCTCGGTCGGTTTAATGATGAAGAAGAAGAAGAAAGTATTTATACTCAAACAGCAGAAATAAACCGGGTTCAACTAAAACCGATTTTCCGAGACAGAAGGAACGGGTCACTCGAATACTATAGGGGTACTACTCGGGTACAGCAAGGGATACTCGAGTACAAGAAAAATACTACTTGAGTAGTAAGGTGACAACTCGAATACTCGAAAAGAACTACTCGAGTAGTAAGATCACTACTCGATTACATGAAAAGACCTACTTGAGTGCCAGACAACTACTCGAGTACTAGAAAGGAACTACTCGAGTAGTAAGGTAACTAATAGAGTACAGAAGAGAGCTACTCGAGTACTTATAAGGCATCTACTCGAGTACTCAAAAGGAACTACTCGAGTAGTAAGGCAACTACTCGAGTACTCGAAAGGAACTACTCGAGTAGTAAGGTAACTACTTGAGTACAAGAAGAGACCTACTCGAGTACTTATAAGGCAGCTACTCGAGTACTCGAAAAGAACTACTCGAGTAGTAAGGCAACTACTCGAGCACAAGAAGAGACCTACTCGAGTACTTATAAGGCAGCTACTCGAGTACTCGAAAAGAACTACTCGAGTAGTAAGGCAACTACTCGAGCACAAGAAGAGACCTACTCGGGTACTTATAAGGCAGTTACTCGAGTACTCAAAAAGAACTACTCGAGTAGTAAGGTAACTACTCGAGTACAAGAAGGGACCTACTCGAGACGCAGGAATTTCACTCGAGTCAAGCCTTGCTGGAAAAACAATTTCTTTGCAAATGTAACCTTTTGATCAAACTATATGAATGAGTAGTAAAAGACATTTTGAATAGTACTATAATATTAAAGTAATCATACTTATATATTTTTGAACAAGGAAACTACGAGATCAAAATGGAGGCCCAAATGATTGCCGAATTAAACGAAACTCACGGCGTAGGCGAATACTGACGCTACGAACACAATGACGAAGTCAAAACCAAAATTCGATGAGCCATTCCCGAGATATTAATCTTCAAGGTATATGGCGAACATAAACAATCCAAAACTTCAATCGCGCGCCGAGACTCCAAAAATGCTCGGATTGCGACGAAACTTGACGAGCAAGCCCAAAATTACAGAACTTAAATTCCAATTGCAAAATTTTCCCATTAAAACAAGAATTCGGCCGACTCGACCGCACAAACGAGAAAATTCATTAGCGACATTGTGTCGTCAACTCGACACTAAAAGTAATGCCACGACGTCATAAATATGACGTTGCCCATTCGAATAAAATTATCGAAAAATCGGGGGCGTTACAGTCACTCCCCCTAAAAAGAAGTTTCGTCCTGAAACTTAACACAACTCCAAAACCAAAAGAAAATGATAAAATAAAACATTACTAAAAACATAACGACATACCAGAAACTAAGAGAAGAGGTGCGGATGAGATTCCCTCATCGCCTATTCCAATTCCCACGTCGCGCTCTCGATGTCTTGATTTATCCAAAGAATCTTGACCACTGGGATGGTCTTTCTCCGCAACACACGCTCTTGAGAATCCAGAGTACGAATAGGTTCTTCCATATACGTAAGGTTGGGCTGAATCTGGGTATCGAGTCGAGGACTTGACGATCATTACATACGCACTTCTACAACTGGCTCACATGGAACACATCATGGAAACCAGGGAAGGTTGCAGGCAACTCCAGCCTATAAGCTGACACTCCGATGTGCTCAAGAATCTGTAAAGGTCCCACATACTGGGGGTCTAACTTGTGGTTCCTTCCAAACCTTTTAATGCCAGACATTGGAGAAACTTTCAGAAAAACCAAGTCTCCAACGGCAAACTCCAGACCGACCCTTCGCTGATTGGCATACTTCTCATAGCGCTCTTGAGCCACACGGAGCTTCTCTCGAATATGAGCCACAACACAATTCATCTCTTCAAGGGCTTCCGGACCTAGCAACGGTCTCTCACCAACTTCAGCCCAAAATAAAGGAGTTCTACAATGCCTCCCATATAAGGCCTCAAACGGGGCCATCTGCAGACTCTCTTGATAACTATTATGGTATGCAAAATCCATGAGTTTGAGACGCTCATCCCAAGCACCACCATGTTCCAAAATATAACATCTGATCATATCTTCTACGATCTGATTTACCCTTTCCGTCTGACCATTCGTCTGCGGATGATAGGCGGTGGAATACCTTAAATTGGTACCCAACGCCTCCTGTAAACTCTTCCAAAAGCGAGATGTAAATCTGGAGTCCCGATCTGATACAATGCTAACAGGCACGCCATGCAACCTGATATACTCTTCGAGATATAGCTCAGCTATCTTCTTCATTGAATACCCAATCTTAAACGGGAGAAAGTGAGCACAATTTGTCAATCTGTCAACTATCACCCAAACAGAGTCGTGCCCATGGGGAGATTTTGGTAGACCGATGATAAAATCCATTGAAATACTCTCCCATTTCCAACTTGGAATATCAAGCAGTGTCAATTTACCACCAGGCCTTCTATGATCAGCTTTAACACGCTGACACGTAAAACATTCTGATACAAACTTCGCGATATCATTGTTCATCCCTGACCACCAAACAATTTGCTTTAGATCCTCATACATCTTAGTTGAACCAGGGTGGTAGGCTACATTAGAACCATGAGTTTCAGCACGAATCTTAGCCTGAATATCGCTGAAGGCGGGGACACAAAATCTACCCCGATACTTCAAGGTGTCCAACTCATCCACAGAGAAATCAGGTAACTCTCCCTTCACAGTTCTATTCCGGAGGTGTAACAAATCCGGATCATCCTTATGATGTGCTACAGTAAGGGAATTCCAAGAGGGTTCTTCTGCTTGTAGACTAGCAGGCACAGTACTACTCCCAACCTTAATATCCATCAACAAAAATTCTTCTACCAAGGACTGTCCTAACAAGTTAAAAATTTTAGCGGTCTTTCTACTCAAAGCATCGGCTACTACATTGGCCTTTTCTGGATGATAAAGAATTTTCACTTCATAATCAGCCACATATTCTAACCACCGAAGCTGGCGCAGATTTAGTTCCTTCTGAGTGAAGACATACTTCAAACTCTTATGGTCCGTATAGATCTTGCACAACGCGCCATACAATAGGTGTCGCCACAACTTCAACGCATAAATTACGGCAGCAAACTCCAAATCGTGCGTAGGATAGTTCCTCTCGTGAATCTTTAGTTGCTTCGATCCATACACGATCACCTTACCATCTTGCATTAAAACACAACCAAGTCTGATATGTGACGCATCAACATACACAACATATTCAATTCCTTCAGTAGGTAAGGTTAAAATTGGAGCAGTACATAATCTCTTCTTCAGTTCTTAAAAAGCCTCTTCACACTTATCACTCCAAATGAACGCAGTATTCTTCTAAGTAAGTCTAGTTAGAGGAGCAGACAATACTGAAAATCCTTCCACGAATCTTCTATAATAGCCAGCCAGGCCTAAGAAGCTCCTAATCTCCTTACGTGTAGAATGTCTCTCCCATTCCATCACAGTAGAAATCTTGGTCGGGTCTACAAAAATACTGTCCTTGCTTACAACATGACCTAGAAAGGACACCTGAGATAGTTAGAACTCATATTTGCTCAACTTCGTATATAGCTTATGCTCCCTCAGGGTTGACAAGACAGAACACAAATGCTGAGTATACTCCTCAACATTGCGGGAATACACCAATACATCATCTATAAACACAATAACGAATTGGTTCAAGACATCCTTAGATATACTATTTATTAAATCCATGAAAGCATAGGGTGCATTGGTTAAACCGAAAGACATCACCAAAAACTCATAATGTCTATTCCGCGAACGAAACACGGTTCGGGGAATGTCTACCTCACGAATTCTCAACTGGTGGTAGCCTGAGCGAAGATCGATCTATGAAAATACCGAGCTACCACTCAACTGATCGAACAAATCATCAATCCTTGGCAGGGGATATCTATTATTAATGGTTACCTTGTTCAATTCCCTATAATCGATGCAAAGCCTCATCGATCTATCTTTCTTCTTGACGAATAAAGCAGGAGCACCCCATGGAGAAGAACTTGGTCTAATAAAACCATACCTCAGCCACTCATCGAGCTGAGTACGTAACTCATCCAACTCACGCGGAGCCATATGGTACGATGCTTTGGCAATAGGACGAGTACCTGGCTCGAGGTCTATCACAAACTCTATCTCCCTTTCAGGAGGAAGTCCTGGAAGACTATCAGGAAAGACATCTGGAAAATCTCGTACCACCGAGACATCCTCAAGATGTGGTGTAACAAAAGCTGTTTCCAGGGCAGAAATAGAAACTAAAAATGCCTAGCAACTAGACTCTATAGCACGACAAGCACATACCGCAGAAATGACAGGGGAATCTTTGTCCTGAAATCCATAGACGCTCATAGGTTGTCCGTCGTCCATTCTGAAATCCAATCGCTTAGCCTTGTACTGGATGACCATATCATACTTGGACAGTCAGTCCATGCCCAAAATCATGTCGAAATCAGCCAGATCTAAAATCATCAGATCCGCATACGCCAGAAAATTGCCAAGATTGATGGGGCATCTCAGAACTCCTTGATTAGATATTAGCAAATCACCGGAAGGGAGCTTAACATTAAAGGAGTCTCCTAATTGATCCACACCCAGGCGATGTTTATCAACAAACCTCCGGGCCACGAAGTAATGGGTGGCACCCGAATCGAAAAAAACGAGCGCCCACCTATTCCTCACCTTAAACTCCCCTGATATCACTTGAATAGAGGATTGAGCTTCCTCGCTGGTCATCACGTTCAGCTTTCCTTTTCCTTTATCTAGGTTCGGTGGTGGTGGCAGAGCTCAAAGTGGGGCAGGCTGCAGTGGGGGCTGAGCATGGGGGCACGAAGACTTCCGGTGTCCCTTCTGCCCACACTGGAAGCAAATCCTTTCCTTCATCCAGCACCGACTCACATCATGACCCTTCCTTCCATAGAATGAGCACACTAGCTCTCCCATGGGTGCAACTTGGATGACGTGCACCTGTTGCTGCTTCAGGGTGGCAGTCCTCTTGAAACGTCTTTCGTAAGGGTGGCCGGGATGACCACAAAAACTACACACTTCCTTACTTTTCTTCTTCGAAGAAAGGCCAGATTCCCTGTAGCTACCATCCTCAACGCCTTTCCTTTTCTCCTTCCTCACCGCAGCACCGCGGTTCTTAGCATTTTCAATCGCCTCCACTATCAAAGCAGCTTCCACTGCTTCAGCATAACGTTCAGCTCGGTAAGCACAAGCCAACTGCTGGACATCGCTTCTTAGTCCTCCAAGGAAACGCTTCACTCTACCCTCCTCAGAAGCTACCAAATCGGGAGCAAACCTTCTCAGTTTGCTAAACTCAATCTCATACTCGCTCACGGTGAGCTGTCTCTGCTTCAAATGCAGTTATTCATCAGACGGTCCTGCTCGACCGAGGGTAGAAACCTTTTCAGCAGCATCTTCTTCAAAGATTCCCAGGAAAATCCTTCCTTCAGACCCTCTCTTTCCCGAATCCACCAAATCTTTGCCAGGCCTTTTAACTAATAGGCTGCAATCATCACCTTATGTGCTTCTAGAATTTCGGAACACGAAAACATCTCCTCGATGGAGATGATCCAATCATCTATAATCATAAAGTTAGCACTCCCGTCGTAGGTGGGAGATCCCAACCACTGAAAGTGCGATATGAAATTCATTTCTGGTGGTATCGCCATTAGGGGCCCCAGAGGAGCAGGGGTATCAGGCACGGCTTGGACCAAGGCAGGCTCTTGCAATAAAGGTTGCTGCGCGGGAGCGACCGACAATAAAGACTCAATTTGCGATTACATCGCAACCAATTGTCTCGACAGAGCCTAATTACTCTAACACAGACCCTCGATAATCGCATCACTTTACGCACCTGATGACTCACCCTAAGATTGGGGAGTCGACCTCATCGTAGGACGCTTTGGCGGCATTCTAAAAAGCAAACGGACAACTCATCGAAATCCTAGATTACAACAAAGCAACTCAACTAGTTCAAACCATACTTGTAAGACACTTGCTTATGCTGCAACTTGCTCTGGGATTTTACAATGATGTTATGTCCTACTTAGGATGATATCCTCTTATCCTATTGACTCTTGTGCCTATGATATGAATGCATGGATTCTTTATTCTTATTTAAAATCATGTGTGTACATGTGTCATCATGTAAACCTTAACTTAGCACGCGTGCTTATGCGATGATATGCAATATATGCAGTGTTATGCATTCTAAAAAAACCTTAATGTGTGCATGAGCGGCGTACACATGAAATATTATGCATCCCATACTACATAACATCGCATGCAACGAGAAAATAAAACGTGTTAATGGGCACTCATGTGATGGTGGTTGTGCATCCCATACTACATAACCGTCACATCTTGCGTCCTATGGTGGATCCATATACATACACATATTATGCATCTCATACTACATAATATGCCCCATATACTTCTTATCATGCTATGAGTGTAGTGACTATGCTTTGACTAAGATGTACTGATGACACATCGGTGTGTGTATGAAATGTCACTAAACAACTAAAACTAACAAGAGAAGGTTGTCTGACCAATTGTCAAGCAACCTCCCTCTTATACTGTCACAACCCGCATTTTCACTGCATATAAAAACTTATCCGAGTAAGGGAAAATGCGCGTCATGAAGCCACGTCAGTAGGGGATAACTGCGGACGCTCAGGCAGACACCTACTTAAACATAAAGAAAGATTCTTTCAGTTATTTTAAGGAAAATCGGCTAAGTGCAATAGTTAGCCGTATCCCTCGGCTTAGTGGCTCACTTAGTCCACGAATCAAAATATAGTTATATGCTGTGGAAAAATACTTGTTTAGATTGACTCAAACATCCTACATGAGTATAAACATCCCCAAAGGACAACTCATGCTATCCAAGACTATAAATTAATAATATTAGTAAGGATAGCTTTTACGGTCGCCAAATATAACAAGTTAGAGTTTTTAAATTATGCAGTGCATGAAGTAATAGTAGTAGATTTTATTCTTAAAAATACCTAACATGCATTCCTAGCATAAATCATCCCAGAGAGCAAGCAATCCACATCAACATATAGAAAAACTATGCAGCTAGCAAGTATCAAAAAGTAACAATACTGTGGGCGTCAACAAACTGACACTAACCCACATACAGAAAAGTATGTCTGAACCAGTAACTAAATAAACAACAAACTACCTCGTTGAGACGAGGTAACAACCATGGCAAACACTTCCTCCCAGAAACTCCAAAAATAGCTCTGCTATCTTCTACTGCTCTGAACCTGAGGCATTCAAAAGACAGAACACCTTAGTAAGAAGGAACAAATCGTGGCAGAAAATAATAAGCCCAAATAAACAAGGGTCAAAGGGATACCAACCCAAGACCAACAGTACTGAAATAAAATACAAAAGAGGAACAAATCATCATCATGAAAAAGAACTCTTACGTGATTCGTCACGTACAACAATAAAACACCAGACGCACGAGGCTATAAGGTGACAACATGAATAATTCATAAGAAAGAAATACAAATCCTTTATTAGGCTCCTGCGGTCGACTTTACCCAAAAACACGGGCGAGGTGGTCACTCGTGGACACACCACCCAAAAACTCGGGCGAGGTGGTCACTCTTGAACACACCACCCAAAAACACGAATATAAAATCCGTCTAACTGCGAGGGAGTCTCATACTCTCCACCATACACCGCAGACACCGAAAAGATGGGTAGACTTCCATTGGGCACTAATGAAGGAAACAACCACTGCGGAGGTGGAATCGTCCACTAACTCCCACAATCAAGAAACCCAAAGAAACCACAACACAAATATCTCGAGATTTGGCTCGTCAGATTCTACTTGACACTTCTACTTTCAAGACACGGTTGATCAACCTCTAGGAGCAATTTACAATCCTAGATAAACTCTAACACTTTTAATAACAAAAGCTAAGGCATTTATAGTCATCATTAAGACACATCAGGAATGATTAAACCTAACCAGAGAAGATCGAGCTTACCATGAAAAAACCTTACAACATCATGTGATCGTTGAAACGGTTAATTATAATAATAACTTGGAAGAATAAGCGCAGAAAATTTTAAAGACATGAAAATATAGCCGTTACCATCAAATCAGACAAGGAGAAACGAGGGGAAACCACAAGTTGCCTTAGTTTAATCAGAAAAGTCTACCGAATCACTCCACGTCGTAGATCGGGGCAAAAGGATGCGTGAGGAGTTGAAATCGGAACAAGAATGGCCGAAAAGGAGGTTAGGGCCGAAAAACCCTAACGAGAAATCTCTAGAAATGGGGAAGATATTACCACGATGGCATAGCTCTCGGTGAGAGATTTCCAGATCTATACTCGGTTAAAGATTTTGAGCACCGGAGCACCGTCGTCTGCCACTGGAAGATGTACAGACAGACGACCTATTCCTAACACGCCACTCTGGTTCGGGAAGAGGAAGAAATTCTCGATCGATTTAATGATGAAGAAGAAGAAAGTATTTATACTCAAACAGCAGAAATAAACCGGGTTCAGCTAAAACCGGTTTTCCGAGACAGAAGGAACGGGCCACTCGAGTACCATAGGGGTACTACTTGGGTACAGTAAGGGATACTCGAGTATAAGAAAAGTACTACTCGAGTAGTAAGGTGACAACTCGAGTACTCGAAAAGAACTACTCGAGTAGTAAGATCACTACTCGAGTACATGAAAATAGCTACTCGAGTGCCAGGCAACTACTCGATTACTCGAAAGGAACTACTCGAGAAGTAAGGTAACTACTCGAGTACAAGAAGAGACTGATGTAAAATTATTAAGCGGAGAAGGTGTTATGCGTGGAGAAGGCAAAGTTAAGGGAGGAGAAGGTGAAAGTGTAGTTGTGGGATGTTCTTCGATTCTATATTCGATGAAGGCAAGTATACCTTGTCGCATATAATATAGGATATTAAGTTGAATATCAAGGTCGTATTACCCGGGGCGAATTGAGTACTTCTACATCAAGGAGTTACTATTATCTTATCAATTAAAAGTTATTTTGGGGTTGCGTACTAAATTAGAGAAGTGAGAATGTTTTACTTGCAAATTAGAGAAAAGCTAAATGATAATTAAGCGATAGTACTCGATTGAGAATTAACTCGGCATAAGTTGATCAAAAGATGCAATAATAAACTTTTTTAATTAACAAGGCAAGAGACCTTGACCGCGGAGGTTCTAAAAGCAAGAACATTCTTCTCTCAAAGTCATGCCCATCTGAGTTTAGGAAGGTCTGACCGAACTTTCGTCCGAATCGGAGGCCTAAAACCCGCTTTATGCTGTGAACCCCTTTATTGGATTTTACTCCAATCCGGGAGATTTGAACGCCTGCCTCTCTCGAGGGGTGCGAACAACTCCCTTTACTCTTGAGTCTCATTTCAAACTTTCAGCCTCTCGGCTAGCCCAGAATGAAAGCAAAGGTGGAGAGTATATATCGATGATATACCTCCAATCCGTGATAAATCAAGAGTAATTCAAGGCTAACCATAGAAAGAAAAGGTAAGATTCAAAGCATCATAACCTAATCACTCGAACCTCGGATCAGCAAAATTGAGTACATGGAGGATTAGTTAATCATGGTGAGGTGGAAGAGGGGGGATGAGTAGTAAAGCATAAAGACACAAAGTAGTAAAGAGAAGAAAACAAGAGCACTTTTATTAAATTAAAGCGAGCTTACAGCATGAAAATGAACGAGATTACAAGTTCATGGAAATGAAAATCCTATTCTAGCCCTATCATTAGCAACTAAAGCATTAACAAAAGCTATTACAAAAGCTTAACTAAACTAGGATTAAGAAAAATACAAAGTAAGAGAGAGAGAGAAAGAGGGGAAAAGCATAAAAAGGAACATTAAACAAAGGGGCAGAACCTCCCCCTCTCAGCCAAAAAAGTGCCCCTAAACCCTTGGGGAAGGGCTCAATTTATAGATTTTTTTGGGGATGGGTCATGCCCCCCTGACATGCCCTGGTCGGGCGTGTACCTGGGGCGTGATACGGTCGGTGCGACTTTTTCGTGCTGAAATTAATTACTGGAGTTGACGGGCGTGGTTGTTGAAGTACATGCCCATATGTCACGCCCGGGTCAGGCGTGACCCGGGGACCTGACACATTCGGTGCGACTTTTTCGTGCTGAAATTAATTGCTGGAATTGACGGGCGTGGTTGTTGAAGTACACGCCCATATGTCACGCCCGGGTCGGGCGTGACCCGGGGGCATGACACATTCGGTGCGACGGTGGAGCGGGAAAAATGAGCGCATTGCGGCGATTCCTCGGAACCTGGGGACACGCCTCTGGAACACGCCCGTGTCGGATGTGACACGGGCGTGACAGAGGGCGTGTACACTAAGTTTCCACGAAATTTAGTTTCAGACTAATTGCTTCATTCCTCTGGGTTACACGCCCTAGGTACACGCCCGGGTAGGGCGTGACCCGGGGGCGTGGCACAGCAAAATTCAGCTGAAAGCCGTGAAAACCTGCAAAAAGAAGAAAAACGCATTAGCGACAAAAATATATACAAAGGGGAATCAAAATAAGCACTTTACAAGACATGATTTGCTTTAAAACCCTGAAAATACCGTAATAAAATTGACTGCAAACCGTATTATCAAATTTCCATAAGCTTAAGTTTTGCTTGTCCCCAAGCAAAGATATAAAAACTAGCTAATCATAAAAAGTGACTAATTCAAAAAGTTTTAATCATGCTTACACAAGTACTATGAGAAATTCCAGGTAGGAAGAATGTAAAACGTAAATCTAAAACAATTATTTTGGTATGGTTTAACTTTTATAAACTTTACTTAACGAAAATATATCATCCAGAATTTTGACGAGATTCTTTAAATAAATTTAAGCAAGGCAACGAAAATGAAAAGAACATATTGAGTTGTTACTAGATCCAAGCAACGCATTATAATTATATCAATTCAATAACAAAAATCTAAGTTTAAATCCAGAACTAAAACTGATTTACTTTTCTTCTTTTCGTAGCTGTTAAATAAGATTTAAAAGGCGTGAATCAAAAGCACTCAATAGGACCGAAACGTTTGGTTTAGGATCATGAATAGGAGTGAAATTCAAAGATAAACGCGGAGGTTTAAAATCACATTAAACCAAAACAAAGAGTTTCAAAAAAAATTTTATTTTAAACAAAAAATATATATTTTTTCTTTCTTTTTCTTCTTTATTATTATTTTTTTTCTTCATTTTTTTTCTTTTTTCAAAACAAAGGCCATAAATTTTTTTTTTCATTTTGAATTGGCCAAATAAAATCAAACATTGCTTTTGAGTACACTTTTTTCAACAATTTCTCCAAAGATAACCCAAAATTTCCTATCATGATTATGAAAATTTTTGAATGAAACTCAAAAAAAATTTATTAGGGTGATTAGATGGGTAGGAATTTTGGCTTTGGTGAAAATGAAATGCTATGTGGAGTTATCAAACGAAATTGGAAAAAAGGCTCAAAAATGGCTAACTAGTGGTAAAAGATTTTAGGTTTGCAGGAAAGCTCAAACGTAAACAAAAACAGCCTAATAATTTTCAAACTTTTTAAATTTATTTAAAACATAGATTTGAAAATTTTCAAAAAACAAGTCCGAGATAATAAAAGAAGATTGATGAAATTATCTTGAAAATATAAATAATATGTGACTTGGATCATTCATATCTACTAAGTTATTCAAAAGTTGTCCTTACAAAAATTATCTAAAAACGAAAAGAAAAATAGTGGATGATGAATTTTAGAGAAAGTGAAGAAAATAAAGAACGGAAAACTATAATAGAAATGCGCGTTTTAGAGAAATATTTCACTTTAACATGCTACCGTGAATTAGAAACACAGCATGACCAACATTTTAATTGTGAAATATGATTAAAAAAATGATTAGAAAAATTATAATTAACTACGTTGTTTATAAAGAATTTTGAGAAAAACAAAACACAAACATGGGGTACTATTGAAATACCAAAATGCAGCTATATATATATTTTTTGGTTTTTTGGATTTTTGAAGAATATTTACAAAAAGTAAAAGATATTTACAAAAAGCAAAAAGAAGGAGGAAGCCCTCCCCCAAGCTTAAAATCTACATTGTCTTCAATGGAGAAGGAGGTTGGAGAACGATAGAAAATTAAAGTACAGAAATGAAAGACAGAATTGAAAAACAGGTACTTCCCCGGTTTTATTTTGCAGCGAAAGCTGAGTGATGCCGCTCCCCCATGCTGGTGCTTTGAATCTTCAGGAAAGGTCTTCTGTTGGACTTTGTGATGGATTTAGAAGCATTGGCGGCGGTGATTTTAGAAGCCGCAACTTTTGGAGCCGTCCGGGGCAAAAAGTGTAAAATAAAGAAAACAGAAAAAAAAGATTTGGGTTGCCTCCCAAGAGCGCCCTTTGTTTATAAAGGTCGTTTGAGCTTGACCAAAAGAATATTGTCCAACAATAAGAAGTCTTAAATTATTACAGTCCAAATGAAGGAGAAACGAAATAGTTCATGAGTTCGATAAGAGTAATTGTTCCATCGCAGTAGGAAGTAAATCGTTAGGCAAATAGAGTTTTAATCGCTGACCATTTATCTTGAATTCACCCTTATCCGGGTGCGAAATGAGAACCTTCCCATACGGCCAAGCCTCTTTAACAATAAAGGCGCCGACCATCCCGATTTTAATTTACCTGGAAAGAGGCGAAGTCGAGAGTTATAAAGAAGGATGTGATCGCCCGGCGAAAAAGATTTAGGAAATTTAATATTTTTGTCATGGTAGAACTTTGTTCGCTCTTTATAAAGCCTATTACTCTCGTAAGCGTTCGCTCGCCATTCGTCGAGTTCATTGAGCTGAATTTTACGGTGTTCGGCGGTTAGGGTGGGATCTAGATTTAATGTTTTGAGAGCCCAAAACGCACGGTGCTCTAACTCAACTGGAAGGTGGCAAGCCTTACCATAAACCAATCGATACGGCGTGCAGCCGATGGCGGTCTTATATGCCGTCCGATAGGCCCATAGGGCATCATCTAGTTTTAGTGCCCAATCCTTCCCGTTTAAGGATACAATTTTCTCTAAAATATGTTTCAATTCTCGATTTACAACCTCGACTTGACCGCTCGTCTGGGGGTGATAGGAGGTGAAAAGTTTGTGCGTTACTCCATATTTTGCCGAAATTTTGGCAAACTGGCTATTGCAGAAATGGGTTCCCCGATCACTAATTATAGCACGCGGCGTGCCAAATCGAGAGAATAATTTTTTTTAGAAATTTTACAACGACTCGTGCATCGTTGGTGGGGAGAGCTTGCGCTTCTGTCCACCTTGATACATAGTCGACAGCTACGAGAATGTATTTATTTTGATAAGAGGGGGGAAGGGGGCCAATGAAGTCGATGCCACAAAGATCGATGATTTCACATTCGAGGAAAATATTTTGAGGCATCTCGTCCCGCCGTGAGATATTACCTGCCCGCTGACAACTATCACAAGTACTCACTAGGGTGTGAACATCCTTGAATAGAGTGGGCCAATAGTAACCCGCCTCCAGCATCTTTCTTGCGGTGCGGTTTGCTTGATAATGACCACCTGTTTGTCCTTCATGTCAATGTCCCAAAATTTGCACTCCTTCCTCACTCGAAACGCAACGCCGCACTACCTGATCCGCACAGATTCTGAATAAGAAAGGGTCTTCCCAAAAGTAATTCTTTAAATTAGAAAAGAATTTCTTCTTTTTCTGGCTTGAGAATTCCTTTGGTAAGACCCGAGCCACTAAATAATTGGCAAAGTCGGCGAACCAGGGCACGGGATAATCTTTTGAATTTTCGAGAGCGAAGAGGCGCTCTTCAGGGAATTTTTCGTTAATGTCGGCTTCCACTAATATTTCGCTGGCAGTGTTTTCTAAACGAGATAAATGGTCGGCCGCCAAATTTTCGGCCCCTCTTTTGTCCCGGATTTCTAAATCAAACTCCTGCATGAGGAGGATCCATCACAAAAGGCGGGGCTTTGCGTACACTTTGCTAAATAAAAAATGAAAAGCTGAGTGATCCGTAAAGATGATTACTTTGGAGAGGGTGATATAAGACCTAATCTTATGAAAGGCAAAAACAATTGCTAGGAGCTCTTTCTCGGTGGTGGTGTAGTTGACCTGTGCAGATGTGAGTGTCTTGCTTGCATAATAAATCAGGTGGAAGAATTTATCCACCCGCTGGCCTAAGACCGCGCCCACCACAGCATCACTAGCATCGCATATGATTTGGAAAGGGAGCGACCAATCTGGAGCAACTAGAATTGGAGAGTTTACTAATTTTTCTTTTATTAAATTGAAAGCAAGAAGACAATCGTTGTTAAAAATGAAAGGTGACTCTTTCTCGAGAAGATGGGTTATCAGCTTCGTTATTTTGGAGAAATTTTGGATAAAACGCCGATAAAATCCCGCATGCCCAAGAAAACTACGAATGGATTTAATATTTGTTGGAGGGGGGAGCTTTTCAATAATTTCGATCTTGGCCCGGTCGACCTCGATCCCCTTTCCTAAAATCTTATGGCCGAGGACCAATCCCTCTCGGACCATAAAATGGCATTTCTCCCAGTTGAGGGCTAAGTTAGTTTCCTCACAACGAATCAACACACGCTCGAGATTTTTTAAACAATTAGCAAAAGAATTACCAAACACCGAGAAGTCGTCCATAAAAACCTTCATCACTTCTTCTACCAATTCATCTAATATCGCCAGCATACATCACTGAAATGTAGCCGGCGCATTACATAAACCAAATGGCATCCGTCTATAAGCGAAGGTGACAAAGGTACATGTAAAGGTAGTCTTCTCCTGGTCTTCAGGTGAAATAGGGATTTGGAGGTACCCCAAGAGACCGTCGAGAAAGCAGTAGAAGGAGTGACCGGAAAGTCGTTCTAAAATTTGGTCGATAAAGGGAAGCGGGAAGTGTTCTTTTCGGGTGGCATCATTGAGTTTGCGGTAACCAATTCACATCCGCCAACCCGTAATAGTACGGGTTGGAATTAATTTATTATTTTCATTGGCCACTATCGTGACCCCGCCTTTCTTTGGCACGACCTGTACTGGGCTTACCCAAGTACTATCGGAGATGGGATAGATAATTCCCGCATCTAGAAGTTTAATAACCTCAGCCTTCACGACGTCCTTCATGTTTGGATTTAAACGTCGGTGGGGCTGGATAGTACTATAAAAGTTATTATCTAAGAAAATCTTGTGTGTACAGAATGATGGGCTAATCCCCTTAATATCGGATAACTGCCACGCAATTGCATGGCGGTGATTTTGCAAAACTAGAGTCAACTCAGATATTTCTGAGTTGCTCAGATCCGAGGAGATAATAACCGGTAGCTTAGATTCATTTTCGAGGAAAAGATACTTCAGATGAGGGAGAAGTTTCTTAAGCTCCAATATGGGTGGTTCCTCGTAAGAGGTTTTGAATTTTGTGGTGTCCATGGGAAGTGATTCGTGGAGGGTAGTGCGAGAGACTTCCTCTAAGCAGAACAGCTCAGTGATAAGAGATTCATCAAATGATGAAGAAACTAATTCAAAAGGCACAAAAAATTCATTTTTGAAGAATTCCTCTAGATAAAAGCAGGAATCATCTTGCTCTAGGGTGTTGCGCATGGAGGGATTAATGCTGAAAGTGATTTCATCATCTCAAACCCGAAGGAGGAGCTTTACATCACTAACGTCAATAATAGCGCGGGGAGGCAAGGAAGGGGCGGCCGAGTATCAGGGGTACATCGAGATCCTCTTCTATGTCTAGGATGACAAAATCCACCAGAAAGATGAATTTGTCTACCTTGACCAAGACATCCTCCACAATCCCTATCGGATATTTCACAGAACGATCGGCTAGCTGTATGCTAATACGAGTGGGGTTCGGAGATCCTAGACCTAATTTTTTAAAATGCAAAAGGGCATGAGATTTATGCTTGCTCCCAAGTCCGCCAACGCATGTTTGACCAACGAATTACCGAATAGGCACGGGATGGAGAACCTCCCGGCTCATTCACTTTGCGGGGTAATTTGTTGAGCACAACCGCGGAGCATTCTGCATTTAAGGAAATATGCGAAATTTCCTCGAGCTTTTTCTTATTTGATGGAGCTCCTTGAGATATTTCGCGTATTTCGGCATTTTAGAGATAGCCTCGCAGAACGGCACGTTTATATGAATCTTTTTTTAGAATTTCTAAAAAGTTTTTGTAACTTTCTTCAGCGCGTTCATTTTTAAGTTTAGACGGATACAATAATTTTGAATTAGACGCATGTGGCGTAGGCATAGTAGGCAAATTTGAAGCTAAAATAACATGAGGAGAGAGAGAGGAGAAGGGAGAGGTACCATAGGTTCACTTGGTATAGCAACTTCTTTTCCACTGCGGAGGGTAATGGAGTTTGCACTTTCTCTTGGATTTTTCTCGGTATTGCCTGGCAAAGTTCCTTGTTGCCTATTGGAGATTATCTTGGCTAGCTGTCCCACTTGGTTTTCCAAGTTTTTGATGGACCCGACAATATTCCTGATATTTGTTTCATTTGTAGCAACGTATTTGGCAAAGACCTCTTCTAATGAAGAAGGCTTTGCCTGTTGCGGTTGGAAACCAGATGGATTTAAATTTAAGGGGGGAGCTAGATTAAATGTTTGGCTATGATTATGAGGGGGGTTATGGGGGCGTTGAGCTTTTCCTTGGTTGATCCATGAGAAATTCGGATGGCTCCTATAACCCGCATTGTAAGTGTTATTGTACGGCCCGTTGTTCGGGTTATAGGAGGGCCGAGGAGCATTTCCCTTGAAATCAACATGCTCTTCTGTAAAAGCAGAGTTATTATAGTTATTAAACCAAGGAGGAGTGGCAGAGGAAGCAGTCATCTCCTCCACCTGCTTTGTTAACCGCTCAACTTGGAGGGCAAGATTCGAAGTAGCGTCACACGGGGCGCATTCCATTGATATGAATTCATAGCCATTTCCTCAAGAAGTTCCTGAGCGGCCTCTGGGGTTTTATTATTTAGTGTTCCCCCAGCGGCCGCGTCGATCATTTGCCTTGTTAAGGAATTTAAGTCGTTATAAAATATTTGCACTTGTTGCCAAATTGGAAGCGCGTGGTGTGGGCACCTTCGCAATAGCTCCTTGAAGCGCTCCCATGTATCGTAGAGAGTCTCCAAGTCTATTTATATGAAGGATGCAATATCCGTGCGCAATTTGGCGGTCTTCGCAGGCGGGAAATATTTGGTAAGAAATTTCCCTGCCATCTCGGCCCACGTGGTGATGGACCCTCTAGGAAGAGAGCTCAGCCACTGCTTGGCCTTTGACCGCAAAGAGAAAGAGAAGAGATGCAATCGAATGGCGTCATTTGAGACTCCATTGATTTTAAAAGTATCACAGATTTCGAGAAAATTTGCAATGTGACAATTTGGATCCTCGTCCGGGAGACCATCGAAGGTTACCGACTGCTGCACCATTTGGATGATGCTGGACTTGATCTCAAAGTTATTGTTCGCCACTATGGGGCGAACAATACTTGATTGTGTACCCTCCGGGTTCGGCCTTGCATAATACGACATTGTCCTTTGTTGGGCCTCATTTGGGTTGGGCGGATTAGGATCCATCGTTTCTGTGGCAGTGTCCCCGATCGACTCTTCGATGCCTAGATGCGATTCCTGGTCACGAGAACGGAGGCGACGCAAAGTGGTGCACTTTATCTCAGGATCAAAAGGAATAATCGATGAGCTTTCTCGGGTCATACACTTAAAAAGAGAGAAAGAGGGGGGAGAGATAAAATCGTTACGAGGGTAAGAGAAAAGGAAAAACGATAAAATTAATAGCTATCCTTTTTTCAAAATATCAAAAAATTTGTCCTCGGCAACGGCGCCGAAAACTTGATATAAAATTATTAAGCGGAGAAGGGGTTATGCGTGGAGAAGGCAAAGTTAAGGGAGGAGAAGGTGAAAGTGTAGTTGTGAGATGTTCTCCGATTCTATATTCGATGAAGGCAAGTATACCTTGTCGCATATAGTATAGGATATTAAGTTCAATATCAAGGTCGTATTACCCGGGGCGAATTGAGTACTTCTACTTCAAGGAGTTACTATTATCTTATCAATTAAAAGTTGTTTTTGGGTTGCTTACTAAATTAGAGAAGTGAGAATGTTTTACTTGCAAATTAGAGAAAAGCTAAATGATAATTAAGCAATAGTACTCGATCAAGAATCACCTCGGCTTAAGTTGATCAAAAGATGCAATAATAAACTTTTTAAATTAATAAGGCAAGAGACCTTGACTGCGGAGGTTTTAAAAGCAAGAACATGCTTCTCTCGAAGTAATGCCCATCTAAGTTTAGGAAGGTCTGACTGAACTTTCGTCCGAATCGGAGGCCTAAAACCCGCTTTATGCTGCGAACCCCTCTATTGGATTTTACTCCAATCCGGGAGATTTGAACGTCTGCCTCTCTCGAGGTGTGCGAACAACTCCCTTTACTCTTGAGTGCTCATTTCAAACTTTAGGCCTCTCGGCTATCCCAGAATGAAGCAAAGGTGGAGAGTATATATCGATGATATACCTCCAACCCGTGATAAATCAAGAGTAATTCAAGGCTAAACCCTAAAAATAAAAGGTAAGATTCAAAGCATCATAACCTAATCACTCGAACCTCGGATCATCAAGATCGATTACATGGAGGATTAGTTAATCATGGTGAGGTGGAAGAGGGGGGATGAGTAGTAAAGCATAAAGACATAAAGTAGTAAAGAGAAGAAAACAAGAGCACTTTTATTAAAATTAAAGCGAGCTTACAACATGAAAATGAATGAGATTACAAGTGCATGGAATCAAAAATCCTATTCTGGCCCTATCATTAGCAACTAAAGCATTAACAAAAGCTATTACAAAAGCTTAACTAAATTAGGATTAAGAAAAATACAAAGTAAGAGAGAGAGAGAAAGAGGGGAAAAGCATAAAAAAGGAACATTAAACAAAGGGGGAGAACCTCCCCCTCTCAGCCAAAAAAGTGCCCCTGAACCCTTGGGGAAGGGCTAAATTTATAGATTTTTTTCGGGATGGGTCACGCCCCCTTAACACGCCCTGGTCTGGCGTGTACCTGGGGCGTGACACGGTCGGTGCGACTTTTTCGTGCTGAAATTAATTGCTGGAGTTGACGGGCGTGGTTGTTGAAGTACACACCCATATGTCACGCCCGGGTCAGGCGTGACCCGGGGGCGTGTTAGATTTGGTGCGACTTTTTCGTGCTGAAATTAATTGCTGGAGTTGACGGTCGTGGTTGTTGAAGTACAAGCCCATATGTCACGCCCAGGTCGGGCGTAACCCGGGGTCGTGACACATTCGATGCGACGGTGGAGCGGTAAAAACGAGCGCGTTGCGGCGATTCCTCGGAACCTAGGGACACGCCTCTAGAACACGCCCATGTCGGATGTGACACGGGCATGACAGACGGCGTGTACACTAAGTTTCCACGGAATTCAGTTTCGGACCAATTGCTTCATTCCTCTGGGTTACACGCCCTAGGTACACGCCCGGGTAGGGCGTGACCCGGGTGCGTGTCACAGCAAAATTCGGCTGAAAGCCGTGAAAACCTGCAAAAAGCAGAAAAATGCATTACCGACAAAAATATATACAAAGGGGAATCAAAATAAGCACTTTACAAGACATGATTTGCTTTAAAACCCTGAAAATACCCTAATAAAATTGACTGCAAACCGTATTATCAGAGACCTACATGAGTACTTATAAGGCAGCTAATCGAGTACTCGAAAGGAACTACTCGAGTACTCGAAAGTAACTACTCGAGTAGTAAGGTAACTACTCGAGTACAAGAAGAGACCTACTCGAGTACTTATAAGGCAGCTACTGGAGTACTCGAAAAGAACTACTCGAGTAGTAAGGCAACTACTCGAGCACAAGAAGAGAACTACTCGAGTACTTATAAGACAGCTATTTGAGTACTCGAAAAGAACTACTCGAGTAGTAATGCAACTACTCGAGTACTTATAAGGCAGCTACTCGAGTACTCGAAAAGAACTACTCGAGTAGTAAGGCAACTACTCGAGTACAAGAAGGGACCTACTCGACACGTAGTAATTTCACTCGAGTCAAGCCTTGCAGGAAAAACAATTTCTTTGCAAATGTAAGCTTTTGATCAAACTATATGAATGAATAGTAAAAGACATTTTTGAATAGTACTATAATATTAAAATAATCATACTTATATATTTTTGAACAAGGAAACTACGAGATCAAAACGCAGACCCAAACGATCGCCGAATTAAACGAAACTCACGTCGTAGGCGAATACTGATGCTACGAAAACAACGACGAAGTCAAAACCAAAATCCGACGAGCCATTCCCGAGATATTAATCTTCAAAGTATACGACGAACATAATCAATCCAAAACTTCAATAGCGCGCCGAGACTCCAAAAATGCTCGGACTGCGACGAAACTTGACGAGCAAGCCCAAAATTACATAACTTAAATTCAAAATGCAAAATTTTCCCATTACAACAAGAAATCGGACGACTCGACCACACATACAAGAAAATGCCTTAATACGCTAAAAGTAACGCCATGACGTCATAAATATGATGTTGCTCATTCGAATAAAATTATCGAAAAATCGAGGCATTACAGTGAGTCCCCCTAAAAATAAGTTTCGTCACGAAACTTAACACAACTCCAAAACCAAAACAAAATTATAAAATCAAACATAACTGAAAACATAACGACATACGCCAAACTAAGAGAAGAGATACGGATGAGATTCCCTCATCACTGATTCCAATTCCCACGTCGCGCTCTCGACGTCTTGTTTTCTCCAAAGAATCTTGACCATAGGGATGGTCTTTCTCCGCAACACACGCTCTTGAGAATCCAGAATATGAATAGGTTCTTCCACATACGTAAGGTTGGGCTAAATCTGGGATATCGAGTCGAGGACTTGACGATCATTACAAACACACTTCCACAACTGGCTCACATGGAACACATTATGGACACCAGGGAAGGTTGTAAGCAACTCCAGCCTATAAGCTGACACTCCGATGCGCTCAAGAATCTGGAAAGGTCCCACATACCGGGTGTCTAACTTATGGTTCCTTCCAAACCTTTTAACGCATGACATCGGACAAACTTTCAGAAAAACCAAGTCTCCAACGACAAACTCCAGATCGACCCTTCGCTGATTAGCATACTTCTCATAACGCACTTGAGCCACACGGAGCTTCTCTCGAATATGAGTCACAGCACAATTCATCTCTTTAAGGTCTTCCAGATCTAGCAATGGTCTCTCACCAACTTCAGCCCAAAACAAAGGAGTTCTACAACGCCTCCCATATAAGGCCTCAAACAGGGCCATCTGGAGACTCTCTTGAAAATTATTATTGTATGCAAACTCCATGAGTCTGAGACGCTCATCCCAAGCACCACCATGATCCAAAATATAACATCTGATCATATCTTCTATGATCTGATTTACCCTTTCCATCTCACCATTCGTGTGCCGATGATATGCAGTGGAATACCTTAAATCAGTACCCAACCCCTCCTGTAAACTCTTCTAAAAGCGAGATGTAAATCTGGAGTACTGATCTGATACAATGCTAACATGCACTCCATGCAACCTGATAAGCTCTTCAAGATATAGCTCGACTATCTTCTTCATCGAATACCCAATCTTAAATGGGACAAAGTGAGCACACTTTGTCAATCTGTCAACTATCAACCAAACAGAGTAGTGCCCACGGGGAGATTTTGGTAGACCAGTGATAAAATCCATTGAAATACTCTCCCATTTCCACCTTGGAATATCCAGCGGTGTCAATTTACCACCAGGCCTTCTATGATCATCCTTAACATGCTGACACGTAAAACATTCTGATACAAACTTCGCGATATCATTCTTCATCCTTGACCACCAAACAATTTTATTTAGATCGTTATACATCTTAGTGGAACCAGGGTGGTAGGCTACACTAGAACCATGAGATTCAGGACAGACCTTAGCCTGAATATTGCTAAAGGCGGGGAGACAAAATCTACCCCGATACTTCAAGGTGTCCAACTCATCCATAGAGAAATCAGGTAACTCTCCCTTCACAGTTCTATTTTGGAGGTGTAAGAAATCCGAATCATCCTTCTGATGTGCTCGAGTAAGGGAAATCCAAGAGGGTTCTTCTGCTTCTAGACTAGCATGCACAGTACTACTCCCAACCTCAATATCCATCAACAAAAATTCTTCTCCCAAGGACTATACCGACAGGTTAAAACTTTTAGCGGTCTTTCTACTCAAAGCATCAGCTACTACATTGGCCTTTTCTGGATGATAAAGAATTTCCACTTCATAATCAGCCAAATATTCTAACCACCGATGCTGGCGCAGATTTAGTTCCTTCTGAGTGAAGACATACTTCAAACTCTTATGGTCCGTATAGATCTTGCACAACGCGCCATAAATAAGTGTCGCCACAGCTTCAGCGCATAAATTACGGCAGCAAACTCCAAATCGTGTGTAGGATAGTTCCTCTCGTGAATCTTTAATTTCCTCGATCCATACACGATCACCTTACCATCTTGCATTAAAAAACAACCAAGTTCGATATGTGACGCATCAACATACACAGCATACTCAACTCCTTCAGTAGGTAAGGTTAAAATTTGATCAGTACATAATCTCTTCTTCAGTACCTGAAAAGCCTCTTCACACTTATCACTCCAAATGAACGCATTATTCTTCTGAGTAAGTCTAGTTAGAGTAGCAGACAATACTGAAAATCCTTCCACGAATCTTCTATAATAGCCAGCCAGGCCTAAGAAGCTCCTAATCTCCTTAGGTGTAGAAGGTCTCTCCCATTACATCACAGCAAAAATCTCGGTCGGGTCTACAGAAATACCGTCCTTGCTTACAACATGACCCAGAAAGGACACCTGAGGTATCCAGAACTCACATTTTCTCAACTTCGCATATAGCTTATGATGGCAGCAACCCCCAACGTGTTCAAGTTTTTAGATGACGACGACGACGGCAACGGCGTTCTCCTACATGTTGAAGATGATGACTACATGATGTGGAGAAACATGAGATGAAGGCTTTTAAACATTATTTAGTTTGTTTCTATTTGCATTTTTATTTTCATCATGTAATGTTTAAGTATTTTAGGTGTTGATTTATTTTTATTTAGTGGGCTGCACATATCCTATGCATTTTGTAAAACCTATATATAGGCATGGACTTTCATTATTTTACTTAGTGAATGAAAAATTGAGAAACCCTAAACCTCCTTTTGAAATCTCTTCCCCTTCTCCTCCTGGGCCGCCCACCCTCTTCCTCCCTTCCTCTTGGCTGTCGGCCGCCCTTCCTCTCCCCTACTCTTGCTCGGCCTCCCTCCTCTTCCCTCCTCCCATTTCCTCCTTTGCTCCCCTCGGTTTCACCTCTAGCTCCTCCTCCCTTTCCTTTCCTCCCTCACAAATCTGACCACCAAAACTCCTCCGTAGCCACCGGCCTACACCACCAACACCAAACCCGAGCACCCCTCAACTCCACCTCCCAAGATTCGGCCACCACTCTCAAGCCGACCCTCACTTCCACACCCCAAACCGAACCACCACCCTCTCCCTTATTCAAACCCGACCTCCATCATGAGCCCCCAAATCAGCCCCTTTCCATAGTGAAATCGACCAAGATCAAAGGTGTTTTCTCCCTTTGTGGTTTTCCTCCATCCCGGCATGAAGCAAAGGAAGCAGACGAGTTTCTCTCCATCCGGCGACACTCCGGCGGAGTCGTGGAAGAACGATCCTTGAAAGTGAACCGGAATCATCTATTCTGGTTGGGTAATGAGATCTTCTACCTCTTGTGTGTTACTTTGGAATCATTTTTTCGTTCGTGGCTTATATTTTCGATCGCATGTATTGTTCTTTCTAGTTGTTTAATTTTCCGAGAGGTTTGGCGAGCCTCGCTTTCATTTTGTTGGGGGAGATCTACCATTTCCGAACCGAACCTTTCGGTAGATCTCTTTTCGTACAACCATCGCTCGGACGGACCCAAGATTGGTCCTTTTAGCTTGAGAGAATATCGACCTCTAGTCGTTTATTCGTTCTTTAATCGGCGTGGCTACCGTACGTTAGCGATAGTTGATAACGTTGTTCGTGGGTATGCTGCGTTTAGTAATTGTGTGAGCATAATAGTGGAAATAGAGAGGTGTATGTGTTACTCCCTTTGCCGTTATAGCATCAAACACCGTAACCTACATCAATTTGGTATCAGAGGGAGGTTCTTGTCAATTTTTTAATTGGCACCCTCCCCTCTTATTTAGCACGTTAACACGCACTTTGTATGCATGTTTAGAGTCAAAATAATCAAAAACAATTTATTTCTTGTCTGTCAATAGCGGCTTAAATTTCTTATTTTCAGCAAAAAAATCAAAAAATATTAATTAATAATCTTCATATTTTATTCTGCAAGAAAATCTAATTTATATTAATATTACCCTAGTGGTTAAGCGGGAACAATTCCGACAAACCTATTTTAATTGGGCCAGAAGCGTTTCTCATTGTATGTGCACAAATTCCGGATCGAGTTTTCTCTCCGGTTATCACAATATGGCCTACGACGTCAATGTTTCCCGAGGAAAATCATTAGGTTCCATTAGGAATGTTAGAAAGCCATTCCAATGCCCGGTAGTGGATGAGATTAAGGCGTTGATTGGCCAATTAAAGTCTAGCCAAGTAGTACCATTTCTCCAAAGGCAACACCCTAGTTATCCTACGGACGACGCTAGTTCCATACCGATCTTTAGGAATGAAGATAAACCAAACGCCCAGGCCAAACGAAAAATAACTGATGATTTGGCTACCCTTAAACAAGGGAATAAGTCGGTCTCAGATTATATGCAACTCTTTAAGGATTTGACGGTTAGGAGCGGTGCGAAGGAATCGCCTGAGGTCACCCTTTCTAGGTTTCGTAGGTGGTTGAGCCCCTACATCCAGGGAAAGTTATTGTGATATGGTCACACCGATCTAGACACCACCTTTTGCACGGCATTGGAAATTGAGAAGCACCAGATTTCTAGGAGTAAAGTTCCCTCATGTCAGACGATTACTATATATGAGTCTAGTGGTGAATCTTGTCTTGGATCTATTGTGCTTCCTACCCTGATTACGCCCGTAGACCATTTTGAGTCTCCCCCTGAGTTGCTTGGTTTAGTTGTAGACTCCCCTGATGAGTCTAAGGTCGTGCCTAGGACTATGCCCGTCACTGAGGGTGAGGCTGATATTACTGACGATTGTATTGACGTTGAAGAGATTGGTTACCCTAGTGACCTGGATGAGGATTTTTCCCCGGAGGAATCATCTCCACTCCACTTTGGCGATACTTTTGCGCTGTCTACCTTGATTTCCATGAAGTCTTCTGATGACCCTAAGTCAGTTGAAATTTCGGCTGAGTCGGAAGTGTTACCTTATGCTGAGAGCTTACCCATTCATGATTTAGGCGATGAAATGTTAGGACTCGAGCTGGTATTTTTAGTCCGAGACATATTGTAGTGCCCACTTCTGAGAAATCATCTCCACTTCCCTTCGTCGATGTTTCTGAAACCATTACTGATTCTTATTTGAGTGATGTTTCTAGTGAGGTGATAGAGTCACCCTGTGGCGAATGTTTCTCTGAATGTGAGTTAGGTGATGACGAGCCAGTCGAGTTTTCTGTGAGGGAAAATCTTCTGTTTGATTTTCCGTTTGATTTTGATGGCTTGCACCCGGAGGATTTTACTTGGACGATAAATCCATATTTTGACATTGGGCATGACTTAGCCCCTCCTACGGACTCTATCGATGCTCCCATTCCTGAGATCTGTACTGCTACTGATGTCGTGATTTATGAGTTGGAAGAATGTCCTAGCGAGAGAGTTATATTTTTGGAAGATGACATTGAAGTAGACCCGCATGAGCGTCCCCTGATGCTAACTCCGTTGCGTGAATTTAAATGCGATCTTAACTCTCTCCCGGTTTTAGCTTTACCGACTCTCCCTCCTGATATGTTGACTCGACCAGCGGATCCTTTCGGACATGAATTTATTTTTCCTGATTTGAGTCATGTTATTTTACCATCCATGCTAGACCCTCCTTGGGACATGTCTCGTAGTGTGATAATAGATTTTGTGTTTGGTCATGATGAATGTCTCATTACTTTGGTATCCACTCGACTTTCTAAAACTAACCAAATCTCTGAGAGTACGTTAATGATGTGGCCATCTTTTGTGCCACCGGATCGCATTATGCTGGTACCACAAGATCCCGTTGGGTTGGTGCCACCATATGTTGTTCCGCTAGTGCCACCCTATTACTTTCTGTTGGCGCCACCATATTTACTTCCCTTGGTTCCATCTCAAGTAGTTCCGTTACGGCTATTTTACATGTCAAGTCTGCCTGCAATAGTATTTGTCTCTCACGCTTTCTTTTTACATAAGCACAGTAAGGAAGCGCTAGTCACACACATGTCTTCTTATCAATATATCGCTAACTTACATAAGAGGGCATCTCCCTATAAGGTTTTCGGTTTACTCTTGGTGCAACTCGTCCCTGAACGGATGCCTACGGGCACTATAGAAACGTTGGCGAGTCAGCGAGTTAGAACTTTTCGGATTTTTAATCAGTTAGGAGAAACAACATATTTGTTGAAGTTAAACACTGAATGGGGTAATTCCCCTAGTTTTAATGTTTCCAATTTCACGCATTGTGTTTTTCCACCTTTTGAAATATCTAACTCTACATTTGGTGCCACTATATTTTCATTTGGGTTGGGGGGTGAGCTTTCTCTTGTGTCGTTCTCTCCATTGGTCTCCAACGGAGGTACGTTGACTGTTGATGAAGAAATTTTTCCTCTTTATTTGCCTAATGCTTTTCCCAGTTTCCCCAGGACAATCTTTTTGCTAGACAGGTTCATATTGGGTGTTTTGCTCTCCTCTCCAAGCGGTGGTATTCAGCGTTATGTGATACGATGGTGTGCTCGCCCGGTCTCCGGTGACCCTTGGATTCCGTACTCGGCGATGGTTCTTTTGGATGATGTTCTTTGGCGCCAGCACCGCCATGCCAACTCATCGGTGATGAGTTATTTTGAGCGGGGGAGGATTGATGGCGGCAACCCCCAACGTGTTCAAGTTGAAGATGATGACGGCGACGGCGACGGCGTTCTCCTACATGTTGAGGATGATGACTACATGATGTGGAGTTACATGAGATGAAGGCTTTTAAACATTATTTAGTTTATTTCTATTTGCATTTTTATTTTCATCATGTAATGTTTAAGTATTTTAGGTGTTGATTTATTTTTATTTAGTGGGCTGCACATAGCCAATGCATTTTGTAAAGCCTATATATAGGCATGGACTTTCATGGTTTTACTTAGTGAATGAAAAATTGAGAAACCCTAAACCTCCTTTTGAAATCTCTTCCCCTTCTCCTCCTTGGCCGCCCACCCTCTTCCTCCTTCCTCTTGGACGCCGGCCGCCCTTCCTCTACCCTCCTCTTGCTTGGCATCCCTCCTCTTCCCTCCTCCCCTTCCCTCCTTTGCTCCCCTCGGTTTCACCTCTAGATCCTCCTACCTTTCCTTTCCTCCCTCACAAATCCGACCACCACAACTCCTCCCTAGCCGCCGGCCTCCTCCACCAACACCAAACCCGAGCATTCCTCAACTCCACCTCCCAAGATTCGGCCACAACTCTCAAGCTGACTCTCACTTCCACACTATAAACCGAACCACCACACTCTCCCTTATCCAAACCCGACCTCCATCAAGAGCCCCCAAATCAGCCCCTTTCCATAGTGAAATCGACCAAGATCAAAGGTGTTTTCTCCCTTTGTGGTTTTCCTCCATCCCGGCATGAAGCAAAGGAAGCGGACAAGTTTCTCTCCATCCGGCGACACTCCGGCGGAGTCGTGGAAGAACGATCCTTGAAAGTGAACCAGAATCATCTATTCCGGTTGGGTATCGAGATCTTCTACCACTTGTGTGATTCTTATCCCTTTGGATTTGTGTTACTTTGGAATCGTTTTTTCGTTCGTGGCTTATCATTCTGATCGGATGTGTTGTTCTTTCTAGTTGTTTAATTTTCCGAGAGGTTTGGCGAGCCTCGCTTTCGTTTTGTTGGGGGAGATCTACCATTTACGAACCGAACTTTTCGGTAGATCTCTTTTGGTAAAACCATCGCTCGGTCGGACCCAAGATTGGTCCTTTTAGCTTGAGAGAACGTCGGCCTCTAGTCGTTTGTTCGATCTTTAATCAGCGTGGCTACCGTACCTTAGCGATAGTTGATAACGTTGTTCGTGGGTGTGCTGCGTTTAGTTATTGTGTGAGCGTAATAGTGGAAATAGAGAGGCGTACGTGTTACTCCCTTTGCCATTATAGCGTCAAACACCGTAGCCTACATCAGCTTATGCTCCCTCAGGGTTGACAAGACCGAATGCAAATGCTGAGCATACTCCTCAAAATTGCGGTAATACACCAAGACATCATCTATAAACACAATAATGAATCGGTCCAAGATATCCTTAAACACCCTATTGATCAAATCCATGAAAGCAGAGGGTGCATTGGTTAAACCGAAATTCATCACCAAAAACTCATAATGTCCATGCCGCGAACGAAACGCAGTTCGTGGAATGTCTGACTCACCAATTCTCAACTGGTGGTAGCCTGAGAGAAGATCGATCTTTGAAAATACCGAGCTGCCACACAACTGATCGAACAAATCATCAATTCTTGCCAGGGGATATCTATTCTTAATGGTTACCTTGTTCAATTCCCTATAATCGATGCAAAGCCTCATCGATCCATCTTTCTTCTTGACGAATAAAACAGGAGCACCCCATGGTGAAGAACTTATTCTAATAAAACCACACCTCAACAACTCATCGAGTTGAGTACGCAACTCATCCAACTCACGCGGAGCCATACGGTACGGTGCTTTGGCAATAGGACGAGTACCTGGCTCGAGGTCTATCACAAACTCTATCTCCCTTTCAGGAGGAAGTCCTGGAAGACTATCAGGAAAGATATCTGGAAACTCTCGCACCCCAGAGACATATTCAAGACGTGGTGTAACAAAAGCTATTTCCAAAGCAGAAATAGAAACTAAAAACGCCTCGCAACCAGACTCTATAGCACGACAAGCACGTACCGCAGAAATGACAGGGGAAACTCTGTCCTGAAATCCATAGAAGCTCATAGGTTGTCCGTCGACCATCCTGAAATCCAATCTCTTAGCCTTGCACTAGATGACCGCATCATACTTGGACAACCAGTCTATGCCCAAAATCACGTCGAAATCAGCCAGATCTAAAATCATCAGATCCGCATAGGCCAGAAAATTTCCGTGATAGATAGGGCATCCCAGAACTCCTTGATTAAATATCACTAAATCACCGAAAGGGAGCTTGACATTGAAGGAGTTTCGTAATTAATCCACACCCAGGCGATGTTTATCAACAAACCTCTGGGCCACGAAGGAATGGGTGGCACCCGAATCGAAAAAAACGCACGCCCACCTATTCCACACCTTAAACTCCCCTGATATTACTTGCATAGAGGTATGAGCTTCCTCGCTGGTCATCACGTTCAGCTTTCTTTTTCCTTTATCCAGGTTCAGTGGCGGCGGCAGAGCTAGAAGTGTGGCAGGCTACAGTGGGGGCTGAGCCTGGGGCACGAGAACTTCTTGTCTCCCTTCTGCCCGCACTGGAAGCAAATCCTTTCCTTCATCCAGCACTGACTCATATCACGACCCTTCCTTGCACAGAATGAGCACACTAGCTCTCCCTTGGGTGCAACTTGGATAGCGTGCACCTGCTGCTGCTTCAGGGTGGCAGTCTTCTTGAAACATCTTTCGTAAGGGTGGCCGGGACGACCATAAAAACTACACACTTCCTTACTTTTCTTCTTCGAAGAAAGGCCAGATGCCTGTAGCTACCATCCTCAACGTCATTCCTTTTCTCCTTCCCCATCGCAGCACCGCGGTTCTTACCGTTTTCAATCACCTCGACTATCAAAGCGGCTTCCACTGCTTCAGCATAACCTTCAGCTCGGTAAGCGCAAGCCAACTGCTGAACATCGCTTCATAGTCCTCCAAGGAAACGCTTCACTCTACCCTCCTCAGAAGCTACCAAATCGGGAGCAAACCTACTCAGTTTGCTAAACTCAATATCATACTCGCTCACGGTGAGCTATCTCTGCTTCAAATGCAGGAAGTTATTCATCAGACGGTCCTGCTTGACCGAGGGTAGAAACCTTTTCAGCAGCATCTTCTTAAAAGATTCCCAAGAACATCTTTCCTTCAGACCCTCTCTTTCCTGAATCCACCAACTCTTTGCCATGCCTTTTAACTGATAGGCTGAAATCATCACCTTCTGTGCTTCTAGAATTCCGGAATATGAAAACATCTCCTCGATGGAGATGATCCAATCATCTATAATCATAAAGTTAGCATTCCCGTCGTAGGTGGGAGATCCCAACCACTGAAAGTGCGATATGAAATTCATTTCTGGTGGTATCGCCATCGGAGGCCCCAGAGGGGCAGGGGTATCAGGCAAGGCTTGGCCCAAGGCAGGCTCTTGGACTAAAGGTTGCTGCGCGGGAGCGGCAGACAACAAAGACTCAATTTGCGATTGCATCGCAAACAATTGTCTCGATAGAGCCACATTACTCTGACATAGACCCTCGATAATCGCATAACTTTGTGTAACTGATGACTCACCCTCCGATTGGGGAGTCGACCTCGTCGTAGGTCGCTTTGGCGGAATTCTAAAAAGCAAACAGACAACTCATCAAAATTCTAGCTTACAACAAAGCCACTCAACTAGTTCAGACCATACTCATAAGACACTTGCTTATGCTGCAACTTCTCTGGGATTTTATAATGATGTTATGTCCTGCTTAGGATAATATACTCTCATCCTATTGACTCTTGTGCCTATGATATGAATGCATGGATTCTTTATTCTTATTTAAAATCATGTGTGTACATGTGTCATCATGTAAACCTTAACTTAGCACACGTGCTTATGTGATGATATGCAATGTAAACAATGTTATGCATTCTAAAAAAAATATTAATACGTGCATGAGCGGCATACACATGAAATGTTATGCATCCCATACTACATAACATCGCATGCAATGAGAAAAGAAAATGTGCTAATGGGAACTCATGTGATGGTGGTTATGCATCCCATAATACATAGCCGTCACATGTTGCCTCCTATGGTGGATCCATATACAAACACATATTATGCATCTCATACTACATAATATGCCCCGTATACTTCTTATCATGCTATGCATGTAATGACTATGCTTCGGCTAAGATGTACTGCTGACACATCGGTGTGTGTATGAAATGTCACTAAACAACTAAAACTAACAAGAGAAGGTTGTCCGACCAATTGTCAAGCAACCTCCCTCTGATACCAACTGTCACAACCCGCACTTTCACCGCATATAAAAACTTATCAGAGTAAGGGAAAATGCGTGTCATGATGCCACGTCAGTAGGCGATAACTGCGGACACTCGGGCAGACACCTACTTAAACATGAAGAAAGATTCTTTCAGTTATTTTAAGTAAAATCAGCTAAGTGCAATAGTTAGTCGTATCCCTCGGCTTAGTGGCTTACTTAGTAAACGAATCAAAATATAGTTATACGCTGCGGAAAAATACTTATTTAGATTGACTCAAACATCCTACATGAGTGTAAACGTCCCCAAAGGACAACTCATGCTATGCAAGACTCTAAATTTATAATAGTAGTAAGGATAGCTTTTACGGTCGCCAAATATAACAAGTTAGAGTTTTAAAATTATGCAGTGCATGAAGTAATAGTAGTAGATTTTATTCTTAAAAATATCTAACATGCATTCCTAGCATAAATCATCCCAGAGAGCAAGCAATCCACATCCACATATAGAAAAACTAAGCAGCTAATAGGTATCAAAAAGTAACATTACTGTGGGCGTCAACAAACTGACACGAACCCACATACAGAAAATTATTTCTGAACCAGTAACTAAATAAACAACAAACTACCTTGTTGAGACGAGGTAAGAACCACGACCAACATTGCCGCCCAGAAACTCTAAAACTAGCTCTGTTATCTGCTACTGCTCTGATCCTGAGGCATTCCAAAGACAAAACACCTCAGCAAGAAGGAATAAATGGTGGCAGAAAATAATAAGCCCAAATAAACAAAGGTCAAAGGAGTACCAACCCAAGACCAACAGTACTGAAATAAAGTACAAAAGAGGAACAAGTTATCATCATGAAGAAGAACTCTTACGTGATTCGTCACGTACAACAATAGTACACCAAACACATGAGGCTATAAGGTGACAACATAAATAATTCATAAGGAAGAAATACAAATCCTTTATTAGGCACATGTGGTCGACTTTACGCAAAAACACAGGCGAGGTGGTCACCCGTGGACACACCACCCAAAAACACGGGAGAGATGGTCACTCTTGGATACACGACCCAAAAACACGAATATAAAATCCGTCTAACTGCGAGGGAGTCTCATACTCTCCACCATATACCGCAGACACCCAAAAGTCGGGTAGACTTCTATAGGGCACTAATGAAGGAAACAACCACAGCGGAGGTGAAATCGTCCACTAACTCCTACAATCAAGAGACCCAAAGAAACCACAACACAAATATCTCGAGATTTGACTCGTCAGATTCTACTTGACACTTCTAGTTTCAAGACACGGCTGATCAACCTCTACGAGCAATTTACAATCCTAGATAAACTCTAACGCGTTTAATAATGAAAACTAAGGCATTTAGAGTCATCATTAAGACACATCAGGAATGATTAAACCTAACCAGACAAGATCGAGCTTACCATGACAAAACCTTACAACATCATGTGATCGTTGAAACGGTTAAGTATAACAATAACTTGGAAGAATAAGCGCAGAAAATTTTAAATACATGAAAATATAGCAGTTACCATCAAATCGGATAAGGAGAAACGAGGGGAAACCACCACTTGCCTCGGTTTAACCGAAAAAGTCCAGCGAATCACTCCACGTCATAGATCAGGGCAAAAGGATGCGGGAGGAGTTGAAATCTGAACAAGAACGGAGAAAAAAGATGTTAGGGCAAAAAACCCCAAACGAGAAATCTCTAAAAATGGGGACAATATTACCACGATGGCGTAGCTCTCGGCGAGAGCTTTCCAGATCTATACTCGTTTGAAGATTTCGAGCACCGGAGCACCGTCGGCGGCCACTGGAAGAAGTATGGACGGACGACCTATTCCTCACACGCCGCTCTGGTTCGGGAAGAGGAAGAAATTCTCGGTCAGTTTAATGATGAAGAAGAAGAAGAAAGTATTTATACTCAAACAGCAGAAATAAACCTGGTTCAGCTAAAACCGGTTTTCCGAGACAGAAGGAACGGGCCACTCGAGTACTATAGGGGTACAACTCGGGTACAACAAGGTATACTCGAGTACAAGAAAAGGACTACTCGAGTAGTAAGGTGACAACTCAAGTACTCGAAAAGAACTACTCGAGTAGTAAGATCACTACTTGAGTACATGAAAAGACCTACTCGAGTGTCAGGCAACTACTCGAGTACTCGAAAGGAACTACTCGAGTAGTAAGGTAACTACTCGAGTACAAGAAGAGACCTACTCGAGTACTTATAAGGCAGCTACTCGAGTACTCGAAAAGAACTACTCGAGTAGTAAGGCAACTACTCGAGTACTCGAAAGGAACTACAGGAGTAGTAAGGTAACTACTCAAGTACAAGAAGAGACCTACTCGAGTACTTATAAGGCAACTACTCGAGTACTCGAAAAGAACTACTCGAGTAGTAAGGCAACTACTCGAGCAGAAGAAGAGAGCTACTCGAGTACTTATAAGGAAGCTACTCGAGTACTCGAAAAGAACTACTCGAGTAGTAAGGCAACTACTCGAGCACAAGAAGAGACCTACTCGAGTACTTATAAGGCAACTACTCGAGTACTCGAAAAGAACTACTCGAGTAGTAAGGCAACTACTCGAGTACAAGAACGGACCTACTCGAGGTGTAGTAATTTCACTCGAGTCAAGCCTTGCAGGAAAAACAATTTCTCTGCAAATGTAATCTTTTGATCAAACTATATGAATGAATAGTAAAAGACATTTTTGAATAGTACTATAATATTAAAATAATCATACTTATATATTTTTGAACAAGGAAACTACAAGATCAAAACGGAGGCCCAAACGATCGCTGAATTAAACGAAACTCACGCCATAAGCGAATACTGACGCTACAAACACAACGACAAAGTCAAAACCAAAATTCGACTAGACATTCCCGAGATGTTAATCTTCAAAGTATACGGCGAACATAAATAATCCAAAACTTCAATCGCGCGCCGAGACTCCAAAAATGCTCGAATTGAGACGAAACTTGATGAGCAAGCCCAAAATTACATAACTTAAATTCCAAATGCAAAATTTTCACATTACAGCAAGAATTCGGCTGACTCGACCGCAAGGGCGAGAAAATGCCTTAACGGCATTACGTCGTCAACTCGACGCTAAAAGTAACGCCACGACGTCATAAATATGACGTTGCCCTTTCGAATAAAATTATCTAAAAATCGGGGGCGTTACATTTTCTCCTAGAGTAGCAAGAAGCAAAACTGTGTGGCAATCTCAACGGCTGAGTCAGAGTACATCTCTGCAGACAGTTGCTGTGCATAGTTACTTTAGATAAAGAATCAGTTTGAGGACTACAACATGAAGTTTGATAAGATTCCATTGTTTTGCGACTCTTCCAACGCAACAGCAATAACCAACAACCCATTCTCGCACAGCCGGACAAAGCATATAGAGCTAAGGTATTGCGTCATCCTGGAGCATGTGGATCATGGGGACATAGAGCTTCAATATTTCTCTACAGATAGGCAAATTGCAGACATTTTTATGAAGCCGTTGGACAAGACCAAGTTCTCATTCTTCAAAAGAGAACTTGGGATGCTCACCAAGGAAGACAAGAGAAGTTGGATCTTCAAGAAGGCTCAAGGTTCTAAGGTTAGTCAAAAATTGGAATTTTACAAAATTTTAACTCTTTGACTCTAGTAAGATACAACCTACTCGAGTAAGAATATGACCTACTCGAGTAGTAGTATGACATACTCGAGTAGTCTCCTTGACCTACTCGAGTAGTAGAATGACATACTCTAGTAGTCTACTTGACCTACTTGAGTAGCAGACTGACATACTCGAGTAGTCAACTTCACATACTCGAGTACCTCACTGACCTACTCGAGTACTTCCATACATCTACTCGAGTACTTCTATATCCCTACTCGAGTAATTCCAGACTTATCTACTCGAGAAATTTCCTCACTCGTGTACATGCCGTGTTGTTTATTTTTCAAATTTTCTTATGTGCAAACCAGGCCTATGCAGCCTCTTCTTTGGTTTATTTCATTCATTTTCATTTAATTAGACCTAAAACTAGGGTTATATAAATACGAAAATCCGGAAATATCATTCACGAAATCATTTTCGCTCTCTCGAGTACCCGACTGCCTCTTCGCATTCCTCCATCAGTTGCAGAGCCGCGTGCTTTCCTTCACCCAGTCGAAACTGTCTAGGGTTTCTGCATCTCCAAGACTTCTGAATCATGGCCGCCTCCTCTAAAATAGGTGTGGGTTCAGAATTAGTCGCCGTCGGGATTGCAGAACTATCCGATGACTTCCATAATCTCATGATTTTGCTCCACACCACTGGATTAACATTCATACTCCAAGAACCATATCGAATCCTCTTCCCCGACGTTGCAGAATTTTTCAGGAATGTTAAGGTGAAGCGCCACGGGACAGTTCTAAAATCCAAAGTCAGAGGTATAAAGATCAAACTTACTTCAACCTCTGTTTCTCAACTTCTTCGGCTGCCAGTTTTAGATACAGATGATTTTCTGGGTGATGAAGAGTATGCCAGAACTTGCTTATTTTGTGGAATTTCTGCTGATGCAAAATACATTAGAAGAGCTGACATGAATGTAGAAGGTAAACTGTTAGTTAATATTATTGGAAAAATTCTTTTGTGCAAGACAAACTCCATAAGAGATATCCCTCTGTATTTCTTTGAAATGATGCAAGCCATAGTCTGTAGAAAAGCCATTCAGTTTGGCTTGCTCATCCTGAACAAAATAAAGGAGAGCATTAAATCCTCCAACTATGCAAGGATCATTTCACTACTACTTCATGAGTTAAACCCAAAAACCTTCACCCTCTCTAAAGGAAGTATCCTTCTTCATATGAAGAAGGTCTCCATCTCCTCTATTCAAAGATGGGTGCTCAAGGTGCAGAATCCTTCTCAAGCTGCTAAGATTATTGAAGTTCTAGACATAGATGACAGGACCCCATCTCCCTCTCCATCTCAGGTCCCCAGCTCCTCTGGTGTACCAAATGAGGGGGAGCCTGGTCCTACTATTTCAGCCAGGATGCCAACTCCTCCAGCTCCTACTCCTCCACCTGTAACCCCAGAAGATATCCCCTCAAATCAACAACTTCAAGATACACTCCTCTATACAGAAGCTGCCATCAATGAGATGATAGCAGAATTGACAGCAGATTTACCTCCTCCTCCTCCTCTATCTCCAAAAGCTCCCTCCATTGACATACCCAAAGACCCCACTCCAGTGCAATCTCCAGCATAGTCTCCAGAAAAATCTGCAGCACAGTCTCCAGAAAAATCTCCAGCCAAGTCCCCAGCTACATCTCCTAATGCTCACAAAAAGCAACCAGAAACCATCTTCATTTCAGATGAGGCATCACCTGAGCCAGTTGAAGCCCCTCTAAGGAACTTAAACTTCTCCATCCCCACAATCACTGATGCAGGGGATGCCATGATTCCCACTACAAGAGCAGAAAGCTCTGTCAACCTTACAGAACTAGCTCCTTGGAAAGCTCCTCCTCCTCCAGTTGCCTCTTCCAGTTCTCCTCCAGCTGCTGCCACTTCTACTGATTTGATCACTCAAGTTGTCCTTCTGCTCCAAGAACAGAGGACATAGTTTGATAATTCACTCAAAGCTGTTACAGATAAAGTCACTGCTCTAGAAACTCAGATGAGCAGAGGATTTGCTGAAATTCATCATAATACAGATCAGCTCAGACACCTTTTCCAAATTGGTGGGAAGGCTCTAGACCACACTATCACTAGTGTTGGTCAAGTGATGGAGCAAGGTATGACTCTTGCAAATAATCAGATGGAATTGGACAAACGAGCTGAAGCTACAAAGATGAAAATCTGTGAAGAGGTTGGCACTTTCAAAGATGATGCCATCTCTAAACTATCTGTTGAAGTCAGAAAGGGGGATAAATTGGTGAAAAAGTAATTAGAACAGTCAGATGCTGCCATGCAAAAGCTTTGGAAAGCCAAAGTAAAAGAGATCCATGATGGTGTCCTAGCTCAAATTCAGAATGTCAAATTCTACATCTATGACATTACTGTATGTATACATAACCAGATCCTTCCTAAATTTGCTACAGATCCTAATATCATTCCTCATCACCTGAACCCTCTAGCTACTGCTGATGCTCCTACTACTCCTATGCAACCCACATTCTCTCCAAGGCCTGGTGACTCTATTGCTCCTCCTGATTCCTACACTCAGGGTTGGGAAGATGATCCTGCAGATATATTCCTTCATGCTACTCCTGAAATCCAAACTTCCAAGAAGAAAAGAAAGTATGGTGAAGGTGCTTCTGCTAGCAAGTCCATTCCAGTCTCTGATCCTGAGAAAAGAAAAGCTCCAGAATTTGCTGAGATATGGTCTCCCACTTTTAAGTCCCTCATTTTGGACACTCTCAAATTAGTTATGGACTACTATGAGAGCAGGAATACTCACTACAGTTCCTAGGAATGAGAGTTATATGAGAAATCAATGATCAAGAGAATATTATATGACAGAGAGTATGGAAGAAACAATCCTGCTCCTCCTCCAAGACCCCCCAAGTATTATCCAAAGCCTTACAACAATCAAAGAAGACAACAAGAGAAAGAGGACAGACAGCATCATCAGAACTAGCCAAAAGGACTCATGAGTTGTGGAAATGATTTTTGTTGATAATAATTTTTGGAAATTCCCACTTATATAATTCTAAATTTTGATCTTATTATCTTTTTCATAGTCTTATGCTTGCTTGCACTGCTTTATATACTTAGCATTCTTTTTATGTCCATAATTTACCTTAGTGTAAAGGGTTCTGACTTCTACAAATAGGGGGAGATTGTTGGGTATTGTATCCATACTAACCCAGATTTGATGAAGTCACCCTCGAACTAAGATGAATTAAGTTGTATTTGATGCTTGGTTTAAGTTATGTGTTTGCAGGAATCTTATCAAAAGTGTAGATCAATGTCAGTCTACAATGGGTCACCAAATACAGGAACATACAATGTAATCCCTCATTGTGTGTTCCAAAGTGTTGACTCATGTGTAGACTCTCTATTAGGATACACTTCATATTCAAGCTCTAGGACTAAGTGAAAAGACTTGATGTTGGTTTCACCTTTGAAGAAGAAAAAGTTCTGTCAAGAAAATTTCCTAAGTAAAGTACTCGAGTAGTTCTATACTTACTTGAGTAAGTTATTGAGTTCATACTCGAGTAATAATACTCTTACTCGAGTAGTTAAGATATATCCCGAGTAGTCCAATTATGGCTCTCGAGTAGTTAAAACAACTACTCGAGTAGTTTCCTTTCACCTCTCGGGTTTACAGAAATTTTCTTCTCAAAAGTTTTCTAAGTTAAATACTCGAGTAGTACTATATAGTACTCGAGTAGTTTTATCTTCTTTCTCGAGTAGTTAAATTCTGACTCTCGTGTAGTTTTCATTTACTCGAGTAATCTAAGTAATGTACTCGAGTTGTTTATTTACTACTCGAGTAGTCCAGTGTTTATACTCGTGTAGTCCAGGATTCCATTCCAGAAAATTTCTCTAAGTGCATTACTTGAGTAGTCATCTCCATATACTCGAGTAGTTCTATTTGTCTCGAGTAGTTCAACTTCTATACTCGAGTAGTTATGTATTCTAGTTCCAGAAATTTTCTAAGCCTTTGTCTCGAGTAGTTTCTTATATACTAGAGTAGTTCATTCTTATATACTCGAGTAGTATTTCTTATACTCGAGTAATCTTCTCCACCTCTCGTGTAAGTACTCTTGTACTCGATTATGTTATATTTGTTACTCAAGTAGCTGATTGCTTTTCTTCTTATTTACTTGAGTAGTTGACTCCATGTACTCGAGTAATTATCTCATTCCCTCTCGAGTAGTTCTTCTCATATACTCGTGTAGTCATCTTCTACCTACTCGAGTAGTGCTTCATGTACTCGAGTAAGCTTTTATATCTCGAGTATTTTACTTCGACTTTTCCGAAAATTAGTTAAGTCCAGAATAACGGTTCTCTTAATGAACTTTGACGTGATTGGTCCACGTGTCTTTCATAATGACTCAATTACATCTAATCTTTTCTTATCATATAAATAGTCTTGTCTAAACCGACAAACCCTAATTCTAAGAAGATTATTTTTAAGAAGTTTTACAACCATACTCTCAAGCTTTCTGTCTGCTCTTTCTCTCTCCAAGAAATGAAAACCGTCGCCGTCACCTTCGTTGATTCCCGACCGGATAGGGTTTCATCTTTTGAGGACTCAGATCCAGAAGGGTTTCCAGATCGAGATTTGCTCAACTCCTCAATCTTCCGATTCGATCGATCTTGTAAAGCCAATAAGTTTCAAATCCAATCTTGATGAGATTTCTCTTCATCATTCTTATAAAGCCGCAAAGCCTAGAAGAAGAAATTTCTGGTCGTCTGTTATAGATCTGAATAAGGAATCACTGTTTGTATTTCTATACAAAATTTATTTCATTATTGTAGGAGAAATTTCTCCGAGTGTAGGAGCTTTTGTCTCTGAGATTGTAAGAAGCTTTATCTTCCTAGTGTAGATCCGTTTTGTGGATCGAGGTTGTAGGAACATTGTTCCGAGGGTAGGATTGATTTTCTATCCAAGATAGTGGAGTATCTGAGTCTAGTGTATTGCTAGATCGATGATGGAAAGTGGATGTACCCAATGTTGGTGAACCACTATAAATCTTGCCTCATCTGTGTGTGATTGGTAGATAGATCTGTGCTTTGGTTTGTAATTTTTATTCCGCAATGAAAGATATAGTACCTAAACACCTAGAGGGGGGGGGGGGGTGAATAGGTGACCAAATTCTTTTTAACTTTTTATGGAAGCAATCAGTTAATATTACAGAATTCTAACTATTTTATCACAGCAATCACACAGCATACACAGTAAATCACAATCACAGCAGACACAGAGTTTTATAGTGGTTCCCCAAGCTTTGGGTACATCCACTTTCCCCCTTCGCCTATCTAGCAGTGTACTAGATTCGGCCAAACTTCTCCACTATCTCAGAACCCAAACTGGTTCCTACACCTCAGGCCCAAGGCCCTACAACTCAGCTTTTCCACAAAGCCTACACTCAGCCACAAAGGCCTACACTCAGCCACCAAGGCCTACACTCAGCCACCAAGGCCTACACTCAGAGATTCCAATCTCCTACACTCAGGCTCCCAAAGCACTACACTCAGCCTTTATAATTACAGGCTTACAAAAACTCAGATCCAAAGGATCCTACAAGATAAAAATGATTATACAATTGTTAACTCAGCAACCCAAAGACAAGAGAGGGGAGTTGTGAGTTTCTTGATGAGTTTTTGGAAGAACTCAGCTGAAATCAATCTGACTTATCTTTCTTCAAAGCTTCTTGAAAGTAGAACTCAATTAGATTGACTCCTTCTGCAGTTGATCCTTGATCTCTGCTTCTTAAGATTCAGACCAATCTGAATCCTTCTTCTCAGCTGGGTTCCAACAGCTGATTTCTTGGATGGAGCTCTCTCTCTCCAACTTCTTAGATCTGCACTTGAATCTTCAAGGAATAGCTAGATCTTCTTTGTTGAATAATTTGAACTTTGACAACTTCAACAACCTTTTTTATCAATCATATTCAGTAGACAGCATAGGCCTATTTATAGACCTTCTTCATGGTAACCGGCTGGTCCGGTCCATAACTGAATTCTGACAACTCTGACAGGTGCTGTAGACAGGCTGGAATGGCAGCTGTCAAGTCATCCAGTCAGTTCTTGAAAATTCTCTAACTGTCTGATAGTGTCGAGACTTTCTGTCTTTAAGTGTCGACACTTATAGACCAAGTGTCGACACATGTTGTCTAAGTGTTGACATTAGTCTACAAGGTGTCGACACTAGTCTACAAGGTGTCGACACAACTCCTTGTGTTGTTGATTCTTTATCTCGACACTACTTCTTCTTCATGTGTCGACACTGAGATTGAGTGTCGACACAAGTACTTGTTCTTCAGTATTTTGCTGAATTCTTCTAAGTGTCGACACAACAACTTTGTGTCGACACATCTTCATGTGTTGTATCTGTCAAGTGTCGACACTGCTTCTTGGTGTCGACACATGTCTTCAGTGTTGATACTTGTTGAGTGTCGACACAGCTCCTTGTGTCGACACATTCTTCTTCTTGTTGAGACTTCAGGTGAGTGTCGACACATTCCCATAGTGTCGACACTTGTACTTAGAATAATTTGTTGATCTTGTTGTTCTTCACTAAGTGTCGACACAGCTCCTTGTGTCGACACTTTCTTCCAGTGTTGACTCTTCTGCTAAGTGTCGACACATTGTTCTGGGTGTCGACAATTACTTCAAGTGTTGACTCTTCTGTTGAGTGTCGATACATTGTTCTGGGTGTCGACACTTGTACTTAGTCTCTGCTGACTTTTGCTGAGTGTCGACACAGCTCCAAGTGTCGACACTTTCTGATGTAGACACAGCTTCACTGGGTGTCGACACAACTGTTAAGTGTCGACACAGCTTCACTGGCTTTTCTTCACTGAGTGTCGACACAGCTCCTTGTGTCAACACTTTCTGTCTGGTGTCGACTCAGCATCCCTGGTGTCGACGCAATGACTCCAAGTGTCGACACTGCTTACCTGGGTGTCGACACAAGTCTTCTTAAGTGTCGACACTTTCCCTCTGGGTGTCGACACATGGACTTAGAAACTTTTCTTCTTTCCTGCAAATACTTAACATGCACATGTAACTCAAAATACATCAAATACATTTTGATGTATATCATTGAGTTGGGTGAGGCTTCTTCAAATCAGGTACATTTGAACCAATGTACCCAACAATCTCCCCCTATTTGGAGAAGTCATAACCCTTAGTCAATGATATACACCATTCATAATTAAATTACAAAATGATGTAAAGCAGGATTATATACAACAGGGTAAACATAAACATGTATTAATCACACATATATACAAATACATCATCATAGAACAAATATGAAATAGACATAGACATCATCACAGAACAAATATGAAATAGATTTAACATATAACACATTGTTCTAATATCTGTCATATTCTTTTTCAGAAGTTCACAAAATGTTTTACATCAAAAAGATTACAAAGTAAACTTCAAGAAAATTCTAATTCTATTTCTGTTCTGGCTCCTTAATCACTATGCATTTTCCAGCTTGAACTTTAGCTTGAACAGGAGCATCAACAACTTCAGCATCAGCATGCTTCTTGCCTTTCAGATCTTTCTTCTTAAGTTCTTCTGCTTTAATCTTCTGCCTTTCAAAATAATGGTATGGCTTTGGAAAGTACTTGCTAGGCTCCAGAGCAGTAGGAGGAAGCTTTCCCATCTTGGCCTTCCTTCTATGTTGAACTATGGCCTCCTGCCTTATTTCATGTTTTCTCCATTCAGCTTCAGAAAACCACTTATTCCTGTCTTGAATGTTATATTTGGCAGCTTTCCAGGCAGTTAAAATGATATTCCTTGAGGTAGGGCTCCACTGCTCAAAGTCTGGCCTTTGTTCTGCTTGTTCCTTAAACCTCTTCTTAGAAAGTCTAGTCTCTTCTTCTTTCTGTAGAGCATCTTATTCTTTCTGAAGAGCTGCTTGCATAGCTTCAGATATAGGCTGAACCACTTTTTCCAGAATGACATTAGACTTCCCTTCAGTTGGGCTATACATGTGATGAATATCAGCTTGCACCATTTCAAAATCTGGAGGAGGATAGATAACTTGAGCCACTTCTGGTTGCTCCCCTCCTAAATATGCAGGCTGAATGCCAGATTCAGCAACATTGTCATCATCACAAAGTGGAGGATAGCCCAGTGTAGCTCTGATGGAATTAGATATCCATTTGGCATGATCAGAGCTAGCTTTGACTAAAACTCTCTCCCCCTTTATGACTTCTCTAGCCATGTGATCTCTGACATCATCCTTCTGGAATCTGATTTGACTATCCAAGTATCTGACTCCATCTTTAAAGAAAGGTTTGAGCTTTGTAAGTTGTTCAGATATGGCCTTCTGAGAGTCTTGAATGACAGTCTTAACAGTAGAGATTTCTTCTTGAAATACTTTGTCAAATTCAGCTTTAATAGTAGCAGTAGAGGTAGAAGGTACAGCAGCAATGTTCTTTAGTTCTGTGACAATTGCATTATGAGATTCTGTCAAATTGTCATTCATTCTGAGTTGATTCTCAAGTACATAACCTTGCTTCACAGCTATGTCATCCACTTGGGCTTTTATCTTCTCCTGATGAGTTGCAAGATAGACTACTGCATTCCCACCCTTGTGGAAGCAGTCAGTCATTTCCTTCTTGTTAAGATTCATTTCAAATCTTATTGACTTGATGTCTTGGGCCAGATCAAATTGTAGTGATTTCTGCCCTTCATCCACATACTTCTCAATTGCTTTCCTATGTTCATCCAATTTAATCTGCATAGCAACCATCAGTGCACTATAATCAACTGATGGTGCTTGCTGAACTATAGGCTGTGGTGCTATAGTTTGTAGAGCCTTCTTGTAACTCTGGCTCCTTCTCTTGAATACATAAAGTTTCTTTTTCCTTGCCCTTGCTGCTTCCTCATCTTCTGAAGCTGAGGAGCTGGCTATATCTACCCTTTCCTTTGGTGGTTCTTCAGCAGTTTGGGGCTTATCAGGATCATGCCTTACAGGCTTTTCAACAAGTATAACTTGCTCCCCCTCAACTAGAGAATTCTCCTCTTCAGCAGCAGTTTCCTTATCAAAATCTTCTTGATCTAGATTTAGGAATAGATGTTCCATGGTATATTCTTGGGGTGAATGAGCTGGAGAAAATCTTGGCTCTTCAACCACTGAATCAGAAACTATTGGAGCTGCAACAGATATGTCTTCCAAGACAGCATCTGGGACTTGGTTATCCAGCTGAGTTTGCTGATGAACATCAGACAAATCAGTATCTTCCATAGGAAATTCTAAAGTATTGAGTTCAGTGATTACCTCTAGGATAATGCTGGTTGCTTGTTCACTTTCCAGTGTAGTGGGTTCATCTATAACTGGAAGCTCCCCCTGACTTTGATCCTTGTGTATGGGGCAAGCTTGAGGTAGCTCCCCCTGGATCTCAGCATCATCTTGAGGAGCAGGAGATTTCACAGTAGGCTCTTCCTCATTTTCATCTGGAGTGAAGACAACTTGTTCTTCACTGTCTGAGCTGCTAGTGGACTCTTGAGCCACTGGGGCAATTTTCCTTTTCTTCTTTAATGGAATCTCCTTCTCAGAAACTATCTTCTCAGGGGTTGGCATCTCCTTAGTCAACACCCTATCCCATATAGAGAACAACCTCATATCCATTTTTCTCATATGATTTATTTTGCTTCCAGCAGCTGTACTCATAACTTCTGGTATTACACCAGCAAGGTAAAGACTCAAAATCCTGCCCAGGTTGGGCTTCTTCAAGCTTTCTTTAATCTTCTCATAAACTACCATAGACCAGTCAGTTTTTAGAGTGAAGATTATCCTTGTCATTATACTAAACATATGGGCAGACACTCTGTCATGCCCTCCTGGCTTGCTGAGTATGACTTTGCCAACAATCTTTGAGAGGAATTTCCCTTGATTGTTCATGCCTTTTCTAAGAAACACTGATCCAAGCTTCATCTTAGGATCCAGTCCACACCAGATTAGAGCTTCCCTGGTCTTTGAAGCTGTAACCTCATCTTCCTCTTTAATTCTTGGTAGCTGTAGAATCTTCCTCAGACTTTTAGGTGACACCTTCACCTTCTCACCATGAACCCTGGATTTGATTTTGAATCCAGTTTCGTCTATCTTAGCTCCACTGAGAAATTCTAGTACCTCTTTCTTCTATATTTTAGTAGGTTCAGAAACAAGATATTCTAATCCTGAATCGACTACTAGGGTTACGACAGCCTTAATTTCTTGATCGGCATCCTCAAAAGCACCGCGCACCAGCTCGTATCCTTCGTTGACATTCTCCTCAAGCTTTGGCGCCATTAGGGTTTGTAGAATTTGTCTTGAGAGAAGAGAGGTGTCGACACAGAAGTTTGGTCTCGAAACTTTGAAAGCGTGTCGACAAACTAAGGCAAAACCCTATTTATACCTTTCTAGTTTTGAAGATGAACAGGCGGGACAGCTAACTTAAATTGTGTCGACACTGGCAATAAGTGTCGACACTGACTTATAATATCTCGACACATATGTGTCGACACAAGTTTAGTCAACAGATTTTATGTATCGACACGTGGTTATGTGTCGACACTACATAACTCGACACATAGTCGAGACTTTACTTAGAAAATACTGAGTAAACACTAAGTGTCGACACCACCTTGGTTGTGTCGACACCTACTTGTCATGTGTCGACACTAATATTCTGAAGTGTCGACACCAATTTCCTAGATGTGTCGACACCTTTTTTCCTGAAGTGTCAACACCACTATTCTGTGTCGACACAGAAATCTCTATGTGTCGACACCTTTTTACTTAGCCAATTTCAGTACTATAAACTTACTCTAAGTTTATCATTCCTAGTTCAATCTTAAACTTATTGAACTTAGCTTCTTCTAGGGGCTTAGTATACATATCAACTAATTGTTCATCTGTTTTAACATATTCAAGTAAAATATCTTCTCTTTCTACATGCTCCCTAAGAAAATGATATTTAATTTCAATATGTTTTGTTCTACTATGGGATACATGATTATTAGCTATTGAAATAGCACTAGTAGAATCACAAAAGATTGGAGTTCTACTTACCTGAAATCCATAGTCCTCTAGCTGATGTTGTATCCAAAGAAGTTGAGCACAGCAACTTCCTGCAGCCACATACTCTGATTCTGCAGTGGAGATAGCCACACTTGTTTGCTTTTTGCTACTCCAAGAAATCAGTCTTCCACCTAGGAATTGACAGGTTCCAGTAGTGCTTTTTCTATCTTCTTTGCATCCTACAAAGTCTGCATCTGAATAACTTGTTAGATCAAAATCCCCATTCCTAGGGTACAAGAGGCCTAGATAAGGAGTGCCCTTAAAATATCTCAATATCCTTTTGACTGCAGTCAAATGAGACTCTTTAGGGAAGGCTTGATACCTAGCACAGACACATGTAGCATACATGATATCTGGTCTACTTGCAGTCAAGTATAATAGGGAGCCAACTATCCCTCTATAAAAGGTTTCATCTACAGGTTTCCCTGCATCATCCTTGCTAAGAGACATACTTGACCCCATAGGAGTCTTCATGGTGCTGGATGAATCCATACCATACTTCCTTATGAGTTCTAGGGTGAACTTGGACTGGCATATGGATAAACCACTCTCAGTTTGTCTTACTTGGAGACCCAAGAAGAACTTTAGCTCTCCCATACTACTCATCTCAAATTGACTTTGCATTAGCTTTGCAAACTTTTTGCAAAGGCTACTTTCAGTAGACCCAAATATAATGTCATCTACATATATTTGGACTAGTATAACTTTGCCTCTAGATTCCCTAAGGAATAGAGTCTTATCTATTTTCCCCCTTGAGAACTTGTTCTCAATGAGGAAACTAGATAGGGTTTCATACCAAGCCCTAGGGGCTTGCTTTAACCCATATAAAGCTTTCCTAAGTCTATAGACATGATTAGGTAAAGTAGAATCAACAAAACCTGAGGGTTGTTCCACATAGACTTCTTCTTTAAGATTACCATTTAGAAATGCTGACTTGACATCCATTTGGTAAACCTTGAATCCTTGAAAAGTTGCATAGGCCAGGAACATCCTTATGGCTTCCAGTCTGGCTACTGGAGTAAAGGTTTGATCAAAATCAATACCTTCTTCCTGCCTATATCCTTTTGCAACTAATCTTGCTTTGTTCTTAATGATGACACCTTGTTCATCCATCTTATTCCTGTAGATCCACTTGGTTCCTATTATATTGTGGTCTTTAGGTTTAGGAACCAGTTCCCAGACCTTGCACCTCTTGAACTGATTCAGCTCTTCTTGCATTGCTTCAGTCCATTGTGGATCTAGAATGACTTCTTCAAACTTCTTTGGTTCAACTTGAGATAGAAAAATGGAGTAGACTGTTGCATTCAGGTTTCTGCTCCTTGTTTGTACCCCTTGTCTTGGATCTCCAATAATCTGCTCTACTGGATGATCTCTAAGATGCCTATTGGCTGGAGGCATCCTGACTTCTGGTTGAACCACTTCAGCTTCATCATCTTGCTGTACTCCTTGTACTTCTTCTGCATTTGGTACATGTAGTACTCCCCCTGGACAACAGCCACTGTCTTCTACTTGCTGTCTTGCAGTAGATTCTTCTTCTAGAGTGAGCTTGTCCATCTTCTTTGTTAAACCTGTGGGGCTGCATGCACTACTAGACAACTCATTGTTAATAAGTTTAGTCTCATCAAATACTACATGTACAGTCTCTTCTACAACTTAAGTAGACAAGTTGTAGACTCTATAAGCCTTACTATTGTTGCTGTACCCAACAAAAATTCCCTCTTGGGACTTGGCAGCAAACTTAGTTAAGTAAGACTTACCATTGTTAAGTATGAAGCACTTGCAACCAAAGATCCTGAAGTAGGATAGGTTTGGGTTCCTGCCGTTCACAACCTCATAGGGGGTCTTGTTGAGGCCTTTAGTTATGGTAGCCCTATTGATAACATGGCATGCAGTATTAACTGCTTCAGCCCAGAAGTATTCTGGTAGTGATGTATCACTTAATAGGGTCCTACCTGCCTCAATCAAGGTTCTATTCTTCCTCTCAGCAATGCCATTTTGCTGAGGTGTTCTCGGTGAAGAAAACTCTTGAAATATCCCAAAGTCTTCACAAAGTTTTGTCATGCTATCAGACTGAAACTCAGTACCATGGTCACTTCTTATTTTGACCACTGTACTATTTAGTTCATTCTGAATTTGCTTGACAAAGTTATAGAAGACATTAGGTGTTTCAGATTTCTGTCTTAAGAAGAACACCCAGGAAAACCTTGAGTAGTCATCTACAACTACAAAGGTATAGACCTTCCTACCTAGGCTGTGAACTGGCATTGGACCAAAGAGATCCATATGCAAGAGGTATAAACACCTCACAGCATCTTTGTTTTCTATGCTTCTAAAGGTGGATTTAGTCTGCTTGCCCTTTTGACAAGCTGAGCAAATACCATCTTTAACACACTTAACTTGAGGACCATTCCTCACTAACTCTTTGCTAAAGAGTTTGCCAATTGTCTTGTAGTTTAGATGAGCTAGCCTCTTGTGCCATTTGACATAATGAGAGACTGTCTCATCAGCTACAAGACACACTTGAGAACCATTGGTCTCACACATAATGTCTAGGCAGTAGACATTCCTCTTTCTATAGCCAGTCAAAATGATCTCTTGATCAGTTGACCTCATGATATGACAACCATTCTTAACAAATGAGATGTCATACCCTACATCACTTAATTGACTTATACTTATTAGGTTGTGTTTCAACCCTTTAACATAAGCCACTTGAGTAATGGTAACTAAGTTACTAGAAATGTTATCAAACCCTTTGATGATTCCTTTTTCAGAACCACCAAAGGTGACTTTAGGACCATCTTTGATTGAAATGTAGTCCCTTAGTAATCCTTTTGTTCCAGTCATATGTCTGGAACATCCACTGTCCAAGTACCATATTGGGGCATAGCAACTTGGACTCACCTGCAAAACAGATTAGTGAACCTTAGAACCCAAAGTATTCTTGGGTCCTTGGTACTTATTAGTTTGCAACCTGACCAAGCTACCTAATGGTTTTCCAATAGGCAGTTTGCTACTCACTTTGGCACTAGCATTGTGCCAACGGTCCATTACAAAGTGGCCAACCTTGCCACAGCACCAACATTCAAACTTATTGTACCTTTGCTTTGGTACAGTCTTAGCTGTCTTATCCACAGCTGAGTTGTTGAATGTTGGGGCTTTGCCCTTGGACTTGGACTGCTCAGTCCTTGCAGGTTTAATAAAACCCAGTCCAGCCTTGCCTTTGTGATGAACAAATTCATCAATTAAAGGTAGCACTGACTTAGGTTTAGAAAACCTAGCAACTAAGTCCTTCTCCTTCTGAAGATTAATCTCCAGACTCTTGATTTGATCATTCTTAAATGATATAGTTCCCATTTGAATCACAGTTATGTGCTTCAATCTGGCTATCTCATTAAGTTTTTGATCAAAAGACTTCTCAAACTCAGTTGCAGCAGCTTTAAGATCAGCAATTTCCTTTGCCTGACTTTTGGCTAGGGACTTGCTCTTCTTGTAAGCTTGTAACAGAACCTTGTATTCATCTATCAACTGATGAATATCTGCTTCAGACTCAGATGCACTCTCATCACTTGATGATGATGAATCTGAATCTGTACTGGCACAAGAAATTGAACTTAGAGTTGAACATTGTACCTTACTGGGTCCTAGCTGTTCCAGGATTTTGTCACCTTCTGTCAATGCCATTAGCCCTTGACATTGACTGTCTTCTTATTCATATATAGACTCCAAAATCTGCATGAACTCTTCTTCTTCTTCTTCAGCAAACAGCCCTATGTATGCCTCAGCATCTGACTCAGTTTCTGAAGAAGAAATATCTGACAGAGTCTTCTCCTTTTTGGCAACAAAAGACTTCTCTTTCTTGCCTTTGAAATGAGTCTTCTTCCTGTCACTAGACTCCTTTCTCTTCTCTGGACAATCTGCAACAACATGGCCTTGTCTATTGCAGCAATAGCACACTATTTTTGAAACAGTTGCCTTACTAGATTTATTCCTCTTCCTGTCCTTCTTTGAAGCCTTTTTATTCTGATAAAAGTCTTCTTTTCCCTGTGAAGTAGAAGGCCTTGACCTCCACTGTTTCTTCTTCAAGAACTTCTGAAAATGTCTAGTGAAGGCAGCAAAGTCTTCATCACTTTCACTGCTTTCAGATTTTGTGCTGACTGACTCATCTGACTCTGATTCAGCAACCTTTGGAGGTGGAGTTGGTGACTTACCTCTGTACTTTCTGGCGGCTTCTGTCTTGAAAGCTACTGTTCTTTCCTTATGTTCATTTCTTGTTGATTTCTCCTCCTCTTTCCTCACTGTCAACTGCATTTCATATGACAACAATTTGCCAAACAGTGTAGGTGGAGGAATTTCAGCCAACTTAGCCATTTCTCTAATGACACAGATCTCGGTGTCCCAATCTTTAGTTAGGGACCTTAGAAACTTGTCATTGAGTTCATAATTACTGAACTCTCTACCATAGGACATGAGTTCATTCACTATCCTGTAGAACTTCTTGTAGCACTCAGTTATGCTATCACCCTTTCCTTGTCTAAAACTTTCAAACTCTTGATTTAGCAAGGATATTCTGTCTTGCCTAACTTCTTCAGAACCCTTCATATAGACAATGAGAGTATCCCACATCTCTTTGGCTGTCTTACAATGTATTAGATTCTGAAAAGTGGCATCATCTATGGCACTTACAATGATATTTTGAGCCCTTTTGTCCATGGTGGCTAGGACAATCTCATCCTTAGTCATTTCAGAGAAATCCTTTGGTGTTCTCTGATTAGCATCTAGGACTGACACCTTCATGGGCACATATGGCCCTTCCTTTACTGCGATGTAAATTCTTGGGTCTGAGGCTTCCATAAACAGCCTTACCCTTTCCTTCCAGATCCCAAATATCTCTTTCCTACATAGAGGTAATTTCATGGATCCTAATTCCTTGTGATTCTCAGAGGAACCCATGGTTCTTGATTTTCTTGAATCTGTACTTGACATAACCTGAATCTGCCAACAGGATCTCCTCAGACAGTTAGTCCTTTTTGAGGAACCTCGCTTTGATACCACTTGAAAGATATAGTACCTAAACACCTAGAGGGGGGGGGGGTGAATAGGTGACCAAATTCTTTTTAACTTTTTATGGCAGCAATCAGTTAATATTACAGAATTCTAACTATTTTATCACAGCAATCACACAGCATACACAACAAATCACAATCACAACAGACAAAGAGTTTTATAGTGGTTCCCCAAGCTTTGGGTACATCCACTTTCCCCCTTCGCCTATCTAGCAGTGTACTAGATTCGGCCAAACTTCTCCACTATCTCAGAACCCAAACTGGTTCCTACACCTCAGGCCCAAGGCCCTACAACTCAACTTTTCTACAAAACCTACACTCAGCCACAAAGGCCTACACTCAGCCACCAAGGCCTACACTCAGCCACCAAGGCCTACACTCAGAGATTCCAATCTCCTACACTCAGGCTCCCAAAGCCCTACACTCAGCCTTTATAATTACAGGCTTACAAAAACTCAGATCCAAAGGATCCTACAAGATAAAAATGATTATACAATTGTTAACTCAGCAACCCAAAGACAAGAGAGGGGAGTTGTGAGTTTCTTGATGAGTTCTTGGAAGAACTCAGCTGAAATCAATCTGACTTAGCTTTCTTCAAAGCTTCTTGAAAGTAGAACTCAATTAGATTGACTCATTCTGCAGTTGATCCTTGATCTCTGCTTCTTAAGATTCAGACCAATCTGAATCCTTCTTCTCAGCTGGGTTCCAACGGCTGATTTCTTGGATGGAGCTCTCTCTCTCTCCAACTTCTTAGATCTGCACTTGAATCTTCAAGGAATAGCTAGATCTTCTTTGTTGAATAATTTGAACTTTGACAACTTCAACAACCTTTTTTATCAATCATATTCAGTAGACAACATAAGCCTATTTATAGACCTTCTTCATGGTAACCGGTTGGTCCGGTCCATAACTGAATTCTGACAACTCTGACAGGTGCTGTAGACAGGCTGGAATGGTAGCTATCAAGTCATCCAGTCAGTTCTTGAAAATTCTCTAACTGTCTGATAGTGTCGAGACTTTCTGTCTTTAAGTGTCGACACTTATAGACCAAGTGTCGACACATGTTGTCTAAGTGTCGACACTAGTCTACAAGGTGTCGACACAACTCCTTGTGTTGTTGATTCTTTATCTCGACACTACTTCTTCTTCATGTGTCGACACAAGTACTTATTCTTCAGTATTTTGCTGAATTCTTCTAAGTGTCGACACAACACCTTTGTGTCGACACATCTTCATGTGTTGTATCTGTCAAGTGTCGACACTGCTTCTTGGTGTCGACACATGTCTTCAGTTCTGATACTTGTTGAGTGTCGACACAGCTCCTTGTGTCGACACATTCTTCTTCTTGTTGAGACTTCAGCTGAGTGTCGACACATTCCCATAGTGTCGACACTTGTACTTAGATTAATTTGTTGATCTTACTGTTCTTCACTAAGTGTCGACACAGCTCCTTGTGTCGACACTTTCTTCCAGTGTTGACTCTTCTGCTAAGTGTCGACACATTGTTCTGGGTGTCGACACTTACTTCAAGTGTTGACTCTTCTGTTTAGTGTCGACACATTGTTCTGGGTGTCAACACTTGTACTTAGTCTCTGCTGACTTTTGCTGAGTGTCGAAAGAGCTCCAAGTGTCGACACTTTCTGATGTAGACACAGCTTCACTGGGTGTCGACACAACTGTTAAGTGTCGACACAGCTTCACTGGCTTTTCTTCACTGAGTGTCGACACAGCTCCTTGTGTCGACACTTTCTGTCTGGTGTCGACTCAGCATCCCTGGTGTCTACACAATGACTCCAAGTGTCGACACTGCTTGCCTGGGTGTCGACACAAGTCTTCTTAAGTGTCGACACTTTCCCTCTGGGTGTCGACACATGGACTTAGAAACTTTTCTTCTTTCCTGCAAATACTTAACCTGCACATGTAACTCAAAATACATCAAATACATTTTGATGTATATCATTGAGTTGGGTGAGACTTCTTCAAATCAGGTACATTTGAACCAATGTACCCAACACGCAAAAAGACGCAGAATTCACATATTCACCCCCCTCTAGGTGATTTAGGTAGGCAACTATAAACTTTCAGGAAAGACCTGTGTTTTTGACACTGCAGGAAGCTGTAGGGTTTGGGTTGAGTTTGGGCACAGAAAGAGAGCTTTTTTGGCCCCGCCAAGCGATCGTGATGAATGCTGACACAAACTCCATTTTTGATTACGAAGCCAGTCCATAGAGGACAATGTGGTTATTGTGATCTACGCACTCTTAATGGCTAGTGAGCTGAACGGACAAGGGGAAGCCGACCCACGTCAGTCTAGACATTGAACTAGCGATTTGAGCAACGGACAAGTGCTAAACTATATCCGCGTTATGGTTGTCTAACTTGAGTGCCTAAGTAATTGGCATTCGTTAGGATAATATAATGATAGTCTTTGGCTGTACTCCATGAAGACTAAAGTCTCCGGCCGTGGGCCATGGAGCATGAATGCTTAATATTTACCGTTGGGTCTGGGACCTTTGAACTGTGGTGGGATCCTGCTTTTTTGGTGCACCGATAATGTTCCTTGAATGCACGGAGCGTCGGGCAGTGCGACCGACGTTTGTGATATATTGAACTGTGCGTTAGTGCACTTTTTGTGATATATCTGCTTGTGAAAATGCTATGCCTGCAGGGATGGAATACCACTGCCCCGGGAAAGGGGTAGGGTCGTTATAAATTCGTCAGTTGAATGCTGACTGTTGCCTTGTTTGCCACTATATGGTGGGCTGTCCTTATGCAGGTGCTGGAGAGCTGAGCAGAATATAGCGGGCTGAAGCCCTTGCTGCTGCTATACTGGCCCTTGAAGGCCGAATGAAGAATTTTATTGTTTTCATGTGTGGCCGATCTACGTGCCGATGTTTGTAATCCACATTTGTAAAATGTAACTATAAGGCCTTAAGGCCATAACCTTTGTGTATTTGTAAGTGATATTCCCGTGCTTTGATATATAAATGGTGGTTTTTATATTGTGGATATTCAAATGAGTTTGCGTTCAAGTAACCTTAAAGCTTCCGTTAGAATGCTCTGAGTTACGATGCGAGTAGTATTTTGTATTAACCTGTAACCCCGCTGCCTGTTTGTGAACTATGGTGTGGGGCCGTGGCCATACCCTTTATTATATTTCATGTAACACATGGAGGTTGTGCAAGATTGCATCAGGGAACCTTGGGGACTAACTCCAAGTAGCACCCAAAAAACTGTGCAGAATCGCATTTTTGCCAGATACCGCGCAACGGTAGTGATACCGCAGGCGGTAGCTACTTGGGAGCTTTATTTGTGGCCTATGTCGTGTAGACCTGGGACTTGTGATGTGGGGCTGAGAGCTCTGGGAGCCCAGCCAGATGGCCTGCGAACCACTCGTATATCATATCGAGGTTATGTAATGATTGGAGGAATGGGAATGGGGAGGCCGCCCACGTCGTGGTAGGTTTTGCCCGACGATGTGAGCAATGGGAAAGGGCCGAACCTACCGAGTAGCTATGTGGTGTGTCCATGGGTATTGTCACCTATCGTAGGAATAGTTACGGGTCTTAGGCCTTGCGCATGCCATTAATACTACCAAAATGCTCATGTTATTGTCGTCTGGAGAATGGTGGTGGTTCCCGGGTTTTTATCGGGACACCGAGAATGTGCCCTAAGAGCACGGGGTGTGTGGCCGTTCGTGCCTACGGCTGTGGTTAAGTGTGCTTAAATTGCACTTTCGTTACTATGTTTGGTTTTGCTAATAATTTACAGGGAAGGAGCCCTCCCGCCCCGAGTAAGGGGCAGGGTCGCTATAATTTGGTTAGCTTTAACTGACCATTGCCTTTTTTTCCACTGTTTGGTGAATTGATCTTACAGGAACAAGTGAGCCAAGTGGCAAGTATAGGGATAAAGCCCTTGATGATGTGCTAGCCCTTGAAGGCCAAAGTAAAGTGTTTACTTTTACTATTTTCATGTATGACCAGTCTGCGTGCCGAAGTATGTAAAACACTTCTTGTTTAAGAAAACATTGTAAGGCCATAAGGCCAAGACTGTATGTGTATATGTTCGTTCATTCCTACTTTGGGCTTTAGTGGACATTAATGTTCTGCGATGGGTTCTTTTAACATATTTAAAAGCTTCCGCTAGAATGCTCTGTGTTTGGTTCTGATATTGTTGCATAATGTTTTAATATTACTATGAAACTCCGCTGACTGTCCGTGGAATATGGCGTTGGGCCCCAGTCGGACCTTCTATTATATCCCATAAGACGGATAGGGGTGTTATAATTTGGTATCAGACAATGGTGTCGGTCATCCAAGGAGAATTTGTGGACGAATTCTTTTTAAGGGGTGGTGAGCACAGTCATGTGCGTCATCATTTTAATATGAAAAGAACTCATGAATTTCCACTTAGGAATGGAAAATACACATGTTTGAGGAACCTACGTGTTCCTATGATTGCATTTTGCAATTTTGTTTTGTCACATATTAATGTGTCCTGTAATAATAGGTAACCAGGAGTGGTGCTGGATAGTCGGAACGTCCGTACTCTGCGGTAAGCAGTGCACCTAATGATGCGCCTACAACCCCTCCTTCGGCAGAGATGATAAGACTTGTTGCTGAGGCGGTGTTTGTGATGATAAATGCCTAGCCATGGAGGCAAGCAAAACCTCCTGCCCCTGTTGTGGAGCTGGTACCGCTTCGTGTGGCAGAGGCTGGAGTGGTGCAAAGAGTGGATGTAGAACTTTTGGCACCGAGAAGAGTGACAGAAAGACACCTTAAACATGTGATGAGTTTCAATCCTCCAGTTTTTACGGGGACTAGAACCACAACCCAGGCCGAGGATTGGCTCTCACGTGTTAAGAGAGTCATGAAAGTGACTGAAACGGAGGAATGGCAGAAGTTAACCATAGTAGCTTTCCTATTGGATGGAGAGGCGCGACTATGGTGGGAAGAGCTGGAGCTGCATCTCTTAGTTGGAATACAACTCACCGATATTTCGATGGACGGGTTCTTGAGGTTATTACTAGCTAGATACCTCCCCTCGGCACAGAGGATCGACATGGAGAACTAGTTTCAGAGACTAACACAGGGAGATAGTAGTGTGAATGAGTATCTACATGCTAGTGTTTCTTTTGCTGATAAGGAGCGAAGACCAACCAGTTTTATGAGGGTCTGCGATATGACCTAAGGCTACTTCTCTCTAGGCTGATGATGCAGGGATTTCTAACTCTGGTCAATACCGCCTCGATGTCTGGAGAAGGACATGAAGATATTTCTAGAGAAAAACTACTCAAGCTCGAAGAATTCGGAATTCAAGGTGCTGAGCTCGTCAAAGTCTAGGTTTCGTTAGTGGAGCAAGAAGGCTCGGATTTTGGGTCCAGCCACACCATCGAGTGCATCTGGAGTTACTATAGTGCAAGGCCCAGTTACTTGCTATAATTGGGGGCAAGCCGGGACATATTGCCCAAGACTGTTAGTGTGGACGCCCGAAGTTAGAGAAGAAGACTGGAGCATCTTATGCAGAAAAGGGAAAGATGGTGGAGTCAACCGCATCCCACAACACTCCAACCCAGCCTAGAGTTTACAACCTTGGCCAGCAGGAGGTCATAAAGCAGGCTGATGTGGTGACAGGTATGATTTTATGAATAGCGCATTTAGCTTTACATACTTATTGTCTTATGCTCGTTAGCATGTGAAATGTTATGCTAGGCTTTGTCTTGATCTCTAATTGTCCGACGAGAGCACTGCTCGATACGGGGGCTTCACACTCCTTTTTGTCCGAGGAATTTATATCGCGCATCGGAGTGCCTTCTTCGTTGGAAATGGGTAAATTGGATGTACTGCTGCCTAATAGGTGTTATATGCGTACGGATAGAGTTTGCTGCGTGAAGGTATAGATTGAGAGTCAAGAGTTTGACTTGCAAGCATCGCTACTACCGATAGTGAAGTTTGATGTAATCTTTGGCATGGAATGGCTCTCGGAGTAGCGTGCATACATTGATTGCAACTGTAAGATCATCATACTGGGTGTGGATACATAGCTTGAGATGACATTCTCTTGCTTGAATCATCGAGACAGACTTTGATGTCTGCTATCCATATGGTTAAGGCAGTTCGTAGTGGTGCAAAGCTATTTTTCACTTCAATGGAGGCTTTGAAGCCCAAGCTAGGTCTGGATACTATCCCAGTCGTATCGGAGTTTCCTGACATTTTTTCTAAAAATCTCCCTATAGCACACCTCAGCACAAGATCGACTTCACCATCGAGCTAGTGCCAGGTGCCAAGCCCGTGTCACGCTCCCCATACCGCTTAGTGCCTGAGGAGATGGCAGAATTGAAGGTACAACTGCAAGAGCTGTTAGATTATGGGTACGTGTCCAAGTTCGTCGCCTTGGAGCGCGCCAGTCCTTTTTGTTAGGAAAAAGGATGGAAGCTTACGACTGTGTATTGATTTTCGAGAGTTGAATAACCTGACAGAGAAGAATCGATGTCTGATCCCGGGGATTGATGAGCTGTTCGATCAGCTGGTCGGGTCGACTGTGTACTCAAAGCTTGATTTGAAATCCGGGTACTATCAACTGAGAATAATGTAAAGTGATATTCCCAAGACGGCTTTCAACACACATTATGGGCATTATCAATTCACCGTTATGCCATTTGGGCTAACATATATACCATCTGTGTTTATATATTTAATGAACAAGATATTCAGAGAGTACTTGGACCAGTTCGTGATAGTCTTCATTGATGACATACTGGTGTACTCTTAGTGCGAGGAGGATCATTTCAAGCATCTTCATATGGTTTTGGAGACCCTGAGGAAGAACAAACTGTATGCCAAATTCTCCAAATGTGAGTTTTGGTTGTCCTCGGTAGCATTTTGTTGGATCCCTAGTTTGATTTGGGCTAGGTTTACTAAGTTAGGATCATATGACCCATCATGTATTGTAACGTCCCGATTCGGGCTAGGCCCCCCATGCGAGTTTTGAGTCAGGAGGGAAGGCTTGAGTTCAGGAAAGTGGAGGAAAAAGGGCGGCACTTGTGAACTGGAGAAGTTAGTCCAGAGCAGGTTACACACCCTAAGTCAGGGGCGTGACCCAGGGGCATGACTGTAGGTACTCGAGTAGCTGCCGAGGTTACTCGAGTAGTTTTCAAAATACTTGAGTAAAATGGGTTACATGCCCTGGGTCACGGGCGTGACCCCGGGGCGTGACTGAAGGTACTCGAGTAGCTGCTGAGGTTACTCGAGTAGTTTTCAAAATACTAGAGTAAAATGGGTTACACGCCCTGGGTCACGGGCGTGACCCAGGGGCGTGACTGAAGGTACTCGAGTAGCTGCCGAGGTTACTCGAGTAGTTTTCAAAATACTCGAGTAAATTGGGTTACACACCCTGGGTCACAGGCGTGACTGAAGGTACTCGAGTAGCTACCGAGGTTACTCGAGTAGTATTCAAAATACTCGAGTAAAATGGGTTACACGCCCTATGTCACAGGCATGACCCAGGGGCATGACTGAAGGTACTCGAGTAGGTGCCTAAGGTACTCGAGTAGGTTGTTAGTTCTCGAGTGAGAGGGTTACACGCCCTATGTCACGGGCGTGCCCATGGGCGTGACCATGGGCGTGATCTCCGTTCGACGATTTTAAGTGAGTTCGACGAATTCTCGATAATTGAGTTCGACGATTTAGGTGTCATGCCCCATGTCACGGGCGTGACTTGACTGACATGTGCGTGTACGTCCTTTCCGCCATTTTAGATCGAACTGACAACGTAACCGCCTGTAACGCTTCGCCCAAACGGGACACGGGTAAGGACACGAGCTTGTCACTACCCGTATCACATTATATATATAAGGAATAGTGGGAAAAACCCTAGCCGTTTCACTCTTCCTCCCAGCCGTATTGTTCTGAGAGAAGTCCTGTGGAGGAGAGTTTACTGGAGGAAGATCTTGGGAAGGAGATCCGCCATCGCCGTAGATGAGAGGATGCCGCCGCGAAGAATCACAAGGTCTATGGCCGGAAATAGAACAGCTGGAAGTGAGGTGAGTTTCCTACCCTCTCCCTTGGTGCTAGATCTATAGTTATTTTCCTAGGCGATACATCGACTCAAGAGAGTCTTTATGGAGAGGAGTTTTCTAGGAAAGGCCATGCTTGGACATGTGTCCTAGGTTTTAGATCTCTTCAACCACTCCCTTCTTCTATGTGATGATAGGGGATGGTTTTGTGAAGGGTATTGGCCTCTTGAGTTTGAATAAGGGAGGAGGTTTTCTGGAATGATTTGGGAAGATCGCCTTGAGGAGGAAGATGAACCGATGTCGTTCATTCCGCCTTAAGATGTGTGCAAAATCTGTATTCTGCGCGCAGCGAGCTTCGTGGCCATTTTTAGGCGTTATATGGCCAGATCTGGGCTTTCGTCTATACTTGAAAGTCGAATCCCTTTAAAATACCTTTCCAACGAGTGGCTGCACGACTTCAGGCGACGGCTGTAGCCATGGGAAAGTCTGAACGAAAATGGTATTCGATAAATCCTGCATGCAGAAATTGTGTTCTGTATGTAGCGGGCTTCAAGTATGATTTCAAATATGATAATATCAAATCTGGGTTGAGGTCTGAATACGAGAGTTGTAGCCCACTAAAAGACCTTTCCATCGAGGGGTTACACGCCTTCAGTGGATTCCCGTAGCCTCGGGAATCTCCGGTCCAATTTGCTGTCCAGATTACTCTACACTTAAATTCTAGGTTTTAAATAATATGGATTCGGGTTCGGTGGAATTAATATTGCAAGTTACTTGGCTTGGATGAACTCTTTTATGATTAATCATTTTAGTTGCATGAACGATGGAGTTTATTGGTCAGATTTCATATAATCCAATTGCGAAGCAAGTTTACTTAAACGAATTGACTTGATAGAAATTGATAGATGGTTATTTATGCGCTTCATGTTTATAATATGTTGTATTTTTGGAGGATTGATAGATGTTTATATGCGCATCATGTTTATATTATGTTGTCATTTGGAAAGTCATGTGGAAGAATAAATTATGGCCATTAGTATGTCTGACCAATGGAATGAGTTTAGTAGTCCAATACTTAGAGCGTTGTCTCCCTACGGGTAGTATTGTGAAAGGTTGTAAGTGCGGTGTTGACCGTCGCAAGTTTGGATAGCTTGAGATGAGACAAATGGACGGTTGGGCTTGGTACTCGGTGTTCACATCCCGGCGCTCCTTCCGTGCCAGGTGGATGGTTGGGCTTGGTCCTCGTGCCTTCATCCGAGGCTCCTTCCATGCCACGATGATGTGGAATTTGAATGTGGTGTGAGTCGACACGCGGTGTCGTAATCTTGGGTTAAGGATAGTGTGTCAGGTCTACGGGCTCGCTAGTCATCACACCAACGGGAGTTGACAGTTAGACTTTGGGCGTTTGGGCTTGGTCCTCGGTGTTCACGTCCTGGGGCTCCTTCCGTGCCAGGTGAACGGTTGGGCTTGGTCCTCGTGCTCACTCCAAGGCTCCTTCCGGGTCACACATGGTCAGTTCGGGGCATGGTCCTCGGTGCACATCTACCCGAGGCTCCCGCTGGGCCATAGTATGCATGGGCTCCGCTGTTGTGTTCTTAGCGTTGAGGCACACGGAGGCCTAGGTGAAGTAGTGTGGATACCCGCCTAGTAGTAGAGACGCCCCCTCTACTGTCCCCACCTGGCCACGGCAGCTGATGCCTGAGAGGTTAGCTACCTGCTCGAAAAGTGGGAACTAATGGTCTATGTCAACATAGCGGTTGCATGGGTGTGCATGGGTGAGTCATTGCATAACATACATACCATTTCATATCATTACACAACAAGATCTTCATCGTATAAGTTTGTATGGACACTCTTATACGATGTGTTACTTTATGCAAATCGACCCTTAACTAATAAGCTTGTATGAGAATTCTTATAAGTTAAGTTACTTACCTGCTGTAGTTACTTACACTTGATGTTATACTAGCTCTTGTAGAATTGTTAGTTTATACATTGATAGCTCTTGTAGAACTGCTAGTTTATACATTGTTACTCATATACCTTGCCACCTGCTTGTACCTTTTATACTTATTACATATTGTACTCACGTTCCTTTTTCCCGCCCGGTGCCGAGGAGTCGCCAGGGGAGCGGATGTGAAACCATTTAGTCGTTTCGACTAACGGTTGCTATGTCTTCCTTTTTAAAAGGCCACCCCACAGGTAGAGCAGCAACAGGCGTTGCAGCAGGACAGTCAGGCTAGGATGACAGGGCATGAGGGGACGGTACCGTCGCTACCGTCGGTTACTGATGTTAGTATTTTAATACTCTGATGTAGCCCGTTTGAGCAATGTTTAGCTGTACTCTGATATATTGTAGAAGCATGTATTAGCTTCTCCTTTATTGATGTATTTGGACTATATGCTTAGTGCGGATTTGACTTCTCTTGCTTGTTATATTTTGGTTGGGTTGGCATGTCATATTGATATTGTTGTAGCCGGCGGAATAGGCGTCTTGTGGTACAGGTTAGCCTTTGTGCTAATGCTACCGCAAGGCGGCTGTTTCAGGCATAAGACTCCCACTTCGTGCCGTGTTTTGGGATCCGGGAGGGGGGGGGGGAGGGGCCTTACAAAGGGTATCAGTTTGCCACGATCCTCAACTAAGAAGCCATTCAACAATGGTGCCACCCCCGTTCGATTAGTCAGCTTGGGGACAAACTGACTTAGCGGAAGCAGTGTTGTGCCTATATGTAATTCACACTAGGTATGTCCAACTTTGACTCTACGATTAGCCAACCTGACCTTAGGTACATACCTTTATACGTCTATTTTCCATGTTTGGACGACCCAAAGTATGTAAAACTGTGGTATAAAGTCTTGCGAGATCCCCTAGGGCAAGCACTTTTGTTTATAACGAATTTTGAATCTTATGGAGATAATAGACATGGTAGATTTCCTAGGGCAACCACTTTGTTTATAGGATACTTGAACTTGGTGGAGATAATGGATATGGTAAAGTGGTTGGAAGCAAGTTTTTTGGGTGTTCAGACAAGCGTTAAGAGACTCGCTGAAGGAGTAATTGAAGCTGGACCCAGCTCAAGGATGAGGATTACGAGGAAGAAATTAAGCATTCGTCCTTAGTATGCCTAAGTTTTTCTAGGAATCTGGCTTGAGCCTTTACAATTTTGATGCTTATGCATAATGGTTAGTGAGAAACCAGCCTACACTCGATTCGATACCGGTGCCTCACACTCCTTTGTGTCCGAGGATTTCATTAAAGGCATAGAGGGTGTGAAATATTTCACTGAAACAGCCCGACGAGTGCGCCTTTCGAACGGCTCAGGGATGATCGCAATCGCCAAGTGCGAGTTGGAGTTATTTATTGATGGAAAGGTCTTTCGATACGCCTACCACGGTCCTGAAGATGCCGGAGTTCGACATCATTTTGGGCATGGCGTGGTTGAATTGGAACTTCGCGAGGATCGACTGCGCGGAGAAGAAGATCTATTTGAGACATGGGGACACCGACGTTATCTTCCAAGGTATTAATTTCGCTCCCCGCATGCTCTTATCTTCAGTTCAGGCCGTAAAGCCCCATATGAAAGGGGATGAGGTCTTCATGATCTGGTTTGAGTTGAAGGAGGTAGCATTGGAGGTAAAAGATGTTCGGCTAGTGTGGGACTTCCCCGAGGTGTTTCCAGAGAAACTACCAGGTTTACCCCCTGATAGAGAAGTCGATTTCCGGAATAATCTAGTATCGGGTGCCAAGCATGTGTCCAAGGCCCCTTACCGAATGGCCCCTAAGGTACTCACGGAGTTTAGAGTTCAATTGAAAGAATTGGTGGAGTCAGGGTTCGTTCGCCCTAGTTTGTCACCCTGTGGAGCCCCTGTTTTGTTTGTGAAGAAGAAGGATGGAACCCTGCGCTTGTGTATAGACTATCGGGAACTCAACCGACTGATGGTGTGGAACACTTATCCGCTACCTCGGATCGACGAGTTGTTCGATCAACTAGTGGGAGCGCATTGGTTTTCTAAGCTGGACTTGCGCTCAGGATACTATCAATTGAGGATACAGGAGGAGGACATCCAGAAGACGGCCTTTAGTTCAAGATATGGGTTGTATGAGTTTACGGTAAAGCCGTTTGGGCTCACAAATTTTCCTTCGGCTTTCATGAGCCTGATGAACAAGGTATTCGAACCCTATTTGGACGTCTTCATCATCGTCTTCATCGACGATATACTGGTCTACTCAAAGACGGAGGAGGAACATACCGAGCACCTGGCCTTGGTTCTGAAGAAATTAAAAGAGCACGCTTTGTTCGCAAAGTTCAGCAAATGCAAATTTTGGCTCAAAGAGGTTGCCATCTTAGGCCATGTAATCAGTGGAGCTGGACTAGCGCTGGATCTGGCCAAGGTGCATGCCGTGAAGGAATGGTCGCCATTGAAGTCGGCGACCGATATACGAAGCTTTCTTGGACTTGCTGGGTACTACCGCAAGTTCGTGAAAGGATTCTCCAAGATTACCCTTCCTCTTACTTCTTTGACGAAGAAAGGTGTGCCATTTGAGTGGACTCCCCAATGCGAAGCGGCGTTCCAAGAGCTAAAGGATAGGCTTACCTCCTCCCCCATCCTTGCACTTCTGTCTGGGAACGAAGGATTTCAGGTTTACACGGATGCATCATATCAAGGGATGGGAGCGGTATTAATGCAGCACGGGCACGTGATTGCTTATGCTTCAAGGAAACTAAAGAAGCATGAAATCAATTACCCGGTTCACGATTTGGAGTTGGGAGCAGTGGTTTTCGCCTTGAAGGTTTGGAGGCACTATCTATACGGCGTCCACTGCGAGATCTTTTCAGATCATAAAAACTTGAAGTATGTTCATACACAGAAGGAGTTAAACTTGAGGCAACGACGGTGGTTGATGGGCCCGCGAACAGACTCTTACTGTGGTTGGTTCGGTGAGTCGATCGCCGCGGGCTTGCTCGGGTAGGCAAGTGCACCTATCGCAAGTAGTACTCGATATTCGGGGGAATACCGAGGTCGTATTGTTCTCGGGGTCGCGTTGACTATTCTTACTCCTCCGGGAGGACTATTATTTTACTTGAAAGAAAAGGTGGATTTTTTTGAAAACTAAAAACGGAAAAACAAAGGAGCGAAAAAACGGTTTAGAAAATATTCGATGAAGGGTTAACGCTCGGCATCGAATCGGATTAAGACTAAAATAATTTTTAATAATAAAAAGACTTAGTTTTCAAATTAATAATAAGACAACTTGGCCGTGGAGGTTCCACAAATGTGAGCTCACCTAGCTATAGGGATATCGCTCACCTAAACGTTAAGACTATTCGACCGAACGTTAGTCCGACGAAGGATTCCTCTTAACGCCCGCTTTACGCTAAGAACCCCGCTATTGGGTGGGGAACCCAATCCGGTAGAATTACGCTACTCCTCTCTCGAGGGTATGCACGCAACTCTATTTACCCAGGGGTGATCGGTCCATATGCACGGCCTCTCGGCTAGCTAGCATATGGACTACGGAAATAGGGCCCACACATCGATTATGTGGTCCTACGCGTCGTAAACCCGGGGTAAACCCTAAGTGCTTAAATTAAAATGAAAATAAAGAACTTTAAATATTATAAATCATTTTAAATGTCCCAATGCTCTTCGATGCTGAGGCTAATAGCGATTAGCCACACATCGGTATGGGGACGGCTTATAATTTAGTGAGGCGTGAGTTCGAAATTAAATGCTAAACGATTATAAGAAAGGGACAAAAGAAAAATAACAATATTTAGAAAGCTAAAAAGTTAACTAAACGAGAACTCACGCACACTCCAAATTATAAATTAAACAAAAACTAAGTTACACATGAATGAAATTTGCATAATTTAAATTTGCGAGTCCCACTCAAACGAGTGGGGGCGGTAAATAAAGGCTGAAAATTGCAAGTCCTACTCAAACGAGTAGGACTGAAATGAAAGCGAGTCCTACTCAAATGAGTAGGAGAAAATAAATGCGATTACAGGGCTAAAAAGTCCGGCCATTTAACTCAAGTGAGTAGGCGGAAAAAATAAGGAAAGTAAAATTGCAAGTCCTACTCAAACGAGTAGGACTGAAATAAAGTCCGGCCATTTAAACTCAAGTGAGTAGGCGGAAAAATAAAGAAAGAAAAATTACAAGTCCTACTCAAACGAGTAGGACTGAAAATGAAAACGATGCGCCATTTAACTCTTAACGAGTAGGCGGAAATAAATGCACACGAACACACACACTCCATATGAAATTCAAGAAAGCGATAAAATTATACACCTACACCCACACACTCTACATAATTTGAATAAAGCATTAAAAGAAAGCATTAAAACAAAGCATGAAAATTTAACACCTAAACTCACACACTCTACACAATTGAAATCAAAGCATAAAAGTTAATACACCTACACTCACACACACTTCATGATGATTAAAGAAGAACAAAAGAAAGTTTATTCTCATACACTCACACACACTAATAACAAAGAAAAAATTAAAGTTACCTAAAAATGAAAATAACAAGATTTCTACTCCTAAAACTTACCCAAAACACATAAAAGAACAAACAAAAAGAGAATGAGCAAAAAGTTTTACAAAATAAAGTCAAAATCAAAGGTGCTCAAAAATTAAAACTTTAACTTTTTCATGCTTAGGTTTTGCCAAAAATGAATAAAAAGAGAAAATTACAATTTTTAGAAGACTAAAGTTTTTCAAAGTAAATTAAAAATCAAAGTTTTTGGAAAATTAAAATACCAACATTTTCATTCTTATAATGTTATGAAAGTGATAAAAAAGTGAGAAAGAAGTTGAAAAGAACAAAAAAGGTTTTACAATCCTAAAAGAAAACTAAGTAAAAAAAAAACAAAATCACTTTTTAAAATCTCTTTTATAAAATCATAAGGATGAAATCAAAATCTAAGCATGAAAACTATTTAGAGGAAAAAGACATGGTGAGAAAAAAAGAAAAACCTAATTCATCATTTCACGAATTTCAAACAAAACCTAACTTGAAAAATCAAAGGCATGTAAAGAGGGAATCCTAACATCCCTAAGCATGAAAACAAGTAAAAAAAAATGTAAAGTAAGCATGTTACACTCATACACACACACACACTTTTCATAAATGAAGAACAAGTGAAGAACAAAGAATAAAAAGGAGAAGGAAAGTGGGGCACAAGTGTTCATTCCAAAGCCATATATGAAGAGAAAATTTAACATTTTATTGATTAAAATGAAACTATTACAAGCTATTACAAGTGCTAAAACTAAAGCAAAACAAGACATGAAATAAAAAGGGAAAAATTCTCCTTACATAGCCTTGAAAATCACGGATGCAGCCCACAAAAAGACACTAACTTGGCACAAAAATCTGAACCCTTGGACCTTACAGAACTGGGCTATTTATAGGAAAAAATTTCTAAGTACACGCCCTCGGTCACGGGCGTGACATGGGGGCGTGACAGTACTATTCATGAAGGCGGCTGGCGATTGGACAGCAAAGTTGACTTCGGGCTGAGTTCGCAGCAGTCACGCCCCAGGTCACGGGCGTGACCTAGGGCGTGTCGGGGAGGTAGAACCGGGCGCGGGTTGCGTCAAATGTCCTCGGCAGCATCTTGTCGGGCCAGCTGGAAAGGTCACGCCCCATGTCACGGGCGTGACTATGGGCGTGACAGTTGGGGTCGACACCCGACGAATGTCGAGCGGAAAGTGTCGAGTCGAAATCGTTGAGCTGAAATTGGGTCACGCCATTGGTCACGGGCGTGACACTGGGCGTGACAGTTGGTGTCGACACTCGACGATCGTCGAGCAGAATTCGTCGAGAGGAGAGGACACGGGCTTGGGTCACGCCCCGTGTCGGGTGACACGGGCGTGTCGCCAGGCGTGTCAAGCCCTTTCTTCAGAAATTTTCCGATTTCACGGGAAATGCACAGTCACGGCTCGGTCACGGGCGTGACCCATGTGTCACGGGCGTGTACTTCCCAAATTTTGGCAGATTTTGGACTTTTTCTGCAAAATCAAATAAAACAAGTTAGGAGAAAATTTACAAGAATAGGAACATTTTATTGAACAAAAATAAGTAAAAACGACGAAAATAAATGAAAATGACTAAATTAATGTGCATAAAATACGCATATTTACAGTTCATCAAATACCCCCATACTTAGGCTTTTGCTATTCCAGAGCAAAAGTTTGAGGTGAATCTATAAGGAATAAAAAAAAACTCTAAGTTTTGGCTATCGCTTAATCAATTATAAGAGAGATCGAAATAAATATACGGGGTGTAAGAGTTAAGTCCTAAAATTATGTAGATGATTTAAATAGCGCAAAAGTTTTGGCCAAAAGAATTCTTGATGTAATCAAATAGAAGGCAACATTTGTAATGGTTAGATTAACGAAAATAGTTTGGAATTATAAGAACTCTAGCTTATATGAGTGCTACCGGAAATAATACAATTTACTAATTATGCTCTCAAAAAGATTTTTGAATTAATTCTAGAATCGTGTAATTGGCTAAGGGGGTAGTGTGGTTTATGAAGAGGGTTTTGATAATTGAGGTGAGGTAATTTTTTTCTCGAACCTCCAAGTTTTTTTTCTTTTGGATTATTAGGAAAACGAAATCTTATTTTCCTAATATGATTTTTGTTTTTCAACTTCATAAGAAAAATTAACCCAATGTATATTTGTGGGAGTAATGAATTTTATCCTCTTACTCCCTATATAATCTATTTTTCTTATATAAGCTAGAGTTTATTTTTGTTTTATTTTTGTTTGGGTGTATGACCCGAGGACAACCCTCAGAGTCTGAAGATTTAGACTTCGACCCTGAGATCGAACGCTCTCTTGCGCGTATCCGATCTCATCGCCGAAATCCTTCTTTAGATCCCGAGGAATCTATCGGAGAACCCACTGTTGTAGTTATGGCCGCCCCTAACCTTCCCCCGGCGGCCGAGCGTACTATGTCTTATTACGCCCGGCCTAACCTGGATGATTCTGGGTCGAGTATTGTTCGCCCTGCGGTGGCCAATAATAATTTTGAAATAAAGTCAAGTGTCATTCAAATGGTCCAAAACGCCGTGCAGTTCGATGGACTGCCGGATGAGGACCCGAATGTCCACTTGTCCAATTTCTTGGAGATATGCGACACCTTCAAGATCAATGGCGTCACTGATGACGCCATTCGTTTGCGCTTATTTCCTTTTTCCCTTAAGTCCAAAGCCAAGGCGTGGTTGAATGCCCTCCCGCGAGGATGTATCACCACGTGGGCTGAGTTGACGGAACGGTTCCTAACGAAGTACTTTCCGCCCGCCAAAACTGCAAAGTTGCGGGCGGACATTTCTTCGTTTGTGCAGAACGATCTTGAGTCTCTATATGAGACTTGGGAACGATTTAAGGAATTCCTCCGCCGTTGCCCGCACCACGCGCTGCCAACGTGGTTGCAAGTTCAAATTTTTTATAATGGGCTGAATTTTCAGACGCGTCAAATGATTGACGCGGCTGCCGGGGGTACGCTTAACAACAAAACCCCCGAGGCCGCCTAGGCTTTATTCGAAGAGATGGCTATGAACGCCTATCAATGGAACGTCCCGCGGGGACGGCCAAAGCCGGCGGCTGGTCTTTTTGAAGTGGATGCCACTGCTCTCTTGACCCTTCAAGTTGAAAGGTTAACAAAGCAGGTGGCGGAGATGTCTGCTGCCTCCTCCACTCCGCCTTGTTTTATTCCCCCTAACGTCTGCGTAGCTGAAGAGTTCGTGGACTTCATGGAAAATTCGGGTCGTCCTCCCTTCAACCCCAACAACAACCCTTATAGTAATAACTATAATCCGGGTTGGAGGAATCACCCCAACTTCTCGTGGAGCAGCCCGAATAATGCTCAGCGTCCCCCTATTTCTTATGCGCCCGGATTTCTTCCTCCCCCTCCTCTTCCGAAACCCTCCCCGATGGAGGAAAATTTTTCGAAGTACATTGTGTCCAACGAGTCAAATATCCGGAACATCACCGGATCGCTAAAAACACTCGAACAACAGGTTGGACAGCTAGCGAGGATGATGTCCGAGCGCGCGCTCGGGGCACTGGCGGGAAACACGGAGCCCAATCCGCGGGAAAACGCCAACGCTATGACCCTCCGTAGCGGAAAGGAGGTGGTCGATCCAAAACGGACCGACCCTCAGGTACATATTTCACCTCCGACCCCTCTTCCTCTTTCTTCGCTCACGCCGCCTTTACCTATTATAAAAGAAAAAAATATTTTTCTTATGAAGTGCAAAATAATTTTATAATTCTTGTAAAGTGCAAAATAATTTTATAAAAGAAAAATAATTTTATAAAAGAAAAAATTATTTTGCACAGTCACGGCTCGGTCACGGGCGTGACCCATGTGTCACGGGCGTGTACTTCCCAAATTTTGGCAGATTTTGGACTTTTTCTGCAAAATCAAATAAAACAAGTTAGGAGAAAATTTACAAGAATAGGAACATTTTATTGAACAAAAATAAGTAAAAACGACGAAAATAAATGAAAATGACTAAATTAATGTGCATAAAAATACGCATATTTACAGTTCATCAGTGGTTAGAATTTCTATGCGACTATGAGTTTACCATGAACTACCACCCCTGAAAGCCGAACTCGGTGGCTGATGCGTTGAGTAGAAAAGTGCTAGGCTCTAGCCCAGAGTCTCGGTTGATCAGCATGGAGTTGGCTCGGATGATTGAAGAGATGGATATTACTCTAGTATTCAAGGCTCCTTCGACAGAGTATACAGAATTTTTGGCAAGCATGAGAATAATTTGTGATATTCGGGACCAGATTCGAGTGGGACAAGGAATGGATGCGGCCTTGGCTCCGACAATTAAATCAATTGAAGAAGGAACTACTGACAAGTATACACTCAAAGACGGCCTCGTTCACTTTCGCGGCCCGCTCTACATTCCCAAGGGCGGAAAAAACCGGGAGGATATCTTGAGAGAGGCACATAGCTCTCAATATTCAGTGCACCCGGGAATTGCTAAGATGTACTCCAGTTTGCGGAAGACCATGTGTTGGCCGGGAATGAAGAAGGATGTCCGGTATTATGTTACTCATTATGAAGCCTGTCAAAGAGTGAAGGCTAAATGCAAGAGTCCCGGTGGTTTGTTGCAGTCATTGCCCATCCCCGAATGGAAGTTCGAGGATATCTCCATGGACTTTGTCCATGGGCTACCTCGCTCACGCTCCGGGAATGATTCGGTGTGGGTTATTGTTGATCGGCTAACAAAAGTAGCCCGGTTCATTCCCATGAAGAAAGAGGCTCACATGGACGTCTTGGTACACCTCTTCGTGGAGCAGTTTGTACGATATCACAGCGTGCCTAAGACGATCGTTTCTGACCGTGATGTTCACTTTACTTCCAAGGAGTGGAAGGCGGTACAGGCGTATTTGGGCTAATGCCTTACCTTTAGCACCGAATTTCATCCTCAGATGGACGGGCAGTCTGAAAGGACCATTAGGACATTGGAGGATCTGCTGAGATTATGTGTGTTGGATAGGGGTGAGCCGTGGGAAAGCCTCATACCACTGGTGGAATTCTCCTACAACAACAGTCATCCGGCGAGCATCGGTATGGCACCTCATGAAGCGCTTTATGGTAGAAGGTGTAGAACCCCCTTGTCTTGGGTGCAAGATGAATACCCGAAGACCTTGGGTATTGAGTATATTGATAATACTGATGCAGTGGTTAGGCTGATACGAAATCGTATGTTGGAGGCTCAAAGTCGACAGGAGAAGTATTATAATGCAAAGCACCGAATGGTGGAGTTTCAAGTGGGGGATAAGGTGTTTCTGAAGATCCGGCCGATGCATGGAGTGTCACGGGTTCATGGTGTGAAAAAGCTCAGCCCAAGATATGTTGGACCTTATACTATTTTGGAAAGGATTGGCCCGTTGGCCTATCAGTTGGAGTTACCACCAGAACTAGAGAGTCTCCACGACGTGTTCCATGTGTCGTCGCTCTGAAAGGCGCTGTTGTGGCCCGATCAATATATTCTTACTACTGATGGTGCGGTGGCGTCGGACAGGTCTGTGCGACTAGAGACGGTGTGTATTGTTGACAACGAGACAAGAACATTACGCCGCAAAAGTGTTCCCTTGGTGAAGGTACAATGGTCCAATCATGGGAAGGAGGAGTTTACCTGGGAGCCGGTGGACTTGATGCAAAAACGCAACCCGAGCTTATTTCCCCCAGGTAATTTGGTTTTAAGGCATATTTATTTTTTGTATGCTTGTCTTCCCCATAGCCCAAGCCTGATTTCGGGGACAAAATCTTTTATTTTGCTTATAGGATTTGTAACGTCCTGATTCGCGCTAGGCTCCCCAAGAGAGTTTTGAGTCAGGAGGGCAGGCTTGAGTTCAGGAAAGTGGAGGAAAAAGGGCAGCACTTGTGAACTGGAGAGGTTAGTTCAAAGAAGGTTACACGCCCTGAGTCACGGGTGTGACCCAGGGGCGTGACTGCAGGTACTCCAGTAGCTGCCGAGGTTAGTCGAGTAGTTTTCAAAATACTCGAGTAAAATGGGTTACACGCCCTGGGTCATGGGCATGACCCAGGGGCGTGACTGAAGGTACTCGAGTAGCTGCCGAGATTACTCGAGTAGTTTTCAAAATACTCGAGTAAAATGGGTTACACGCCCTGGGTCACGGGCGTGACCCAAGGGCGTGACTGAAGGTACTCAAGTAGCTGCCAAGGTTACTCGAGTAGTTTTCAAAATACTCGAGTAAAATGGGTTACACGCCCTAGGTCACGGGCGTGACCCAGGGACGTGACTGAAGGTACTTGAGTAGCTACCGAGGTTACTCGAGTAGTTTTCAAAATACTCGAGCAAAATGGGTTACACGCCCTGGGTCACGGGCATGACCCAGGGGCGTGACTGAAGGTACTCGAGTAGGTGCCCAAGGTACTCGAGTAGGTGGTTGGCTCTCGAGTGAGATGGTTACATGCCCTATGTCACGGGCTTGCCCATGGGCGTGACCATGGGCGTGACCTCCGTTCGATAATTTTAAGTGAGTTCGACGAATTCTCGATAGTTGAGTTCGACGATTTAGGTGTCACGCCCCATGTCACGGGCGTGACTTGACTGACACGGGCGTTTACGTCCTTTCCGCAATTTTAGATCGAACCGACAACGTAACCGCCTGTAACGCTTCGCCCGAGCGGGACATGGGTAAGGACACGGGTGTGTCCATACCCGAGTCACATTATATATATAAGGAACAGTGGGGAAAACCCTAGCCATTTCACTCTTCCTCCCAGCCGTATTTTTCTGAGAGAAGTCCTGTGGAGAAGGAGAGTTTACTGGAGGAAGATCTAGGGAAGGAGATCCACCATTGCCGTAGAGGAGAGGATGCCGCCGCGAAGAATCACAAGGTCTATGGCCGGAAATGTCACTGCTGGAAGTGAGGTGAGTTTCCTACCCTCTCCTTTGGTGCTAGATCTATAGTTATTTTCCTAGGCGAGACATCGACTCAAGAGAGTCTTGATGGTGAGGAGTTTTCTAGGAAAGGCCATGCTAGGACTTGTGTCCTAGGTTTTAGATCTCTTCAACCACTCCCTTCTTCTATGTGATGATAGGGGATGGTTTCATGAAGGGTATTGGCCTCTTGATGTTGAATAAGGGAGGCGGTTTTTTGGAATGATTTGGGAAGATCGCCTTGAGGAGGAAGATGAACCGATGTCGTTCATTCCGCCTTAAGATGCGTGCAAAATCAGTATTCGGCGCGCAGCGAACTTCGTGGCCATTTTTAGGCCTGATATGTACAGATCAGGGCTTTAGACTAAACACGAAAGTCGAAACCCTTGAAAATACCTTTCCAACGAGTGGCTGCACGACTTCAGGCGACGTGTTTAGCCACGGGAAAGTTTGAACGAAAATGGTGTTCGATAAATCCTGCATGCAGAAATTGTGTTCTGTACGCAGCGGGCTTCAAGTCTGATTTTAAATAGGATAATATCAAATCTGGGTTGAGGTCTGAATACGAACGTTGTAGCCCACGGAAAGACCTTTCATAGAGGGGTTACACGCCTTCACCGGATTCCCGTAACCTCGGGAATCTCTGGTCGAATTTCTTGTCCAGATTACTCTGCACCTAAATTCTGGGTTTTAAATAATATGGATTCGTGTTCGGTGGAATTAATATTGCAAGTTACTTGGCTTGGATGAACTCTTTTATGATTAATCATTTTAGTTGCATGAATGATGGAGTTTATTAGTCAGATTTCATATAATCCAATTGCGAAGCAAGCTTACTTAAATGAATTGACTTGATAGAAATTGATAGATGGTTATTTATGCAGTTCATGTTTATAATATGTTGTATTTTTGGAGGATTGATAGATCTTTATATGCGCATCATGTTTATATTATGTTGTCATTTGGAAAGACATGTGGAAGAATAAATTATGGCCATGAGTATGTCTGACCAATGAAATGAGTTTAGTAGTCCAATACTTAGAGCGTTGTCTCCCTACAGGTAGTATTGTGAAAGGTTGTAAGTGCGGTGTTGACCGTCAAAAGCTTGGATAGCTTGAGATGAGACAAACGGACGGTTGGGCTTGGTACTCGGTGTTCACGTCCCGGGGATCCTTCCATGCCAGGTGGATGGTTGGGCTTGGTCCTCGTGCCTTCATCCGAGGCTCCTTCCATGCCACGATGATGTGGAATTTGCATGTAGTGTGAGTCGACACGCGGTGTCGTAATCCTGGGTTAAGGATAGTGTCGCAGGTATACAGGCTCGCCAGTCATCACACTGATGGGAGTCAACAGTTAGACTTTGGGCGGTTGTGCTTGGTCCTCGGTGTTCACGTCCCGGGGCTCCTTCCGTGCCAGGTGAACGGTTGGGCTTGGTCCTCGTGCTCATTTCGAGGCTCCTTCCGGGTCACACAAGGTCAGTTCGGGGCTTGGTCCTCGGTGCTCATCTACCCGAGGCTCCCGCTGGGCGGTATTACGCATGGGCTCTGCTGTTATGTTCTTAGAGTTGAGGCGTACGAAGGCCTAGGTGAAGCAGTGTGGATACCCGCCTAGTAGTAGAGACGCCCGTTCTACTGTCACCGCCTGGCCACGGAGGCTGATGCCTGAGAGGTTAGCTACCTGCTCAAAAAGTGGGAACTAATTGTCTATGTCGACATAGAGGTTGCATGGGTGTGCATGGGTGAGTCATTGCATAGCATATATACCATTTCATATCATTGCACAACAAGATCCTCATCGTATAAGTTTGTATGGGCACTCTTATACGATGAGTTACTTTTTGTAAATCGACCCTTAACTTATAAGCTTGTATGGGCATCCTTATAAGTTAAGTTACTTACCTGCTGTAGTTACTTACACTTGATGTTATACTAGCTCTTGTAGAATTGTTAGTTTATACATTGATAGCTCTTGTAGAACTGCTAGTTTATACATTGTTACTAATATACCTTGCCACCTGCTTGTACCTTTTATACTTATTACATATTGTACTCTTGTTCCTTTTTCCCGCCCGGTACTGAGGAGTCGCCGGGGGAGCGGATGTGAAACCACTTAGTCGTTTCGACTAACGGTTGCTACGTCTTCCTTTTTAGGAGGCCACCCCGCAGGTAGAGCAGTAGCAGGCGTTGCAGCAGGATAGCAAGGCCAGGACGATAGGGCCTGAGGGGACGATACCATCGCTATCGTCGGTTACTGATGTTAGTATTTTGATACTCTGATGTAGCCCGTTTGGGCAATGTTTAGTTGTACTCTGATATATTGTAGAAGCATGTATTAGCTTCTCCTTTATTGATATATTTGGACTATATGCTTAGTGTGGATTTGACTTCTCTTGCTTGTTATATTTTGGTTGGGTTGGCATGTCATATTGATATTGTTGTAGCCGGCGAAATAGGCGTCTTGTGGTACAGGTTAGCCCGTGTGCTAATGCTACCGCAAGGTGGCTATTCCGGGCATAAGACTCCCCCTTCGTGCCGTGTTTTGGGATCTTGGAGGGGGGGTCTTACATGTATAGCCAGGGTCATGGTTGTGTCCTAGATTCTAGGCCAAGTCCTTAGAATCAACATCACATGGACTAGCCTTCAATAGACTGCCAGAGACTCAAGCAATTGTGTCGACACTTGGGAAAGGCTATGTCGACACTTGGGAAAGGCTGTGTCGACACCATAAGCCAGATTGTGTCGATACACAGGACTTGTGTCGACACACAGAACATCTGTCGACATCAACTGTGTCGACACCAGAAGCAAGATTGTGTCGACACACAGGAATTGTGTCGACACACAGAACATCTGTCGATAATAATTGTGTCGACACACAGGACTTATGTCGACACACTCCAGATTTCTGTCTAAACAACAACTATGTCGAGACAAGAAGCAATTGTGTCGACACACAGGACTTGTGTCGACACATCCCGACGAAGTCAAATTCTTAGCTCGACGAACTTGTTATGCAGAAAAGGCAAGGTTCTAGAGAATGCAGTTATCTGTTCTCAGCTCGACGATTTTGGAACTCAGCTCGACGAACCGAAGCCATCTGGTCGACGAACACAACTCCTCAGCTCGACGAACTGTGGACTCAGCTCGACGATTTCTATTTTCTGTTCGACGAATCCAGACTTGGTTATTTCCATCATTCTGTCCCTTTCCTACTGTAATAATTCCTGAGTAATTATTGCTAAAATATTCTCTGAATATTACCGTTAGATGGAGCATTAATTATGGTCTTCATCAGGATTATTGCTTGCCATTTTTCCATGGGATAGTTGGGGAAACTCAATCAAAGTAAAACATTCTCCAGGCCGTCAACATTAAATTCTGAGGAATTTCAAATTTCAAAAGGAAGATAATATGGAATATACAAAAAGGGATTTTCCATCTTCTTCTCTGAAATAAACAGAGATAGACACACACACACACACACACACACAGACAGTTAATTTTGTGTGAATTAGGAATCAAGAATCTTTTGCAGCTCTCTCTCTCGACAACACTCAGAAACAAAAAGAGATTGAAAGCTGATACAGAAATACAAGATCTAGACCAGAAGAATATCAACAATCTGAAGAAAAAGAACATCAAATCAAAATCAAGAGTCTTCTTTATTCTATACTCCAGGACATTTCAAAGGACAACAAATCCTCTATCTTTGAAGAAGTTCTTGTACTTTGTCTGGTCAATGCTGAAAGACTGAAGGACTATCACCCTGAAGCAAAGCTCCATCTCCCTGAACCATTCAACATCTCAGGGGGAGCCCTTTGCTAACATCAAATCCACAAAGTCTTCTCAGTTGTACATTGAGAAAGAGAAGACAAAATCAATCTCTCACCCCCCACTATAGAAAGGGTTCTTAACTCCCTTCAAAAGTTATTCCTGGTTGCAAGTCGCCTGACCAAAAGACTTGAGGTTTAGTTTTTGAGCACCTAATCAAAAGCTCATTGGTGTCAGGCACCTGATCAAAAATCTGAGTGGATTCCTACCAGGGTGGTAGAAGAGTGGATGTACCCAGGTTGGAGAACCACTATAAATTTCTTGTGTTGTCTGGTTGCTCTTTTCTTTTTCTTCTTGCTGTGGGTGTGCTAGTGAGGATAACTGTTTTTGTGCTTTAATTTTATTCCTACAGCACTTGGACTAGATTAAAGTAGAAGAAAATTTTATAAAAACCCTAAATACTCTATTCACCGCCCCCCCCGCCCCCCGCCCCCCTTTAGAGTACTGCAGATCTAACCCCTCACTTTCAACTGGTATCATAGCAGGATTCCCTTGGTTGTACAAGCTAACCCTTGAACCAAAGATCCTGAGTTAGATCTGTCTTTTCATTTCTATTAGATATTCACACACAGCATGGCACAGAACAAAGACTATGCAAGCACCAAACCTCCAGTTTGCAATCTAAATAGGTTTGCCATCTAGAAGGCAAGAATCAAGTTATATATGAATTCTATTGATGAGGATATTTTTAATTCCATTGTGACAGGTCCTCCTTAACCATCTGCCTCCACCTCTACTGCAATATCCAGCAACAATGCATTTCCAACACCTGAGTGGACTGATTCTTAGAAGAAGGCAAAAATTGCTGATGCCAAGGCCATGAATATTCTGACCCAAACAATATCAGATGACATTTTCCAGAAAGTGGCTGAATGCACATCAGCCAAAGCCATCTGGGATTCCCTCAATCAAATGGCGGCTGGGTCTACTGATGAAAGAAAAGATAGAAGATCCAATCTCATATAACAATATGAGAACTTCAAGAAAGCAGAAGCTGAATCAGTTGCAGAGATGTACAATAGGTTGAGCTCAATCATCAATGAGCTGAAAACCTTGGACAAAGACATCACCCTCACAGAGGTGAATGATAAAATCCTCATGTGCTTCCCAAGCACATGGGATTCAAGGATCTAGACCATCAAGGAGGCCAGGATCCTGAATGAGATTTCCACTGAATCTCTTTTAGGAAAGCTGAAGTCCAATGAACAGCTCATCAAGTCCAAAGAGGCAGCTGAGCAAAGAACACCTCCTCCAGCAAGGAAGGAGCATAACATTACATTCAAGACTGCTGAGGTGACAGAAGCACCAACAATAAATGAAGAGCTGATGGGTCTACTTGCCAAAAGATTTTACAAGCTGGCAAGGAAAGACTTCAGAAGAAAGTCATCCAGGATAGATGACAAGCTAAGGTATGATAAAACCACCACTAAAGAAGTGGTTTTCTTTGGTTGCAGGAAACCTGGACACTTCATCTCAGAGTGTCCAGAAAATCAAAAGAAGGATAAGAGAAGAGAGAAGGATACTAGAAGACAACACAGCTCAAGACCTTCCTCCAGCATATACAAGAAGAAGGAGAAAGAATTTGTAGCTGAATCCTGGAGTGAAACTGAAGATGAATCAACATCTTCTAGCTCCAGTGAAGAAGAAGAAGAAGCAAGGGGCAAGGGTGTTTGCCTTATGGCCATTGATGCTTCTAGGAGCCAATCAGATGAAGAAGGGTCTGATAATGAAGAAGCTTCAGAATCTGAAGTTGACCAGATATTTTCTTCATTTGACTATAATTCTGAATCATTCAAATCTGAAATTAAAATCACGTGCATAGATCTAATAAATTCAGAAAAAGAAATTAAAATACTTAGGGAAAAACTAGCTAGTCAAGAGATACTGACATCTGAAAACACTAAGTTAAAGGAAGAATTAAATCTAGCAAATGCACAGATTAACTCTTTAAAAACTAAACTATGTGATGCTAAACATCTTGAGGAATATCTCAATGGGAGAAGCCTCAAATTGATGGACATCACAAGCAATGTAAATGCTAGACTGAATGGCAAGCTGGGCTTGGGTGCTTCATCAAGTTTGCCCCCCATTCTCAAGAAAAATATTTTGTCAAGCCCTATCAAGTTTGTTTCTGCTAAAGGAAAATAAATAATAAACTATAAACAAACCATAGAAGGAATTCCCAAATCAGCAGGTCAAAATAATAAAAATCAGTAAACCTTAGGTAAAAACAAAGTTCAGCAGATTTCGTCGAACTCAGATCGACAAAACATGAACAGTTCGTCAAACTCTAATCGACGAACTCTGAACGCAAACTTTAATTATAATTATTCGTCTAACTGTGATCGACGAACTTTGTATGGTTCATTGAGCAGAGATCGACGAATGTGGGGCACAAAAAATGACTATGTTCATTCTCTGGGCAGAGATCGACGATCTCATCCCAATTCGTCGAACTCTAGTCGACGAACTCACAATATTTCGTCGAACCCAGAAAGACTTAACAAAAATTATAACTACAACAACAACTCTAATCAATCTAAGAAACCATTTAATCCATTAGCTGACTAGACAATTCTACATAGAAGATATCACCCACTAGGATACAAATCTAAACCAGAGTTTTCTATAATATCTAGTTTTTCTTACCAGCAATATAAAGGACCCAAGGTAACCTGGGTCAAGAACAACTAACTATTTTTACTGCAGGAAAATGGTTGTCCAGTAATTAATCAAACCTAGTACCTGGATAGTGGATGCTCCAAACACATGACTGGCAGCAAGGACAACCTAATCAACTATAAGTCCAAGCTAGGGCCAAGGTAATCTTTGGTGATTCAAAGTGTGGCCAGTCAGAATGATATGGAGAAGTGAAAATTGGAGCTGCCACCTTCAAGAAAGTGACATATGTCAGATGAATCAAACATAACCTCATCTCCATAAGTCAATTATGTGATGAAGGTTATCAGATACACTTTAACTCAACCTCCTGCACTATCTCTAATAAAGAAAAACAAATTGTTTTAATTGGAAATAAACACGGCAACATCTACTTAGTTAATTTCTATTCTGCCAATTCAGATATCTGTCTACTCAACATAGCTAGTACTCAGAATGAATTATGACATAAAAGGCTAGGTCATGTTAACATGAAAAACATTGCTAGGTTATATAAATACAGTCTTGTAAGAGGCTTACCTTCTGGTCCCTAAAAGAACGAAGGCCTTTGCAGGGATTGTCAACTAGGCAACAAAACTAAAACTAGCTTTAAATCAGTAAACAAAAGTTATTCACCTAGGATTTTGTATTTGCTACATATGGATCTCTTTGGACCCATTGCTGTTCAAAGCCTAGGAGGGAAATCCTACACTTTAGTTATTATAGATGACTTCTCAAGGTTCACATGGGTGTCCTTTCTGAGATCTATGTCAGATACCTTTAAAGTTCTTACAGATTTTCTCAGGAGCATACAGATTGAGTACTGTACTCATGTTGCATTGATCAGAAGTGATCATGGTACATAGTTTGAGTCTCTTCTTATGCATGAGTTCTGTGAGAAGGAAGGTATCAGGCAATGTTTCTCAGCTCCTAGAACTCCCCAACAAAATGGGGTAGCTGAAAGGAAAAATAGACCCTAATTGAAGCTGCAGGTATATTACTTGCAGATGCTTACATGCCACTAACCTTTTGGGCAGAGGCTGTAAGCACAACAAACTATGTCCTGAATAGGAGCTTGATACATAAACTGAAGAATAGGACTCACTATGAATTACTTAAAGGGAAGAAACCTAAAATCAACTATTTTAAAGTATTTGGTTGTATATGCTATATACATAATAACAACATGAAATACATTAGAAAGTTTGAAGCTAAGGCTGAAGAGGGAATTTTTCTAGGATATTCCCAAGTAAGCAAAGCTTATAAGGTATTCAATAAATCATCTTTAAAAATAGAAGAATCTATTCATGTTACTTTTGATGAGGCTAATATGTCTTGCAAGGAGAAAGAGATTTCTACCAGCAATCCTTTGCAGGTACCTCACTTGTGTGAGAACTTGGATGGACTAAGCCTCACCCAAGAGGCTCCAACACATCCTTCTCCACAAGATGAAGAAGAAAGTGAAGAAAAAGGAACTGAAGTGACTAAATCTCATCCAACAACAGATATAATTCCACAAGAGAAATTAATTCTAAATGCTGTTGCTGAACCAACTCCACCAAATGATCTTGTCACACTAAGGGTGTAACGCCTCGAAGGTTGTGTGTGAGTCGGCCTCGAAAAGGGAGTTTTTTGGTGCCTGTATAGGGGTACACAGCCTAGGACACGGGCGTGTCCAAGGCCGTGTCTGGCTGGCATTTTTGGTCGTTTTCATCCCGAGAAGGACACGGCCAGGAACACGGCCGGATGACACGGGCGTGTTATTCGACACGGGCGTGTGCCGACCCGTGTCCCTACCCGTGTGCAGTTGGGTCGTGTCCATTGCCGTGGCGGTTATGCGTGACATACCCCCGAACACAGGAATGTCGAGGAACCCGACACGGGCGTGTCAGGTGAGACACAGGCGTGTCTTAGCCTGTGTGTCGTTTCTCAGTTCGACAATCGTGCCTGGATCGAGGAACACGGCCTGGGACATAGCCGTGTGCGAAGCCGTGTTCGGCCCAGGTCTGCAGAATTTTGTGCAGATCTGAGCCGTTCGTTTTCTTTAATTAAGATCCGACGGCGCAGATGAGATCCTGCTCTGTTAAGGCCGGGAATAGGGGGTTAATCCCTCATTTTCTCTCCAAAGCTTTCTCCTTCCAAGGTGAGAGAGAAGAGGAAGAAGAAGGAGGTTTCCGGCCGCCGGCGGAGCACCGTTTTGAAATCGGAGAGCGGATCCGTGGAGGGAAGGTCGTTGCAAAGAGTTCTGTCCGCGTAGTTTTTCCATGGCGCCAAAATGGACTACAAGGGTAATGATTCTCAACTTGAGCATTTGAAGCTCTTTCTTTTGCATAGGGAACCCCACTCCCGCGAGTGTGTGGTGAGTGTGTGGTGTTCCTTGGGGTTGATGTGAATAGTCCCCCTTGTGTTGCATATAGAGCCCGGAATCGTAAGTACGGGCATAAGCATTGTGTGAAGCCTACCCGGACGTGTATCGTCTGGATCGGTGATGTTGAATTTGCTATGATTTGCCGGAGAAGACACCGTGCTTTGGTTTTTTTTCGGGTTTCTACGCGGTAGATTGCAGCAGGGATCCTTGGTGGTTAGCTTCAAGGCGCACCCGAAAAATTGAGCGGAAACGTGTTCTGCTAACTTGGCGGTCTGGGAACTGGCCTTGATCATAACTGGGTTATGAGATTGTTTTGGAAAATTTTGGGATCCGAGAGAAGCTTGGCCCGCGCGTAGGACTTAAATTGTATATGTGGCGTGAGCAACGGGCAAGTGGAATTGGACCTAGGCTATGTGGTACGGTGCGAGAAATCCGAAGACGGGCACTGGCCGTAGGCATAGTCGGAGCCTTAGACGGTGGTCAGATAGGCTAAATGCTCACATGTTGTTGTCATCCTGGGGGTGGTGGTGAATGCACTGATTGGTCAGGGTTCACCATGAATGTGCCCTGAGTGCATGGGGTGTTTGGCTGTGCGAGCCTATACCTGTGGCGAAATATAATTGAGCTATATTATTTTGTTGGACTAATGCTATGCAGGGAATGAGCACCGCCATCCCGAGTAAGGTGCGGGGTCGTTATAATTTGGTCGGCTTTTAGCTGACCATTGCCTTGTTTGCCACCGTGCGGTGGTATGTGCTTGCAGGTGCTGCGGAGCCGAGCGCCAAATAGCGGGCTGCAGCCCATGTTGTTGTGCTAGCCCTAGAAGGCCGTAGAATAGTTGTTTTTACATTTATCATGTGTGGCCGACCTGCGAGCCGATGTATGGAGGACATGTTATATTAAGTGAACATTTGTAAGGCCATAAGGCCATATACCCGTTTCAGTGTATTTGGGGTTTCATTCCTGTAGTTGTAACTATGTACATTCATATTTGATGGATTTAAGTTTGGGTTCTTTCAACTTTAAAAACTTCCGCTAGAATGCTCTTTGTAGGACGAGTAGTCTAAATTGGATGGTTTGATTATTCATTTGGTAATCCTTCCGACTGTCTGTGGTATATGGCGTCGGGTTCCAGCTAGACCTTCTGTTATATGCCATGCGATAGATGGGGGTGTTACAATTTGGTATCAGACTTCTGGTTACAGTCAGGCTTAAATGAATTCGTGGGCGAATTCTTTTAAGGGGTGGTGAGCACATGTGTGCGTCATCGTTATAACATCAAAAAGAACCCATGAATGTCCACTTAGGAATGAAAATACACTTGTTCTGTGGAATTTGAATGTTCCAATGATTACTTTTAGCAATTTGTTTGTCGTCTAATCGTGTGTCTTTGCTACTATGGGCAGCTAGGAGCGGTGCTGGTCGGTCAGAGCGTCCGCAATCAGCGGAAAGTAGTGCACCAAGGGACGTGCCTGCTACACCTCCTTCAGCGGAAGCCATCAGGATAGTGGCTGAGGCCGTGTTCGCAATGATAAATGCCCAACCTGCAGGGCAAATGCATCGCGCACGTCCTGCGGATGAGCAAGAACCGGTTAGGGCGGCAGAGCCGAGAGTGGTGGAACGCGCAGCAGTGGAGTTGGTAGAGCCAAGAAGAACTACGAAGAGGCAGCTAAAGTATGTGATGGGCTTTAATCCTCCGAGGTTTAATGGGTTTGGAACGCCAACTCAAGCTGAGGACTGGCTCTCTTCAATAAAGAGGGTCTTGACGGCCACAATAACTGAGGAGTGCCAGAAGACCACCATACCGAATTTTCTTTTGGAAGGTGAAGCGAGGCTGTGGTGGGACGAGTTGGAGTTTCATCTGCTAGTGGGAAGGCAACTTGCGGATGTGCCGATTGAGGAATTTTCAAGATTGATCCTAGCCAGATTTGTACCCTCTGCTCAGAAGTTGGAGATGGAGACTCAATTTCTTGGGTTGACTCAGGGATCCAGAAGTGTGGACGAATATCTGCATGAGTTCACACGGTTGGGTCGTTATGCTGGTGCTATGTTTACAGAAGAAGAGAGGAAGACCAACCGATTCTATGAGGGCCTTCGCGGCGATTTATAGTTACTCCTTACTGGGCCTAAGGCGCAGGGCTTCCTAGCCTTGGTCAATTCAGCCCGATCGTTGGAAAAGGTTGCGAAGAAAGTTCAAGAGAAGAAGGACCCAGGAGAAAGGAAGACCGAGTTCAAGGTGCCAAATAATAAGTCAAGTTTCCGTAGGTGGAACAAGAAGCGGAGGAATTCGAACTCAGCCCCTTCGGCTGATGCATCGGGGGCAACTTCAAGTCGAGTCCCCGGAGCTTGCTACAACTGCGGAAAATGGGGCATTTTGCTTGGGAGTGTTGGAGCGGACGTTCAAAGTCCGAGAGGAGACCTGGAGCGACTTATGAGGAGAAAGGGAAGGCGGTGGAGTCAACCGCATCCCATCATGCTCCAACCCAGCCTAAAGTCTACAACCTTGGTCTGCAAGAGGCCATAAAGCAAGCGGACGTGGTGACAGGTATGAGTTAAATTACAATGGTTTAACTTTTATAGTTGTTACCTTCGTATTTGTTAGCTTACGTTTGTTAGTGCTAGGCTTTGTGTTAATCTTTGGGTTCCCGGCGAGAGCCCTTTTTGATATGGGAGCATCACATTCTTTCTTGTCCGAAAAATTCATATCGCGCATCGGAGTTCCGTTCTCGATGGAAGAAAACAAGTTGGATGTGTTGTTGCCTAATGGGTGCTCAATGCGTGCAGATAGGATTTGCGTTGTGAAGATTCGGATTGGAGACCGGGAGTTTGATTTGCGGGCGTTGGTTCTACCATTAGTGGAGTTCGACGTAATCTTCGGTATGGATTGGCTCTCAGAGCAGAGTGCATTCATTGATTGCAACCGTAAAGAAGTCAAGTTGGGTCTGGACACTGATCGGGAGACTATTTTTGCGGGCATGAAGGAGTCATGGAAAGTTCTGATGTCGGCCCTTCAGGTGTTCAACGCAGTTTGGTCTGGGGCAGAACTGTATCTCACACTAGTGCAGACTTCGACGCCTAAGCCTAGTTTGGACAGCATCTCAGTTGTGTCCGAGTATCCTGATGTGTTTCCAGATGTGTTTCCAGATGATCTCCCAGAAGCCCCTCCTCAGCGGGAGATAGACTTTGCTATAGAGCTGGTACCGGGTGCCAAACCGGTGTCACGCTCCCCCTATCGGATAGCCCCACGAGAAATGGCAGAGTTGAAGGTGCAACTGCAAGAGTTGCTAGAGCAAGGTTATGTGTGTCCAAGTTCGTCGCCTTGGAGCGCACCAGTTGTAACGCCCCCGATTTTTCGATGATTTATTTGTTTGGGAACGTCAGATTTATGACGTCGTGGCGTTACTTTTAACGCCGATTTGACGGCGCAATGTCGATAAGGCAATTTCGCGTCCGTGCGGTCGAGTAGGCCTAATTCTTGTTGTAATGGGAATATTTTGCATTTGGAATTCAAGTTAAGTAATTTTGGACTTGCTCGTCAAGTTTCATCGCAATCCGAGCATTTTTGGAGTCTCGGGGCGCGATTGAAGTTTTGGGTTGTTTATGTTCGCCGTATACTTCGAAGATTAATATCTCGGGAATGGCTCGTCGTATTCTGCTTTTGACTTCATCGTTGAGTTCGTAGCGTCAGTGTTTGCCTACGGCGTGAGTTTCGTTTTCTTCGGCGCTCGTTCGGGCTTCCGTGCTGAGTCGTCTCGAGAAGATATGGTTCTACTCGATTAGCCCGTTTTAGATTGTTTACCCGGGCACCTTTTTGGGGGTCAAACCGGCATTGTATCAAAATATGGTTAACATAAAAGTTGTTCGTCTCGACGATATCTACAACTTTCATGTTGACCACTCTTCGATTTGAGGTCGTTTTAAACCCCTAATTCTGTTTTTTCTGCAATAACTCGAGTGGTGGGCTGCTACTCGAGTATATGCTGCTTCTACTCGAGTAAGTCATGTTTTTACACGAGTAATGAGCCCCTACTCGAGTATATTGTGTTACTACTCGAGTAGGTATGTTATTACTCGAGTAGGTATGTTACTACTCGAGTAGGTATGCTGTTACTCGAGTAGGTATGCTGCTACTCGAGTAGGTATGCTGCCACTCGAGTAGGCTGTTTTCTGTCTGCGTTCAGAGGCCGTTGTGAGGGTCAAAACGGCATCGTATTAAAAAATGGTCAACATGAAATTTGTTCATCTCGACGAGATCTACAACTTTCAGGTTGACCACTTTTCGATTTGAGGTCTTTTTAAACCCCTAATTCTGTTTATTCCGCTATAACTCGTGTGGTGAGCTGTTACTCGAGTATGTGCTAGTTCTACTCGAGTAAGTCATGTTTTTACTCGAGTAATGAGCCCCTACCCGAGTATATTGTGTTACTACTCGAGTAGGTATGTTATTACTCGAGTAGGTATGTTACTACTCGAGTAGGTGTGCTGTTACTCGAGTAGGTATGCTGCTACTCGAGTAGGTATGCTGCCACTCGAGTAGGCTGTTTTCTGTCTGAGTTCAGAGGCCGTTTTGAGGGTCAAAACTGCATCGTATCAAACAATGGTCAACATGAAATTTGTCCGTCTCGACGAGATCTACAACTTTCATGTTGATAACATTTTGATTTGAAGTCATCCTAGACCTCTATGTTGGGTTCCCGCAAAACTGCTCGAAATAAACCATTTTTGACAAAACTTTTTATAAACACACACACACACACACACACACACACACACACACACACACATATATATATATATATATATATATATATATATATATATATATATATATATATATATATATATGGACTTAGGTTTTAGAACCAAAATTCATCTTCTCCGTTATTTTTTCTCCCGAACCAGAGCAGCGAGCGAGTGAGAGAGAGAGAGTTTCTTTTTCGTGAATCTTCCGGTGGCCGCCGACGGTTCTCCGGTGTTCGAAATCTTCAACCGAACTTAGATCCGGAAAGCTCTCGACGAGAGCTACGCTATCGTGGTAATTTCTTCCCCATTCCTTGAGTTTTTTCGTTAGGGTTTTACGACCCTAACCCCTTTTCCACCATTTTTGTCTAGATCTCAACCTCTCCCGCATCCTTTTGCCCCGATCTACGACGTGGAGTGATTCGGTGGACTTTTCCGGTAAAACCAAGGCAAGTGGTGGTTTCTCCTCGTTTCTCCTTGTCCGATTCGATGGTAACGGCTATGTTTTTCACATCCCCTAACATTTTCTACAATTATTCTTCCAAATTATTGCTATTATTAACCGCTCTGTTGATCACATGTCGTTATGATGTTTTGTCGTACTAAACTCGATCTTGTCTATTTATGTTTAATCGTTCTTGAAGTGTTTTAGCGATGGTTTAAGTACCTTAGCTCTCGTTATCAAACGTTTTAGAGTTTAATTAGGGTTGTAAATCGTTCCTAAGGGTTAATCAACCGCGTCTTGAGTTCTCTAATGTCAAGTAGAGTTTGTCGAGCCAAATCCAGAGATATTTGTGTTATGGTTTTTTTTTTGGGTTTCTTGAATGCGGGAGTTAGTGTACGATTCAACCTCCACGGTATTTATTAACTTCATTAGTGCCCTGTGGAAGTCTACCTGGTTTTTGAATGCCTGCGGTGTATGGTGGAGAGCATGAGACTCCCTCGCAGTTAGATGGATAATATATCCATTTGTTTTGAGTGGTGTGTCTAAGAGTGACCACTACGCCTGTGTTTTTCGGTGGTGTGTCCAAGAGTGACCACTTCGGCGTATTTTTGGGGTAGAGTCAACCACAGGTGCCTAATGAAGGTTTTGTACTTTCTCTCTGAAGAGATATTTTTGTAGTCACCTTATAGTCATGTGCATCTGGTGCACCCTTGTGGACGTGAAAAATCACGAAGGAGTTCTTTTCTTATTGATGCCCTGTTTTCTTTTGTACATTACTTCATTGCTTTTGGTCTTGGGTTGGTACCCCTGTTGACCTTTGTTTATTTTGGCTTATTACTTTTCCTGCCACTACTTGTACCTTCTTGCTGAGGTATTCTGTTTTTTTTTGGAATGCCTCAGGTTCAGAGTTGTAGCAGTTAGCATTGCCGGTGTTGGATTTCTGGCGGAAGTGTTGGTCATGGTTGTTGCCTCGTTATAGCGAGGTAGTTTGTTGTTGGTTTTGTTTTTACTAGTTCAGACATACTTTTGTACGTGGGTTCGTGTCAGCTTGTTGTAGCCCACTGATTGTTAGTTGTTGATACTTGCTAGCTGCTCATTTATTTAAAAGTGGATGTGCTTTGCTTGCTCTCTGTGAGGATTTATGCTAGGAATGTATGTTAGGTATTTTCAACTATAAAATCTACTACTATTACTTCATACATTACATGATTTGAAACTCTAACCCGTTACTTTTAGCGACCGTAAAAGCTATCTTTCCTACTATAATAAATTTAGAGTTCTGCATGGCATGAGTTGTCCTTTGGGGACGTTTATTCTCATGTAGGATGTTTGAGTTAATCTAATCAAGTAATTTTCCGCATCGTATCTTATATTTTGATTCGTGGACTAGATGAGCCACTAAGCCGAGGGATACGGCTAACTTCTACTCGTGACTGATTTTTCCTTAAAACAACTTAAAAAGGAACCTTTCTTCATTGTCAGTTGGTGTCTGCCTGAGCATCCGCAGTTATCCCCTGCTGATGTGGCGTCATGACGCGCATTTTCCCTTACTCTGATAAACTTGATTTGCGGTGAAAATGCGGGTTGTGACACCAGTTCTCTTTTTTAAGAAGAAAGATGGGAGCTTGCGGCTTTGTATCGACTACCAGGAATTGAACAAGCATACAGAGAAGAATAAGTATCCTATTCCCAGGATTGACGATCTGTTTGATCAGCTGGTTGGGTCAACAGTATATTCGAAGTTAGATCTGAAGTCCGATTACTATCAGTTGAGGATAAGGGAGTGCGACATCCCAAAGACAGCATTCAGTACTCGGTTTGGGCATTACGAGTTCACGGTCATGCCGTTTGGGTTGACGAATGCGCCATCCGTGTTTATGGATCTGATGAATAGGAAGTTCAGAAAATACCTGGATCATTTCGTGATAGTATTTATCGATGATATCCTGGTGTATTTGCGATGCGAGGAGGATCACTATAAGCATTTACACATGGTGTTGGAGACATTGAGGAAAAGTTAGTTGTATGCAAAGTTCTCCAAGTGTGAATTCTGGTTATCGTCGATAGCGTTCCTTCGTCATGTTGTCAGTGGAGAAGGAATAGCTGTGGATCCGGCGAAGATAGTAGCGATACGAGAGTGGTCTACTTTGACTACGGTGGCAGAGGTCCGGAGTTTTCTGGGGCTTGTTGGCTACTACAGGCGCTTCGTAGAGAACTTCTCGCAGATAGCACTACCACTCACGATGTTGACAAAAAAGGACCAGAAGTTTGTGTGGTCTCCAAAGTGTGAACAGGCTTTTGAAGAGTTGAAGAGGCGGTTGACCACGACGCCTATTTTATGTTTGCCAAGTAGAACCGAAGGGTTCAAGATCTATAGTGATGCTTCAGGCAGTGGTTTGGGCTGTGTTCTGCTACAGCATGGGAGAGTGATAGCTTATGGTTCACGACAATTGAAGGTTCACAGGAGGAATTATCCGGTCCACGACTTAGAGTTAGCGGCCGTGATATTTGCTCTAAAGCTTTGGAGGCACTATCTGTACGGTGTGAAGGTCGATATTTTCACCGATCATAAGAGTTTGAAGGACCTGTTGGACCAAAAGGATCTGAACATGAGGCAGCGGAGGTGGATGGAGTTCTTAGGGGACTACACCTTCAAGATACATTATGTGCCTGGGAAGGGAAAATGTAGTGGCGGATGCATTGAGTCGTAAGATTCCCGCACAAGCCAACTGGTTATCGGTACATAATGAGAGATTGGTCCAGTAGTTGGAGGCATTGGAGATATCTTGTGTCGATAAGCAGTCTAGTGCCGAGGCGAAATTGTTTTGGACAGAGGTGCAGTGTGACCTAGCGGATAGAGTTCGGTGGGCTTTGGTTCAGGATAGCAGCATGAAGCAGATCTTGGAAGAATTTTTGGATGGGTCAAATTCCCAGTTTGTGGTTGAAGATGGGTTGCTAAGGATGGACGGTCGTCTATGCGTTCCTAGTGCGGATAATCTTCGGGAGGAGTTGATGTATGAGGCTCATCATACCAAGTACTCAATCCACCCGGGAAGCACGAAAATGTATAGAGACATGAAGAAATTATTCTGGTGGCCGGGTTTGAAGAAGGATGTGGCACTTTATGTGGCCAAGTGTCGTACTTGTGCATTTGTGAAAGCGGAATGCCAGAAGCCCGGAGGTTTCTTGAAATCCCTTCCTATCCCAGAATGGAAGTTTGACGACATATCTATGGATTTTGTGCACGGTTTGTCGAAGTCGTAGAAGGGAAACGACGTCATTTGCGTGGTCGTAGATAGATTGGCAAAGGTGTCGCACTTTATCCCAGTCATAAAGGAAGATCCGGTGGAAAAGTTAGCCAATCTCTACGTGGATAATATTGTATGATTGCATGGTGTGCCCCGCAGTATTGTTAGTGATGGACGCTTCACATTGAATGACTGGAGGTTGGTGCATGGTCTGTTGGGTACTAAGCTAAATTTCAGCACAACCTTTCACCCGCAGACAGATGGCCAAACCGAGAGAGTCAACAGGACTATGGAGGACATGCTTCGCATATGCGTCCTAGATTTTGGGAAGAATTGGGAGGATCACTTGTACATGGTGGAGTTTGCGTACAACAACAATTTTCAGGCAAGTATTGGAATGACGCCTTTTGAAGCCTTATACGGGAGGAAGTGTCGTACGCCGTTATCTTGGTTGGAGGCAGGAGAATCGAAGTTGTATAAACGTCAAGCGGTGGAAGACGCCACTTCAATGATACAGACAATTCAGGAAAGGCTGAAGATTGCTCAGGATAGACAGTCAAAGTATTACAATGCCAAACATAGAAATGTGGAGTTCAACGTTGGCGACATGGTATATCTAAAAATCAAAACGTTCAAGGGTGTATCGCGGGTTCAACACTTGAAGAAGCTGAGTCTGAGATACCTCGGACCATTTGAAATCCTGGAGCGTGTTGGCGAGGCGGCGTATATGTTGAAGCTGTCGACGGAGTTGAGTGGGCTACATGACGTGTTCCACGTATCGGTGTTGCGTAAGGCAGTGCAAGAGCCTTCGCAGATTGTTGCGGACAATCAGGTACCGATTGATTATGAATTAACAACAAGGGTCAAGCCAGTACGAATTGAAGATGTTGCAGTAAAATGACTCCGCAACAAGGTGGCCCGAATGGTTAAAGTCCGTTGGGATAATTGCGGACGTGAGGAGCTTTCTTGGGAGCGAGAGCAAGCTATGTTGGAGGAATACCCCGGGTTATTCCACTCAGGTATCATTTAGATTTTGTGTACCTTTGCTTAATTTCGGGACGAAATTCCTTAAGTGGGGGAGATTTGTAACGCCCCGAAAGTTGTGTGCGAGTCGGTCGCGAAAAGGGATTTTTTGGGTGCCTATATAGGGGTACACGGCCTAGGACACGGGCGTGTCCAAGGCCGTGTCTGACTGGCATTTTTCGTCGTTTTCATCCCGAGAAGGACACGGCCAGGAACACGGCCGGATGACACGGGCGTGTCATCCGACACGGGCGTGTGCCTACCCGTGTCCCTACCCGTGTGCAGTTGGGTCATGTCCGTTGCCGTGGCGGTTATGCGTGACACGCCCCCGAACACGTGCGTGTCGAGGAACCCGACACAGGCGTGTTAGGTGAGACACGGGCGTGTCTTAGCCCGTGTGTCGTTTCTCAGTTCGACGATCGTGCCTGGATCGAGGCACACGGCCTGGGACACGGTCGTGTGCCAAGCCGTGTTCAGCCCAGGTCTGGAGAATTTTGTGCAGATCCGAGCCGTCCGTTTTCTTTAATTAAGATCCGACGGCCCCGATGAGATCCTGCTCTGTTAAGGCCGGGAATAGGGGTTAATCCCTCATTTTCTCTCCAAAGCTTTCTCCTTCCAAGGTGAGAGAGAATAGGAAGAAGAAGGAGGTTTCCGGCCGCCGGCGGAGCACCGGAGCACCGTTTCGAAATCGGAGAGCGGATTCGTGGAGGGAAGGTCGTTGCAAAGAGTTCTGTCTGCGTAGTTTTTCCATGGAGCCAAAACGGACTACAAGGGTAACGATTCTCAACTTGAGCGTTTGAAGCTCTTTATTTTGCATAGGGAACCCCGCTCCAGCGAGTGTGCGGTGAGTGCGTGGTGTTCCTTGGGGTTGATGTGAATAGTCCCCCTTGTGTTGCATATAGAGCCCGGAATCGTAAGTACGGCCATAGGCATTGTGTGAAGAATACCCGGACGTGTATCGTCTGGATCGGTGATGTTGTATTTGCTATGATTTGCCGGAGAAGACTCCGTGCTTTGGTTTTTTTTCGAGTTTCTACGCGGTAGATTGCAGCAGGCATCCTTGGAGGTTAGCTTCAAGGTGCACCCAGAAAATTGAGCGGAAACGTGTTCTGCTAACTTGGCGGTCTGGGAACCGGCCTTGATCATAACTGGGTTATGAGATTGTTTTGGAAAATTTTGGGATCCGAGAGAAGCTTGGCCCGCGCGTAGGACTTAAATTGTATATGCGATGTGAGCAAGGGGCAAGTGGAATTGGACCTAGGCTATGTGGTACGGTGCGAGAAATCCGAAGACGGGCACTAGCCGTAGGCATAGTCGGAGCCTTAGACGGTGGTCAGATAGGCTAAATGCTCACATGTTGTTGCCATCCTGGGGGTGGTGGTGAATGCACTGATTGGTCAGGGTTCACCATGAATGTGCCCTGAGTGCACGGGGTGTTTGGCTGTGCGAGCCTACACCTGTGGCGAAATATAATTGCCATATACTATTTTGTTGGACTAATGCTATGCAGGGAAAGAGCACCGCTGTCCCGAGTAAAGGGCGGGGTCGTTATAATTTGGTCGGCTTTTAGCTGACCGTTGCCTTGTTTGCCACCGTGCAGTGGTATGTGCTTGCAGGTGCTGCGGAGCCGAGCGCCAAATAGCGGGCTGGAGCCCATGTTGCTGTGCTGGCCCTAAAAGGCCGTAGAATAGTTGTTTTTACATTTATCATGTGTGGCCGGCCTGCGAGCCGATGTATGTAAGACATGTTATATTAAGTGAACATTTGTAAGGCCATAAGGTCATATACCCGTTTCAGTGTATTTGGGGTTTCATTCCTGTAGTTGTAACTGTGGACATTCATATTTGATGGATTTAAGTTTGAGTTCTTTCAACTTTAAAAACTTCCGCTAGAATGCTCTGTGTAGGACGAGTAGTCTAAATTGGATGGTTTTATTATTCATTTGGTAATCCTTCCGACTGTCTGTGGTATATGGCGTCGGGTTCCAGCTGGACCTTCTGTTATATGCCATGCGACAGATGGGGGTGTTACAAAGGGATCACCCTAGATCTCAAGTAAGTGGAGACATGTCAACATGTGTACAGATAAGGCATCAACTCAACCAAGACTTGATGCATGCCTGTTTTCTCTCTCAGGTTGAACCTCAATCTATACATGATGCTGAGCACGATCCCCACTAGATCATTTCTATGCAAGAGAACTAAATCAATTTGAGAGATGTAAAGTTTGGGATTTGGTTCCAAGACCCCAAGACTACCCAGTCATTGGAACCAAATGGATATACAGAAATATACTGGATGCCCAAGGTAAAATTGTGAGGAACAAGGATAGGCTTGTTGCTCAAGGATACAGACAAGAAGAAGGGATAGATTATGATCAGACCTTTGCACCAGTTACAAGGTTAGAGGCCATCAGAATCTTTCTGGCCTATGCTGCCTTCAAGAAATTCAAGGTGTATCAGATGGATGTGAAGAGTGCATTTTTGAATGGAGTACTGAAAGAAGATGTTTTTGTTGAACAACCTTCAGGTTTTGTCTCTCCAACTCATCCTTATCATGTTTTTAAATTGCATAAAGCTCTTTATGGTCTAAAGCAAGCTCCAAAAGCTTGGTATGAGACCCTAGCTAGCTTTTTGAAAGAGCATAAATTCATCAGAGGCATAGTAGATAAAACACTTTTCACTAGACATCATAAGGATCAAACCTTGTTAGTACAAATATATGTGGATGACATCATATTTGGGTCTACTGATACCAAATTATGCAAGACATTCTCTGACCTCATGCATTCAAAATTTGAAATGAGTAGCATGGGTGAGCTATCCTACTTCCTTGGTCTCCAAGTGAAGCAGCTGTCTGATGGCATCTTCATCTCCCAAGCTAAATATGCTAAAGAGCTTATAAATAACTTTGGGATGGCTGATACCTCAGCAAAGAAAACACTCATGACTACAGATGCTGTAATAGACTCTGATGCACATGGGAAAACCTGTGGATCAGAAACTATATAGGGGCATTGTTGGCTCCTCACTATACCTTACAATAAGTAGACCTGATATTATGTTTGTCATATGCCTTTATGCTAGGTTCCAAGTGAACCCTAAAAAATCTCACCTAATTTTCTTAAAAGGAATTTTGAGATATATAAAGAGTTGTCCTAGTCTAGGCCTATGGTATCCTACTGAGTTAGAATTTGATTTAACTGGATATTCAGATGCTGACTTTGAAGGATGCAGGGTGGACAGAAAAAGCAGCTCAGGAACTTGTCAGTTCCTTGGGATGAGATTAGTGTCTTGGTTCTATAAGAAACAATCATCTGTGTTCACTTCAACTGCTGAAGCAGAATACATAATAGCTGGTAGTTGTTGTTCACAGATGTTGTGGATTCAGAATCAATTACTGGACTATGGTCTCAACTTAAATAATTCAACTTTATTTTGTGATAACACAAGTGCTATTGCCATAGTACAAAATCCAGTTCATCACAGTAGGACCAAACATATAGATATTAGGCATCATTTCATTAGAGAGTTGTAGACAAAAACAAATTTAATCTTGTCTATATCTACACTGATTTACAAAGAGCTGATATATTCACCAAACCTCTGGATGAGAGAAATCACTTGTTCTTTATAAATCAGCTAGGAATGATCAATGGAGAAGACTTAGCTTAGTTTGTGTGTACACTCGACGAATTTTTCACAGTTCGTCGAACGGAGATCGACGATCTGGGAAAAGTTCTTGAGACATTCGTCGAACGGAGATCCACGAACTCTCTGTGAGTGAACCAATTTTCGTCGACCGGAGATCAACGAATCTGATTCAGAAAACTTTCGTCGAACGGATCTCGATGAAATGTCTTCAAATCTTCAGACTGAGCTCGACAAATTGTTTAACTCTAAATTATTTCATCGACCTCAGATCGAAGAATGTTTTAATTTTCGTGGAACGGAGTTTGTCGATTCATATTATGGAAAACCCTATATCTAGGTTTTCTTCGACCTCCGTACCACGCTTTCAATTCCTTTGCACTTGATCGTCATTTTTCTCTTGCAGGTACTCAAATGGCAATTCCAGTGGGAACCCTTGCAGCAATGAAGTTTGATACCAAATTCTACATGGATTTCGATTCATTCCAACATTCTGACCCTTATTTCTGGAAATCCTCCAACTTCTTGATGACCAGAAATTGAAAACTCTGCTATCCACAAGGATCAAAATATCTGGATCAGAAATCAGGGATTGGGTATATACTTCCTCTCCAACAGATGACAACACACTAACTGGAACAATAGCGGGTAATGTCATTTCTCTCTCTCCCGCCGTTTTAACTGAAATCTTTGGATTAAGTAATGGAGAAGATACATTAGAGATTGATAATGAAGCGTATGATGAGATGCTAAGTCTAATGGGTTACTCTGGAGAAAACCCTAACAAATTACTGAAGAAACATCTCTCTGCGGAATTTAAGTGTCTAGCAGACATAGTTGGGAAAGTCTTGCTGGGCAAGCACACTACACACGACTATATAACCAGGCATCAATTTCTGGTTATGTGTGCAGTGGTGAACAAGAAACAGGTGAACTGGGCACAGATCATTTTTGATCTTATTAAGAAAAAGAATAATAAAAAGGAAGTTAGTTTTGGAAAGTTCCTGAGGAACTTCTTGAAAGAGAAGGCTGCTGAATCACTAGTCTACCAGATCATATTCATAAACACCAGTAAGAGGATAACTTGTGCTCTCTTTGGCAAGTGGGAGAGGACCATCAAAAAGACCTCTAAGGCTCCATCTTCCCCAAAAGCTTCTGAAAGTACAAGGGCTTATACAGCCACTCCCCACACTTCTGAAGAGATCATTCCTTCACCCCCATCCCTTCCAGCAATTCAAACACAACTTCCGTCCACATCCCACACAATCATTCAAACTCCCATACCTCCATCATCCCCCATCCTTACATCTCCACCTCATACGCATCTTCCTACCCCACCTCAATCTCCACATGGAACACCAAATCAATCTCCCTATGCTACACCATCTCCATCACAACTTCCAACACCTCATTCATCTCTTCTTCCACCACATTTGTCCTCCATGCTATTCTTAAACTTGCTATCCCCCTCATTTCTCCTTCCCCACAAGATGACCAAATGCAAGATGCTCCTCATCCAACCCCACCAACAACTACCATCCCTCCATCTGTTTCCCCTCAAACACCTTCTGATACACCATCTGCAACTCCACCATCAGACCCCTCTACCATCTCCGCTCTCATTACCCTCATTACTCCCCTCCTAAAAACCATTATAGCAGAGGCCATTTCACCTCTTGCTACTTCTATATCATCTCTTGCGGCCCAAATATCTGCCCTCTCTGCTGCCTCCTCTTCAATTAGGGGCCTGGCTCCAGTTTACACTGAAACCAGGCAGGGGGAGATACTTGATGAAGAAGCTGCAGCAGTTCCAGCAGTAGCAGCAGTTCCAGCAGAAACAGTAGCAGCAGTAGCAGATGATGAAGATTTGTTTGATTTTATTCATTTTATTGAAACTGACATGGACATAGATGAGTCATTAACAAAAGAAATAAATAATGTTGGTGATTATATTATTAAACCAACAGTAGATTTGTTAAGTCTGTTAAGAATTTTTGATATAGCTTATTTGAGCTTTCCTCCAGCTGACTATACTAAGCCATCCTTGGCTACAATTCCTTATTCCTCTCCAATAAGTCCTAAAGTTGCCAAGCAACTCAAAGACATTTTTGTTGCTCCAAAGACTACAGCCATCCCATCTCGATCTAAGGGTAATTCAGTTAGTGTCTCATCCCCTCCAGAAACCATTTCTACTTCTGCTCCAGTTGCAGCTCCTCTTCCAACTCCCTCTCAAGCAGATAAACCTTTGATTTCTGCAAAGGCTCTTAAAGCACTGGATTCACTGTATGACAATCCTCAAGATTCTGATGATGATGATGATGATGAAGATGAAGACTCAGATGAGGAACCTAAGAAAAATAAAATTTCTAAAAAGAGGAAAGCACCTCCACCTCCTATTCCAAAGCCCAATCCAGCAAATGACACCCCTTACTATATCCTTCATAAAATCACTCCTTATAAGGGTATACCTGCTTGGATGTGGAAGTCTAAAAATGAACAGAAAGAAAGAAAGAGAAGCAGAAGGTATTCACCTCCTCCTACACAAAGATTCAGGAAGGATCCTCCTCCACCTCCTCCTCCAGCTACTGGTGCTTCAGGCATAACATCTCAAAGGACTACTCAGTTTCAAACTTATAAAAGGCATCAGGGTAGGTACTCATCCCCAAGAAGCAGCTAGCAGAGATACTAATCTTCAGGCAAGTAGCACCAACCTCAACAGCAGCAGCATCAACAACAGCTACAACAATAATTCCCAGAACATCACAAAGCTGAAAGCTCCAACATAACTGCTTCCCCACCTGTACCATATGAAGATCCTGAAACAGCAACAATAGCTAGGATGGCCAAGTTCCAAGAGGTGGTTGGCCTTTCTATGATCAACAAAGCCAGAGCTGAAGGAAAGGATCTATCATAGTATACTACTATGTCAAAATACAGGAAGGAAGAGCTCAACAGGTTTGAAAAGGCTAATAAATTCTTTAATGTTGATGACTACATGAAATTGCATCCAGAAGCAGTGGTCCCAAGGGCTACATCTCTAAATATCATAGGGGCTGCTGAGATGACAATGACAAAGGTGCAAGCTGCTGATCCCAACAGGGAAATTATATTTACTAAGCCTGGTGAAAGAGCTAAAGAGGATAAGCACAAGGAGAAGAAGAAGAGAAAGTGAAACCTGAACTGATAAGTTTGTGTTGTTTTGAAAATACTTATTAATTTCTTGATGCAAATCTTACTGTGTGTATATATATCTGATACATGTCTTTATTTTTCCTACCATATATATGTTTTCATGCTTTGTAAATTTTTTGATTTTATTGTGAGTCTGTAATTAGTGACCTTACCCAAATAGGGGGAGATTATTGGATCCCTAATTTGATTGGGCTAGGTTCACTAAGTTAGGATCATATGACCCATCATGTATAGCCAGGGTCATGGTTGTGTCCTAGAGTCTGGGCCAAGTCCTTAGAATCAACATCACATGGACCAGCCTTCAATAGACTGCCAGAGACTCAAGAAATTATGTCGACACTTGGGAAAGGCTGTGTCGACACCAGAAGCCAGATTGTGTCGACACATAGGACTTGTGTCGATACACAGAACATCTGTCGACATCAACTGTGTCGACACATGAAGCAAGATTGTGTCGACACACGGGACTTGTGTCGACACACAGAACATCTGTCGACAGCAATTATGTCGACACACAGGACTTATGTCGACACACTGCAGATTTCTGTCAAAATAACAACTTGAAAGTGAGGGATAAATAGAATTTACTCTAGAGGGGGGGTGAATAGAGTATTAAAAAAATTGTTTAGATTTATTGCGGAATTAAAATATCGATACTTATATGAAAGATGGAAAAGCACATAAAACTATCACATCACAATGCAAAAAGAAAACACAAGGCAACTAGATGAAACAAGAAATTTTATAGTGGTTCCCCAAATTTGGGTACATCCACTCTTCTACCACCCTGGTAGGAATCCACTTAGGTTTTTGATCAGGTGCCCTATCACCATAAGATCTGCTTCAGGTAGATCTAGAAACCCTTCAGGCTTTTGATCAGGTGCCTAAAAATCAATAGGTTTTTGAACAGGTGCCCTATAACCAAGGAGTTCACTTTTGAAGGGAGTAATAACCCTGTAGAAGAGAGGTTAAAGAAAAATAGATGACAGTCTTCTCTTTCCCAAACATAATGAGAAGACTATGTGGATTTGATGATGCCAAATATCCCCCTGAGATATTGAGTAGATTCAGGAAGATGGAAGCTTTGTCCAGGGTGTAGGTCTTCAGATTGATGTTGATTTCCAACAAGCTTTCTTAGATCTGTAGACTGATATTAATTTGAGCTCTTTGTAGATTTTTGAAGCCCGAGGAAGGAAGAAGACTAGAGAGAATTGTATGATGAAAAAAGAATTCTTCTTCTTTCTTGTTTCAGCAATGCAAGAGCCCTTGAGAACAAACAAAATTCTTTTCTGACTGACTGTCTGATTGATTATTCTTGTCTCTTTCTTTTTTTTTGAGTTCCCTCTTCAATTAGAATGACCAACCGCATAAATTTGAATTCCCAAGACAGTACTTAATTCTCTGCAAGAATTTTGGAGTGCCAACGGCTACATTGGCTGGCAATCATAAATGCACTTCCATAACTGTTTTTACAAAGTATTCTGTGAATAACATAATTAATGCTTCATGAAATACGACTATCAGCCTTGAGAATATCAACATTAATTATCAGAATATATTTGCCTTAAAATAATTTATCATAACCAAAATAAATACTTCTGACCGATCTGAAGAAAACTGATAACTGAAGGCATCATAAAATCGTAGAGCTTAGTTCAGAGATCATCGAACTGGGTTAAGAGATCGTCGACCTGAGAACAACTATCGTAGATCTGAGATAACTGCTGAAAAGCATGAGATTGTCGACCTGAGCTCGTAGATCGTCGAGCTTAGTTCAGAGTAGAGGACTCTGAGATCATCGATAGGAGATCGACGATCGTCGAGATGAGTTCGACTATAGTCAAACTGATATAGATAATCCACAAAATCTTTCTAAATCTAAGTCTGAGTCCACTGCAATGCTGGTCTGCACAATCCTGACCTAAAAGGATCTAACTAAGACTAGACAAGGACCCAGACTATACATGGGGGTCAAGACATCCAAAGAGTGAACCTAGCACAAATCCAAACAAGGGTTCCAACAATCTCCCCTTATTTGTGTGAGCTCACTCAAAAACAAAACTGAAAAGAAATAAAAATACAAAGTCCCTAAATATCTGTAGGGATGAAATAACATCAGCAGATATGTTATAATAATGCATTGTACATAATCAGTTAAGCATTAAAAAAATACAAACTATAGTTTACCGGATGAAGGACCAGAGGATGGTTTAGAAAAGATTATCTTTCTGAGTGGATCTGGTATATTCTCCTTAGAATTCATCAGGTATTGTCCACCAAGAGTTGTCTGAGCACTAGTCTAGGGCACAATTGCTTCTGGATGCAATGTCATATATTCAGCTGGATTAAAGACTTTCTTGCTAACTTGGAGTTTGTCCAGCTCTTTTTCTCTGTAGGATGACATGGTGGAAAACCTAGATGGATCTTGAAAGTGAGAGTTAGATCTGAAATACTCTAGAGGGGGGTTGAATAGAGTATTCTTAAAAATTATTAAGAAATAAAAGAAAAACACACGAATTATTAAAAAAGGAATTTTTTAACAAATAGGGATAAAATGGAAAAATGAATGTTTAACCAAACAATATCTTTTCCTTTTAATATAATGTATATATAAAAAGAATTATTTATCAGAACCTCTCCTCAAAGTTTGAATTTTCTTAATTATATTTAATTTCTTGCAATTTTTGTATGCAAGATTCAATTTATACTTTTTATTATTTTTTTAACTAATGATCATATATACACACACACATGTGCGCGCACAAGCCCTCCTCCACTTTATTTAGACTTCATTTGGCATCGTGGTGGTTGTCATGAACATAAGGGGTTAAATTGTCATTCAGTAACACCCACCCAAGGAACTTCATCCATTTTTATGTTCAAACGGATGATGTTTCTTAGGTGATCCGTAACAAATGACGATTTAACTCAGAAGTTCATGACCGCCGCCATCATGCCTAGCGAAGCCTTAGATTAAGAATTACCTCTGACAAAAAAACTCACTATAACTATGAGTAGTTGGTGTATCAAAGCCGTTTTGGCACGACAACACTATTATTTGTGTGTGTGTGTATAACTATATATAATATATACGTGTGCATACACATTCCAACAAAAATTTCATGGAGACAACGAGTGGTGGGTGTACTGAAACCGTGGTCTAAGCACAAAACAACACTAATATATATGGACTATGAAGGATTATATTGTTTGTCTACATAAATATATAGTGAAAAATTAAAGGCAAAAAGGGGGAGAATAAATGAAAAGGAGGCAACCAGACGACACAAGAATTTTATAGTGGTTCCCTGAAAGTGCAGCTAGATTTGATATACTCTAGAGGGGGGGGGGTGAATAGAGTATATGGTGTTTTGAAACTTTTTACAACAGTTGTTGTAATATGTGTGAGCAGGGAAGCAGTAATAAATCTAATCACAGCACTAAGTTAAACAAAAGCTAATCACAGAGTAATCAAGGCCAGAAACAAACATAAACACAAGCAAAACCAGAAGACACAAGGAAATATAGTGGTTCCCCTAAACTTGGGTACATCCACTCTTCTACCACCCTAGGTAGGAATCCACTGCAGGATGAGTTGATCAGGTGTCCTGGGCACCAATGAGCTTTTGATAAGGTGCTCAAAAACCAAAGCAGATTTTTTGATCAGGTGTCTTGCCACCAATGAGCTTTTGACAAGGTGCTCAAAAACCAAGCTCAAACTTTTGAAGGGAGTTTGAGAAACCCTTTACAGAGAGGGGGTGAGAGAGTGATGAAGTCTTCTCTTTCTCAAACAATTGAGAAGACTATGTGGATTGTTGATGTCAAAGCTCCCCCTGAATCCTTGAGATCTTCAGGAAGAAAAGCTTTGCTGAGGGTGATAGGCCTTCAAAGATTGAACTCCAGCAATAGATGATTTCAGCAATAGCTGAAATGTTGAATGTCTGGAGTCTGGAAATATGTTGGCCTTGAACACTTTGAAACTAAAGAGATCTGAAGATTTTTGAAAAGATTGATCTCCTTGGATGGGTGTTCTTGAGAATTTCTTGAGACAGAATATTTTTGAATGTATCTCTGTAATCTGTGTGTCTCTCTCTGTATTCTGTTAAAGACTCAAAAAAATCTGTCTTTTATTCTCTGGTATAGAATAGAATAACATTCTCTGTCAAGTATAGTCGTTGGCCTGCATTAATTACATCCTTAATTGCAAAATCTCTTCTGGAGGAAAGTCCACAGAAATATTCCTTGAAAAATCCCTTGAAACTTGGTCCAGAAATGAATAAAAACGGCTAGGAAATCTCTGAATTAATTGCAGAATAACTCCTTAACTGATTTGAATTTGAATCTAGAAACATCCTTAAAGTTATCTAAAAATGTCGAACTGAGCTCTGCTATCGTCGAGCTGAGCTCAGCAATCTGGAAATATACAGCAGCAAAAATATCGTCGATCTGAGCTCAAAGATCGTCGAACTGAGCTCAGAGATAAAGATCCAAAGCAGAGTCAAAATCGTCGACCTGAGCTCACAGATCGTCGAACGGAGTTCGACGATATAATGAAGTTGAGCTCAGCGATCGTCGAATGGAGTTCGACGATCTGTCGAAGTTGAGCTAGACGATCGTCGATCGGAGTTCGACGAATCGTCATGCTGAGCTCGATGATATGACTTAGTCTCCAAACAGAAAATCCTGGTCTTGAGGGCAGCTTCCAAACCTAGACTTCTAACACTTAGACTCAATTCTAATTGACCTTTTGAGCTATACAGGAGGTCAATCATTTGTTTCCTAGAGACATAGTGATCCTGACCCAAATTAGTAATAGGGTGTTCCAACAATCTCCCCCTATTTGGGTTAGGATTACTATTTACAGACTTTGGAAAAAATTTAATAACAACATACAAGCAGAAAAAAAAACAACAAGCTAGACATGCAGAACCACAGAAATATATAGCATCCAGATAATCAGAAATCAGAGAATGTCACCTTACAATATCATTTCTTCTCTTTGCCTTTAACAAGTTTAATCTCTCTGTTGGGATTGAGGGCTTCTTTGTTGGATCTGGTATCATCTGCTGCACCCAAATATGTTTGCTTTTTAGGCCTGGGAACTACAGCTTCAGGATGTAATTCCATATACCTGTCAGAATTCAAAGAATTTACTTGATGCATATCTCTCTAGCTCTTTCTATCTCTGTTCAGACATAGTTGAAATGTTGGAAGAATCTATTCCTTGCTCTCTAGCCTTTTTGATCTGATCCAGTGCAGCTAGTTCTTTTAATCTGGCAGTCCAAGAAGCTGGATTGTTTTCATGATCCTCAAAAGGTACAGGTGGCTCATATCTATTAGAGGGATTGTCTTGAGGAGGCGTGGCAGACACAGTTTCTTTCATCTTATAAGGGAAAGGACCAGATGTTGTATTCAGTTGAAATTTGTCTTTCCATGCAATATGGGTGTTGCCTTGAGTAACCTTTGGAGTAGACTTGAATATATCTTTGATTTCCTCTGTATCCTCCTCTCCTGGATTGAGATCCCCTAGATTGGCTTCCCATATTATAAGATCTAGCATGAGGCTGATAGGGAGCCTGACTTCTGGCTGGGGGTTGAGCTGTAGAGCTTCCACCTGCACCTGCATCAGGAGGAGGTGGTGGAGGAGGATGAGAGTGTTGAAATTGAGAGGAGCCCTTCTCATATTTTCTCTTATTTTTCATTGCCTTCAGCTGATTTTTGGAGTACTGCATCCAGTGTTCAATGACAGGGCAGTCATGTAGAATGTAGTATGCGATATCATTGTTATCCTTATCTTTGGCAGGAGGTACCCTCTTCATGGCTTTGCTCCTTGCCTTTCTTTTCCTGGCAATGGTAGCAGAAGAGTCATCAGAGTCTGTTCTAAATTCATCACTTTCAGAACTCTGGTCATCATAGAGAGCATCAATTTTCTTCATCAAGTCCTTCTTGAGCTGTACATAGGCAGATGAGGTAGAGGTTGTAGCAGCAGGTGTTGAAGTATTAACAGCAGAAATGACAACTGCAGATGTAGTAGAAGTAGTAACAACAACAGCAGCAACAGTAGGCTCTGGAGAGGTGGCAGCAGCAACAACTTCACTAACAACAACAACAACAGAAGGAATATCATCAGAAACTGCAGAAGGCTCAAATTCAGGTGCCTCTAACATCAGAATTTCCTTGGAAATTGGTTCATCAGTAATGACAGACACTTCAGCAGCAGTATCAACATTCTCAGAAGCAACAACAATGCTTTCTTCAGAAGAAGCAGCAGCATACACTGAGTTGACAAAGGAGGTTATAATTCTTGGGTCACAGCAAGAAAATGGCACAAGGGCCATGGATAGATCCTCTGGATGCTGGACAGCATTTATCTTTGGCAGACAGCTGAAGTATGCAGAATCAAAAATTGAAAGCAAAGACCCGAGGTCTATTGCAAGGATTGCAGCAGGAGGACTTTGTGCTTGAGACACAGCAACAGCAGCAAGAGGAGGAGCTGAAGAAGCAGCAAAGACAACAGTAGCAGCAGCAGACAGGCTCACAGAAGCAGTCACAGAAGCAGCAGCAGCAACAGCAGCAGCAGCATGAAGACTCACTTCATATGGCATCTCCCCCTGCCTAGATTCAGACAAGTCTATATCAAGGCACACTGCTGTAGGGGCTGCCTGAGGGAAGAGGGAAGAGAGCCTGGCAGAGAGAGCTGCCACTGACAGGTGTAGTGGAGCCAAGGAGGTCTCCAACAAAAGAGTGAGCCTGGGGGCAAGCAACTCATACAACCTGTCAGCAAGGGCTGGGAGGTCTACTTCCTCAAGGGTGACTAGAGCAGAGGTAGAAGATATAGGAGCAGCTGAGGGTTCTGGTAGAGGAGAGATGGAGAATGGTGGAAGGGATGGCTGAGGTGTTGGTAAGGTGGATATGGAGGACAGGGGAATGGAGATAGATGGGGTGAAAGTGGGTTGGTCAATGATTTGGTGTAGAAGGTCTTGAAAGGAAGTGGACGATGAGGGTAACTCAGGAGGAGATGATTTGGAATCATCCATAAAGGAATCATCAATAAGGGTGAAAGATGGAATTGAGGGTGATGAGGTGACATCTGGTGGAGGGTAGGAGAACAATGGTTGGAAATGTTCTTCTGGTGTTGGAAGAACAGGTACTAGAGATGGTGTGGATGTTGGAGAGGGGCTGGATATGATGATGGTGGATGGAGCTGGAGTGGTAGAGGGTAGGGGAAGGGATGGAATTGGAGGAGGAGCAGAGGCAACAACAGCAGGCAGGTCATCTGCAGGGGCAGAGACCTGTGGAGGAGTGACTCTTAGAGTCCTTGTGCCTGAAGGAGAGCTGGAGGAGGGCCTGCTGGGCTTGCTAATTTGCCTGTCCCACTTTCCAAAGAGGGCACAAGACAGTCTCTTGGAGGCATTTATATGAATTCCAGAGGAGACCAGCAAGGCAGGGCACCTGTGCTGCAGAAACACTCCAATGATTCTCCCAAAGTTTACAAAGCTTTTGTTGATTTTCTTCTTGATGAGGTCAAAGAAAACTTCTCCCCAATTCAGATTTTTCTTGTCCACAAGAGCTCCCATGTGGCAGAGCTGATACCTTGAAATTGTATCATGGGCAGAGTGCTTAGCCAGTAGCACTTTCCCAACAACATCTGCCATAACTCTGTATTCTACAGAATGGTTCCTTTTGAAGAGCTTGCTAGGGTTTCCCTCTGAATGACCCATTCTGGCAAGCAGTTCAGAATACTCTTCTCCAGATAAGTCAGCAGTATCTTCACCATTCCTCAACTCAAAAACTTCTGTTAAAATTGCTGGGGTTAAGGGTACCTGAGTTCCAGATATAGACCCAACAATGGCGTTGTTATCTTGATTGTGGGCAGTATAAACCCACTCCTTTATCTCATCAGATGCCAGCTTTATCCTTGTGGTCATTATTGCTGTCAGATTCTGGTCTTTGAACAATCCCAAAATGTCTTGAAAAACCTGGTCAGTTGTGTTGAATGATTCCATGTCGATGTCAAAACCAACATCAAACTTCATAGCAGCAAGAACAGCAACTGACACAGCCATTGGTACCTGCAAAAATTCAACAAACAAAACGACCAAGTGTAGAACTGTTTGGAGGGAAAGAAAATTCTTGCAGAGAAATCGAAAGCGCAAGAGAGAACGACGATGAAAAATGAGTTTTATATTAGGGTTCGACGCAGAATTGGAAAGATCGTTGAACTCAGTTCGACGATCGAGGCTTCTAAAGGAATCTGAAGAGTCTTCAACATCGTCGATCTCCGTTCGACGATATTGGAGAGTGTCGAGCTCCGTTCGATGATCGTTCAGAGAACAAAATCGTGGAGCGCCGTTTGACGATCGTTGACCGGAAGAGATAGTTCATACTATCTGAGAAACGCTGAACTCAGTTCGACGATTTCGGAAATCGTCGATCTCCGTTCGACGATCTTGGGGCAAATCGTCGAGCGCAGTTCAGATATCAGAAAAACTCTAGACACTAAGAAAAATCAGAATGTTTGCTTAGTCTTGGTCAATTTTTAAGCTTTCAAAATCTTAGATATTATTAAAGACTTCCTCCATCTAACATTCCTAACTGATTTAGGAAGAAGGTGTGTTTCTTTTCATCCAAAGGCTTGGTGAAAATATCTCCCCTTTGTAAATCAGTTGGGATATATTGTAGTTCAATTTTATTCTTTTCAACATTATCCCTTAAGAAATGATGCCTAATCTCTATGTGTTTTGTCCTACTATGGAGGACTGGATTTTGAGCTATAGAGATAGCACTTGTGTTATCACAAAAGATTTTTGGCTTCTCTAAGTTCTAGCCATAGTCTAGGAGTTGGTTTTGAATCCACTAGATTTGTGAACAGCAACTGCCAGCAGCCATATATTCAGCTTCAGCAGTTGAAGTTGACACAGATGTTTGTTTCTTACAAAACCAAGAGACAAGTCTGTCACCAAGGAACTGACAAGTTCCACTGGTGCTTTTCCTGTAAATTCTGCATCCAGCATAATCAGCATCAGAGAATCCAGTTAAATCAAATGCTGAATCTTTTGGATACCAGAGACCTAGATTTGGACAACTTTTAACATACCTGAGAATCCTCTTTACTAGTGTTAGGTGTGACTCTCTAGGGCTTACTTGGAACCTAGCACATATACATGTAACAAACATTATATCTGGTCTACTAGCTGTAAGATACAGTAAAGAGCCAATCATTGCTCTATATGTTGTCTGATCAACAGGTTTCCCATGTTCATCAGCATCCAATACAGCATTAGTAGGCATGGGTGTTTTCATACAAGATGCTTCAGACATGCCAAATTTCTTAACCAGTTCATTTGCATACTTGGTTTGAGAAATGAAGATGCTTTCAGCATGTTGCTTGACTTGCAATCCTAGGAAGAAGGATAGCTCACCCATGCTACTCATCTCAAATTTAGAATGCACTAGGTTGGAAAACCTTCTGCACAATTTGGAGTCAGTAGAACCAAAAATGATATCGTCTACATAAATTTGTACTCGTAGGTTATGGGACTTATGGGTTCTAATGAAAAGAGTTTGGTCTACTCTATCCCTTATAAAACCATTTTCCAAGAGAAAGCATGCTAGGGTCTTATACCATGCTCTAGGAGCTTGCTTGATACCATATAATACTTTGTTCAGTCTAAAAACATAATTAGGAAAAGTTGGAGAGATAAAACCTGGAGGTTGTCTGACATAAACTTCCTCTTTGATGTCTCCATTTAGAAATGCACTTTTGACATCCATCTGATATACCTTGAAGCCTTTGTGTGCTGCATAAGCTAGAAATATTCTGATGGCTTCTAATCTTGCAACAGGTGCAAAAGTCTGGTCGTAGTCTATTCCTTCTTCTTGAGAGTATCCCTGAGCAACTAGCCTTGCCTTGTTCCTTATAATTACTCCTTGATCATCCAATTTGTTTCTGAATATCCATTTTGTTCCAAGATTGGAATGATCCTTAGGCTTTGGCACTAGTTCCCATACTTTGTTCCTCTCAAATTGATGCAACTCCTCTTGCATTGCAATGATCCAGTGTGGATCTTGCTCTGCATCTTGAATGGACTGAGGTTCAATTTGAGATAGGAAGCAGGTGTGCAACAGGTTTTGGTTGACCTGATTTCTGGTTTGCACACCAGCTGAGATTTCTCCAATTATTTGGGAAATTGGATGGTCTCTTGATGTTACTAAATCAACAGGGGGTGTTGATTGTTCACCAACCTATGTTGTTGTTTCCTCTTGTGGTACAACAACTGGCTCTTCAAGTTGTTCTTCAAGTTGTTCTTCAATATGTTCTTCAATATGTTGAGCATTTTCTTCATCTCCACTGCTTTCATCCTCTTGAGTAACCTATAACTTGTTCAAGTCTTCAACTAGAGAAAGTTCCTGCAAAGGTTCTATGGTAGAAGAAGCCTTCTCCTTGAAAGACATGTTAGTTTCATCAAATGAAATGTGAACAGATTCCTCAATTTTTAAAGATGATTTATTATAGACCCTATAAGCCTTGCTGATCATGGAGTATCCCAGAAACACTCCTTCATCAGCTTTGGCTTGAAATTTTGCTAAATATTTCTTGTCATTATTATGAATATAGCAAATACAACCAAAGACTCTAAAATAGTCAACTTTAGGTTTCTTCCCTTTGAGTAATTCATAGGGAGTCTTTCCCTTTAGTTTATGTATCAGACTTCTATTCAGCACATAGTTGGAGGTGTTCACTGCCTCTGCCCAAAAGGATAGAGGTAGATGAGCATCTGACAACAATGTAGTGGCAGATTCAATAAGGGTTCTATTTTTCCTTTCAGCTACCCCATTTTGTTGAGGAGTTCTAGGAGCTGAGAAAGTATGCCTGATCCCTTCACTCTGACAGAACTCTTGCATAAGAAGAGAATCAAACTCTGTCCCATGATCACTTCTGATCAGGGCAATGTGAGTATTGAACTCAATCTGTATACATTTGAGAAACTCTGTCAGACACTTAAAGTTATCAGACTTCTTCCTTAGAAAGAACACCCAAGTGAATCTAGAGAAGTCACCTACAACTACTAAAGTGTAGGATTTCCCTCCTAGGCTTTGTACTGTGATGGGTCCAAAGAGATCCATGTGTAACAGATACAATATCCTAGGTGAATCACTCTTATTAAGTGACTTAAAGCTGTTTTTAGTTTGCTTGCCTAATTGACAAGCCCTGCAGAGTCCTTCCTTCTTGTAGGGGCCAGAAGGTAGTCCTCTAACAAGGTTGTCTTTGGATAGCCTAGTAATAGTTCTAAGGTTTAGGTGTCCTAATCTCTTATGCCATAAAATATTTGGTCTACAGACAGAATTAAACAAGCAGATATATACATCAGTTGAAAGAAAATCTACTAAGTAGATGTTACCTTTTCTTTTACCTGTCAACACAGTTGTGTTGTCCTCTGACTTGATTTTGCATAAGGCTTTGCTGAAGGTCACCTGGTACCCTTCATCACACAGCTGACTGATGCTAATTAGGTTGTGCTTCAGTCCTTCCACATAAGCTACCTTCTTGAAAGTTACTGATCCAATTTGGACTGCACCATATCCTTTAGTCTGTCCAAAGTTTGAATCACCAAAGATAACTTTGGGTCCAAGCTTGGCTCTGAAGGATGTGAGGTTGTCCTTGTTCCCTATCATGTGCTTAGAGCACCCACTATCCAAGTATCATTGCTGGTTAGATGTTGGATAGGTTTTCACCTGCACATAAGACAATTCATTTGTTTTTGACCCAGTTTACCTTGGGCCTAGGTTGATAACCTTTAAATTCTGAAATGAAAGACATCCTAGGTTGACTCTTATATCCTTCAGGATAATATCTCCTTGGAGGTATAATCCATTCAGTATAAGGGTTAAAGATTTGGGATGAAGGACCCTTAGGATTCAATTTTGATTTGCATTTGAAAAATTTTCCAGAGCTCTGACCTCTATTCGACGATCTTGGAGCTGCGTTCGACGATCTTGGGTCAGATCGTCGAGCTCCATTCGACAGTCGACTATGGTTGAGGTCAGGTATTTGAGATCGTCGACCTGCGTTCGACGACTTTGGCTGAGATCGTCGATCTGCGTTCGACGATTTTGTCTGAGATCGTCGAGCTGCGTTCGGTGATCATCGATCTTCATTCAGTGATCGTCGATCTCCATTCGACGATTTCTGCTGGGACTTAGTTTTCTGAGGCAGATCAGAATTTTTCCTACCAACCTCTACAACTCCCTTTCCTTTGTCAGAGATGAATTTAATTGGAGCTGTTAGAACTATGGGTTGGCTGGATGAAGCACCCAAGCCCAGTGTACTATTGAATCTGGAGTTCACTGTGCTTGTGATGTCCATCAGCTTGATTCTTCTCCCATTAAGGGATTCTTCAAGCTTCTTGGCCTCAGAGAGCTCACTTTTCAGTGAAGTTATCTGTTCCCTACAACACTCCAACTCCTGAGAGAGTTTGAGGTTTTCTGACTTTAAAGTATTGTGTTCAGATAATTGATTTCTGAGAGAGATAATATCTTTCTCAGACTTTAGCAGGTCTAAACACAGTGCTTTAAATTCAGATTTAAAATCCTCTGAATTAAAATCAAAAGAACCTATTACCTAATCTTCTTCAGGTTGAGTCTCTGAGTCTGACTCTGACTCCTCTTCTTCTGAATTATGCTGTGAGGCATTGATTGCCATCATGCAGAACTCCTTTTCTTCTGTATCATCCTCATCATCACTGGAGCTGGATGAGACTTCTGACTCTTCTTCAGTCTCACTCCAGGATTCAGCAACAAACCCTTTTCTTGTATGTTTATTTTTTCTTGATGAGGGTTTGCCATTGCCATTCCTCTTGGAGTCTTTCTCCTTTCTTCTTTCTTTCCTGTCCCTTCTGTCCTTGTTCTTGTTCTCTGGACAGTCAGGAACTATGTGCCCTGGTTTCCTGCAACCAAAGCAAATAATATCTTTATTATTATTGTTAATGGACTTGTCATACCTTGGCTTATCCTGCTCCTTGTATGATCTCCTTCTGAAGTTCTTTCTGGCCATCTTGTAGAATCTCTTGGCCAACAAACTGAGCAGTTCATCATTTCTTGTGGCTTTGTCTTCAGGCAGATCTTCAGTTGCCTTGAAGGCTATGGTCTTCTCTTTTCTTGTGGCTGGTGAGGCAGCCTTCTGTTCTTCCTCTCTATTTTTGATGAGTAGCTCATAAGATTTAAGCTTACCCAATAGAGCTTCAGTAGTGATCTCATTCAGACTTCTGGCATCCTTAATTAGCCAGATTATTGAATCCCAAGTGCTAGGGAAGCACATTAGGATCTTGTCATTGAGTTCAGTTAGAGAGATCTCTTTGTCCAATGTCCTGAGTTCACTGACAATTAGACTTAGTCTGTTGTACATGTCTCCCACTGACTCAGTTTCTCCCTTTTTGAAATTCTCATATTGAGAGATGAGATGGGATCTCCTATCCTTTCTCTCATCAGCTGAGCCTGAGACTATTTCTGAGAGTTTGTCCCAAATTTCCTTTGCTGAATTGCATTCAACCACCTTTTGAAATATGTCATCTGACATTGTCTGGGCCAAGATGTTCATAGCCTTGGCATCAGCTACCTTCCATCTCTTGATATCAGCATCTGTTCCTGATGGAGGTGGAACAGCATTTGTGCTTGTGTTCTCTGGAGGTCTTGGACATACTGTCAAAACAGAATTAAAAATATCTTCGTCAATAGAATTCATGTACAGTCTGATCCTTGCTTTCCAAAGTGCAAACTTGGATAGATTGCACACTGGAGGTCTGGTGCTAGCATAATCTTTGTTTTGGGCCATGATTTGTGAAAGCAAAATCTAATAATAAAATACAAAGGAAAAACAGATCTAACTTGGGATCTTTGGGTTCAGGTGTTAGCCTGTACAACCAATCAGGTATGGTATGTTTAACCAACCTCGCTCTGATACCAATTGAAAGTGCAGCTAGATCTGATATACTCTAGAGGGGGTGAATAGAGTATATGGTGCTTTGAAACTTTTTACAACAGTTGTTGTAATATGTGTGAGCAGGGAAGCAGTAATAAATCTAATCACAGCACTAAGTTAAACAAAAGCTAATCACAGGGTAATCAAGGCCAGAAACAAACATAAACACAAGCAAAACCAGAAGACACAAGGAAATATAGTGGTTCCCCTAAACTTGGGTACATCCACTCTTCTACCACCCTAGGTAGGAATCCACTGCAGGATGAGTTGATCAGGTGTCCTGGGCACTAATGAGCTTTTGATAAGGTGCTCAAAAACCAAAGCAGATTTTTTGATCAGGTGTCTTGCCACCAATGAGCTTTTGACAAGGTGCTCAAAAACCAAGCTCAAAATTTTGAAGGGAATTTGAGAAACGCTTTACAGAGAGGGGGTGAGAGAGTGATGGAAGTCTTCTCTTTCTCAAACAACTGAGAAGACTATGTGGATTGTTGATGTTAAAGCTCCCCCTGAATCCTTGAGATCTTAAGGAAGAAAAGCTTTGCTGAGGGTGATATGCCTTCAAAGATTGAACTCCAGCAATAGATGATTTCAGCAATAGCTGAAATGTTGAATGTCTGGAGTCTGGAAATATGTTGGCCTTGAACACTTTGAAACTAAAGAGATCTGAAGATTTCTGAAAAGATTGATCTCCTTGGATGGGTGTTCTTGAGAATTTCTTGAGACAGAATATTTTTGAATGTATCTCTGTAATCTGTGTGTCTCTCTCTGTATTCTGTTAGAGACTCAAAAAAATCTGTCTTTTATTCTCTGGTATAGAATAGAATAACATTCTCTGTCAAGTATAGTCGTTGGCCTGGATTAATTGCATCCTTAATTGCAAAATCTCTTCTGGAGGAAAGTCCACAGAAATATTCCTTGAAAAATCCCTTGAAACTTGGTCCAGAAATGAATGAAAACGGCTAGGAAATCTCTGAATTAATTGCAGAATAACTCCTTAACTGATTTGAATTTGAATCTAGAAACATCCTTGAAGTTATCTGAAAACGTCGAACTGAGCTCTGCTATCGTCGAGCTGAGCTCAGTGATCTGGAAATATACAGCAGCAAAAATATCGTCGATCTGAGCTCAAAGATCGTCGAACTGAGCTCAGAGATAAAGATCCAAAGCAGAGTCAAAATCGTTGACCTGAGCTCACCGATCGTCGAACGGAGTTCGACGATATAATGAAGTTGAGCTCAGCGATCGTCGAATGGAGTTCGACGATCTGTCTAAGTTGAGCTAGACGATCGTCGATCGTAGTTCGACGAATCGTCGTGCTGAGCTCGACAATATGACTTAGTCTACAAACAGAAAATCCTGGTCTTGACGGCAGCTTCCAAACCTAGACTTCTAACCCTTAAACTCAATTCTAATTGACCTTTTGAGCTATACAGGAGGTCAAGCATTTGTTTCCTAGAGACATAGTGATCCTGACCCAAATTAGTAATAGGGTGTTTCAAATTTTATAGTGGTTCCCTAACTTGGGTACATCCACTCTTCTACCACCCTTGGTAGGAATCCACTCAGGTTTTTGATCAGGTGCCTGACACCAATGAGCTTTTGATCAGGTGCTCAAAAACCAACCCAAGTCTTTTGATCAGGAGACTTGCAACCAAGGAATCACTTTTGAAGGGAGATGACAACCCTTTACAGAGGTGGGGGTGAGAGATCATTTTGTATTCTCTTTCTCAATATACAACTGAGAAGACTGTGGATTTGATTATAGCTTAAGGCTCCCCCTGAGATGTAGAATGGATCAGGGAAAACTAAGAGCCAAGCTTCACGGTGATAGGTCTTCAAACTAAATCCTTGACCAACAATAGTATTCAGGAACTTCTTTGACAGATTGAACTGAAGTTGCCCTTTTGTAGTGTTCTGGAGTTCTTGAAGAAAGAAGACTCTTGATATAGGTATTGTTGTTCTTCTTCTTCAACTGCTGATGAGCTTCTGGTCAAGAACGTCTGTGTATCAGAGAATGCTTCTTCTTTGACAAAGCAGATTATCCAAGATTGAATGTTTTTCTGTAATATCTATGTGCTTCTCAGTAAGTTGTGCTCTGTGTGAAGCTTTCTCAATTGTACTTGATTCTCTTCTGTAAGTCTGTATGTCCCTATGTGTTCGTTATTCTCTTCTTCTTCGCATTTTGAAAATTTGAATGCATCTTCAATTAATGCTGACAGCCTTGAGAATAATCGGCATTGATTTATTTCCCCAACTATCCCGTGGAAAAATGGCAAGCAATAATCCTGGAGAAGACCATAATTAATGCTCCTTCTAACGGATACATTCAGAGAATGTTAGAGCATTAATTACTCAGGAATTATCGCATTAGAGTGGGGATAGAAGGCCGGAAATAATTAAGTCTGGAATCGTCGAATAGTTGACAGAATTCGTCGAACTGAGTCCAAAGTTCGTCGAGCTGAGATGTTGTATTCGTCGACCAGACGGATTCTGTTCGTCGAGCTAAGTTCCATGATCATCGAGCTGGAAAATGAACTGCTGTCTCTTTTGATCTTTGCCTATTCGTCGAGTTGGTAAATATGTTCGTCGACTGGAGTTCCGCAATTATTCTGGAGTTTTCAAATGTTCTGTGTCAACACAATTACTCATGTGTGTCGACATAAGTTTTCTATGTGGTATCGACATAGCCTTTCCATAATGTCGACTGATGATCTTGGTGTCTCCACAAGTTCTTCTAGTGCCGACTTAGTTGGTGTCAACATATACTCTGAGTGTCGACACAAGTCTTCTGGTTCCATAATTCGTCGGGCAGAGAACTCAGTTCGTCGACCTGAGACTAGAGAACATAGTCTCGATAGAATGCTGTGATAGTCCATAGATTCGTCGACCAAATAATAGTGTTCGTCGAGCTAAGTCTGGAGAACCTTGAATTCGTTGAGCTGAAAATGATTCTGGACTTAGAGAAAAATTGATAAACCTCTGACAATAGAGTTGAAGTATAAGTCCAGAAATCGTCGAGCAAAGAATGAAGTTCGTCGACCTGAGAAGTAGGTTCGTCGACCTGAGTCTAGAGAATAGTTTGGACTTAGAATTCTGGAGGTGGAATCCAAGGATCGTCGATCTATGACTGAAGTTCATCGAGCTCAGTTCAGAGAAAATATCTCTAAGATCGTCGAGCTGAGAACGACTATCGTCGACTTGAGTTCGACGAACGTCGAACTTATTTTACTTAGTATCTTGGGAAATCTCTGAATCTTCAGGAAAACTCTATGTCTCGAGTCTCTGGCAGTCTGATGATGGCTTGTCCATGTGATGCTGTTACTGAGGACTTGGGCTAGACTCTAGTACACAACTTTGACCCTAGCTATACATGTTGGTTCACAGCATCTTAAGTTAGTGAAGCTAGCCCAAATCAAACAATGGATCCAACAATCTCTCCCTATTTGGGTGAGGTCACTAATAGACTCAAAATAAAAACATAAAGTAAACAAAGCAGGAAAAAGATATATCTGGAAGAGATAATTAACACATGCAGCAGATATATTTACACAAGCTTTGTTCAAATAATATGAAACAGTTTAAGATAGAAAAATAGAAATAAGATGGTTCATATTTCACTTATTCTGCTTCTTCTCCTGATGCTTTACATCCTTGCCCTTGTCTCCTGGCTTGGTGAAGACTATTTCCCTGTTTGGATTTAAGGCTTGTTCCATAGTCATTGTCAAGTCAGCAGCCCCTCTGATCTTCAGAGATGTAGCTCTAGGGACCACTGCTTTAGGATGCAATTTCATATAATCATCAACATTAAAAATTTTGTTAGCCTTTTCAAACCTTTTCAGTTCTTATCTCCTGTATTTTGACATTGTAGTGTATTCAGAAGCATCCTTCCCTTCAGCCTTTGCCTTTTTGATCATAGAGAGGCCTACTAGTTCCTGGAACCTGGCCATTTTAGCTGTGTTGGCTGTTTTTCGATCTTCATAAGGAACAGGTGGAGAGGGTGGTCTTTTAGGACTTTCAGCTTGTTGATGTTGTTGCTGATGTTGTTGTTGATGTTGTTATTGTTGGTGATGTTGTTTTCCCGAGGGTTGTTTCCTGTGCTGGCTGCTTTCATGATGGGGTCTCCCTTGATGTCTTTGATATGTTTGAATGGGGGCAGACCTTTGAGAACTAGAGCCAGAAGCACCAGTTGCAGGAGGAGGAGGTGGTGGTGGATCTTTCCTATACCTTTAAATAGGTGGACGAGAGTATCTTCTACTCTTCTTCCTTTCCTTTTGCTGATTCTTAGATAGCCACATCCATGCTGGTATCCCCTTGTATGGAGTTACCTTTTGAAGAATGTAGTAAGGGGTGTCATTGTTTGGATTAGGCTTAGGAGCAGGAGGAGGAGGAGCTTTTTTTTCTTTGAAACTTGCTTCTTCTTCTTTGTATCCTCCTCATCTGAATCCTCATCCTCATCTTCATCATCATCATTATCAGAACCCTGAGGGTTATCATATAGATCATCCAGAGCTTTTAAAGCTTTAGCAAAAATAGCAGGCTTTTCTGGAGTAGGAGCAGGAGTTGCAACAATAACTGGAGTTTCAACAGAAGTTGGAAGAGAAGCTACACAAAAATCAAAATTAACTTGGACAGAGCTTTCAGCTGCTACCTTATTTTCATCTACAATATCAACCAAGATCAGTTCATCTAGATCTGGCATGGGAGAGTCATCCATTACAAAAGTTGGTGCTGAAGATATTATTGAAGAAAAGGGAACAACCACTACTTCTGGAAGTGGAGTGACTACTGGCTGTGTAATAGCAAAATTGTCCCTAAGTTTCTTAACAACTTCTGAAGAGATGGGGGAAGTGTATGGTATAATAGCCAAGGATGGCTTAGTGATCTCAGCTGGAAGGTAATGCATATGTACAGTATCAAAAATACTCAACAAATGTTCTATATTAACTGTGGGATTAAGAATGAAATCACCAATAGTGTTAGGTTCTTCAGAGTCTGATTCATCAAAATCCATATCAGTTTCAATAAAATCAATCAAATCTTTATCTATGTATTCTGTACACTCTACTGCTATTGTTGAAGCTAGAACATCTGCTGTTGGAGCTGGAGCTAAAGCCTCTAGAGCTGTAGCTACTGATTCATCATCGGGCATCTCCCCCTGCCTGATTTCAGTGGGAACTGAGGCCAGGCACCTAGCTTAGGAGGGGGCAATAGTAATTGTAGAGATTGTGTCAGAGAGAGGATATGGTGGTAGCAAGAGGTGTAATGGCCTCTGCTATAAGGGACTTGAGGAGGGGAGTTATTATGGAAATGATGGAAGATATGGTGGAGTGGTCCAATGATGGAATGGTAGATTATGTTGCAGAGGGTGTAGAAGTGGGAACTATGGGAGGGATAGAAAGTGGAGCATCAAGTATGTGAACATCTAGAGGGATGGTAGATGTTGATGGGGATGGATTAGTGACATCTTGCATGATGGTGTCTATTGGTAGATGTTAAGATGGTATTGAAGAGAGATATGGGGGAAGAGGAGATTGTGGTGGTGTAGGAAAGTAGGTGTCATGGGGGGAATCAGGAGGTATTGGTGCTTGAGTGTCTTGAAGAAGGGAAGATGGAATGTCAGTGATGTCAATTGGTGGAGATGAAGCTGGTGAAGCATGTTGAGATGAAGGTGGAGTAGGAACATGAGTGTGTTGTTGTGACTGGGCTGTTGAAGAAATGATGGGAGAGGAAGGAATTTTTGTTGCTGGAAGGGGGGCTGGAAGAGATGGTGGTGTTGGATGAATCTCTTTAGCAGGTGATGGAATGGCCTTAACAGCCCTGGTGGCAGAGGTAGAGGCCTTGGTTGGATTGATTATTGTCCTCTCCCACCTGCTAAATAAGGCACAGGTGAGCCTTTTACTGGCATTGATGAATATGGTCTGGGAGACCACTGATTCAGCAGCTTTCTCCTTGAGGAAGATCCCTAGAATCCTTCCAAAACATACTTATTTCTTGTTATTTTTCTTCTTTATCAGATCAAAGAGGATCTGAGCCCAGTCCACTTGCTTCTTATTTATTACTGCACACATGACCAAGAACTGATGCCTTGTGATGTAGTCATGGGCAGTATGCTTGCCAAGCAATACCTTTCCAACAATGTCTGCCAGAAACTTGTATGTTGCAGACAGATGCTTTTTCAACAATTTATTTGGGTTGTCACCAGCATAACGCATCAGATTTGGCATCATATCAAACTTTTCAGAATCAATTTCTAATTCCTCTTCACCATTTGTCAAACCAAAGATTTCAGTTAAAATCGCGGGAGTTAAGGAGACAGTGTTACCCGCGATTGATCCTGTCAAAGTATTGTCTTCAGAAGTGGATGAAGTATAAACCCATTCTCTGATTTCTGTTCCTGCCAACTTTATCCTTGTAGTCATCAGGTTCTTTAGATTCTGTTCTTCCAGAAGTTCCATAATATATAGAAAGATTCGATCCGAGTGCTAGAACGATTCGAAGTCAACATCAAATCCAGTGTCAAACTTCATAGCGGCTAGAGCTCCTACTAGAATCGCCATGGAATCACCTACAGAGAGAGAAACGGCGATCAAGTGCAAGAGAACAGAAAGCACGGGACGGAGGTCGAAGAAAACCTAAATATAGGGTTTTTAAGAATATGAATCGACAGACTCCGTTCCACGAAGATAAAATGAATTCTTCGAACTGAGATCGATGAAATAATTTTGACTGAAATAGTTCGTCGATCTTATCCAGAAGAATTGAAGACAGTTCGTCGAACTCCGTTCGATGAATATCTTCTAAAGCAAGTTCGTCGAACTTTGTTTGACAAAACTTGTTTCACTCATAGAGACTTCGTCGATCTCCGTTCGATGAATATCTGTCAAACTTTCCAAAGTTCATCGAACTCCGTTCGACGAACTTTGGAAAATTCGTCGAGTGCAGACAGAAATCAAATAAAGTCTTCTCCATTGATCGTTCCAAGTTAATTCACAAAGAACATATGATTTCTCTCATCTAGAGGTTTGGTGAATATATCAGCCCTTTGTAAATCAGTGTAGATATAGACAAGCTTGATTTTACTTTTGTCTACATACTCCCTAATGAAATGATGTCTTATATCAATATGTTTTGTCCTACTATGGTGAACTAGAATCTAGGCTATGGCTATAGCACTTGTATTATCACAGAGTAGGGTTGAATTATTTAAGTTGAACACATAATCTAGTAGCTGATTTTGTATCCACAGCATCTGTGAACAACAGCTGCCTGCTGCAATATATTTTGCTTCAGCATTTGAGGTTGACACTGATGTTTGCTTTTTACAAAACCAAGATACTAATCTCATACCTAGGAAATGGCCAGTCCCTGAAGTACTTTTTCTATCTACCCTGCATCCAGCAAAATCAGAATCAGAGTATCCTGTTAACTCAAATTCTGATTCAACAGGATACCATAGGCCTAGATTAGGTCAACTCTTTATATATCTCAAAATACATTTTAGTAAAATTAGATGAGATTCTTTAGGGTTCTCCTGGAACCTAGCACAAAGACATATGGCAAACATAATATCTGGCCTACTTACTGTGAGGTATAATAGGGACCCAACAGATCTTCTCCTTCTGCTACAGCTTTTCTTATCTGAGAGAGTCCAATCAGTTCTTGAAACCTGGCCATTCTAAAGTTAGGATCAACTTCCGATTCAACGGGTGACTGATCATCTTGAGGAGGCAACATTGTAACTACTTTGAACTGAGTGGATTGAGCCTGAAATCTTATTGTGCTGTGTTGTTCATCACTTTGTGAAAAGAGAGATCTTGGAGGAGCAACCACACTATACTTTCCTTTGGGCTTATGAGATTCATCATGTCTTCTGGACTGATAAGCAGCTGTCTTCTGAGCCTTGGGAAGAACTTGTTGTTGAGGAGGAGAGAAGGAGGGGTTCTGATAAATAAATTCCTTTACTTGCTCTGTAGAACATTGATTTCTATGCTGCTGACTGCTTCCTTGGGAATGAGATCTGGAAGATCTATCCTGCCTTTGATATGTTCTAGAGAAAGAGGAAGGCATGGAAGATGCATCAGAATCTTGAGGAGCAGCTCCTGCAGCACCAGTGGGAGGAGGAGGAGGACCTCTTCTAAACTTCTGAGGAGGAGGTGAGTATCTCCTCCTCTTCTTCCTAGCTTTCTGTTCATTTTTAGATAACCACATCCAGCTTTCCATGCCAGGGTATGGTGTAATCCCTTTCAAGATGTATTAAGGAGTATCATTAGTAGTGCCTAGCTTGGGAGCAGCCTTGTGAGCAGCTTTTCTTTTCTTTGACACTTTCTTTTTCTTAGAATTATCATCCTCTGAATCATCATCCTCATCATCATCAGATGAATCAGGAGGATTGTCATATAGGTCATTTATTTCCTTTAGCTGTTTATCATAAACCGTTTTAGCAGCTTTTCTTTTGCTTCTTCCTGAATGTCAAGAGCAATAAGATCATCCTGAGAGGGAAGAGGACTATCATCTATGGAATAGGAAGGTCCAAGGGAACTTGAGACTAGAACAATATCCATAGAATATATTTCAGCAATAGGAGCACAAGGCTCACAGAGATTTATTAAACATGTCTCTAGGGCTAAGGCCAGATTTCTTGAAGCCAATAGATCAAGCAGTGCATCAGCAATTAAGAGAGCATCAAGCTCATCCTTATCTTCTATAACAAGCATAGGATCAATAGCCATAGGGGATGGAATATCTGTACAAACTGTAACTGACTGAATAACTATACAAATTGGAGCTGACTGAATCTGCAAGAGTTGTTTCACAACTAAAGGACTCATGGGTCTGGTATAACAGACCATGGCCTTAGAAGAATTTATCTCAGCTGAAATCCAAACTGATCTAAACATAGAGAAAGAATGCAAAAGAAATTGTAAATCAATGGAGGGATTTATAAAGCAGTAACCACTAGAAATGGCAGGGATTGACACATCAGTGTCCTCATCTGACATAAGCAAATCTGAATAAGGAACTATATCTGCACAAAATTTCTGAAAAACTTCTTCTTCCTGTACTGCTGGAGGAGACTGAGCTTGAAGTTCTGCTGAGGCTGAACCTGCTGCATCTTCATTGGACATCTCCCCCTGCCTGGTTTCAGTGAGAACTGGAACCAGGCCCCTAGATGAAGAAGGGACAGAGGAAACAGAAAGGGAAGCTGATAGAGAGGCAGAAAGAGAGGAGATAGATTGAGCAAGAGGTGAAATAGCCTCTGCTATCAAGGATTTTAGAGTTGGAGTGAGGAGTTCTAGAAGATGAGAGAGGAAAGAGGGATCATCATGAAGAAACTTAGTTAGAGTCTGAGTTGAGAGAGAATGATGAGAGGTAGAGGAGTGAAATCAGTCATGATATCATCCTGAATAGGGGAGTTTCTGGAAGAATTTTGTGGAGAATGTGGTGTTGAGTCTTTAATGTTGATGGGTGAATCATTTTGATGAAAAGGAGATGAGTGAGGTGAGAGTAGGTCAAAATTGGGAAAAGACATGGTGTGGAGGTTTTGAGGTTCAACAGGGTGAAGGGTAAATGGTGACTGAGTAGGTGAAGAAAGAGGGAAAATTGGGGATGCTGGAGGTGGAGGAGGAGGAACTTCTTCATTAGGGTGAGGAGTGGCTGTTACAGCCCTTGTGTCCTCATATATATTGGAGGAAGTTCCAGCCTTGGAGGGCTTTTGAATTGGCCTCTCCCACTTCCCAAACAGAGAGGAGTCCAGCCTCTTGCTTGCATTGATAGCTATGGTTGTGGAAACCAGTAGCTCTGGAGCTTTCTTCTGAAGGAAGATTCCCAGAATCATTCCTAACCAAACTTCCTTCTTACTGTTCTTTCTCTAAATCAAATCAAAGAACAAACTAGCCCAATCTATGGACTTCTTATTAACTAGAGCAGACATAATGACAAATTGTTGCCTATTGATGTTGTCATGGGCCGAATGCTTACCCAGCAGTACCTTGCCCACAATATCAACAAGGAACTTAAAACCAACAAATAAATTATTCTTTAAGAGCTTAGATGGGATGCCCTCAGTATGACCCATCTCCATTAACATCCTGCTATACTCAGAACTATCCTGTTCTAGCTTGTCTGTTCCATTTTTCAGCTCAAAAATTTCGGTAAGAATTGCAGGGTTTAGAATCATCTGCTGTCCTAAAATGAAATTGATCATTGAAGAGTCATTTGTTGAAGAAGAGTAAACCCATTCTTTGATCTCAGCAACAGATAGTGTGATCCTTGTAGACATGAACTTCTTCAGGCCTTGATCATCACATAACTGTAACATTTCTTAAAAAATAGGATCACATAACTAATCGATTCGAATTCGACGTCGAAACTAGTGTCGAACTTCATCGCTGAAAGAACCGCCGTGGAAATCGCCATGGAAGATCTGTAGACTCAAGAGAGAAGAGATCAAGAGTAAAGGGAAAATAAAATATGAAAGCGTGGGACAGAGATCGAAGATAAACCTACATATAGGTTTTTGGAATATGAAAAGATGATCTCTGTCCGACGATAAAATCAATAACGTCGATCTTAGGTTAAAGATTAATTTATAAACAAATAATATCTTTGGTCTCTAATCTCAGTCAGAAATTGATAGTCGAGCATAGCTCGACGAATAATTTACTGAAGTAAAGTCGTCAATCTCTGGTCGACGATTTTTGTCTTCACACAGAGCTGTCGTCAAACTCAGGTCGATGATTTAGCTCAAGATCAATTCGACGTTCGTCGATCTCCGTTCGATGATTTAGGAACATATCCAAAAACCGAAGACAAAAATTAAATTAATCCTTCCCATTGATCATTCCAAGCTGATTCAGGAAGAATAGGTGCTTCTTTTCATCAAGGGGTTTGGTGAAAATATCTTCTCTTTGAAAATCAGGGGAGATAAAATCTAGATTAATTCTCTTTTTTCTATATTATCTCTAATGAAATGATGTCTTATATCTATATGCTTTGTTTTAGAATGATGCATTGGATTATGTGCTATAAATATAGCACTAGTATTATCATAGAAAATGGTTGAATTATTTAGATTGAAACCGTAATCTAAGAGTTGGTTTTGTATCCACAAAATCTATGAACAGCAACTGCCAGCAGCCATATATTCAGCTTCAGCAGTAGATGTTGATACAGAGGTTTGATTCTTGCAAAACCAGGACACAAGTCTATCACCAAAGGACTGGCAAGTTCCAGAAGTGCCTTTCTGTCCACTCTACATCTAGCATAGTCAACATCTGAAAATCCAGTCAACTCAAATGCTGACTCGATTGGATACCAGAGTCCTAGATTAGGACAACCCTTTATATATCTCAAAATCCTTTTTATAAAAATAAGATGGTATTCTTTAGGGTTCACCTGGAACCAAGCACATAAACATGTAGCAAACATGATATCTGGTCAGCTTGCTGTTAGATATAGAAGGCATCCAACAATGGCCCTATACCTAGTCTGATCAACATGTTTTCCATGTTCATCAGTGTCTAATACAGCATTGGCAGCCATGGGAGTCTTTATAGAAGATGCATTAGCCATCCCAAACTTCTTAATAAGCTTATTAGCACATTTAGATTTAGAAATGAAGATACCATTAGGATATTGTTTCACTTGGAGACCAAGGAAATAAGATAACTCTCCAATGCTACACATCTCAAATTTGGAATGCATTAGATTAGAAAATTTCTTGCACAATTTGGGATCAGTAGAACCAAATATAATATCATCTACATATATTTGTACTAATAAAATTTTATCATGATGCAATTTTGTAAAAAAGGTTTTATCTACCATGCCTCTTGAAAAACCATGCCCTAAAAGAAAGCTGGCTAAGTTCTCATACCAAGCTCTTGAAGCTTGCTTTAAACCATAGAGAGCCTTATGTAGTTTGAAAACAAACGAGAGATGAGTTGGAGAAACAAAACCTGGAGGTTGTTCAACATAGACTTATTCTTTAAGTTCTCCATTTAAGAATGCACTTTTGACGTCCATCTGATAAACTGTGAACTTTTTGAATGCAGTATAGGCTAGAAAAATCCTTATAGCTTCTAGCCTGGCAACTGGAGCAAAGGTCTGATCATAGTCAATTCCTTCCTCTTGCCAATATCCTTGAGCAATATGCCTTGCCTTGTTCCTCACAATCACACCTTGGGCATCAAGCATATTCCTGAAAACCCACTTAGTTCCAATTACTGGATAACCTTTAGGCCTTGGAACCAAGTCCCAAACTCTACATCTCTCAAATTGATTTAGTTCCTCTTACATTGCAATAATCCAATGGGGATCTTGCTCCGCATCAGTTATGGATTGAGTCTCAATTTGAGAGAGAAAACATGCATGCATCACATCATGGTTGAGTTGATGCCTTGTCTGTACACATACTGACATGTCTCCAATTACTTAGGATCTAGGGTGATCCCTAAGTGTGACAAAATCAGATGGTGGAGTTGGTTCAGCAACAGTAATTGGAGTGAATTCCTCTTGTGGAATTACTTCTGCTGTTGGAGGAAGTTCAGATTCTTCCATAATGTCTTCTTCACTGTCTTCATTTGCTTGTGGTGAGGGTTGAGATATCACCTTCTGGGTGAGATTTAAGTCATCCAGCTTTTTACATAGACTTGGTACCTGCAAATAATCACTGGTAGAAGCTTCCTTCTCCTTGTAAAACATATTAGCTTCATCAAATGTAACATGTATAGATTCTTCAATTTTTAAGGATGATTTATTGAGAACCATATATGCCTTGCTAACTTGGGAATATCCTAGAAAGATTCTCATTGTAGCTTTGGCTTCAAACTTTTGAAAGATAATCTTTGTTGTTATTATGTATATAACTGATACAACCTAAAATTCTAAAGTAGTCTATTTTAGGTTTCTTCTCCTTGATTAATTCATAGAGAGTCTTGCCTTTAAGTTTGTGTATCAAACTTCTATTCAGGATATAATTTGTTGTGCTTACAGCTTCTGCCCAGTAGGATAGAGGCATGCGAGCATCAACAAGCAATATGCCTGCAGTTTCAATGAGTGTTCTGTTTTTCCTTTCAACTACCCTATTTTGTTGAGGAGTTCTTGTAGCAGAGAAACAGTGACTGATACCTTCCTTCTCACAGAATTCTTGCATAGGAAGAGATTCAAACTCAGTGCCATGATCACTTTTGATCAATGCAACTGGAGTAGAATACTCAATCTTTATGCATTTTAGAAAGTCTGTAAGAACTTTGAAGTTATCAGACTTTTTTCTTAAGAAGAAAACCCAAGATAAACTAGAGAAGTCATCTATAATAACTAAAGTATAGGACTTCCCAACCAGGCTTTGTACAGCAATTGGTCCAAAAAGGTCCAAATGAAGCAGATACAAAATCCTAGGTGAATCACACTTATTAATTGATTTAAAACTATTTTTAGTTTGCTTGCCTTCTTGACAAGCCTTGCAAAAGCTTTCCTTCTTGTAGGGGCAAGAGGGAAATCCTCTAACAAGGTTGTCCCTAGATAACCTAGCAATGTTTCTAAGATATACATGTCCTAGCCTTTTATGCCACAATGTATTATTATTGCTAACCTGGTTAAACAAACAGATTTCTGAACAAGCAGAATTAAAATTAACTAAATAGATATTGCCTAACCTAATACCTGATAACACAGTATTACTATTTAAAGAAATATTGCATTTAGATTCAGTAAAACATACCTCATAACCTGCATCACATAGCTGACCTATGGATATCAAGTTATGTTTCAGGCCACTTACATATGCCACTTTCCTGAATGTGACAACTCCAATTGTAAATTCTCCATAGCCTTCTGTCTGACCAAAGCTTGAGTCTCCAAATATAACCTTTGGACCTAGCTTTGCCTTATAGTTACTTAGATTGGCCTTGTTTCCTGTCATGTGCTTGGAACACCCACTATCCAAATACCACTTATCCTGTATGGTAGGATATGTATTTATCTGCAAGAAAAAATAACTTATATATCTTTGACCCAGGTAACCGTGGGTCCTGACTTCTTTTCATACATAACACTTGAAATATAAGAGTATTCAGGTTGACTTTTATAACCTAAGGGATGAAATCTCCTAGGTGGGATTATCGAGTTAGTTATGGGATGGAAAGGTTTAGAGTTAGAATTCTTATTGAAATTTCTGTTGAAATTATAGTTTTGATGAAACTGTTTTGAGTTCGACGATTTGAGTTGAGATCGTCGATTTGCGTTCCACGACCAGCATTGATATCGTCGATCTTGGTTCTCAGAATAATAGTGGCTATTATCTTTGTTCCACGATCATCACTCCTGTTCGACGATACATAATGATATCGTCGATCCCCGTTTGCAGAGTGTTTAGGCCGAAGCTCTGGGTTCTGAGAACATCGATCGTCGTTCGACGCATAATGCTGAGATCGTCGATCTTGGTTCGATGATTTTTGTTCAGACTTAGCTTTTTGTTTTTCTTTATTTATCTCAACTTGTTTTAAAACCTTGTTAACTGTTTTAATTTGTTCTGTATTTTTCTTACCCTTATCTGAAATAAACTTTATAGGTTGTGAAAGGTGGTTTTTCTGAATAATTGGTGGTTCGCTAGATGATGCACCTAATCCTAACTTACTTCTATTAAGTCTATCATTAAGTGTACTGGTAATTTCTACTAGCTGTTTGCATCGTCCATTCAATGATTCCTCTAGATGTTTTGCTTTACTTAATTGAACTTTCAGAAAAGCGATTTGTTCACTATACATGTCTATTTCATTTTTCAATTTAATGTTTTCTGATACTAAGCTATCATAATTAAATTTTTTATCTCTGAGAAGTTTGATTTCCTTCTCAGATCTAATCAGATCACTACACATAGATTTAATGTCATTTTTAAAATCTTCAGAGGTAAAGTCAAAGTTTTCTAATACCTGATCACAATCTGAACATTCTTTAGATTCTCCTTCTTCTAAGACATGCCCTGAAGCATTGATGGCCATTAAGCACATTTCTTTGGCCTTTGCTTCTTCTTCATCTTCACTAGAACTGGAGGAAGATGATTCTTCAGTGTCACTCCATGTTTCTGCAACAAACCCTCTCTCCTTCTTCTTGTGCTTGTAGGAGGATGGTTTGCTGGAGTGCTTCTTGGAGTCTTTCTCCTTTCTCCTTTCCTTATGCTTATTTTCTGGATATTCTGGAAGAATATGTCCAGGTTTCCTGCAACCAAAATAGATAATCTCTTTAGAAGGGGTTTTGTCATACCATGGTTTATCATCACTCCTTGATGATTTCCTTCTGAATTCTTTTCTTCTCATCTTGAAGAATCTCTTTGCAAAGACACTCATCAACTCTTCATTTGATGGAGAAGTTTCTTATTCTTCTGAAGCTTTGAAAGCTATGTTATGCTCCTTCCTAGTTGGTGTAGCAGTCTTTTGTTGCTCAGCTTCTCTTGTCTTCCACAGCTGCTCATAGGATTTCAGCTTTCCTAAGACTGATTCTGTAGTCATCTCATGTGTGTTTTTGGTCTCCCTGATAGGCCAGATTCTAGAGTCCCATGAGCTGGCGAAGCACATGAGAATCTTGTCATTTATTTCTATGACTGAGATGTCTTTGTAAGGAGTTTTCAGCTCATTAACAATGATACTAAGTCTACTGTACATCTCATAAACTTGCTCAGTTTCTTCCTTTTTAAAATTCTCATACTCGGAGATGAGATGAGATTTTCTGTCCTTCCTTTCATTTGCTGATCCTGCAACCATCTGATTTAAGGAATCCCAGATGGCCTTAGCTAATTCACATTCAGCTACTTTCTGAAATATATCATCAGACATTGTTTGTGCTAGTATGTTCATGGCTTCTACATCAGCAATCTTTGCTTTCTTGTATGCATCATTGTAGTCTGGAGGAGGTACTGCAGTCATGTTTGTGGAAGCACTTGGAGGGGCAGCTGGTGGTGGAGGTACTCCTGTTAAGATAGAAGAAAAAATGTCTTCATCAATAAAATTCATATAAAGCCAGATTCTTGCCTTCTAGATTCCAAATTTTTGCAAGTTTCAAACTGGAGGTTTGGTGCTTGCAAAGTCCTTATACTGTTCCATGCTATATCAAAAAAAACAAAAGAGTAAACATATATCTATCAGATATCTTAGGTTCATGTGTTAGCCTATACAACCTTAAAAACACACCCTCTGATACTAATTGAAAGTGAGGGATGGATAGAATTTACTCTAGAGGGGGGGGGGGTGAATAGAGTATTAAAAATATTGTTTAGATTTATTGCAGAATTAATATATTGATACTTATATGAAAGAGGGAAAAGCACATAAAACTATCACAGCACAATATAAAAAGAAAACACAAGGCAACCAGACGACACAAGAAATTTTATAGTGGTTCCCAAAATCTGTGTACATCCACTCTTCTACCACCCTGGTAGGAATCCACTTAGGTTTTTGATCAGGTGCCCTATCACCATAAGATCTGCTTTAGGTAGATCTAGAAACCCTTCAGGCTTTTGATCAGGTGCCTAAAAACCAATAAGTTTTTGATCAGGTGCCCTATCACCAAGGAGTTCTCTTTTGAAGGGAGTAATAACCCTGTACTAGAGAGGTTAAAGAAAAATAGATGACAGTCATCTCTTTCTCAAACACAATGAGAAGACTATGTGGATTTGATGATGCCAAAGCTCCCCCTGAGATATTGAGTAGATTCAGTAAGATGGAAGCTTTGTCTAGGGTGTAGGTCTTCAGATTGATGTTGATACCCAATAAGCTTTCTTATATCTGTAGACTCATATTGATTTGAGCTCTTTGTAGATTTTTGAAGCCTGAGGAAAGAAGAAGACTAGAGAGAATTGTATGATGAAAAAAAATTCTTCTTCTTTCTTGTTTCAGTAATGCAAGAGCCCTTAAGAACAAACAAAATTCTTTTCTATCTGACTGTCTGATTGATTATTCTTGTTCTCTCTCTTTTTTTTTGAGTTCCCTCTTCAATCAGAATGACCAACCGCACAAATTTGAATTCCCAAGACAGTACTTAATTCTCTGCATAAATGAACTTTCATAACTGTCTTTATAAAATATTTTGTGAATGCCATAATTAATGCTTCATGAAATATGACAATCAGCCTTGAGAATATCAACATTAATTATCAGAATATATTTGCCTTAAAATAATTTGTCATAATCAAAATAAATACTTCAAACCGATCTGAAGCAAACTAATAACTGAAGGCAGCATAAAATCGTAGAGCTTAGTTCACAGATCGTCGAACTGGTTTAAGAGATCATCGACCAGAGAACAACTATCGTAGATCTGAGATAACTGCTGAAAAGCACGAGATCGTCGACCTGAGCTCGTAGATCGTCGAGCTCAGTTCAGAGTAGAGGACTCTGAGATCATCGATGGGAGATCGATGATCGTCGAGCTGAGTTCGACAATAGTAGAACTGATATAGATAATCCACAAAATGTTTCTGAATGTAAGTCTGAGTCCACTACAATGCTGGTCTGCACAAACCTGACCTAAAAGGATCTAACTAAGACTAGACAAGGACCCAGGCTATACATGGGGGTCAAGACATCCTAAGAGTGAACCTAGCACAAATCCAAACAAGGGTTCCAACCCAATTATGTCGAGATAAGAAGCAATTGTGTCAACACACAGAACTTGTGTCGACACATTGATGCGGGTTAAAACTCCAAAACTTATTACGAGCTCGCGGCGCCCCGGGAGGTTTTATTTAAGAAAGGTGGATGATTGGATTTTATTTAGAAAGCGGGGCGCACGGATTTATTAATTGGATATAAAACAGTGAAATCGAGTTTTAACGAAAGGAGGCAAATGCACCTATCGTGTCTAGTACAGGATATTCCGGGTGGAATATCGAGGTCGTATTGCTCTCGGGGTCGGTTCGATTATTTCTACTCTTCCCTGCAGGGGACTATTATTTTACCGATATTTACTTGTCGGGTAATTTTTTATATATAAAAACAAAAAAGGCAGAAAATAAAAGCATAAAAAAGGGGTGGAGCCGATGAAGAGCTTAGCTCGATGGCACCGAATTAAATTTGAACTAAAATAAGCTTTGAATAAAAAGAGATCCTAAATTTCTAATTAATTAAGGCGGAGAATTGGCCGTGGAGGTTCCACTAAAATGAGCTCACCTATCTCTAGGACTATTGCTCACCTAAACGCTAAGACTATTCGACCGGGCTCTCGTCCGACAAAGGATTCCTCTTAATGCCCGCATTACGCTAAGAACCCCGCTATTGGGTGGGGAACCCAATCCGGTAGAGGTTGCGCGCCTCCTCTCTTGAGTGTTAGTGCAAAACTCCATTTACCAAGGGGCGATCAGTCCATACGCATGGCATCTCTGCAAGCTAGCGTATGGACTACGGAAATAGGGATCACACATCGATTATGTCGTCCTACGTGTCGTAAACCCTAGGAAAACCTTAAGTTAATTTTAATTAATTAGAAAAACAGGACCTTTTATTATTTAACGCTTTTTTATTTATCCCAACGCTCTTCGATACTGAGGGATAAGAACGGTTAGCCACTCATCGGAATGGGGACGGCTTACGATGAAAGCGATAAATAAAGCAGTAAATGAAAGCGATAAAAGAAAGCAATAAAAGGAAAGAAGTAAATTGTAAGTCCTACTCAAACGAGTAGGACTGAAATGAAAGCAGAAAAATTACAAGTCCCGGCTCAAATGAGTGGGCGGGAGAAAATAAAGTGAGTCCTAGTCAAACGAGTAGGAGAAAATAAAGGCACCCACGCACGCACTCTACTGAAAAGTAAACACATACACAAACATGCCATTTAACTCAAATGAGTAGGCGGTAAATAAATGCTAGTACAAATACTACTCAAATTATTACAGACAAATAATGACCTGCCATTTAACTCAAATGAGTAGGAGGTAAATAAAATCCTGCAATTTAACTTCTAGCGAGTATGCGGAAATAAATGCTAACACTCACGCACTCTACTTGAAAGTAAAACACACGCACACAAGTCCTACTCAAACGAGTAGGAGAAAATTAAAGCACGCCATTTAACTCTTACAAGTAGGTGAAAATAAATACAACACATGCACACACTCTACAGAATTGAAAGAAAGCAATTTAAACTAACTCATACACGCGCGCACACGTACAAAAAAATAGGAAAAACTAAGTTGCTGAAAAATTAAAACAACTACATTTCTACCGCTAGAATGCTGTAGAAATGTATAAAAAGTGAAAATAAAAATCAAAGGAGATAAAAGTTTGCAAGTAAACACAAAGTGCAAGTGCTCGGAAAATTAAAACGATTACATTTTTACGGTTAGAATGTGGTAGAAATGAATAAACTGAAGTCAGAAAAATAAAAGGAGCAAAAAGTTTTTGAAAATAAAAGGTAAAATGAAGTGCTTGAAAAATTAAAAAACTATATATACATTCTTATAACTCTGTAAAAGTGCATAAAAGTGAAAATAAAGTAAAAAGAACAAAACGTTTTAAGACATAAAAAGCAAATTCTAAGTTAGAAAAAAAATGAAAACCACTTTGAAAACATTTTTACGGATCTATAGGAATGCAAATAAAGCTATAAAAATCCTATGTTAACAAAACTAAGTGAAAGTACTAAGTATAAAAGCAAGAAAACTAATCTCATACACACACACACACTCATGTAAAGGAGAATGAAAATAAAGGTTAAAAAAAATAAAAGAAATAAGATTGCACAAGAGTGGGCATATAGATGAAGTCCAAAGCCATGTAATGGAAAAAAAACTACATTGCATTAACAATAAAAGATGATTACAAATTTGAAAATAAAAGAGAGAGAGAGAGGGAGAAAATCTCATTACAATGCTTGGAAATCCATCTATGCAGCACCTCCCTATACAAAATGATTGAAGAAAAGGGAACAGAAATCCTTACAGAAGCTGGAAATTTATGACAAAAATTTCATGGGACACGCCCTCTGACACGGGCATGTTAGAGGGCGTGTCACTACTATTCAAATGGCGGCCGTGAATTGACTGGAGATTTGACTTGGCGGCTGAAATTACGGTGGTCACGCCCCAGGTCACGGGCGTGACATTGGGCGTGTCGGCTTTATTTATCATCAAATTTTGGCGATTTAACGACATTTTGACTTTCGGAGGTCCACGTGGCAGTCACGCCCCTAGTCACGGGCATGACCGAAAGTACACGGGCATGATGAGGAGGTTGAACTGGGCGTCATTTGCATCGAAAGTCACCGGTGGCGGTTTGTCGTGCCAGGTGGAGAAGTACACGCCCGTGTGGCATCTTGACACGGGCGTGTTGGTTAAGTCGATGATCGTCGAGTGAATAATGTCGAGAGATGGTCACGGGTTTCGGCACGGGGCGTGTCAGGATGACATAGGCATATCGCTCATGGGACACGAGCGTGTCCCTGTTGGTTCGACGAACGTCGTGCGAAAAATCAATGAGCTGGAGCCGTGATCATCGATCGGGAATGACACGGGCGTGTCGAATCATTGGACAAGGGCGTGTCCCTATCGACTCGACGAACGTCGAGCGCAAAACATCGAGCTGGCTGACACGGGCCTAGAACACGGGGCGTATCCGTAGACACGGGCGTATGTCGAGGCGTGTCACATGATTTTTCTTCAAATTCGCTGATTTCACGGGAAATTGACGTATCACGCCCGGATCACGGGCGAGACCCAATGTACACGGTCGTTTACATGCAATGTTTTTGACATTTTTCCTGAAAATTTCAGGAATCAAAGTAAAGCTAAGTTAGAATATTTTTTACAAAAGAGAAACATTTTATTGGACAAAATTACGTAAAAATAACAAAAATAAATGAAAATTACTTAATTAATGTACATAAAAATGCGTATATTTACAACTCATTAAATTCCCCAATACTTAAACTTTTGCTATTCTAGAGCAAAAGTTGGAGATGAACTTATAAGGAATTAAAAAAATCCTAAGTTTATCTACCGTTTGAATTAATTCAAAGAAAGATCTAAATAAATATCCGGGGTTTTAGAGTTAAATCTTAAACTATGCCAAAAATTTAAATAAAGGAGGCGTTTTAGTTAAAAACTTCTGATATGATCGAATAGATAACAAAAAATTGTATTTGTTAGGCTAACAAAAATAGATTGGATTTATGAAAACTTGATTTTGTAAGAATTACAGGAAATAATTTAATTTACCAATTATGCTCTCAAAAAGATTTTAAAATTAAATCTAGATTCTTTTTGAAATTAGCGGAGTAGGATATCGTGGTATATGAAGAAGGCATGAATTATAGAGGCGAGTGTATATTTTTTTCCTCAAACCTCTAATAAAGTTTTTGGCATGAAAATGGATATTAGGAAAACGAAATCTTATTTTCCATAACATAAATTTTTTTTTACAATCTTCATAGTAATCCAATGTATATGTATAGGAGTGATGAATTTTATACTCTTACTCCATGACATATAATCTTTTTAAATATTGGATGCCTATGTTTACGGAACAAAATCTTATTCCCATTGACATAGGATCTTTTAAGGATCGAAATCATGCCAAGTATGACATGAAAAAAGGTGATAGGTTTGTGTTAAAAAATAAAACTAGGTTTAATAAAAAAATATTTTGAGAGCAGGTTTTATAAATTAAATGTTCTTATATTTCGAAAAAAAGCTTGGAGTAACATAACTTGAAATATAAGATTGTTATTTTCTAACAAAAGAAATGTGCAACTATTTTGATAAGTAGAAGTAGTGCTGAAAACAGGTAGCTTATCTAAAATAAAAAATGAGCATAAGAATGTCTTTAAAACTTAACCCCAGATATCTAAATCTATCGAACTCCAATTAATAAACGAATAGTAAGCAAAGAATAACTAAAATTCGCTTATAAATTAACTCGCAACTATATTTTCGGAGAGTGAAGAGGGTTAAGAATTTGAAATATTCGAATTATTCATTACATAATTAACAATAAATTTTTTTTGGAATTTTTTAGAGTTTTTACCATTTTTTTGTATTTTATATTTTTTTGATTTATTATCTTTTTTTGATTTTTATAGTTATCTCTTTTTTTTTGAATTACGAATTTTTTTTTATTTAAGAAAATTTTGACAAAAAAGTACAAGGTAAAAACTCGAGTGTCCGCGAACAAACTCTTATTTAGGTGGTTGGTTCGATGAGTCGAACGCCGCGGATTTGCTAAAAAGCGAGCTTTTACAAATAAAAAGAGTGGGGGAGGAAAGAGAAAGATAAATTTTTATATAAAAATATTTACAAAGTAAAAGAATAATTTTTTTTTGAATTTTGTTTTTGTTTTATGGATTTTTTTAGGTTTTTTGATTATAAAAACAAGAAAGAAAAACAAATTTGAGGTTTTAATTTTTTCAAATTTTTTTATTTTTGATGATTTTTGCTATTATTGCAGAATATAAAAGTGCAGAAATAGAAAAAATAAGAAAACACCACAATACTTAAATCCAACAATGTCTCCAATATTGCAATCTAACTATGGGGAACTGTAATATACAAAATGAAATATGGATAAAAATAAAAAAGAGGGTAGAAGCTTCCCTAAGACAAGTGTGGGGAGGCCCATTGGAGACCCTGTATTATTAAAAATAAATAGCAAAAAGAGAACAACAAAAACGATAAACTCGGCGGAAAGGATGCGGGCGGTAGAGGGCAAGTATGTGTGTGTCTCGAAGCTAACGGCTTAGCTTGAGCGTGTACAAAAATGCGTCCTCTAACGTGCACAATAAGGGGAAGCATGCCGAAGTGAAAACAAAATGGATATATAAAAAATAGAAAACTATTTATTTATTTTCAATGTTTAGTAGTTTTTTTGGAAAACTTTTGTTTTTAGATTTTTCGCTTTTAGTTAGTTGTTTTTTTTAATTTTATGAATAAGTGCTCGCAAAGTTTTTTTAGATTTTTGGATTTTTTTTAGTTTTGAAGTTTTTTAGATTTTTTTTTCTGAATTTTTAGTTTTTAGGTTTTTTAGATTTTTTTGATTTTTTAGTTTTTAAGTGTTTTAGATTTTTGGATTTTTTAGTTTTTAAGTTCTTTTTTTGAGTTTGTTAGTTGTGTTAAGTTGTTATTATGATTATTATGATTATTATTATTATTAGTATTAGTATTATTTTTGTTGGCCATTTATATATATATATATAATAGGTAAAATTAATAGGTCTCCAGAGTTTAAAATAATGACTCGAAATCTCTCGGGCAACGACGCCAAAAACTTGATGTAGCTCGCGAACAGACTCTTATGTGGGTGGTTGGTTCGATGAGTCGATTGTCGCAGGCTTGCTTAGGTAGGCGGGTTAAAACTCCAAAAATTATTACGTGCTCGCAGCGCCTCGGGCGGTTTTATTTATGAAAAGCGGATGATTGGTTTTTATTTAGAAAGCGGCGCGCGCGGATTTATTAATTGGATATAAAACAGTGAAATCAAGTTTTAACGAAAGGAGGCAAGTGCACCTATCGTGTGTAGTACAGGATATTCCTGGTGGAATATTGAGGTCGTATTGTTCTCGGGGTCGTTTCGATTATTTCTACTCTTCCCTAGAGAGGACTATTCTTTTCCCGATATTTACTTGTCGCGTAATTTTTTATATATAAAAACAAAAAGACAGAAAATAAAAGCATAAAAAAGGGGTGGAGCCGATTAAGAGCTTAGCTCGATGGCACCGAATAAAATTGATCTAAAATATACTTTGAAAAAAAAGAGATTCTAAATTTGTAATTAATTAAGGCGGGGACTTGGCCGTAGCGGTTCCACTAAAATGAGCTCACCTATCTCTAGGACTATCGCTCACCTAAACGCTAAGACTATTTGACCGGGCTCTTGTGCGACAAAGGATTTCTCTTAACGCTCGCATTACGCTAAGAACCCCGCTATTGGGTGGGGAACTCAATCCGGTAGAGTTTGCGCGCCTCCTCTCTCGAGGGTTAGAGCGGAACTCCACTTACCAAGGGGCGATCAGTCCATACGCACAGCCTCTCGGCTAGCTAGCGTATTGACTACGGAAATAGGGCCCACACATCGGTTATGTGGTCCTACGCGTCATAAACCCTAGGAAAACCTTAAGTTAATTTTAATTAATTAGAAAAATAGGACCTTTTTTTATTTAAAGCTATTTTATTTGTCCCAATGCTCTTCGATACTGAGCGCTAAGAACGATTAGCCACTCATCGGAAAGGGGACGGCTTGCGATGAAAGCGATAAATAAAGCAGTAAATGAAAGCGATAAAAGAAAGTAGTAAAAGGAAACCAGTTAATTGCAAGTCCTACTCAAACGAGTAGGACTGAAATGAAAGCAGAAAAATTACAAGTCCCGGCTCAAATGAGTGGGTGGGAGAAAATAAAGCGAGTCCTACTCAAACGAGTAGGAGAAAATAAATGCACACAAGCACGTACTCTACTGAAAAGTAAACACATACACAGACCTGCCATTTAACTCTAATGAGTAGGCGGTAAATAAATGCTAGTACAAATACTACTCAAATTATTACAGACAAATAACGACCTGCCATTTAACTCAAATGAGTAGGCGGTAAATAAAATACTGCCATTTAACTTCTAGCGAGTATGCGGAAATAAATGCTAACACTCACGCACTCTACTTGAAAGTAAAACACACGCATACAAGTCCTACTCAAACGAGTAGGAGAAAATTAAAGCAAGCTATTTAACTCTTAACGATTAGGCGAAAATAAATGCAACACACGCACACACTCTACAGAATTGAAAGAAAGTAATTTAAACTAACTCATACACGCACACACACGTACAAAAAATAGGAAAAACTAAGTTGCTGAAAAATTAAAATAACTACATTTCTACCGGTAGAATGCGGTAGAAATGCATAAAAAGTGAAAATAAAAATTAAAGGAGAAAAAAAGTTTGCAGATAAACGCAAAGTGCAAGTGATCGGAAAACTAAAACGATTACATTTCTACCGCTAGAATGCGGTAGAAATGAATAAAATGAAGTCAGAAAAATAAAAAAAGCAAAAAGTTTTTGAAAATAAAATGTAAAATGAAGTGCTTGAAAAATTAAAAAAACTATATATACATTCTTTTAACTCCGTAAAAGTGCATAAAAAGTGAAAATAAAGTAAAAAGAAAAAAAAGTTTTAAGACATAAAAAGCAAAATCTAAGTTAGAAAAAAAATGAAAACCACTTTGAAAACATTTTTACGGATCTATAAAAATGCAAATAAAGCTATAAAAATCCTAAGTTAACAAAACTAAGTAAAAGTACTAAGTATAAAAACAAGAAAACTAATCTCATACACACACACACTCATGTAACGGAGAATGAAAATAAAGGTTAAAACAAAATAAAAGAAATAAGATTGCATAAGAGTGGGCATATAGATGAAGTCCAAAGCCCTGTAATGGAAAAAAACTACATTGCATTAATAATAAAAGATGATTACAAAATTGAAAATAAAAGAGAGAGAGAGAGAGGGAGAAAATCTCATTACAATGCTTGAAAATCCATCTAGGTAGCATCTCCCTATACAAAATGGTTCAAGAAAAGGGAACAGAAATCCTTACAGAAGTTGGAAATTTATAGACAAAAATTTCATTGGACGCCCTCTGACACGGCCGTATCAGGGGGCGTGTCACTACTATTCAAATGGTGGCCGTGAATTGAGTGGAGATTTGACTTGGCGGCTGAAATCGCAGCGGTCACGCCCCAGATCACGGTTGTGACATTGGGCATGAAGGCTTTATTTATCATCAGATTTCAGCGATTTGATGGCATTTTGACTTTGGGAGGTCCACGCAGCAGTCACGTCCCTAGTCACGGGAATGTCCCAAAGTACACAGGCGTGACGGGGAGGTTGAACTGGGCGTCGTTTGCATCGAAAGTCGCCGGTGGCAGTTTGTCAGGCCAAGTGGAGAAGTACACGCCCGTGTGGCATCTTGACATGGGCGTGTAGGTTGAGTCGACGACCGTCGAGTGAGGAATGTCGAGAGATGGTCACGGGCTTCGGCACGGGGCGTGTCAGGTTGACACGGGCCTGTCGCTCATGGGACACGGGCGTGTCCCTGTTGGTTCGACGAATGTCGAGCGAAAAATCGTCGAGCTGGAGTCGTGATCGTCAATCGGGAATGACACGGGCGTGTCGAGTCATTGGACACGGGCGTGTCCCTGTCGACTCGATGAACGTCGAGTGCAAAACATCAAGCTGGCTGACACGGGCCTAGAAAACAGGGTGTGTCCTTGGACACGGACGTGTGTCTAGGTGTGTCACATTATTTTTCTTCAAATTCGCTGATTTCACGGGAAATTGACGTATCACGCCCGGTTCACGGGCGTGACCCAATGTACACGGGCATGTACATGCAATGTTTTTGATATTTTTCCTGAAAATTTCAGGAATCAAAATAAAGCTAAATTAGAATATTTTTTACAAAAGAGAAACATTTTATTGGACAAAATTAAGTAAAAATAACAAAAAAAATGAAAATGACTAAATTAATGTACATAAAAATACGTATATTTACAACTCATCACACAGCCCAACGAAGTCAAATTCTCAGCTCGACAAACTTGATATGCAGAAAAGGCAAGGTTCTAGAGAATGCAGTTATCTGTTCTCAGCTCGAGAATTTTGGAATTCAGCTCGACGAACAGAAGCCATCTGGTCGACGAACACAACTCCTTAGCTTGACGAACTATGGAGTCAGCTCGACGATTTCTATTATTTGTTCGACGAATCCAGACTTGGTTATTTCCATCCTTCTGTCCCTTTCGTACTGTAATAATTCCTGAGTAATTAATGCTAAAATATTCTCTGAATATTACCTTTAGACGGAGCATTAATTATGGTCTTCATCAGAATTATTGCTTGCCATTTTTCCATGGGACAGTTGGGGAAACTCAATCAATGCAAAACATTCTCCAAGCCGTTAGCATTAAATTCAGAAGAATTTCAAGTTTCAAAAGGAAGATAATATGGAATATATAAAAAGCGAATTTCCATCTTCTTCTCTGAAAGAAAAAAAGATAGACACACACATAGACAGACAGTTAGTTTTGTGTGAATCAGGAATCAAGAATCTTCTACTGCTCTCTCTCTCGACAACACTCTGAAAAAAAGAGAGATAGAAAGCTAATACAGAAATACAAGATCTAGACCAGAAGAATATAAGCAATCTGAAGAAGAAGAACATCAAATCAAAATCAAGATTCTTCTTTCTTATACTCCAGCATAATTCAAAGGACAACAAATCCTCTATCTGTCAATAAGTTCCTATACTTTTTCTGGTCAAAGCTGAAAGACTGAAGGCCTATAACCCTAAAGAAAAGTTCCATCTCCCTGAACTATTCAACATATCTGGGTGAGCCCTTTGCTAACATTAAATCCACAAAGTCTTCTCAGTTGTACATTGAGAAAGAGAAGATAAAATCAATCTCTCACCCCCACTGTAAAAAGGGTTCTTAACTCCCTTCAATAGTTATTTCTGGTCACAAGTCGCCTGACCAAAAGACTTGAGGTTTGGTTTTTGAGCACCTGATCAAAAGCTCATTGGTGTTAGACACCTGATCAAAAATCTGAGTGGATTCCTACCAGGGTGGTAGAAGAGTGGTTGTACCCAGGTTGGGGAACCACTATAAATTTCTTATGTTGTCAGGTTGCTCTTTTCTTTTGCTTCTTACAATGGTTGTGCTAGTTAGGATAACTATGTTTGTGATTTAATTTTATTCCTACAGCACTAGGACTAGATTAAAGTATAAGAAAATTTTATAAAAACCCTAAATACTCTATTCACCTCCCCTCTATAGTATTCTAGATCTAACCCCTCACTTTCACATTTCTTGGTCATGTGGTTAGTGGTGAGGGAATCGCAGTAGATCCGGTGAAGGTAGCTGCAATACGGGTGTGTCCTGTGATATCTACTGTATCGGAATTCCAGAGTTTTCTGGGGCTTGGCGACTATTACATGCGCTTCATGAAAAACTTCTCGCGGATAACAATGCCCCTCACTACCTTGACAAGGAAGGTTCAAAAGTTTGTTTGGTCACAGGATTGCGCACAAGCCCTCAAAGAACTAAAGTGTCGCCTGACCACAATAACTGTCTCGTGTTTGCCATGTGGTTCAGAGGGCTTTGAGATCTATAATGATTCCTCTAGGAGTGTATTAGGCTGTGTTCCGCTTCAGCACAAAAAAATGATAGTCTATGAATCATGTCAGTTGAAGGTGCATGAGAGGAATTACCCAGTCCATGATTTGGAGTTGGCGGTTGTGGTATTCACTCTTAAGCTTTGGAGGCATTATCTGTATGGGGTTAAGGTCGATATCAATTCAGATCATAAGAGCCTGAAATATCTGATAGATCAAAAGGATTTGAACATGCGACAATGTAGGTGGATGAGTTTCTTAGGGATTACACCTACAAGATTCATTATATTCCTGAGAAAGGGAATGTCGTGGTAGATGCATTGAGCCATAGGACCCCTGCATGAGCCAATTGGTTACAGATGCACGACGAGTGGCTCATTCGGGATTTGGAGGCCTTGGAGATCTCTTCTGTTGATAAGGGATCTAGCACAAACGTGTGTTTGAGTTGGACGAAGATTCAATACGCCCTCGCAGACACGATTCGGCAGGCCTTGGAGTTGGACATGAGCTTGAAACATCACTGGGCGGATGTCGTTGATGGGTATAACGACCAGTTCTCTATCGATGATGGCCTTTTATGGAAAGACAGTCTATTGTGTGTCCCCAATGTGGGGAAGTTGCGAGAAGAATTGATGTATGAGTCGCACTTTACGAAGTACTCGATTCACCCTGGGAGCACCAAGATGTTCAAGGACATGAAGAAATTGTTGTTGTGGCCGGGTCTGAAGAAAGACATTGCATTGTACGTGGTGAAATGTCAAACATGTGCCTTGGTGCAGGCCGAATGCCAGAAGCCTGACAAATTCCTGAACTCCTTGCCTATACCGGAGTGAAAATTTGATGACATCTCAATGGATTTCGTGCACTGTTTGCTGAGATCACACATGGGGAACGATGTCATTTGGGTGATTGTTGATCGCTTAACGAAGGTGTCACTCTTCATACCCAATAGGAAAGATGATTCAATGGAGAAACTGGCGAAGCTTTATGGGGAAAACAAAGTCCGTTTGCACGACGTACCCCGGAGCATCATTAGGGACTGAGATGGTCGGTTCACATCTAATGATTGGAGGCTCATTCATCTGCTATTGGGTACCAAGTTGAACTTCAGCACAACTTTTCACCGACAGACAGATGGTCAGACTGAAAGGGTAAACAATACGATGGAAGATATGTTTTGTATGTGTGTTTTGGATTTCGGGAAAACATGGGAGTACCATTTTTTATGATTGAGTCCGCGTATAATAACAGCTACCAAGCCAGCATTCAGATGACTCCTTTTGAGGCTTTGTAAGAAAGGAGGTGTCGTACGTCGTTGGCTTGGGTAGAAACGGGAGAAACGAGGCTGTACAATCAAAGGGACGTTGAAGATGATACTTCAACGATATAGATGATTCGAGAACGGTTACAGATTGCTCAAGATAGGCAGGCCAAGTATTATAATGCCAAGCATCAAAATGTGGAGTTTGCGTTGGGTGATTGGGTGTACCTCATGATAAAACTGTTTAAGGGTGTATCAAGGATTCGACGCTTAAAGAAGCTTATTCCGAGGTATGTTGGTCCTTTTTAGATCATGGAGTGGGTTGATGAAGCCGCTTATCGTTTGGCTCTTTCAGTGGAGTTGAGCGGTTTGCATGATGTATTTCACATCTCATTATTGAGAAAGGCTATTCAAGAGCCTGCCCAAGTGGTTGCTGAGAATCAAGTGTTGGTCGATAGTGGGTTCACGACGAAGGTCGGGACCATTCGGATCGAGGACGTAGAGGTCAAGCAGCCGCGGAACAAGTCCATTAGAATGGTCAAGGTCCTTTGGGACAACTATGGCCAAAAAGAGCTATCTTGGGAGTGCGAGAAAACTATGAGGGAGGAGTTCCCTAAGATATTTCTCTATGGTAATCAGATGTCATGTTTACTTTTTATAATTTTCCCGTAACATCAAATTTCGGGACAAAATTTCTTTAAGTGGAGGAGATTGGCTCATTCATCTGTTCTCGAGAAAATGTGGAGCTCTTGAGAAAAATGTTACCACTTGGCAGAAAGTTGTTACCTCACGGCGGTAGCAGTGTAATTTATCTAGAAGACCCCTCGGGAAGATCTCGCCTAATGATAATGTTACCGCTGGTGATAGCTGGGCCAAATTAATTAATTTGGTTCTCGGGATCCAACTGCGGGGCGGTAGAAGTTAGAGCGCGGTGATAGCGGATGGTGTCGTGTCGTAACCACCATCCTCTATCGCACGACATTAGCATCTTATCACACAGCGGTAGCGTATTCGAAATGATGTGGCCATGTGTCGGCCTGTGATTGGATGGTTTGGGCAGTTGCGCTTGAAACGAGGCATTGAAATAAGGTACCGCACGGCAGTATCTAGTTACCGCGCGACGGTGGCTTGGTTTATATACCTGGTTTGGCCGTCTTCAGTTCTTTTTCTTCTGGATTTGGAGTTGTCCTGATTTTCTTGGAGGAGCAGTGGTGTCGGAGGGTAAATCTCATCGTCGTTGAAGTTTCGAAGATCCAATTCGCAAGCTGAGTTTGAATCTTTGGTGGCAAGGTCGTTACGATCATTTTAATCTGTCTAGATCTTTGGCATGGCCCCAAAGAGAACACAAAGTGTTATGATTCTCAACTTGGACATGTGAAGTCCTCTTTCTTTTGCATAGGAATTCCTATCCCACCAGTATTCGGTGAGCGTGAGGTTTTCCTTCAGGTAGATACGGTATATCCCCATAATTTTTTCATGTAGAGTTCGAAATCGAAGTACGAACATAGGAATGGTGTGGGAAGCCAATCATGACAGGTTGGTCTGAATTGGTGATGTTTTTCATTATGCTTGTATTGGCTGGAGAAGACTCATTGATGTTTATTTTTCGGGTTTCCTCACGGTAGATTGCAATAGGGAACCTTGGGGACTAACTCCAAGGAGCACCCAAAAAACTGGGCAGAATCGCATTTATTCCCGATACCGTATGACAGTAGTAATATCATTGGTGGTATCTCCTTGGGAGCTTTGTTTGTGGCCCATGTCGTGGAGACCTGGGGCCTGTGTTGTGGGGCTGAGAGCTCTTGGAGCCCAGATAGGTGGTCTGCGAACCACCCGTATATCATAACGGGGTTATGTAATGATTGGAGGAATGTGAATGGGGAGGCCGAACAGCATCGTCGTAGATATTGTCCGACGATGTGTGCAATAGGAGAGGGCCGAACCTACCTAGTAGCTATGTGGTGTGTACATGGGTAGTGTTACCTATCGCAGGTATAGTTACGGGGCATAGGCCTTAAGCAGGCCATAAAGAGTGCCAAAATGCTCATGTTGTTGCCATCTGGAGAATGGTGGTGGTTCCAGGGTTTTTGTCTAGACACCGAGAATGTGCCCTTAGAGCACGGGGTGTTTGGCCGTTTGTTCCTACGCCTGTGGTGAAGTGTGCTTAAATTGCACTTTCATTACTATGTTTGGTTTTCCTAATACTTTTCATGGAAGGAGCTCCGCCTCCTCGAGTTAGGGGCAGGGTCGTTATAATTTGGTAAGCTTTAGCTGACCGTCGCCTTGGTTTGCCAGCGTTTGGTGGATTGTTCTTGTAGGAACAGGTGAGCCAAGTGGTAAATAACGGGTTAAAGCCCTTGATGTTGTGCTGGCCCTTGAAGGCCAAAACGAAGTGTTTACATTTACTATTTTAATGTAATGCCAGCCTGCATGCTGAAGTATGTAAAACACTTATTGTTTAAGAAAACATTGTAAGGTCATAAGGCCAAGACTGTATGTGTATTTGTTCTTTCATTCCTATTGCGGGCTATAGTCGACATTCATGTTATGTGTTGGGTTCTTCCAACTTTGTTATAAAAAGCTTCCGTTAGAATGCTCTATGTTAGATCTCGAAATTTTATAATAGTACTTTGGTATTAATATGTAACTCTGATTACTGTCTGTGGTATATGGTGTGGGGCCCCGACCGGACCTTCTATTATATCCCACATGACAGATGGGGTGTTACAGGTATAATATCTACGATCATCCCGAATATATTTTGTTTTATATTCGCGAGGGAGTTTTACAATCACTTGGAAGATCCCGCACACTCTAGATTTAATGGAGGATTACAATCTCATATCCAAAGAAGAATAGTTGAGATCACTCATGAGGATATGAGGAATGAATTTGGTTTACTAGATTGTGACAATGTGCTTGATATAGTGAAGAATTATCGTAAGGAGAGAGATTGGACACAGGTGAATATATTTCTCCATGGAACTACAATGAAAGCACAAAATCCATCCAACGTTGACGCTCACTCCTGATGCGCATATGGTGAATGACATACTTAGGAATACTATATTATTGAAGGGAGGAGACACTAGAAAAATCATTACACAACTCACGTTTGTCACTTATAAGATTTTAGATACAGAGCTGTTTGATGTCGCAGACATAGTATTATTTGTGCTCCACTACACGTATAATATCAAGGATCCATTGAGAAAGAAAATTAATATGCTTCCATTCAGAAGTGTAATTCAACGAGTTATATACTCGAAGTATAAATGGATTCATCAAAGCTTATATGTAGACTACTGTATTCCTCCAATATATAATATGTCACAACCCGCATTTTTCACCGCCAAGTAAGTATATCAGAGTAAGGGGAAAATGCTCGTCATGATGCCACGTCAGCAGGGGATAACTGCGGACGCTCAGGCAAAACTCCTACTTAGCCATGAAGAAAGGTTCTTTAAGTTATTTAGAGTTAAAAATCAATTTGTGTATAGTAATTAGTTGTATCCCTTGGCTTAGTTGCTCATCTAGTCCACGAGGAAAGTAGATATGTGATGCGGAAAATACTTATTTTATGAGATTAAACTTCCTACATGAGCATAGAGGTTCCCAGGGGATACCTCAAGATATGCAAGTTATAGATTTATAGTAGCAATAAGAGTGGATTTTTTTTACGATCGCTAAACATAGTGATTTAACATTTTGAAAACGTGCAATGCATGAGGTAATTGTAGTAGTTTTTATACTTGAAATTAACTACCGTGCAATCCTTACATAAAACATCCCAGAGAGCAAGTAATCCACATATACAGAAAGAAAAATAAGCAGCTAGCAAGTATCCAAAAAGAACAACAATCCTATGGGCATCAACAAAATTGACATGAACTCACATAAATCCAAGTATGTCGGAACTATTAAAGCAAAATAATCAACAATCTACCTCGCTATGGCGAGGGAACAACCACGGCCAACACTGTCGCTCAAACACTCTAAAACTAGTACCGAACTCAGCTACAGCTCTGAACCTAAGACATTCCAAAGACAGAACACCTCAGCAAGAAGGTACAAGTGATGGCAGAAAGTAAGCCAAAAATAATAAAAGTCAAGGGGTACCAACCCAAGACCAAAGGAAAAAATACTTAATTAAGGTACAACAGTAAGGTGCAAAAGTAAAAAGGAAACACTTACGTGAAGTGTCACGTAAAACAACAGCACCCCAAATTCACAAAACCATAAGGGGAAAAGGGTCAAGACTAAGACATCAGGAAGAGGAATAACCCCTAATAGCCACTTGTGGTCAACTCTACCAAAAAACGAAACCGGGCAGGGTGGCCAACCCCAAAGACAATTCATCCATCTAAAAGCAGGGGATACTGGATATTCCACCATACACCACAAATGCCCAAAAACCCGAAAGAGCCAACCAAAGTGCTAATAGGGAGATCAAACATTGCGGCGGTGGATTCACTCACTAATAACACCCGCAACAAAGAGAAACCTGGAAGGAAAACCCCATAACGATCCAGATTTAGAGCTCAAAGGCACGCCACAACCCAATCAGGGCATGACAGCTTGTCTCGCCCCACGACATCGCCACGAAGAAAAACCGTGATAGAAATCTCAAGTCGACAATGGCACATCAGATTCTACTAAACAATTCTATAATGAAACGGTTGATCAACCTTTAGGAATAATATACAATCGTAAACAAACTCTAACGCATCCTACACGAAAATTATTGATTAGTAAAAAAAGTGGGATTTAATCACATCATCAAAACGTATAACCTTTACCAAGCTAGACAGCAAAAATCAAGAACATGATGATTATAATTGCAATTAGTGAAGTGATCATATCAGCATGATACATCAGTAAATTAATTCAATAATCATGAACACATGTAGTAAGAAATTCCTGCAAAAATTAGGGTTAAGGAGGGAAGTGAAAAAGGAAACCATCACTTGCCTTGATTTTTACCAGAGAAAGACGTCCGAATTCACTCCTTGACGTAGATTGGTGCTAGAGAAGACGAGGGAATCCGAAATCTAACAAAACAACCAAAAATCGGAGTTAGGGACAAAAACCCTTGTGAGAAAATCTCAAGAAAAGGGGGAATATATTACCACGACTGCATAGCTCTCACTGAGAGCTTTCAAAATCTAGAAATGGTTTAAGATTTCGAGCACCGGATCACCGTTGGCGGCCACCGAAAGAATGGTGGAAAAACTATCTCCCTTGCTCACGTTGTTCTGGTTTGGGAAGAAGAATAGTTGGTCGGTTTAAAGTGAAGGAGGAAATAAGAAGTAGGCATTTATAAACCTAGGGCAATATCAGGATAATCGCACTCAAGAAAAGAACCGGGTTTGACCGAACTGGTCATCCCGAGAAGAAGGCCAGAGTACTCGAGAACAAATAGGCTGAAATTTTTGTGAACCAAGAAGCATTTCCCGAGAATTAGGAGTGGATTTCTCGGGTGTGAGAACATATTTCCCGAGTACAGGAAAGGTCTTCTCGAGAACAGAAGGGTTGTTCTCGAGTACAAAATGATCTTCTCGAGAACAAAAGGGCTGTTCTCGAGTACCAAAATGATCTTCTCGAGAACAGAAGGGCTATTCTCGAGTCCCAAAAATATCTTCTCGAGAACAAAAGGGTTGTTCTCGAGTACAAAATGACCTTCTCGGGAATAGAAGGGCAGTTCTTGAGTATATAAATAAAACATTCTTGAGAACATAAGGGTTGTTCTCGAGTACAGAAAATTCTTTCGAGAATAGAAGGGTTGTTCTCAAGTACAGAAAATTCTTCTCGAGAAAGAGGGGGGGGGGGTCTGTTCTCGAGTACAAGAAAGATCTTCTCGAGAACAAAAAGTGTGTTCTCGAGAACTTAGCCAACCTCCAAAAAAAATAATGAAGAAGAACAATCCCGATCACCGAACTCAGTTCGAAACATTCGCCCAACACCAGGTCGACGAAAACCTCCCCTAAGGAGGGCCTTCCCGAGAATCAAAGCAACATTAGGCAAAAATTAAATTGAATAGTTTATCATATTCGGAGTAGATTGACAAGGAAAAAAAATAAGAGTTCAAAACAGAGCCCAAACGCGCGTTGAATTTAAACAAATTCAACAGCGAAGACAACCCTATAATCCGACGCACCATTCTTGAGACACTATCGTCAAAAGCTTACACAAGTAAAGAAAATCCTCATAAGGATACAAACACGTGCCGAGACTCCAAAATGCTCCGAACGCAACAAAATCGGACAAGTCCAAGTCCTCAAAACCTCAACCTTAAATCAAGGAAAAACATTTAATCCCAACAGAATTCCCAAAATCTTGTCAAACAGACCAAACAGACGCAAAACACACAAACGGTGCAGCGCCGACATCAAAACGAAGAAGGGTAACGCCCTGACGTCATAATTATGATGTCGAAAAACCAAATAATAACATTGGAAAAAATCGGGGGCGTTACATAATATGAAAATGACTAGATTCCCATCAGGACATGGTGAAGCATCCACTTCATCTGCACCTCAACCGGCTGGAGGTGAAGCATCTACATCAGTTATTCCTGCACTTCCTCGAGGTGGATCGCTATGCGAGAAAATAGAAGGTCGTTATGATTTGGTGGAGACCCGACATGCTGAGACGACGACAAGGATCAAAGTCGTCAAGAAATTTATGAATTTCAATGCCCGAGGCTTGAACTCAAAGCTACCCCAACAGAAGAAAAATATTGGGAGAGTCTAGTGGAGGATCCTCCTCGTTAATCTATTTAACGAATAAGATGCCCAAGGTAGTAACAAGATCAAAGCTCGAGTGAAAATCAACGCTACTAATGAAGATTGGGAGTTTTAATTTAATTTTCTACAGGTTTTAGGCTTCTGGAGCTATTGCGGGGCGTTAGCTCCTGTCGCCCGGCGAGAGTGAATTTTTCAAAATTACTTATTTTTGTGATGTGAGACCTTGTGTGTTTGTATGTTCATTGTTGTTTAATCTGACATTATGTGCTCTGTGTGATGTGAGATATTATTGGTTATGGTAAGACAGTTTGTAATTGTACAACCCTGTGTTCGCCGAGTGGGTTCACCGGGCTAGGAGAGTGAGCAAGAGTAACTGGCCCGCATCAGTACAACCGGCGGGCGAATCTAAATGATCAGCTCGCTTTCGCTAAGGCCAAGAGGGTGAGCTGCGTGAGCCAGCCTATCCAACCTGCGCCTGTCTAGGCGACCTTATCGCCGGCCAGCCTCCAAATAGGGTAGGCGAACCATGGCAACCCGGCTCGCGCTCACCTAGAGATAGAATGCGAGCCGTGGGAGCCAGGCCTCATCTGCCCTGTAGGGCGGCGAGTTGATCCCTGTTCCTCGGCATGTACATGACAATTCTTAGAGTTTGGATGTGAGGCTTATCTTGTTTATGTGGTACATACTTGATAATTCTTAGAGTTTGGATGTGAGGCTAATCTTGTTTATATTTTGGAAGCTGCTCACAGTACACCGTGTGTTGAGGACATTCCCATGGTAAGAGAGTTTCTAGATGTTTTTCAGGATAGTATTCCTTGACTTCTTCCTGAGAGAGATGTGGAGTTCATTATAGATCTTGAGCCAGGTACTCATCCTATTAAGAAAGCACCATACCGCATAGCGCTGCTTATGTTAGAGGAGTTCCGCACCTAGTTGGATGAGTTGTTGCAGTGTAGCTTTATCAGGCTTAGTTCTTCTCCTTGGGGTACTCTAGTCTTCTTTATGAAGAAAAATGATGGATCAATGAGGTTATGTATAGACTATTGGGGTCTTATTAAGGTGGCAATCCAGAACATATATCTGTTGCCTTAAATTGATGACTTATTTGACCAGTTGCAAGGCAGTTTTGTTTTCTCAAAGATTGATCTTCGCTCAGGCAACCATCAGTTGAGGATCTGCGAGTTGGATGTACCGCAGACAGCTTTTTTTCCCAGTATGACCATTCTGAATTTTTGGTGATGCTGTTTGGTTTAATGAATGCACCCTCTGCTTTCATGGACATGATGAACAGAGTCTTCAAGGAAATTTTAGGTCATTTTGTGGTGGTATTCATTGATGATATTATGGTATATTCTAAGAGTACAGAAGAGCGTTCCTTGCATTTGCTCTTAGTGAAATGGGAGTTCCATTACTAAATTCCTCAAAGTTTTCTCTAGGGGGGGGGGTGAATAGAGATTAAAATTATTTTCAAATACTCTAATTAATTCATAGAATTTGCATTTACATTAACCATAAACTATGATCAAATGTTATTAATTTAAAAATCACAGCAAAACAACACAAAATATAGAATAAAAGCAAAAACAAATAAGACACAAGGACTATAGTAGTTCCCCCTCAATTTAGGTACATCCACTCTTCTACCCCCTTGGTAGGAATTCCCTATCATAATGTCCGAGTCTTTTGATCAGGAGACTCTTAAAATCACACTAGATCTTTTGGTAAAGAGATCCTGAACCAATTATAATCTGAGTTATTTCTCAAGGAGACTCTTAGAACCTCTCACTAAATCCTTTGCAGAGGGATTCATAAAACTCTTTTTCTCAAATGCAAAAAGAAAATTAAGAGAAGATTTGAGTTAAGATGATTCTTCTCTTAGTGTCCTCTCTTTAGATTTCTTAGGACAATTGATGATGAACACTGGAACTTCTAATGAATCTCGGAATATCAAAATAACAAAGATGATAATGTAACACCCCAGATTTTTGATTGCGTACGCATGATGGGCGTTACGTTGGCTTTGACCGTTGTTCGAGCATGGTTTTTCCCGCGGGCTTGCGAGTGGCTGTTTTGGTTGCCGAGTTACACGATTGCCCAGCAAACCGGAGTCCAAATTGGGGACTCGGTGAGGCCGCTTAGGGAATGCTTGCACTTTTTCGCGTCCGGGTAATGTTGCTCAAAATGGGTTGCTGGTACAGGAAACCAAAAAAGGGTAAAAAGTTCTTAAGGCAAAAATGGTCTAGGACGTCACAGAAACACTTTTCAAAACAGGGAAAAATGGTTGTTTTTGTGCGTGACACGCCCCCTGACACGGGCGTGACCCAGGGCGTGACCTGGGCGTGACCTCCTTGACTAGACGAATTTTTCTTGCGTCGAGTTGAGCTCGATGAATGGGGTACACGCCCCCTGACACGGGCGTGTCACGGGCCGTGTCCCGCTTTGTCGAGTGTCAAGTGTCTAGTGTCGAGTGTCGAGTGTCGGGTATCGAGTGAGGGTACACGGCCTGTGACACGGGCGTGTCACAGGGCGTGTCCAGCTTGTCGAGTGTCGAGTGTCGCATGTCGAGTGTCGAGTATCGAGTGTCGGGTGTCGAGAGAGGGGACACGGCCTGTGACACGGGCGTGTCACAGGGCGTGTCCAGCTGTGTCGAGTGTCGACACTTTGTGTCGACGAGGTGTCGAGACACGGGCTACATGCCCTAGGTCACGGGCGTGACCGACCCGTCACGGGCGTGTACCCGACCGTGTACCGTGTGGATAAACTTGGAATTGCCGACTTTCTGCGCCGCTTAAGGTACATGCCCTGCGTCACGGGCGTGACACAGGGCGTGACCGGCCCGAAAATCGATTTTTTTCGGTTTTTTTGTGCCGTTCATTTCCTTGATTCTGCATCTAACGGTCCAGCTCTGTTCTGGAGGAAATAAGGCCGAAACAGAGAATTCTTCTCCTCCTTTCATCTTCTTCTTCATCTTCTTCCTCATTTCAAAGGAAAAGCAAGGGAGAAAAGCGAAGGAAAGGGAAGAAGAAAAGAGGGCAGCCGTCGCGGTGTCATCTCGGTTCAGGCAAGCGGTGTTCTTCACCCTTGCCAATCTTGTTTTCTTATTCTTTGATTAATTGCTCTTTCAATTTCCTAGTTTGTTCTTCTTGATTTGTGTTGTATCTCACTAGCCCTATTATGCTTATTTTGTTTAGTTATCAATCCTCTTGCTTCTTATCAAATTTCCCTATGCTCAATGAATTCGTATGCTAGGTTGATTCATGTAAGTTTTCTCGTTCATGTGAGTCATGTAGCTAAGTTGATTCATGTTCATGTAGCCTTTTTCTTGCCTAATCATGTGATTTGTTCTTGTTCATCATCATGTAATTCATGTAGATCATAGCTTAAGTAATTTTCTATCAACTTGTCGTCATGCGTGAGGACGATGAAAGGAAACGTGTTTAGCTTGGGTTATGGGGCGTTTTGCGAGTCGAATTGTGAACCATGGCAAGAGCGTTTGTGTGAGAATTCTGCAAGGGGTGGTGTGGTTTCAGTCTTGGTGGCCACCGGGTTTTGGTTTATGGTATGAGAGACCATTTTGGCCCCGATTTGGGCTGGTTTTGATTGGTGCGTTCCACTTTAGGGCTGCCACCGAAAGACCCTTGCGGAATTAAACTTAACCGCTGCTTATGTTTCACTAGTTTGGTTGTTTCTTGTTCGAAAGATGATGAATTTGGGCATGTGTATTGCCTTTTTGCTCCTGCGGGTTAAGCAGGACTTGATGAAAACTGCACGCACTTGGTGTGTTTTACATTTTGGAATTTACAGTGTTTAACACTTGGTTTCCACCTGTTCTTTTCATTCAGTACATGGCTACGGGGTCGGTAAGCCCCTTCTTTATCGATTATGAAATTCATGCTCTCTTTTGTATAGCTTGGATGATTGCTGAGGTATTCTTTCTTGAATGCCTCAGGTGCAGGTTGTAGCCGGTTAGGCGGCTAGGTTTGGTGGTGGAGTTTCTGTGGAGCTAGCCGAGCTTATTTCGCAAGGTAGCTCTTTATTATGTTGGACAGACATACTTGCACCCCAATGGGTTCGTGTCAGCTTGTTGGCGCCCATTGGTGGTTTTCTTTACTTGTGATATATGAATACTAGACTGCTAAGGTGACTCATTTAGATGGAATGCTGTCTACTTGCTTTTGGAAAGGGTTTATGATAGGTTGCATTAGATATTTTTAAGCTAAACAAAACCTATTATTGTATATCATGCATACATGTTTTGATCAACTAAGACATATTTTCCAAACAACATAAAACGAACAATTTCTTTTATGATTATAAATCTAGGCTGCATATAGGAGCTCATCATAAGTAAACTAACGTAATTTCCGCCGCGTACAAACACATGTTTTAAATCATAAGACCGAGGGATACGGACATCAAACGAAATAGTTTTCTTGCATACAACTGACGGTTTTCAACTGGTAAAGGAAGCGTCAATGGATTGCCTGAGCGTGTGCAGTTATCCCCTGCACGACGTGGCATCATAACTCGTAGTTCCTCTTGCTCTGATACGATGTATTCGTTGAGGAAATGCGGGTTGTGACAGATAAGCCCAATCTCAAGATGATCTTCAAAACTCTTTCTCTCAATCTGTTGAAACTTTATCTTGAGAAGAATAAGTACTAATTCACTATCAAATTCAGCAACTATCAAACCAGTCAACTAATATTGGAAGATATTCAATTATAGATGATAATCTTCCAAGATTTCTCTGTCAAATTCAATCTTCTCACGTCCTAATATGATTTTCTTGATCATCTATTGATGATTGATAATCTGAGATACTTGTGATTGATCTTCTTAATTATTTCGTATCTCATCATATATATACTAGCATCTTCGAACGGGCTCCACCCGTTCTCGATGCGTCGCTGCGGGCTTCGCCCGCAACAAAGCGGGCTTCGCCCGCTTTGCAACGACATGGGTCGTGGGCGACAGCATGTGTCGTGGACTGCGATATTGGTCGTGAGTGCGACATTTGTCGGGGGTGGCGACATTGATCGTGGGCGGCGATATTGTTCGTGGGCGGCGACATTATTCGTGGGCGTCAACATTTTTCATGTGCGGCAAAAGTGGTTGGGGGCGGTGATAATGTGTCGGGGCAGCAACATTGTGTAGGGGCGGCGACATTTTTCGGGGGGGGGGGGGCGGCGTCATTGTTCAGGAGGGGTGACGTTGTCCTTTTCTATACGCAACACTTCAACCTGACAATCATAGATCTTTGATAAAGAACATTAATTTTAAGAAGTAACTACAAATAAATATGATTGTAACATGCAAAATTCATACTTGCACTTGCAATGAAAAAAGCTCAGAACCAAATTCATACTTGCAATGCAAAATATCTTAAAATACAACACATTTCGCAGCATTGATTAGAAATCCATAACCAAAATATCAGAAGATCATTTCGAAATGAATAATTTCATGAGCTCGCGAGATGTACATAACAACATCATTGATTCCAAATATCTATTCAAAAAATTAAAACTGCAAAAACCCCCAAAAACCCGTCAGAATCTCGCAGTTGAACCCATTTCAAAATATTAGCAGCTCCTTATGCAGCAGTAGATTCCATTCAGTGGCCTCGAGAGACTCTGTTTCAATCAAAGATTTAAAGATAAATCATTAGTTAACTATTTTAAAATGTGTTACAAAATAATATTTAAACCATAACATATATTTCTTGTTATGTGTTACCTTATTATCATATCGATAACAAAATTCCACTCTTCTCTAGCATCCAACCCCTTTGGAACTGCTGGGATAATTAGCCTAAAACCTTCAACCCTAACATGCGGACCATCAGACCATCTCGCTGTACCCTCTCTGCAAACTTCATCGTAGTATTCATAATCGTTGTCGGTGGTAGCAGTGATATTGCAATTTTTATCTTTTGAGGCTGGCAGAGCTGAAAACAAACGACAGTATTTAACATGCAATACATTTTTAGATTATGTAAAATGCATGAAATTAGTCTTCGTATAGTATGAAGCTCTTACGTTGGACTGGAACACCCCCGTTTTGCAATGACGCCGCCGCCGCCTCAGATTGATTTTGGTTTGCCATCTGCATGCGTTTGAAATGAAGTAGGGATCCAAATTAAAATAGTAGATCAAAATTATCTTTAAGTTAGGGCATCCTATGGATTTTGGTGCAAAACCAAAAAATATTTATTAAAATTGATTAAACATTTCAAAGACTTGAGGAAAACAAACAAAACATTTCAAAACAGTTAATATTCAATTTTTGCCGAAAATCTCACAATACGGTGAGAATTTTACAAACCATCAAAAAGGAAAATATTACAATGATGATACGATTTAATGACATATAATTTGTATTACCGCCGAATTGTAAGTCATTTCACAATCATCACCTATCACGACGTCTTTCCTGCAAAAAACATTATTTAACGGTTGACTGGAATAGTTCTAGTGTTGTGAAAATAATGAGTAATCGACCTACATTGGAGGTACATTGCATGTTGTTGTCTAAGTTGGGCAAATATTTCTTTGTAAACAACGTTCATTGTGTAAATGCCTTCTTGACCAGCTATCTTGCAGTTCTTTATCAGAATTTTTGTTTTGTCACTGGACACACCTCGCGATAAAGCTACGTACAACTGACCATGACTGAACACATTATTAGGCAGATATATTCCAACATTTTCGATTGTTTGGCCTTGCGATTTATTAATCGTCAGTGCAAAACTTAGCCTCAATGGAAACTGTTTGCGCGTTAATTGAAATGGCAGTCTAATATCTTCAGCTGTCTTCAATGGTATTCGTGGTAAGAAGACCAAGTTCCCCTGGAAGTGGCCTGTTAAAATCTCTGCTTCTATGACATTTTTCGCAAACCGACAACAAATAAGTCTTGTTCAATTACATAGACCTATCTTTGGATGAATATTTCTGATTAACATGATAGGAGCTCCGATTTTTAACTTTAGCTTATGGGGCGGTAAGTTACCTGGCGTCAATGAATTTAGAAATTCAGGTTGATACAAACCTCTCCTAACATCAACGACAGAATCATAAGAGTAGTATACAACTTCTTCGCCGGGGAATTATAGTAGAGTGGTGTTGTTCAACATATTCACATGTTCATTGAGCGGTGTTAATAAAGCTCTGTCTCGAATATAATCTTTATCACCAACATGCAGCCCTAAACCTGGGAATATCACATCTATTAAATCTCCAATAGATTCCTCACATTCCCATGGTATCCCCATTGTATCAGGGATTCTAATCATATCGTCTTGTATGGTCTTTTCCAAACCATTTCCAACTCGGAGGAGATATTCAGAGAAGCTGTTATCATTTTTGGCTCGCATATTTTCTGTTAGAGTTAATATCTTGATATGACTCCATAAATGTGATTGAACAATGCTTGCATTAATTATTTGTGCTCTTATTCCATTAACAACAACCGGAAGTACCTGTCGAAAATCGCCTCCCATAATGATAATTTTCCCGCCGAATGGCTTGTCTACATCAGTAACATCACGTAATGAACGATCAACTATATCGAATGCCTTTCTATCGGCCATGGGTGCTTCATCCCAAATTATAGCTTTTGATTGTCTGATTACTTCTGCAAAATCCGACTGTTTTGTAAAAGAACAGAATGATTTGTAGTCCAATTTAATGGGTATTTGTAATTTTGAATATGCAGTCCGACCCCCCGGTAAAAGGGTAGCAGCAATACCAGAAGTAGCTGTAGCTATAATAATGCATCCTATTTTCCTAAATGTGGCATGAATTGCACGGTACAGATATGTTTTTCTAGTTCCTCCAGGTCCATCAACAAAAAAACAGTCATGGGCTTTGTTCTTTATTGCCTCGCTGATCACATTGTAAGCATGTAACTGACCTTCGTTGAGCAATGCAACTGCGTTAAGATTATCTCGGGTAATAGGTATTGATAATTCGTCTTCTATAAGACTGGATAGGTTATTGAAATCATTGAATGATTCATTGACTGGTGGTAAATCAAACTCTGTAATAGATCGTTTATGTTGCTTCAGAATATCATTGAGACTATGAAGTACTTTATTCATAATGTAGAACTCGTTGGTTATGCTAGAACATGGATAATCTTCGATCATGCTTGCATAATTTTCATCCCAAATCCCTCGGACATCGGCTGGTTCACAGAAGATCAATATAGTTGCGAACAGTCTTCTCAAAGTGGATGGCGTCCTGAATGCTCGAGCCTCAAGTAGACATTCTCGAATACTGTTATCGTTCTCAAGCAAACCATAATTCTGTGCAGCATTCTTAAAAGTGATGCAGTGCGTACCATTGACTGTTAATAGTGAATCGAATGACTTTGGACCTGGTACGTGATTTAGAAGCATGCGTAAATAGTATCTTTCGCTATCAGCAAGAGGTACTGAATAAATTCTACCAATCACCCGTCGATTCCTGATCCTTTTCCTCCAAATTTTTTGTTGTTTGAACAATCGATAATATTTTGGAAAATCTCTGTACAAATAGAGGTTTTGCTCTGTATGTTGTGAATAAACACTAAAAAACTCGGTCAACATTGTTTTCGAATTGCGATCATCCATTAATATCGATGAAAGTGACTATTCACCATAAAATTGTATCTGATGTTTGTTAGGTAGATGTATTTGTAATCGCTCTACCGATGGATATATTCGACTCATCTGGAACTTGAACGTTCGCCATAATGACTCAGGCGGGCACAACCATCTGTCGTCAACATAATTGTTTATTTCATCTTGATTAGCACCAGGACGGATCCCAAAAGAGACATGATCGGGTCCCTTGTATACGTACTTGTATAAGTATTTAATGCTATTGATACTGCTGCAAACCTCAACATTTAGATGACAATCATATTTTAAAAGCAACCATGGATTATATGGAACTACCCATCTATTATCAACATTGAAAGCTGCATTTCTGCCTAAAGTAATATTCCTATTATCATTCCTTCTTCGATACACTGGGTAAGCATCATTCCCCTGTATTGTCGCTTCTGCATACTGTTTAGGAAAACCTTTGTTACATGTATGATCCTTCATACATTGTGCATTTGGTTTGTAAGGTCCGCATGGCCCGTGAATCATGTGTTTTATTACGGACTCATACAGTGCAGGTTCCTGGTCTCTATAAGGTATCTCAGCTCGTACAACTGAATCGTATTCGTCAGGGGAGGTTAATTTGTCTGTGGGATCCAATAACACCAACATGTGAACGTGTGGTAACCCTCTTTTTTGAAATTCAATGACATGAACATGTCCGACGACCTTTCCTAACACGCCTCTGTGGAATATATCTTTTTTGAGCTCCTCATATTTAGAACGAAATATCCTAGTTAGGAGATCTGGACGGTCATACGGAGCTTGTCCTTCCATGAGCTCATCTTTAATCTCCTTCCATCCTGTATTGCATGTCATGGTTATAAAGAAATCTGGCTTGCCGCTGTGCTGAACAATTGCCATTGCATCTTGATATCGCTGATACATATCTCTTGGTCTGCAATTAAATGAAGATGGTAGTATGATTCTTTTTCCGACGTTACCAAATTTGAAATAACACGGTAAAGTGCTTATTAGTAATGAAACAATATACTTATATTCTCAAGACGAAGTGAGTTTATAATACCAGCTGTATTTTCACCCGCACAGAAACAATCTTGCAACCCCGAATATAGTTTTGCTCGCAGGTCACTTTGATGTGATCTAATAAACCGCAATTTCTGAGTTTCTATTTTTACATAGTTATCGACCACATACTGTTGTAGTAACCTTCCGCTGCGCAGTAATATCAAATTGGAAGCAGCACGAATCTTGAGAAAATTCAATAAATAGTTAGCAAAATTGCATGAGTAGTAAAAACGCGACATCTGAAAAATGTGTAAAATAAGTGGTGATTACCTGAAGCATATATGAATAGTAATCGCAACATGTGATTTTTGAGTTTGTGATTGACTGTAAATTGCTAGACCAGCCAAATGTTCCCAACGGTAACAACAAAGGATATTGAAGTGGGTCGTAGTAGCCAGAGTATTCTTGGACATTCTGAAGGTGTCCTCCAATCGTTTGAACAATGATATCTCTTTCTTGCGTTGGTTGCCCTTCTTCTTGTCCAACTAATATAGCTGCAACTTGAGAGGCCGAAGGCATAGTGTATTGATGTAGATTGGAAGGGCGTTCTTTTATAAGCAACTTGCATTCATGTATGTTTGGTTGACGCGATAGTTGTCTGAACATCGAAACAAATGGATTGAACCTATCCAATATGCGTGTTATTATCTGTAGGACCTCAATCCTAAGCTCATTATTTTCTTGCAAACGATTTGTTGTCTCATGCTCGGTGTCGTAGATGAATAGCTGAAGGAAGCGTGGTCTTAGACCATGATCTGGAGTTAGGTTTCCGATGCGATGATATATGGATCCGTGTGCCCGAAAGCTATAAATTCCTTGGTGAAATGGGTCTATCGTGTTGTCAAGAGTTACACCCAATGACGTGAAGGAGAAAACATGGTTGTATGCGCGCAGATGTTGTCTGGAATGCTGACCTTTCTCAGATTGATCAGTGTAGAGATTGAGTAGTTCTGTAGGTGCTGGGATTTCAGGTATTAATATTCTTCCTCTATTACAACACATTGAGCTTGTCTCTCGTTGAAATAGTCTAGCACGACAATGGGGACAGATTGTCAGTGAGTTTAGTTCAAAGCGTGTTTCAATGTGTGCTGGATAGAAATTTCTAGCGCAATTACGCTGAATATACGTCCTTGTGGTTGCATTATGTTCTTCATCGTCTTCTTCAGCACTATCACTTTCCATGTCATAACTATCATTGTTGATTGGTTCAATATCTGGGGTGAAGTATTCAGACATTTAGTGATTATTTAGAAGTACAAATACATAAATGAGTGAAGTCACAGAGATAGTTACTCGTGTGTACCGTGAGAGATTGTTCCAGGCCGGGTGGATATTGAACTTTCGCCTATTTCGAAAGTTGAACGCGCGTTCATAACATTAGATATCCCTCTCCATTAATCTTCACGAACATGTCGTTGTCCTCGTCTTCGGGTATTTTCGGCAGCACGTTGTTGAACTGTCATATTGCTTCGTCGTGTGCGACAATAATTGCAGTGCAATAAACGATTACGACTTTCTGGTAGTTGTGTGACAACAGAGAATTAAATTCACATGCATGAGATATTATGTCAAGGTCTATCTCATATTTGGGTAGGTAATACCTGGAGTCAGTAGATTTTGAAGGAGCTCCTGGCTTGCAATTGTTGGGGTTGTTGCCGGCGTTGAGAGCACATTTATTTGAGAAGTTGAATGCATGGTCACATCGTTGGTCGATGTTCTTTCTTGCGCTTCATGACAACTGCGTTGTGCATGTTTTCATTCATTTTCTTCAGCACATTGTTGTTCAGTCGTATTATTTCGTTGTACGCGAGTAGAATCACGCTGCAGTAAGCGGGTGCGACTATCTGGTAGTTGTACACATATTTCGTCAATGTATTGCATGCAATATATTATTTTCTTTTTTGGCTTAAAAATGTTTATAAAATTGGCCAGATAATACCTGGAGTTAGTAGATTTTGAAGCAGCTCTTGGCTCGCAATTGTTGGGGTTGTTGTCGGCGTTGAAAGCGCATTATTTTCATAAGTTGAATGCATTGTCACATTGTTGGGCGATGTTCTTTCTTGCGCTTCATGACAACTGCGTTGTGCGTGTTTTCGTTCATTTTCTTCAGCACGTTGTTGTTCAGTCGTATTACTTCGTTGTACGTGGGTACAATCGCGGTGTAGTAAGCGTGTGCGAGTATCTGGTAGTTGTACGCATATTTCATTAATGTATTGCTATCAAACATTATTTTGTATTGTGTTTAAAAATGTTTATAAAATTGGGCAGATAATACCTGGAGTCAGTAAATTTTGAAGTAATTCTTGACTTCCTGTTTCTTCCATTGTTTATAATGGTTTCTGATTGTTGAAGAGTAATAGCTGAAAAACAATTTACAGGAGTTTAAATGACATTCAACTCCCAGATAGTAGCAATATTGCATATAGGAACGCATGAAAATTGTAGAAGAGTAATGTTGTTCAATATATTCACATACTCATTTAGCGGCGTTAATAAAGTTCTGTCTCGAATATAGTTTTTATCGCCAACGTGCCACTCTAAATTTGAACCCTTGAATCACTGAATACTTATAAGATTAGCGTAAACGCGTCCTATAAAACTGAACGGAAACTGAGAACATGGATGTTGTATGTGCAAATGGATCTTGTTTGTTCGGTGATTCCTAACAAATGACGTTATAACTCGTGAGTTTAAAACGGCCAACACCGTACCAAATGGAGCCAAGCAATAGTTAAGTTGATCATGACATGAACACTTGCATAAACAACGTGCAGCAATTATATGGCATCAACAATCATGAAATATACATGAGGACTATAAAATGGAGACATTATGAAAATAATTGTTGGGGAACATAGCAAGTGAATGGATAACATAAACTGCAACTAAGCGAATTCATATCTCATTTTAAAACGAAGAAAACACTCATATCCTATTACAGCTAAGACTTTTTGGGGGGGTGTTTTATGTTGCAGGTCTTATTTTCCTTCCCATAGTAGAAATAATCAAATAGCTTGTAATCGAAACAACCGGAAAGCTGTAATCTTGGAAAAAGCTTTTGCAATTTAGAGTTCGATAAAGATCTGAAACCATTTTGGGGCTCCGCCTCCGCACTTCGCCTCGTGTCAATTGGGGGTTCCTCATTGCGATCGCGGTTTCTATTACTGGCAATCGCCGCATCCACCACTCCAGGGGAACGTGCAGAGTGAGTCAACTTGGTTCTTTCCATTTCGTGTTATTTCCAATTAAAGACTCCTCAATCATGGAAGGGTTTTAACGGAGAAGTGTGGCTTTCTCTGTTGGTTTCTTTCGGAAACCCTACTTAAGCAACTGCTTTTTCAGGCATTTGTATTGGTTTCCTAGTTGTTAGTATGGTTGTGTTTTGGGCCTAGATTGTGTACATGGAAATTGTGAAATTTGATATTCGTCATTCTATTTCGATATCACTGTGCTAACGCACCTATTTTTTTTTGGGCTTCACTTGTTGTTTTGTTCTTTGGATATGGGTGTTTGATTATGCTTTTATTGTTTAGGAAGGTTCATGGAGGAGCTTCTAGAGTTTTAGTTTTGTGTGTGAAAGTTCGATTTTCTTTTATGTTGGGATAGCGGTTAGTTGTTCCTAAGTTTATGCTCGAAGTATCATGTTTTGGTGGTAGCTTCAAGCATGTATTTCAATTTTGATATAAGATCAAGGAAGCATGTTCCTTAATGCACGTAAATATAAAACAACTCATTAGTGTCTCTCATTTGCGTTATACAAAATCTGCCACAAAACCTGAGATTGTTGGAGACAAATATAATCACAATTTAAATTTGTGGTGGAAAGTTTAAACAAAACATCAGATGTAGTTCAAAATAATACATTCGAGCATAAAAACAGAATCAAATGGCGTGCAAATAGGCTTACCTGAATCTTTTGGAAGTGTAAGCTTTCTTCTTTTGTCTAGTTATTCAATGCGAGAATCTCTTTGATTTTTGAACTGAAAGCATCACAAAATTTTATGAAGATTGTCTATTTTTATTCTATAGTTATTTAAGATCAGTATTTTATTTATAAGAGTACTGTGTAATTAATAGCTAGCTTATAGCCTCTTCTACTATTTACAATATTCATCACATCATACTATCATTTATAGCATAATCCAATTATATGTAATATAAAACATTGTTAATTGTATTGTTTTTTTTTTCAAATATATTTTTTGTATCTTAAAAGCAAAATTTTTCTCCTTCATACAAAATCCACCAATTCTCGTAGATATTTTACCAAAATTGATTGTATTATTTCTAATAATTTCTCCTCTGAACGCATGCTAATTGCTGCTCTATGTTCATGCACTGCTTGGCGTCAAAAAATAAAATGTCTCCACTTTCAAAGGGTCTACTCAAATTCATGGAATTTAATCTCAAGAATTGGAATTTAGTGTAATGCCAATTCTCATAAATATTGGAATTGAGTTGAATTTAGTTATGTTGTTCGGTTATAAGATAGAATCCACCATGGCTTTGGCCTGAAATTGTGCAGCTAGCTGATTGAAGAGGAAGAGGGAGGAATTGTGATGTGAAGCCTTTAGTAAGAACTGGAATTGTGCAACAGAGTTGCACTAAAATCATGATAATATGGAAAGTAAAATACAATGGTTGATATGTGACCATGCTGAAACATATAAAGAGGAGGTATGACCATGCCGGTGGTAATATGGAAAGTAAAATACAATGCTGAAACAAAAGTATGTAAAATCTTGTTTATTTAAAAGGGAAAAACATGATTGATATGAGACCTAGTGAAAAACTTAAGAGGATTACATATCCTGTATAACTTGTAATACTTTTGTTCCAGGCCAAAGCCATCACAAATTACACATCACATGCATTTCTCTTATGAAAACATTACACGAATTCACATTCCATAAAAAGGCATAACAATAGACTAAAAATGGTCTCATTCAAATGTACTATCAAAATATAAAACAATATTTAACACCTTGAATGAGACCATTTTTAGCACCAAGAAAACATTACAGCATGTGAGCAGCGAAAATAAAATTTTTCTCGTTATAGCATCGAAAATAATAGAAATGGCTAGGCATGATTTTGGTAGAAAGGGGTTTAGCTTGGTGGATTGCAGGGTTGTGAAGTACTATCAAAATGTACTATCAAAATATTGCATCTAAAACAATATTTAACACCTTGAATGAGACCATTTTTAGCACCAAGAAAACATTACAGCATGTGAGCATCTGGATTTGGGGCTGCGGCTTTTGGCGGAGAGGACAGTGGGATTTGGGATTGCAGGGTTGTGAAGGACTATCAAAATGTACTATCAAAATATTGCATCTAAAACAATATTTAACACCTTGAATGAGACCATTTTTAGCACCAAGAAAACATTACAGCATGTGAGCAGCGAAAATAAAATTGTTCTCGTTATAGCAGCGAAAATAAAATTATTCTCGGTTTAGCTTGGTGGATTGCAGGGTTGTGAAGGAATATTAGGTTACCTTTCTGAAGTAGTGTTGTATCTGGCTTCAGTTGTGATGGTTGGAAGTGTAGAGGGGCGTGTGAGCAGCAGGGGAGCTAAATCAGTGGCACCTGAAAAACAGTGGCACGTGAAAATGAGTGGCACGGGAAGGATGGAGCAACCGCGTTCATAACTGAAGAAAGCTTTCCCGCGAAAGGTTAAGAAGGATTGAGCAGAAGAAGTGTAGATTAGAATAGAAAACTGAAAGATCAGAGTAGTGAAGGCTAGATTGGATGTATTCCGGAGCCACAGAAAACTGAAGCCGAAGACTTACCGTGCAGTCGGAGTAATATCTAGGTTGAGCAGAAAAAGTCCGGCACCACCGTCCGACGGAGCAGGTTCGGCGGAGAAAGAAGTCCGGCACCACCGTTTGCGGGAAAACTTCTGAAGCGGGCGGCAGGGGGAAAGAAATCTGAACCGGCAGGAGGAAGAGCTCTGAAGCGGAAGGAGGAAGATTTTCGCCGGGGCATGGGAGAGGAGTTAAAGGCGAGGCGTGCGTTGCGGGAGATTAATGGCGAGGCGTGCCCTGCTGCTTTCGACGACATGATGGGAGAAAACAGGTCGGGCTGTGGCTTTCGGCGGAGAGGACAGCGGGATTTGGGGCTGCGGCTTTTGGCGGAGAGGACAGCGGGAATTGGGGCTGCGGCTTTTGGCAGAGAGGACAGCGGGCTGTTGATATTTTTATGAAGATTTAGGTATATGCTGCAATCGAACGGTGGTAACGATTTGAAGTGTATTGGATCCAATGGCTGAGATCAAAATATTGGTGTGATTGTTGAATGTGTATATTCATTTATATAATAAAGATATATCGACATCTTCTAACGTCTCCAAAATTCTGTTATGTAAACCTTCTTGATTTAATTCATATTGAAGCTACAAAACAAATTCTATCAAGTAATCCAGTCGACGTAACATTGAGTTCTTGTCGAAGTAACATCAAATTTTAACTATCAGTAAAATTTACTCTATAGTCGACGTTCTGTCGATATCATGTCAAAGCATGCGCTGATATAATCCTTTGTGTGTCATCGACTTATAAATGAACGTTCTATCTTTCTAAAAGCATGAAGTAGAAATAATTGAAATCCATGGATGTTATTTTCTAACATAAAAAACGAGCTTCTATGTATAAAATTAGAAGTGGTGGTGAAAAATAAGTTCCCTATTATAAGGAAAAGACATAAAAAATTCTTTAAATCTTAACCCCAGACACTTAAATCTATCGAACTTTAATTAATAAACGAATAGTAAGCAAAGAATAACTAAAATTCGCATATAAATTAACTCGAAACTAGATTTTTGGGAAGCAAAAAGGGTTAAGATAAGGTATATTCGAATTATTTTGTTACATAATTAACAAAACATTTTTTTTGATTTTTTAGGGATTTTATCATTTTTTTGTGTTTTAATTATTATCTTTTTAGGATTTTTAGATTTTTATCTTTTTAGGGTTTTTGGATTTTCAAATTTTTTTTTTAATTTTTTAGTGTATTTCGATAAGTAATTTATAAGAATGAGGAGAGAAAGAAGTGTTATTTATAAAGAAGAGTGGGGGGAAAGAGATCAATAATTTTTTGAGTAGTTTTTTAAAAAATGTACAAAGTAAAAAACTCGAAGGCGGCCCGCGAACAGACTCTTATTGAGGTGGTTGGTTCGATGAGTCGAACGCCGCGGGGAGGCAAAATGCGAGTTTTTATAAATAAGAAAAGGGGGGGGAGATTTTTTTTTGAAGTTTTATGAAAAATAAAAACAAGGAAAAAAAATTTTTAGGTTTTATTTTTTTTGTAATGTTTTTGTATTTTTATGCGTTTTTGTAAAATGCAGAAATAAAGAAATACGAAAACACCTCCATACTTAAACCCAACATTGTCCCCAATGTTGCAGTCTAAGTATGCGGAACAGATAATATACAAAATAGAATCAGTACAAAAATAAAAAGGGAGGGTAGGAGCTTCCCTTAGACGAGTCCGGGAGGCCCAGGTTGAAACCCTGCATTATTTAGAAGAAAAAGCAAAAAGATAACAGAAAAAACAAAAAAAAGAAACTCGGCCTAAAGTGTGCGGGCGGTAGGGAGCAAGTGCGTGGGCGACTCGAAGGTAGCTAAGGCCTTAGCGACATGAGTGCTATAGAAATGCGCTTCCCTATAGCGCACAAGAGTGAGAAGCGCGCCGAATCAAAAAAAATAAGTTAAATTAAAATAAACAAAATACATACATTTTTTTTTGTTTTTTTGTTTTTTTTTGTTTTAAATATATATATTGTTCTGTGTTTTAAGTAGATTTTTAGTTTTTAGTTTGGTTTTTTTTGTTTTTTTATTTTTTGAAGGAAATTATATTTTTTTTAAGTTTTTTATTTTTAGTTTGTTTTTTTTAGTTTTATATTTTTTTTTTCATAAAAATAAGGAAAAACAATTGTTTTCTTTTGTTAAGTTTTTTTTTTGTTTTTTAGTTTTTTTGTTTAGTTGTTTTTTTTAGTTTTATAGTTTTTTCAAATTTTTAGTTTTTAAGGTTTTTCAAAAATTTTTTTTTGTAAGTTTTTTTTTATTTTATTTTTGTTTTGTTTTATAATTTTGTAATAATAATTTGTTATATAGTTTTTAGTGTTATTATTATTATTATTATATTTTGGTGGCCATTTTTAATTTTTGTTATAATTATAGATATAAGTAAAATTAATAGATTTCCAGGGTTCAAAATAACGAAAACGACTTGTTCCCCGGCAACGGCGCCAAAAACTTGATGGTTAAAACTCCAAAATTTATTATGAAGCGCGGCGCCCCGGCGGGTTTTATTTAAGTAAAGCGGAAGTGGTTTTATTGTTTAGAAAACCGGGCGCGCGTATTTATTTATTTGGATATAAAACGGTTTAGATCAAGTTTTAACGAAAGGAGGCAAGTGCACCTATCGTGAGTAGTACAGGATATTCCGGGTGGAATATCGAGGTCGTATTGTTCTCGGGGTCGGTTCGATTATTTCTACTCTTCCCTGGAGGGGACTATTATTTTACCGATAATTATCTTTTCGGGATATTTTATATATAATAAAAATGCAGAAAAAGAAAATGAAAGCATAAAAAGAAAGCAATAAGGTGGTGCCGATGAAGAGCTTAGCTCGATGGCACCGGAAAAACAATTGAACTAAAATAGACTTTAAATAAAAAGAGCTCCTAAGTTTCTAATTAATTAAGGCGGAGACTTGGCCGTGGAGGTTCCACTAAAATGAGCTCACCTAGCTATAGGGCTATCGCTCACCTGAACGCTAAGACTATTCGACCGAACGTTAGTCCGACGAAGGTATTCCTCTTAACGCCCGCATTACGCTAAAAACCCCGCTATTGGGTGGGGAACCCAATCCGGTAGAGTTCGCGCGCCTCCTCTCTCGAGGGTTAGTGCGGAACTCTCTTTGCCAAGGGGTGATCTGTCCATACGCACGGCCTCTCGGCGAGCGTATGGAAAACGGAAATAGGGCCCACACATCGATATGTGGTCATACGCGTCGTTAACCCCGGGCAAACCTTAAGTACTTTTAATTAATTAGAAAAATACAACCTTTAATTATTTTAAGCTATTTTATCTGTCCCAATGCTCTTCGATACCGAGGGCTAAGAACAGTTAGCCACTCATCGGAATGGGGACGGCTTGTGGGAAAAGCAAAAAATAAAGCAGTAAAGAGAACAGTAAATGAAAGCAGTAAATGAAAGCAGGAAAATAAAGCAGAAAATTACAAGTCCTACTCAAACGAGTAGGACTGAAGAAAGCTGTAAATTGCGAGTCCCGGCGCAAATGCGTGGGCGGGAGAAAGAAAGCAGGTCCTACTCAAACGAGTAGGACTAAATAAATGCAACACACGCACACACTCGACATAAAGTAAAACTCACGCACACAAATTCTACTCAAATGAGTAGGAAAAATAAAGACCTGCCATTTAACTCGAATGAGTAGGCGGAAATAAAGAAAATTACAAACTCACGCACTCTACAGAAAGTAAAACACACGCACACACTCGACAGAATTGAAAATGAAGCAAAGCGCCATTTAACTCTTAACGAGTAGGCGAAAATAGATGCACAAGTACAAAAAATGTAAAAAACTAAGTTATCTAAAAATGAAAACAACTGCATTTCTACCGCTAGAATGCGGTAGAAATGCATAAAAAGTGAAAATAGAAATAGACGGAGCAAAAGTTTTTGCAAACAAAAATGAAAATGCAAGTGCTCGAAAAATAAAAATGAATACATTTCTACCGCTAAAATGCGGTAGAAATGATTAAAATGAAGACAGAAAAATAAAAGGAGCAAAAGTTTAAACGAAAAATCAAAGTGCACGAAAAATTAAAACAACTATATTATCATTCCTATAACTCCATAAAAATGCTAAAAAAGTGCAAATAAAGTAAAAAGGAAGAAAAGTTTTGCAACATAAAAGTTAAAATCTAGCTTGAAGAAAAATGAAAAACACTTTTTTTAAAAACGTTTTTACGGGTTTATAGGAATGCAAATAAAAAGCTATGAAAACTTAATCTAGACGAAACTAAGTAAAATAAAGAAAACAACAAAGTAAAACTTACACTCATACACTCACACACCCATTTAAAAGAAGAAAAATAAAGCTAAGTTAAAACAATAAAGAAAGATAAGATTGTATAGGGGAGATTTGCATTAATCCATTCCAAAGTAATATTGAGAGAAGAAAATAAAACACATTTTATTAAATAAAAGTACGAGTTACAAAGATACGAAAATAAAACTAAGGAGAGGGGGAGAAATATCCCTTACATAACCCTTGGAAGCATTTCGGCAGCACAACCCTATACAAAATGGAACCCAAAAGGGGAACAGGAACTCAAGCAGAACACTGGAATTTATAGACAAAAATTTACATGGGACACGCCCTTGGTCACGGGCGTGACAGGGGGCGTGTCAGTACTATTTGCGAAGGCGGCCGGCGATTTGACGGGAAAGTGGACTTCGGGCTGGACACGTGTCGGTCTCGTGTTGGTCACGCCACAGGTCACGGGCGTGACGCTGGGCGTGTCATGGAGGTGGATCTAGGTGCGGTGCGTCAAAATGTCGTCGCGCAGGTCTTGTCGGGCCAGCTGGAAAGGTCATGCCCCAGGTCACGGGCGTGACTCTGGGCGTGTCAGTTGGTGTCGACACTCGACGAATGTCGAGCGGAAAGTGTCGAGTTGAAAATCGTCGAGCGGGAAGAGGTGTCACGCCCTAGGTCACGGGCGTGACTGTAGGCGTGTCGAGGGGGTCGACGATCGTTGAGCTGAAAACGTCGAGCGGGTGGACACGGGCTTGGATCACACCCCGTGTCGGGTGACACGGGCGTGACCCCGGGCGTGTCAAGCTTTGCTTCTCAAAAAATTGCTGATTTCACGGTTTTTGACGTGTCACGCCCTGGTCACGGGCGTGACCAATGTGTCACGGGCGTGACATGGCATTTTTATGCAGATTTTGATTTTTTTTCCTGAAAAATAAAATAAAACAAGTTAGTATAATATTTACAAAAATAGGAGCATTTTATTGAATAAAAATAAGTAAAAAGGACAAAAATAAATGAAAACAACTAAATTAATGTACAGAAAAATAGGTATATTCGAATTATTTTGTTACATAATTAACAAAACATTTTTTTGATTTTTTAGGTGATGAATTGTAAATATACCTATTTTTCTGTACATTAATTTAGTTGTTTTCATTTATTTTTGTCCGTTTTACTTATTTTTATTCAATAAAATGCTCCTATTTTTGTAAATATTATACTAACTTGTTTTATTTTATCTTTCAGGAAAAAAAATCAAAATCTGCATAAAAATGCCATGTCACGCCCGTGACATATTGGTCACGCCCGTGACCAGGGCGTGACACGTCAAAAACCGTGAAATCAGCAATTTTTTGAGAAGCAAAGCTTGACACGCCCTGGGTCACGCCCGTGTCACCCGACACGGGGTGTGATCCAAGCTCGTGTCCACCCGCTCGACGTTTTCAGCTCAACGATCGTCGACCCCCTCGACACGCCTACAGTCACGCCCGTGACCTAGGGCGTGATACCTCTTCCCGCTCGATGATTTTCAACTCGATACTTTTCGCTCGACATTCGTCGAGTGTCGACACCAACTGACACGCCCAGAGTCACGCCCGTGACCTGGGGCGTGACCTTTCCAGCTGGCCCGACAAGACCTACGCGACGACTTTTTGACGCACCGCGCCCAGATCCACCTCCATGACACGCCCAGCGTCACGCCCGTGACCTGGGGCGTGACCAACACGAGACCGACACGTGTCCAGCCCGAAGTCCACTTTCCCATCAAATCGCCGGGCGCCTTCGCAAATAGTACTGACACGCCCCCTGTCACGCCCGTGACCAAGGGCGTGTCCCATGTAAATTTTTGTCTATAAATTCTAGTGTTCTGCTTGAGTTCCTGTTCGCCTTTTGGGTTCCATTTTGTATAGGGTTGTGCTGCCGAAATGCTTCCAAGGGTTATGTAAGGGATATTTCTCCCCCTCTCCTTAGTTTTATTTTCGTATCTTTGTAACTCGTACTTTTATTTAATAAAATGTGTTTTATTTTCTTCTCTCAATATGACTTTGGAATGGATTAATGCAAATCTCCCCTATACAATCTTATCTTTCTTTCTTGTTTTAACTTAGCTTTATTTTTCTTCTTTTAAATGGGTGTGTGAGTGTATGAGTGTAAGTTTTACTTTGTTGTTTTCTTTATTTTACTTAGTTTCATCTAGATTAAGTTTTCATAGCTTGTTATTTGCATTCCTATAAACCCTTAAAAACGTTTTTAAAAAAAGTGTTTTTCATTTTTCTTCAAGCTAGATTTTAACTTTTATGTTGCAAAACTTTTCTTCCTTTTTACTTTATTTGCACTTTTTTAGCATTTTTATGGAGTTATAGGAATGATAATATAGTTGTTTTAATTTTTCGTGCACTTTGATTTTTCGTTTAAACTTTTGCTCCTTTTATTTTTATGTCTTCATTTTAATCATTTCTACCGCATTGTAGCGGTAGAAAGGTATTCATTTTTATTTTTCGAGCACTTGCATTTTCATTTTTGTTTGCAAAAACTTTTGCTCCGTCTATTTTTATTTTCACTTTTTATGCATTTCTACCGCATTCTAGCGGTAGAAATGCAGTTGTTTTCATTTTTAGATAACTTAGTTTTTTAAATTTTTTGTACTTGTGCATCTATTTTCGCCTACTCATTAAGAGTTAAATGGCGCTTTGCTTAATTTTCAATTCTATCGAGTGTGTGCGTGTGTTTTACTTTCTGTAGAGTGCGTGAGTTTGTAATTTTCTTTATTTCCGCCTACTCATTCGAGTTAAATGGCAGGTCTTTATTTTCCCTACTCATTTGAGTAGAATTTGTGTGCGTGAGTTTTACTTTATGTCGAGTGTGTGCGTGTGTTGCATTTATTTAGTCCTACTCGTTTGATTAGGACCCGCTTTCTTTCTCCCGCCCACGCATTTGCGCCGGGACTCGCAATTTACAGCTTTCTTCAGTCCTACTCGTTTGAGTAGGACTTGTAATTTTCTGCTTTATTTTTCTGCTTTCATTTACTGCTTTCATTTACCGTTCTCTTTACTGCTTTATTTTCTGCTTTTCCCGCAAGTCGTCCCCATTACGATGAGTGGCTAACTGTTCTTAGCCCTCGGTATCGAAGAGCATTGAGACAGATAAAATAGCTTAAAATAATTAAAGGTCGTATTTTTCTAATTAATTAAAAGTACATAAGGTTTGCCCGGGGTTAACGACGCGTAGGACCACATATCGATGTGTGGGCCCTATTTCCGTTTTCCATACGCTCGCCGAGAGGCCGTGCGTATGGACAGATCACCCATTGGCAAAGAGAGTTCCGCACTAACACTCGAGAGAGGAGGCGCGCTAACTCTACCGGATTGGGTTCTCCACCCAATAGCGGGGTTCTTAGCATAATGCGGGCGTTAAGAGTAATCCTTCGTCGGACTAACGTTCGGTCGAATAGTCTTAGCGTTCAGGTGAGCGATAGCCCTATAGCTAGGTGAGCTCATTTTAGTGGAACCTCCACGGCCAAGTCTCCGCCTTAATTAATTAGAAACTTAGGAGCTCTTTTTATTTAAAGTCTATTTTAGTTCAATTGTTTTTCCGGTGCCATCGAGCTAAGCTCTTCATCGGCACCACCTTATTGCTTTCTTTTTATGCTTTCATTTTCTTTTTCTGCATTTGTATTATATATAAAATATCCCGACAAGATAATTATCGGTAAAATAATAGTCCCCTCCAGGGAAGAGTAGAAATAATCGAACCGACCCCGAGAACAATACGACCTCGATATTCCACACGGAATATCCTGTACTACTCACGAGAGGTGCACTTGCCTCCTTTCGTTAAAACTCGATCTAAACCATTTTATATCCAAATAAATAAATACGCGAGCCCCGTTTTCTAAACAATAAAACCACTTCTGCTTTACTTAAATAAAACCCACCGGGGCGCCGCGCTTCATAATAAATTTTGGAGTTTTAACCATCATCGACGTTCTGTCGATATCATGTCAAAGCATGCGCTGATATAATCCTTTGTGTGTCATCGACTTATAAAATTTAGTTGCTCTGACTTTTATTTGAAGTAGTGTCAAATTCTAGTTGAAGTTGTGTCGACATCCAATCGAAATTGCGTCGACTTCTACTCGATGCATGTTGGCAATTCAAGACTTTTCTCTTATATTTAACATATGTCCTTTATATCATTAACATCCTAGGACTTCTAATACAAAATTTACCCTCAATCTACATCATGGGTAATAAATCTAGAATGTAAAATCACTAAACATAATTTGTTAAACTAAATCATAAGGGGTTTTCCCAACAGTCTCCCCTATTCAATTTTTTACAAAACTTCAAAAGTGATTTTACAAATGTACAACATAAATTATACAAAATTTTGACTGAGCATGTAGTCATAATAGATAAAAATGAAAACTGACATAGACATAAGGTAACTGAATATATGTCATTTCCATAAAATTTCTTAAAAATACCAGAAAATCCTTTGGTGTTGATATACAATATTACTTCTTTTCCTTCTCAACAATAAAGGTTGAAAGAGCAATGTATAATGTCTTTGACATCTTTTTAACAAATTCAAAATGAAATCCTCTTGCTTTTTCTGGATGTCTTTGTATATGCTGGTAGACAATCAACCGCTTTTGAATTTCTGCTTCTACATTATGTGAAACAAAATTAAGTGCACATCCTTTGCTTAAGATGCTTATAGATAGTTCATTGATAGATTCCAATAGGTTTTCTGGAGAAGTATCTTTCTGCTTTTTTTAGGTACACATACTTTAGTGGTTGATGCTTTTACAAAGCTTACCATTCCTTGATTTACACTCTCATGAGGAATATATGTATCCTGATTATAACCCAATTCTGTTATTCTTTTCTGAGTATGTCCAATAGTGTCCACAATTTGAGAATTAGAATATTTCTTAGTAAATTCACTATAATTAAAGATTGTTTTTGGAAGTGTAATTGGTAAATCAGTCATTCTTCTTTTCCTTGAACCCTTAGCTTTTAGCTTTTCAATGAAAATCCTTTTCTTAACAGCTAGGTCATCTTCAGATACTTTGAACTCAACTTCATCTCTTTCTCTTATTTCTTCAAAAACTTTTTCTAGCTCACTAACTTTTGACATTCTCTGTCCTTATATATTTTTGATTAATTCTGATGATGGACTCTCCCCTGTATAGGAGCCATCTGTGTTAATGGAGCTGAAAGATTCTCTTCCTATATAGTAGACTTCTTAACCATCTATGATTCTGAAGTTAAAATAATATTATCCAATATCCTTATATTTGGAGTTGAACTCATATATTCCATTTTAATAGTTCATTTTCGAAACATCATCTTCGAATTATCTTTCTAAAATCTCTTTAATATTTGGAGCTCTATGTTCAAGCTTCCTTTCACAAATAGAGCCCAAGAAGCTGGAAGAGGCTATAAAAGACTCTTACTAGATTAGTGATATATAGGAAGAGCTAAACCAGTTCAAAAGGTGTAGAGTCTGGAAGCTGGTTCCCAGACTAAAGGGACATAATGTCATAGAAACAAAGTGGATCTACAGGAACAAGCTAGATGAGAATGACATTATTGTCAAAAACAAGGCCAGATTGGTGGCAAAAGGATACAAGCAAGAGGAAGGAATAGATTTTGACCAGACCTTTGCCCCAGTAGCAAGGCTGGAAGTAATAAGGTTATTCCTTGCTTTTGCTGCCTATCAAGGATTCAAAGTCTTCTAGATGGATGTGAAGTCATCATTCCTGAATAGAGATTTAAAAGAGGAAGTATATGTGAATCAGCCACCAGGTTTTGTAGATCCTCACTTTTCTAATTCTATTTATATGCTTAAGAAAGCTCTATATTGGTTGAAGCAAGCTCCTAGAGCATGACATGAAACATTGTGTACTTTCCTCATTGAAAACCAATTCTCAAGGGGGAAAATAGATAAGACCCTATTCCTAAGGAAATCTAAGGGCAAGGTCATCCTAGTCCAGATATATGTCGATGACATTATCTTTGGAACTACTTAAAAAACCTTTGCATGAAGTTTGCCAAACTTATGCAAGAGAAGTTCGAGATGAACAGCATAGGTGAGCTAAAATTCTTCTTGGGACTCCAAGTAAGACAGACTGATGATGGTTTGTCCATATCTAAGTCTAAGTTCACAAGAGAGTTTATTAAGAAATATGGTATGGAGAATGCCTCCACTATGAGAACTCCAATGGGGTCAAGTATGCCTGTAGGCAAAGATGAGGCAGGGAAACCTATTGATGAGTCTTTGTATAGAGGGATAATTGGCTCCCTTCTATACTTGACTGCTAGTAGGACTGACATCATGTATGCTACATGTGTTTGTGCTAGGTGTCAGGCATGCCATAAAGAATCTCATTATTCTACTACAAAGGGAATTTTAAGGTATCTTAACGGGACACTAGATCTTGGTGTGTGGTACCCTAGGAATAGAGATTTTGAGCTAACTGGATTTTCAAATGCAGATTTTGGAGGCTGCAAGGAAGACAGGAAAAGTACCACTGGTACATGTCGATTCCTAGGTGGAAGACTGGTGTCATGGAGCAGCAAGAAGCAGACTAGTATTGCTATCTCCACTGTAGAGTTAGAGTACATTGCAACAGTTAGCTGTTGTGCTCAATTGCTATTGATACAACATTGACTTGAAGACTATAACATTAAGATAAGTAGAACTCCTCTATATTGTGATTCTACAAGTGCAATTTCAATTGCTAGGAATCTTGTTTCATATTACAAGACTAAGCACATAAAAATTAAGTATCATTTTATCAGGGAGCATGGTGAGAAAGAAGATATTTTCTTAGAGTTTGTCTCCACTGACAAGAAAGTGGCTGATATCTTCACTAAGTCACTAGATGAAGCCATGTTCAACGCCTTAAAAATTAATTTGGGTATGTTGAACTTAGAATAGCTTTAGAGACTCCCTGAAGTATTATGCTTGGTACAGGTTTGTTCTTTTTCCAGGTGCTGCAGACCTAGTGGAAAGCAAAATGAGAGAAAATGCTTCTTCTCAAGTGGTATCACCAGCTGCAGGACTAGAGACTTTCAAGTAGTCTTTTCAAGTGGTGTAGAGAATTACCAATGATACTGAATTTTATGTGTTGTCAAGTGGTATCAAGTGGTATCAAGTGATATACAATTCAGCCCTGTCTAAGGGTCATGTTGGTAGCTACAAACCTGGCTTCATCTACATCAGCTAGGGGGATAACACAGGGGAGAAAAAGACTCGATGCTCACTCCTCACTATTTGAAGAGGTCAGAAGGGGGAGAGATAGAGGTCATGTTTACCTTTAGTTGATCAAAGTTCAAGGGGGAGAGATAGAAGATGTATATTAGAATGGATCATGCTCCTTCATGGCAGAAACATAAGGGGAGAAATTCATGGGGAGACAAGGTTGATCAAGTAAGAGAGGATCAAGCTAAGAGGTAATCCTCTAAGGTGTAACTCACCCTGCAGCAATCCAGGGGGAGTAGGTAAAATTCATTTCACTAAATTTAATATGAATATGCTTTTATTGCATATGTAATGTGTATCTCATTGACTAAGGTAATTGATCAGTGGTTTTGACATCTTCAAATAGGGGTAGATTGTTGGGTCCATTGATCCCAATGGCCGTGATTTGATGATATAAAACATGTTAATTGTTGAAATTTGTGAAGTGAAAGTGGGTGATGGGCAGGTCGGGCGGTCTCGGCAGTCTGAGCCGTTTGAGTCCGCGGCCTGGGCGGACTAATGGTTGCGTCCTAAGTGTCCTGGATTGGTTCGACTTGGTGGCTTGGCTGTTCTTGTGGAGCGTCCTGTGCGGCCTGGTGTGTGGCCTGGGCGAACTGGTGTACGACCTAGATGGTGTATGTCCATGGAAGTCAGCGGCTTGGGCATCTAGTGGAGCGGCCTGAGCGATCTGTGTTTGGCGGTCTGCTAGCGGTGCTCAGCTTGATTTGCGACCTTGCAGTTAGCAGTTCTTGGGGTAACCAGGCGGATTGGAAGTTGTATCCGCAGAGTTGTAGTGAACTGTGTTTGGAGATCGGCATTGGCCCTTGCCGAGCTCTCCGGTGATGCAGTGGGTGTTAGCCTCATTCTTTGTGGCAGACTGTCCTGATGATTGGCGGTCTGGGTCTTCTATATCCACCGTGCTCGCGCTAGTTTCTTGATGAGCTGCTGGACTTGGTAATTTTTTGTGACAAGTCCATGGTGTTCACAGTGTCTGCAGAGTCCGCTGTTGACCGGGTGGACTGTCTGTTGGTCATGGACTCGTGGCAGGCTGTTGCGTTGTTGTCGAGCTGTGCGGACTGTCGCTTTGTCCGCGTACAGTGTGCGGACTGATGCAGCATGGGTTACGGCTGTGTCCGCGTGCTGTGTTGAGTTGTAGACTGATGCAATATGGGTTATGCTTGTTTCCGCATGCTGTATTGAGTGGCAGACTGGCACTATGCTTGCGTTGGGTGGACTGGCACTGTACTTTTGTTGTGCGGGCTAGTATTGTGTCCGCAAGGTGGCAGACTGAGTTTGACCTGGCGCCTGGCGGATTGAAGTCTGGCCAAGTCCTTGCGGACTTGGTGGAATGGGTTGTGTTAGCGTGCAGGCTGGGGTGGTGACTCTATTCACTAGTGTGGTGACCACACTCCTCACCTCACCTACAAATAACCCCCCCCCCCCCCCGACACATCTACAGTAACTGAGTGAACAGTAAGTTGAGTCTTGGTTAATTGTTGCGGTCTGGATTTTCCTGTCCGCGCGGGTTAAGTAGAGAACTGTTTGCTGTTTGCAGGTTGTACAGCTAACACTGAGAAGCCAGGAGTTTGGCTTTGACTTCAGTCAGCATCAGTGAAGTTTGTTGTCTCATCAGGTCACATCTGAGGCTTGTCAGTTTCTCTACTTCAGTTTTCCAAGTTCAATAACCTGTATGCCGGACTCAGGCGGATCGACTGTCTGTTCTTCAGTTCAGCAGTAGCATGTAGCAGTCAGCGAATAACAGCGTTTCCGTACGACCTCGCTGTCTCGGCGGACTCCGTGTTCTATTCGTCTTCTAGCAGCAGCAGCAGTTCGGGCGGCCTCTGCGACTTCGGCAGACTGGGCAGTCTCGGCGGTCTCTAGTGTTGTCCGCTCGAATTATTTTACTTGTAATATTTTCTATGTTCCTATATACTGGCGAAATCATGTCTCGCCATGTATACCTCGCTCTGTAAAGAATAAATAAATATATGATCTGCTTGCCCATGTGATTGCTTTTGGTTGTTGAGCTTGCTTTCCTGGTTTTCTGCATGATTAAGGTGTGATCTTGATTGTTCTGAGGATATTAATTTGGCATTAGACTATCTTGTTGACCACTTTGAGAAAATTCAACATGGTATCAGATCCAGGTTCAGTAGCTTGAGCGGTGATCAACTTGTGTTGTTGCTATGTGCTTCTGAAAGCTTAACCAAGGTTGCTGCAATGGAAGGGAACTATGCAAGAGTTCTGGGTATTGAACTCTTGACCACGACTAACTTTAAGAAGTGGAAGTCGTGTATGAAGAGTTTTCTTCTAGGCGAGGAGCTATGGGAGGTCGTCGGTGGAGACGACAGGCAGGAAGTTACAGCTGCTTTTGGGACTGCTGAGCAGGTGAGAGTCTGGAGGAAAACTAACACAAAGGATGAGTTTACCCTCAAGAGGGCTATTTCACCGGAGCTGTTTGATCACATTATTGGATGTGAGTAGGATGCTGATATTTGGACAACTATTGATGTGTTGTTCAACAGGAAGAATGTGTCAAGGCTACAGTTCCTAGAGAATGAGTTAGCTAGGACAACTCATGGAGACCTGACCATCTCGAAGTTCTTTCTGAAGATGAAGAGCCTGTGTGCTGAGATATTTGCGCTTGATCCTGATGCCTATCTCTGCGGCCAAGTTGAAAAGGCACATTATCCGCGGCTTGCGAAAGGAGTATGTTGCCTTTGTAACTTCTGCTCAAGGTTGGGCAATCCAGCCATCTCTGCTGGAGCTTGAGAACCTACTTGCTTTGGAGGAAAGTTTGGTCAGACAGATGGCAGGTGTGACTATCTCTAAAGGAGGTAGTGAAGCGCTGTTCACTGGCAAGAAGAAGAAGAAGAGATGGGAAGGGAAGAAGAAGAAAACTGCTGCTGAAAATGAGCCTTCAGCTTCTAATCAGTTAGAGAGGAGTGCTGCTCCTAAGAAGGATTGGAAAAAGAACTTGAAGTGCTGCAGGTTTCATCAATGGGGACACTTTAAGCGTGACAGCAATGTAAAACTGCAGCATGGACATGCTGTAGGTAAGGAGGAAGCTTGTTTGAGTACTGAAGAAGATGTATGGGGTAGAGATTTCATGACGGGCACTTGTGTCCGTGCTATGACCACTGTCGACTTCAACGATGAGTGGATCGTGGACTTCGGGTGTGGTCATCACCTCACCGGAGACAAGTCGAAGTTATCTTCACTACAATCTTACTCAGGTAACGAAGTTATCATTACTGCTGATAATACCGTTTATGCAGTAGAGAACTAGGGGGTCATGTCCTTGGGTAGTGATAAGGGGTCACTCACATTAAGAAGTGTGTATCATGTGTTGGGCATGAAGAAGAACCTCTTATCTATGACCAATGCGGTAGACGCATGTTTTCACGTTATGTTTGGGCCAACAGAAGTGAAGTTCCTTCGCAACGTATCGGCGGTAAAAGAAGATGTTGCTCACATTGGGAGGAGAGTTAAGAACTTGTTTGTTCTTGCAACAGACTCTTACATTGATCAGATGAGGGCTAATGATAGCGCTGCTATATGGCACGAGAGGCTGAGGCATTAGGAATGGATAAGTTTAAAACTATGGCAAACAGGAGCCTTGTGAGAGGCTTGCCTAAGCTATCTTCCATTTGGACATGGTCACGTTTGCGCGGGGTGTCAGTACGGTAGGGCTCATCGCCTTCAATTTGATAAGTCACAAACGAGGATCAAGAGACCATTGGAGTGTATCTATGGTGACTTGACGGGACCAACCGTCACTGCTAGCCTTGTTGAGAGCAGATACATGTTCGTTCTGATTGATGACTACTCAAGATACACTTGGGTATATTTCTTGGAGAAGTCAGAAGCTTTCCAGTTATTTGTGGAGTTCAAGGAGCTAGTGGAGGGCCAGCTTGGCTTGTGGATCGAGAAGTTTAGATCAGACAATGGTGGTGAATTTGTCTCCTCCGAGTTTCTAACTTCTATAGGAAGCATGAGATCCAAAGAGAGCTTACTTGTGCTCATACTCCATAATAAAATGGAGTAGCGGAGCGGAAGATCCGTCATCTGATGGAAACCTGCAAGTGTTGGCTTCATGCGAAAGACATTCCTAGGTCCTTCTAGCAGAGGGGATGTCTTGTGCTTCCTATGTCATCAATCGAATATCGCTTAGTCCGATCAACAAGAAGACTCCTTTTGAGATGTTGCTGAAGGAGAAGCCAAGATTGGAAAACCTTCGGGTTTTTGGATCAACTAGCTATGTGCATGTCCCGGATGCTTCAAGGACAAAGCTTGATGCAAAGGCAAGGAAGCTTATCTTTATACGATATGATGAGCGGAAGAAGGGATGGAAATGCATGGATCCTGTGATGAAGAAGTTTGTTGTATCAAGAGTCGTGGTCTTTGATGAACTAATATTGTATAGAGGAGGCTCAGTTGAGCTACCAGAGAGCAAGGTTGATGAAGAGTAGAAGGTGGTTGCTAAAGTTTTGGAAGAGGAGCTTGTTGTATAACCAACAGATCATATTGCTTCAAGCTCTGAGGCAGAGGCTTCTGGTTCAGGAAGCAGGGGGAGCACTGCTCAAAGTATGCTCGGGAATGGAGCTCAGCCTGAAGAAGCAACGGAGGTTGTGAGCAAGGAGCAGACCCTTCAGAGATCAAAGAGTGTTGTTAAGCCACCAGCTCGATACTGTGATGGGAATGTAGTGAGTTTTGTCTCCTGCTTCTTTGCAGGTCCTCTAGATGAGCGAGAGCCTACAAACTTCAATGAGTCCACTAGAGTCAAGGAGTGGGAAGGTGCCATGAAGGAGGATATTGCTGCTCGCAAGAAGAATGAAACCTGGGACGTTGTGCCCAAGGTTAATGGAATTACTCCAGTGACTTGTAAGTGGGTGTACAAGTTGAAGAAGAAGGCTGATGGGAGCATTGATAGATACAAAGCTTGCCTTGTTGCTCGATGATTCTCACAATAGTATGTAGAGGACTACGAGGAGACATTTACTCTAGTTGAAAAGATGACTTCGGTTCGGTTGGTGATCGCTTTGGCAGCTTGACAGGGATGGAGAATGTGGCAGCTTGATGTGAAGAATGCTTTTCTTTACGGAGAGATTGATAAGGACATCTTCATGGATCTGCTGCTTGGATTTGTTTCTGAAGTTCATCCGGACTATGTCTGCAAACTCAGGAAAGCTCTCTATGGGTTGAAGCAAGCTCCATGTGCTTGGTATGAGAAGATAGCAGAATACCTTCAATTCTGTGGATATCTTACTTCCAACTCGGATTCAAGCTTGTTCATCAAGAAGAAGGGGGAGCTTCAAGTCTTGGTCATGTTATATGTTGATGATATGATCATCACAGGGAACTCAGAGGAGGAGTTGGCTAGGCTCAGGGCTGAGCTAGCTATTCGCTTTGAGATGAAAGACTTGGGAGAGCTTTATCACTTTCTTAGTCTTGAAGTGGAGAGGAAGGAGAGCGGGATACTCATTTTCCAGAAAGGATATGCGGATCGCATTGTGAATTGATTTGGTATGGACAAAGGAAAGAGTTGTTCTACTCCTCTGGATATTGGTCTGAAACTTCGACGAGATAAAGGAAGGATTTTTCCTGATCCCTTGGTGTTCAGAGCTCTAGTGAGGATCTTGATCTACTTAACGATTAGAAGGCTAGACATTGCTTACGTTGTTGGCCGAGTAAGTCAGTTTATGGCTGAACCAAGGAAGTCTCATCTGGTGGCGGCAAAGAACATTTTTAAGTATGTCAAGGCGACTTCTGATGTGGGACTCCCCGGTAGAAGGGACACGGGCTTTTCTTTGCTTGGATACACGGATGTGGATTATTGTGGTGACTCAGATGATCGAAGATCAACTTCGGGTTATGTTTTCTGTTGGAACACCCTATTACTGATTTGGGCAAGGATCACTGTCCTTAGGAAAATTGTTTTGACCTCCTTATATAGTTTTTAAGGTCAATTAGATTGAGTCTAAGGGTTAGAATTTAGGCCTGAAAGCTGCCCCCAAGACCCTCAGATCAGATATTCAAATTCAGGAGACTAAGTAATTTTCGTCGAGCTCAGGTCGATGAATTGTCGAACACAGTTCGACTATCTCTAATCTCAATTCAACGAGTCGTCGAACGCCGTTCGACGATCTTCGAGCTCAGATCGACGTTTCTTTCTCTAGCTGTTTTCCCAGTCTCTGAGCTCAGGTCGACGATATTTGAGCTGAGATCGACGATTTCTATTTCCCGTCAAGTTCCAGTCTCTGATCTCAGGTCGACGATAGTTGAGCTCAGGTCGACGATTTTCTGGAGAGATCGACGATTCTCAAGATTCAAATTCAGATAGTTACGGAATTCTATCTTATTTATTCCGAGCATTTATTTCAAGGATCTTGCAGCCGTTTCAATTAATCTGGAGCAAGTTTCAAGGGAAATTTAAACGAATGTTTTCTAGGACTTTCCTCCAGAGACAAAATTCATTTAAGGAAGTCATTAATGAGTGGCTAATGGTTATCTTAGAGACAGAGAATCAATTCATTCTTTTCAGATCTAAGGAATAAAAGAGGATTTTATTCTGCTACTCCAATAGTTGCACACAGAAAGAGAACAGTCACTGACAGACACACAGACAGAATTCATTCAGAACACACACCACTGAAGGAGATCAACATACAGAAAAGAAGATTTTCTAGATCTCTTTTGACTCAAGTGTTCAGAGGCTTCATCCATCAAGACTCCAGACACTATACATCCCAGCAACTCCTGGAATCATCCTTTGCTGGAGATCTCATCTACTGAAGGCCTATCACCCTATTACAAAGCTTCTTTTCCTGAACCACTTCCAGATCTCATGGGGATCATTGACAACATCATCCACTAGTCTTCTCTCTGATTGTTGACAGAGAAGAACATCTCACCTCTTTCTTTTTCTGCTGTAAAAGGGTTTCTCAAAACTCCCTTCAAAAGTTTTGTGCTGGTTTCTGAGATCTTGTCAAAACTCAGTGGTGGTAAAATACCTGATTAAAAAATCTAGTTTGGTTTTAGAGCACCTTATCAAAAGCTCATTGGTGCCCAGGACACCTGATCAACTCATCCTGCAGTGGATTCCTACCTAGGGTGGTATAAGAGTGGATGTACCCAGATTGGTTGCTATATTTTGTTTGCTGTGTGCTGTGTTTTTATTTCTTGCTTTCATAATTTTTATTTTCTGCAAGCACCTTACACATATATTTAAATTAAGTATTCCACTGCAAAATAATTTTTTAACTTGAAAATTATTTTAATATACTCTATTCACCCCCCCTAGAGTTAAGGTAGATCTTATCCCCACTTTCATTTTCACTTATGGATCAGCATGCATCTCGTGGTGTAGCAAGAAGCAGTACTCAGTGTCTATGTCTACTACGGAAGCAGAGTACAAGGCTTCGGCCTTTGCTGCTCGAGAAGCCATCTGGTTGAGGAGGCTTGTAGTGGATGTTCATGAGGAAGTGCAAGGTCTTACTTTACTCTGAGGTGACAATGAGAGTGCTCTCAAACTGGTGAACAACACAGTGTGTCATGCAAGAACCAAGAATATTGAGATCGAGCATCACTTCATAAGGGAGGAGTTTGAATGATCTCTTATGGTCGGACATGTTTGGAGTGAAGATAATCTTGCTGATATCTTCATGAAGCCACTGTTGAAGGGGTTATTTCAACGGTTACGAGGTTTTTTGGGCTTGATCACCACTTCTCACTTCAAGGGCAAGTGTTGAAATTTGTGAAGTGAAAGTGGCTGATGGGCAGGCTGGGCGGTCTGGGCGGTCTGACCGGTCTGAGCCTGCGGCCTGGGAAGACTAATGGTTATGGCTTGGATGACCTAGCTTGGTTGGACTTGGTGGCATGGATGTTCTTGTGGAGTGGTCTATGCGGCTTGGTGTGCGGCCTGGATGGTGTATGACCATGTAAGTCAGCGGCTTGGGCAACTGGTGGAGCGGCCTGAGCGGACTGTGTTTGGCTGTCTGTTAGCGTTGCTCAGCTAGATCTGCGGCCTTGCAGTTAGCCAGTTCTTGGGGTAACCAGGCGGATTGGAAGTTGTATCAGCAGAGTTGTAGCGGACTGTGTTTGTAGATTGGCTTTGGCCCTTGCCGAGCTCTCCGGTGATGCAGTGGGTGTTGGCCTCATTCTTTTGGCAGAATATCCTGATGATTGGCGGTCTGGGTATTCTGTGTCTGTCGTGCTTGCTCTAGTTGATTGATGTGCTGCTAGACTTGGTCATTTTCTATGACAAGTCCATGGTGTTTGTAGTGTCCGCAGAGTCCGCTGTTGACCGGGCGGACTGCCTTTTGGTAGTGGATTCGTGGCGGGATGTGGCGTTGTTGTCGAGCTGTGTGAACTGCTGATTTGTACGCTTACAGTGCGCGGATTGATGCAGTATGGGTTATGGTTGTGTCAGCGTGCTGTGTTGAGTTGCGGACAGATGCAGCATGCATTGTGCCTGTGTCCGCGTGCTGTATTGAGTGGCGGACTGGGGCTATGCTTGCGTTGGGCGGACTGGCGCTGTGCTTGTGTTGTGCGGGCTGACATTGTGTCTACATGGTGGCAGACTGAATTTGACCTGGCTCCTGGCTGATTTAAGTTTGGCCAAGTCCTTGCGGACTTGACGGACTAGGTTGTGTTAGCGCACGGACTGGGGCGGTGACTCTTTTCACTATGGTGGTGACCACACTCCTCACCTCGCCTATAAATAGACACCCCAACATATCTATAGTAACTGAGTGAACACTAACTTGAGTCTGGGTTAATTATTATGGTCTGGATTTTCCTGTCCGTGCCGGTTGAGTAGAGAATTGCTTGCTATTTGCAGGTTGCGCGGCTAACACTGAGGAGCCAGGAGTTTGGCATTGACAGCGGTCAACATCAGTGAAGTTTGCGGTTTCAATCGGCGGTCTCAGCAGGTCGCTTATGTGGCTTGTCAGTTTCTCTACTTTAGTTTTGCAAGTTTAATAACCTGTCGGCCGGACTCGGGTGGATAGGCGGTCTGTTCTTCAGTTCAGTTGCATCTTGTAGCAGTCAGCGAATAACGGCATGTCCACGCGACCTCGCGGTCTCAGCAGACTTCATGTTTTATTCGTCTTCTAGCAGCAGCAGCAGCAGTTAGGGCAGCCTCAGCTACTTCGGCGGACTGGGCGGTCTCGGTGGTCTCCAGTACTGTCCGCTCGAATTGTTTTACTTGTAATTTTTCTGTGTTCCTGTGTACTAGCAAAATCATGTCTCGCCATATATACCTCGCTCTGTAAAGAAGAAATAAATATATGATCTGCTTGCCCCTGTGATTGCTTTTGGTTGTTGAGCTTGCTTTCCTGGTTTTCCGCATGATCAAGGTGTAATCTTCATAGTTCTGAGGATATTAATTTGGCATTAGACTATCTCGTTGACCACTTTGAGAAAATTCAAAATCAATGAGATAGACATATTTGTATTTGATGTATGGTTAAGTTCATGTATATAGGTCAGTCTTTGTCATAATGATTGGATAATTAGTTCAAGAGACAATGGCTGGTGGACTAAAGATGGAGATAGAAACTCAGAAAACTACCTATTTCCAAAAGCATTGAGTGAGGCAAGCTCACTCAATGTCATTCAGCTAATAGTGCTGAGAGAAGGCAAGCAGTCAAAACTAATAGTATTGTACAGGAAGAAATCAGGCTATGTCTAGAAGCATTGAGTGAGCTAAACTCACTCAATGCCATACTGCTAGAAGCGTTGTGTCTAGAAGTATTGAGTGAGCTAAACTCACTCAACGCCATACAGATAGATGCGTTGAGTCAAGGTTATGCTGTCATAGCATTACTATGAAGAATCCAGAAAATCGACTAAGTCAAGAAGCGTTGAGTGAAGCTTCATCACTCAATGTCATGCTGAGTCTGTCAATGCTAAACTTCAGCAAGAAGGCAAGATTGTAGAAAATCGACTAAGTGCAGATGCATTGAGTGAAGTTTATACACTCAACGCTCTCAACGCCATCAGGCAGATAGTTGAAGAATATGGCTAAAAGAAAAAACGTTGAGTTAGGGATATACACTCAATGCTCTCATTGCCTAGCAGAGCAGAAATTTCTAAGTCCAGAATCACTAAGTATACCATTTGTTGAGCTGAGTTTAGCTTTCGTCGATCGGAGTTCAGAGTTCGTCGATCTCAGCTTTTACCTATAAGAAGGACTCAACTATCAGAATCGTCGACCGGAGTTCAGATTTCGTCAAACTCAGATTTCACCTAAAGAAAGAACTGGGCTGAGAGAATTCGTTGTTCTCAGCTTCACTGTTTCGTCAAGCTAAGCTCAGGTTTCATCGAACTGAGCTCTAAGTTCACCGACCTCAGCATTCACCTAAAGAAAGAACTGATCTGAGAGAATTTGTTGATCTTAGCTTCACTATTTCATCAAGCTGAGCTTAGATTTCGTCGAGCTGAGCTTGAAGTTCGTTGAACGCAGGATTTCAGAAAAGTAAGTTGATTTTGGCTAAGTACAGAATGATGCTGTCTCAGCAAAGTCAATAGGTCAACAAAGTTTAGATTCGATGCAAATCGACATTAATGTTGTCGTCAGTCTACAGTGGATCTCAGTTAATAAAGCTGATGTCTTAACCACTGTTAAAACTGAGACACATGTCGATCATCTCGCCAATGTGACGGGATTATAAATAGTAGAAGAGATCGAGATCTAAGGATGATAATTGGATTAATTTCTGATTAACTTTCAAAAATGAGAAGCGAAGTTCATCATCATCATGTGCCATTGTTGCAGAAGCCAAGAACCTAAAGATCAAATCTGAAGGGCTTTTGAGTTTGATGGTGCAATCAACATCCACTCCAGCAGGTTCAGAGTAATCCTCTAAGAGAGATGAAGTAGTCTAGGCGTGCCCTAGCTGAAATTATCTTCTCGATCCAATCCGAGCCAGAATCTGAAGATCAATTCACTGGATCAAAGAAGAAGGAAGGGCTGAAATCTGCTCAGTCCAGATCGAGAGATATTCCTAAAGAAGAAGCAGCAGATTCATCTGCTAGTTGATTCCAGAATAAGCCTAACATCATTTCAAGATCGCCGTATCATCTTGTTACTGTGAATACGAAGTTAGGGCCGACATCTACTCGGTCCAGGTAGACAGGCATAGAGAATTTTCTCTGGTGTCTGTAATTCATTGTCTTGAATATTTCTATGTAAGATTCATTTTGAATTTGAGTGGTAACTCTAAGGCCTGAGTTGTAAGCCTGTGTTATAAAGGCTGAGGTATGACATGAGTTGACTGAGTTATACATGTGTCGATTCACAATGAGGTAGGGCAGGAGTTGCCTGAGTTGTAGGAGTGTGGAGTCACTATGAGATAAAGTTCTTGGGAAGAACTTGAGTTGTAGGATCTTGGTGATCTGAGTGGTAGGGCTTGCGCCTGAGTTGTAGGAGCCGGTTGGGCTTTGAGCTATAAGATCCGAGGATCTAAGAAAGATAGAAGGAAGTTTGGCAAAATCTAATATACTGCTAGATAGGAGAAGGGGGAAAGTGGATGTACCCATCAATTGGGGAACCACTATAAATCTCTGTGTACTGTGCTGGTATTGATTCTAATAAGATTGTTATGCTATGATTTTAATCGATAAGTTGCCTAAGTTTTTTTATTGGACATATTCCTCCCCCCCCCACCCCTCTAGGTGATTAGTTGTTCTTGAAATCAAGACTTTCAAGTGGTATCAGAGGGAGGTTGCTCATGAAAGACTTAACAGTCTGAGTTGATCTCTAGGGGCAGCTATTAGAACGCAAAAATGGGTTCAAGTGAGAATTATAAAGAAATTGGATCCATGAAACTTCCTCTTTGTAGGAAGGAGACCATTGGCATCTGGAAGGAAAGGGTCAGACTTTTCATGAAAGCATCTGATCCTAGGATATACATCATAGTACAAGAAGGACCCTTCATACCAATGAAGACATCAGTCCTTGATGTAAATCTAAAGACTCCAAAACAGTATTCTGAGATGACTAAAGATGAAATCATCATAGCTACATTGGATAATAGGGCACAAAACATTATTGTTAGTGTCATTGATGACTCAACCTTCCAAAACCTAGTCCACTACAAGACATCTAAGGAGATGTGAGACATACTAGTTGTCTACATGGAGGGGACTGAAGAAGTGAGGGAGGAAAAGAAGTCAATGCTCAGTCAATAGTATGAAAACTTCAGCCAGGATAAGTCAGATGGCATTGCTAAGTGCTATGAGAAGTTTTTCAGAATTGTGAATGAGCTGATGACATATGACAGAGTCTTCATCACTTATGAATTGAGTGACAAGTACCTCAGATATTTAACTAAAGACTGGTACCAAAAAATCTGTGCCATCAGAGAAGTGGCCAGACTTGAAGACACTCCACCACCAACCCTGTTTTGAAAGTTGTTGTCTTATAAAATGCATCTGACTGCTAGAAAGGAGGATGAATAAATCAGCAGGCCTATAGTCAAAGACAAGTTAGTGGCCTTCAAAGTTGAAGCCATATGGAAAAGCAGGAAAAAGATTCCTTCTCCACTAAGGAGAGTTGCTGATTCTGAGTCAGAAAGCTCAGAAACAAGCACATCAGACTGCCACATTTCTGATGAAGACTTTTGTTGCATTCTCTAGGCAATTTCAAAAATTTATGAAGAATAAGCACTGGAGAAGCAGACCATCCTCTTCTTCTTATCCCAAGGAAGATTACTACAAGGGCACGAAGAAATCCTCTAAAGAGGACAGGTATGGCTCTAAACCATGTAAACATACTTCTTCTAAAGTGGTGTGTTATTGTTGCAGTAAGTCAGGGCATGTCATAGCCGTATGCCCTGTCAAAATAAAGTATGCTGGTGGAAAGAAGGAACATAAGCAGAAGTAAAAGAAGGAGAAGTCCTTTATTGCGAAGAAGCAAAAGAGCTGGACTGACTCCTCATCATCAGAGTCAGAAGAGGTAGATGAAGTTGAAGCCTACATTGGGCTATTTACTGCTGAAGAAGAATCTATAGAAGCAGACTTCTTAGAGATGTTGGCTGCAATCACTGGAGAAGCTGATGATGCTGCCAGATTTGAAGGAGAAGAAGTCAGCCATTGCTAAAAATGTTTTAGTTGTCTTTCCTAAATCACCTAGAGTGGGGGTGAATAGGTGAGTTGTGCGTTTTTTTGCGGAATAAAAAATTAACGAGCGATGCACAAAAAATTAACCAAGCAATCACAGACGACAACAAGAATTATAGTGGTTCCCCAACCTTGGGTACATCCACTTTCCACTCACCGATCTAGCAATGCACTAGACTCGGCTACTCCACTAATCTCCGATTGAAAACAATCCTACACCTCGGAACAATGTTCCTACAACTCGATCCCAAAAACTAGATCTACACTCGGAAGATAAAACTTCCTACAAGAACTTGGAGAACAAAGCTCCTACCACTCAGAGAAAGATCTCCTAGAAGAATAGATTGAAATAAACAAATACAAACAATGATTTTATCTCAGATCTTGAAAAATTCTGCCTGTTCTTCTTCCTTGAACTCTGCGGCTTTAAAAGAAATGGTTGAAGAAGAATCAGAAATATCTCTGGATCTCAAATTGTCTAGACTCAGCAAGATCAAGTAATGGATCTGTATATTGAGGAATGACTTGATCTCTGAATCAACTTCTCTGAATCGATCTGGATCGGAAGTAAGTCGGCAAGAATGGCGATGAAGAGTGGCACTTCCGATTATGGAAAGAAAATTAGGGATTCAGAAAAACTTAGAATATCTTATGGCAGCTTATTATTCTTCTTCTTAGGGTTGGTCGAAATTGACAAGACCTTTTATAGGGCTTGCCTAACGATCATAATCGCAATTAATGACATCCACATGGACCAATCACGCGCCAATGACATTTGAAATTCATGACAGTCTGAACTTAGAAGTTTTCAGAAAAACAGTACAGGTGTTCTCAAGACAAAGGATGGTACTCGCGAAGAAGCTTACTGGTTCTCGAGAACAACAATGAGGAACTCGAGAAAAACACTTAGAAAAATATGTGGAGGTGGAAATCTACAGTGTCAAGACAGAAAGAAGTACTCGAGAAAAACATTCTTTTGTTCTCGAGAAGAATCATCCTGGTACTCGAGAACAGATAATCTTCTCGAGAACAAATGTCTGCTTCTCGAAAAAAATAATCTGGGACTCGAGAAATAACTTCTGCATCTCGAGAATAAATCATAATCTTCTCGAGAATGAATTTGGTCTTCTTGATAAAAAAGGCTTAGAAAAATAATTGTTTGGAAAAGAAACAACCCGAGAAGAAATGTCATATAGTACTCGAGAACAAAGCCCTTCTCGAGAATATCATTAAGCTTTCTCGAGAACAACTTCTGCCACTCGAAATTAAGACAAGTCTAACTCGAGAAATATCTTAAGTGCTTCTCGAGTACAAATATAGTACTCGACAAAATACTTAGACAATTCTGAAAAACTAAAAGTCTTAATTCTTTGTAAAAATTAGCATCCATCTTTTCTCTTGCCCTTAGTACTTGAAAAAGGAAGTGTATCCCAATAGAGAGGCTACACATGAGTCAGCACCATGGATCACACAATGAGGGATTACATTGTATTGTCCTGTGTTTGGAGACTCATTGTAGATTGATATTGGTGTACACTTAGCAATTAAGTCCTACAAACACTTAACTAAAAAGAGCATCAAATACAAACTTAATTCATCTTAGTTTAAGGGTGACTTCATATAAATCTAGTCTATTGTGGATGTAATACCCAACAATCTTCCCCTATTTGTAGAAGTCAAAACTCTCTACACTAAGGTGAATTACATCAAGAGAAAAACAAATAAAGAAACTAATAGCATGATAATTGGAAGAAATGCAGTAATATGTAAAAATCAGATCAGCGAAATTAAAAGTTAATATAAACAGAATTTTGTCCAAGCGAAAATTTAAATTCCATAATTTCAAACATAAGAAGAACTTCCAGCATCTTCAATTCACTGATCTTGTTGATGTTGCTTTCCTTGTCTCTCTTATTTCTCTTGTTGTCTCTTTTGATAGCTGAATGGCTTGGCGAAATACTTAGGAGGTCTAGGTGGAGCCTTGGGATTATTTCTGCCATAAATTCTGTCATAAATCCTTCTCTTTGTAAGAGAATTCTCATATATCTCCCATTCATCTGAGCTGTATTGCTAGCTTCTGTTTTTATTGAAATCAACTACCAGCTTCAGAGTTTCAATAATAAGAGACTTGGAATTAGGACTCCAAACTTTAGTATACTCTTGAGGGCTTTTCCCTTCAGCTTCTGGATGTGGTGTTGATCTACTTATTGAGGCTCCATCACCATATTTCCTTCTCTTGGCTTTCTAAACTTCTAGAGGTTGAGGAGGCATACCTGTTTGTTCTGATTCAGACACTTGTTCATAAACATCAGGTGGGGACCTTCAAAATAATCTGTAAGAGGTGCTTCAAACTATTCTAGAGGTGGAGAAAAAGTTGGCCTGTTAACGTCCAGGTTTGCAGGAGGAGGTTCATTAGGATACATGGCTAGTTCAGGAAATAACTGATTATTCATCCATATAGAAGTATCAGTATATAACTTAGTACTCTTGATTTCTTTAAGGACAGAAGTCTGAATATCTTTCTACTGATCTTCCCATTGATTTTTCATTGACTGAGCTTGTTTTTCTAATAGTTCTTTCACTTTATCCTTCCCCTTTATGACTTTTAGGGAGAGGGTGCTGATGACATATCCTTTAAATTTTCCAAATTCTTCACAAGTTTTAAAATTCCTTTCATCAGCTCTCTTGTCTAGTAGAATTTGATTATGAGCAAGGGTCACTGACTGTTCCATAATAGTACATATGCTTATAATTGTGTGGTCAATAGCTTTTCCACCAATATGTAGGATCCTTTTAAATTCATCTGTGTTTTTTGGATTTCAGCAAATCCTCAGCTCATTTATTTTTCTAATGTAGTTAACTTGTCAGTGATAACTTTCAGAGAATCATCAAAGTATTTTCTCTGATCAGCAAGCATAGCTTCAATTTTATGTAGAATGGTACCTTCAGGGAAGATTTCTTTCTGAGTAGATGGTGGAGGATAGACAGGGACAGTCCATGGGAGAATTTCTTTAAGTACAACAGTAGAAGTAGAGGCTAACTTTTTGTTTACAGTGCTGCCCTCTTCTTCAGTATCTGAGGGCAGCAAAGAGGGAATGTTGAATTGAAGACTGGGGATCTCTGTTTAGCATCTTCTACTAGAACTTCATCATCTAAATCATGAATTGAAGAAATTTCATCATCATGCATATCTTCTGGAGATTTCTTAGGTTCATGTCCAGGAGATTTAATAGGTGGAGGAGATGATTCTGGATTTTCTGTAGACTGTGCTTGTTCTGGGAATTTTTCTGGTTGAGGAGCAGGATACTTAGCTGGAGACTTAGGAGATGTTTATGTAGAAGAAGGATGATCTTCAAGAATGGAGAAAGGAGGTTCTTTGGAAGAAAGCTCCTCTATCATCTTATTGATGTCATCTTCATTAGAAAGAATCTGAGCTTGAGTCTAGGCATCTTTCAGATTATCATAATCTGGAATGTCTTCAGCAGCAGGAAAGTCTATATCTGAATTCAGCAGATGGGAAGAGGCAGCAGCAGATGGAATTTCTTCTGAAACTATGTTCGCAGTAGCAGTAGGAACCTGGGGTGAAATTTCTGAAGGAATTGGTGCTGGAGCTGGAGTTGGCTGGACTGAGACAGATGGGGCAGGCTCCCCCTCAATAACTGAATTAGTTATCTGATGTGAAGGATGTTAAAATTTTCTCAACGTGGTCAGCAAGATAGCCCAAACACCAAATTAATATCTTCGGAACTACCCAGTTCGCACGCTGAACCTGCGGAAAACCCAAGGACTAGAGGTTGCACCCAACAAAACAATGGAAGCACAAGAAGGTCTTATTCTACATTCACTTCTTTACAATCCGAGGCATACATAGCGAGACATGATTTCGCTAGTATTACAGCTGTAAGCAGAAAGAACCAAAAAACAAGCCGGGCGGACAGCACTTCAGTCCGCCGAGACCGCGAGGTCGCCGAGACCGCCGAGACCGCTGAGCTCGCCCGAGCTATGCTGCAATCCGCCGAATACCACGGAGTCCGCCGAGACCGCGAGTCCGCGCGGACAGACCATTATTCGCCTCCTGCTGAACCCGAACTGAGGAACTCCCCTACCCGCCTGAAGCCGGCAGACAGGTTATTGAAGCTGGGAAAGTTGAAACAGAACTGACAAGCCGCAGAGCGACCTCCTACTGAGTCCGCAGAGACCGCACACTTCCAAGCACTGACCGAAGTCACAGCCAAACTCCTGGCTCCTTGAAGTTATCCGCGCGACCTGCACACAGCAAAGCGTCAGCCTGAAACAATCCGCGCGGACTGGAAAACACAGACCGCAGCACTCGCCCAACCCAATTTACTGTTCACTCACGTTACTCAGGTTACTGTAGATGTGCCAGGGGGGTCCTATTTATAGGCCAGGTGAGGAGTGTGGTCACCGCCCACGAGATAGCGACACCGCCCCAGTCCGCGCGAACACAAACGACCGTCCGCTCAGTCCGCGAGGACTTAGCCAATCACCAAGGGAAACCGCCAGGAGCAAGGCAACCGTAGATGAACCCTCTCCAGTCCGCCCAAGCTAAGCGGACAAGGCACCAGCCCGCAAAGCTCCAACCACTGCAGGACAACAAACCCTCTTCAATGGCAGTCCGCACCAACCCGAGGCAGTCCGCAAGACTCACACCTCAATCCGCCACAAGTCCACGACCAAAGGCAAACAGCAACAGTCCGCCCGGTCACAGCGGACTTCGCGGATACGGCGGACACTATGAACTTGACACCAAGTGTGACCAAGTCCAAAACCATCAAGGGCCAGTGCGAGCATGGCGGACACAAAGTCCCGTCCGCCAAACACCATAGCACAGACCGCAACCAGTCCGCGAGCTCCTCGCACTTGTCCAACACAGCAGCTTCCTCCCGGACTCCTAACACCAGTCCGCCAACCGGTCTCCACAGCAAGACCTGTTGTAACACCTGAGCTCGACAAGGCCTCAGCCAAGCTCAAAGCCCAGTCCGCAATAGCCAAAACCGCGGACACACCAGTCCGCAAGGCTTCCCGCGAACTCGAGCCAACCCGCCAACAGCGCAAGCTTGCACCCGCGACCACTGAGCAAGCACCAGTCCGCAAGCCTCTCTATCCGCAGATACCAGGCCGCACCAAACCGCGGACTCCATGCTACAACCCGCTCAGAACACAGCCGGCTTCCACCAGACTTTACACCAGGCCGCAAACCTCAGTCCGCCCAGTCCGCCCAGTCCGCCAAAGCTGTCCGCCACAGGCCGCGCGGCCTGTCCCGTCACCCACTTCCACTTCACAAATTTCAACACTCCCCCTTGAAGTGAGAAGTGGTGACCAAGCCCAACAAGCTGCGCAAGCGTTCAAAGGGCCCCTTCGACAGCGGCTTCGTGAAGATGTCAGCAAGATTATCTTCACTCCGAACATGCCCGACCAGCAGAGACCCCTCCAACACCTTCTCCCTGATGAAGTGGTGATCAATCTCTATATGCTTGGTCCTGGCGTGACACACTGGATTGTTTACCAGTTTGAGAGCACTCTCATTGTCACCCCGGAGTAAAGTAGGCCCTTGCACTTCTTCATGGACATCCTCTATAAGCCTCCTCAACCAAACGGCTTCCCGAGCAGCCAAGGCCGAAGCCTTATACTCCGCCTCCGTGGTTGAAACCGACACCGAGTCCTGCTTCTTGCTACACCACGAGATGCTAGCTGAACCGCAAGTGAACACATAACCTGAAGTAGACCTTCGATCATCTGAATCACCACCATAGTCAGCATCCGTGTACCCGAGCAACGCAAACTCTGCATCCCTTCCATAGAGGAGTCCCATCTCAGAAGTCACCTTGACATACTTCAGAATTCCCTTCGCCGCCACTAGATGAGATTGCCTTGGTTCAGCCATATACCGACTTACTCGGCCAACAGCATAAGCTATATCCGGCCTTGTAATCGTCAGATAGATCAAGCTCCCAACAAGAGCCCTGAACACCAAGGGATCATTAAGCACCCTTCCCTCATCTCGTCGAAGCTTCAGCCCAGATTCCAGTGGAGTAGAGCACTTCTTCCCTTCGCCCATGCCAAACCGCTTCACAATGCGATCAGCATACCCTTTCTGGCTAATGAGAACCCCGCACTCCTTCCTTTCCACTTCCAGACCAAGAAAGTGATGCAACTCTCCCAAGTCTTTCATCTCGAAGCCTATAGCAAGCTCTCCCCTGAGCCTTGCTACTTCCTCCTCCGAGTTCCCTGTGATGATCATATCATCCACATACAGCAGGACTAAGACTCTTAGCTCTCCCTTCTTCTTGACGAACAAGCTTGAATCCGAGTTAGAAGCCAGGTATCCACAGAATTGCAAGTACTCTGCAATCTTCCCATACCACGCTCGAGGAGCTTGCTTCAACCCATAGAGAGCCTTCCTGAGTTTGTAGACATAGTCTGGATGCTTCTCAGAGACAAAACCAAGCGGCTGATCCATGAAGATGTCCTTGTCAATCTCTCCGTAAAGAAAGGCATTCTTCACATCGAGTTGCCACAATCTCCATCCCTTGCTAGCAGCCAAGGCGATCACCACTCTTACAGATGTCATCTTCGCAACTGGACTGAATGTCTCCTCATAGTCTTCTCCATACTGCTGTGAGAATCCTCTTGCGACCAGGCGAGCCTTGAACCGATCAATGCTCCTATCAGCCTTCTTCTTCAACTTATACACCCACTTGCAAGTAACCGGAGTAACGCCATCAACCTTGGGCACAAGGTCCCAGGTTTCATTCTTCTTCAGAGCATCAATCTCTTCCTTCATGGCATCATCCCACTCCTTCACTCCAGTGGCCTCGTTGAAGTTTGCAGGCTCTCGCTCATCTAGAGGACCTGCAAAGAAGCAGGAGACAAAGCTCATTACATTCCCATCACAGTACCGAGCTGGTGGCTTAACCACCCTCTTCGATCTCCGAAGACACGGCTCCTTGCTCACGGCTTCCGTTGCTTCTTCAGGCTCCACTCCTACCTGGGGCAAGCATTGAGCAGTGCTCCCCCTGCTTCCTGAGCCAGAAGGCTCAGCCTCGGAGTTCGAAGCAACAGGAGCTGCTGGTGAAATAGTAAACTCCTCTTCCAAGCCTTCAGCAGCCTCCACCGGTGCTTCCTCAACCTTGCTACTTCCGGTAGGCTCCACCGAGCCACCTCCATATGACGTCAGCTCGTCAAAGACAACATCTCTTGACACCACGAACTTCTTCGTCACAGGGTCCATGCACTTCCATCCCTTCTTCCGCTCATCATAGCCAACAAAGACAAGTTTCCTTGCCTTCGCATCCAGCTTTGTCCGTGAAGCATCCGGGACATGCACGTAGCAAGTTGAACCGAACACCCGAAGGTGTCCAACACTCGACTTCTCCTTCAGCAACAGCTCAATAGGAGTCTTCATGTTGATAGGGCTGAGTGGCATCCGGTTGATAACATAAGCAGCACAAGACATTCCCTCCGCCCAAAAGGACCTCGGGATATCTTTCGCATGCAGCCAGCATTTGCAGGTTTCCGTCAGATGACGGATCTTCCGCTCCGCTACCCCATTTTGTTGTGGAGTGTGAGCACATGTAAGCTCCCGTTGGATCCCGTGCTTCCTGCAGAAGTTAGAAAACTCGGAGGAGACAAACTCCCCCCCGTTATCAGTTCTAAACTTCTTAACCCGCAAGCCAAGCCGGCCTTCTACCAACTCCTTGAACTCCACAAACAAACGGAAGGCTTCCGACTTCTCCTTTAAGAAGTACACCCAAGTATACCTTGAGTAGTCATCAACCAAGACAAGCATGTATTTGCTTCCACCAAGGCTGGCAGTAACAGTCGGTCCCATCAGGTCGCCATGAATACACTCCAATGGTTTCTTGCTCCTTGTTTGAGATTTATCAAACGGAAGGCGATGTGCCTTACCGTATTGACAGCCCGCACAAACATGCCCATCACCAAAGGAGGACAACTTCGGCAACCCCCTCACCAGACTTCTACTCGCCATTGCCTTTAGCTTGTCCATGCCAACATGCCCCAGCCTCTCATGCCAGATAGTCGCACTATCATTGGCTCTCATCCTATCAACATAGGCACTGGTGGAAAGAACAAACAAGTTCTTCACCCTCCTCCCAACATGAGCAACATCAGCCTTCACCGCTGATACGTTGCGAAGGAACCTCACGTCTGTTGGCCCAAACGGAACATGATACCCAGCGTCCACCGCGTTGGTCACCGAGAAGAGGTTCTTCTTCATGCCCGGCACGTGATACACACTCCTTAACGTGAGTGGCCCCTGATCACTACCCAAAGACACGACCCCCTCCTTCTCTACTGCATAAATAGTATTATCAGCAGTGATAATAGCTTCATTACCTGAGTAAGCCTGCATGGAGGTGAACTTCGACTTGTCTCCGGTGAGGTGATGACCACACCCGGAGTCGACGATCCACTCGCTGTTGAAGTCCTCAGCAGATAAGGCCCGGACACAAGTGCCCGTCATGAAAGCTCCTCCCCATTCTGCTTCTTCACTTCGCGAGCAAGCTTCCTCCTTTCCCGCAGTATGCCCAGGTTGCAGTTTGACCTTGCAGTCCCTCTTGAAGTGCCCACGCTGATGACACCGGTAGCACTTCAGATTCTTCTTCCAGTCCTTAGGAGCATTGCTCCTCTCCGGCGGATACGAAGTTGAAGTCTCCTTTTCAACAGTGGCCTGCACCTTCTTCTTCTTCTTCCCTTCCCATCCCTTCTTCTTGGCTGAGAAGAGAGCCTCGCTGCCTTCCTGATTCAAATTCACTCCAGCCATCTGCCTTGCTAAGCTCTCCTGCGAGGCAAGCAGATTCTCCAGCTCCAGCAACGACGGCTGAGTAGCCCACCCTTGAACAGATGTAACAAAGGCCACATACTCCTTCCGCAAGCCGCGGATAATGTGCCTTTTCATCTTTGCCTCAGAGATAGGCTCATCAGGATCTAGTGCCGACAGCTCAGCATACAAGCTCTTCATCTTTAAGAAGTACTTGGAGATGGAAAGGTCTCCCTGAGTTGCCCTGGCCAACTCATTCTCCAGGAACTGCAGCCGCGCCACATTCTTCCTATTGAACAACTCATCAATGGTTGTCCAAATATCAGCAGCCGACTCACATCCAATGATGTGATCAAACAGTTCCGGAGAGACAGCTCTCTTCAGAACGAACTCTGCCTTAGCATTAGTTCTTCTCCAGAGCCTCACCTGCTCAGCAGTACCGAAAGCAGCAGTAACTTCCTGTCTGTCGTCTCCACCGACGACTTCCCACAGCTCCTCGCCTAGAAGATAACTCTTCATGCACGACTTCCACTTCTTGTAGTTAGTCGGCGTTAGGAGTTCAATGCCAAGACCTCTTGCTAAGCTTCCTTCCATTGCAACCACCTGTTGGTACCCTTCAGCAGCACCGAGCAACAACACAGGTTGATCACCACTCAATCACTGAGTTAACAACGCTGGTTGACCTCCGCTCACGCAACTGAACAACCGCAACCTTAGAAACCTGGCTCTGATACCATGTTAAAATTTTCTCAACGTGGTCAGCAAGATAGCCCAAACACCAAATTAATATCTTTGGAACTACCCAGTTCGCACGCTGAACCTGCGGAAAACCCAAGGACTAGAGGTTGCACCCAACAAAACAATGGAAGCACAAGAAGGTCTTATTCTGCATTCACTTCTTTACAATCCGAGGCATACATAGCGAGACATGATTTCGCTAGTATTACAGCTGTAAACAGAAAGAACCAACAAACAAGCCGGGCGGACAGCACTTCAGTCCGCCGAGACCGCGAGGTCGCCGAGACCGCCGAGACCGCCGAGACCGCTGAGCTCGCCCGAGCTATGCTGCAATCCGCCGAATACCACGGAGTCCGCCGAGACCACGAGGCCGCGCGGACAGACCGTTATTCGCCTCCTGCTGAACCCGAACTGAGGAACTCCCCTACCCGCCTGAAGCCGGCGGACAGGTTATTGAAGCTGGGAAAGTTGAAACAGAACTGACAAGCCGCAGAGCGACCTCCTGCTGAGTCCGCAGAGACCGCACACTTCCAAGCACTGACCGAAGTCACAGCCAAACTCCTGGCTCCTTGAAGTTATCCGCGCGACCTGCACACAGCAAACCGTCAGCCTGAAACAATCCGCGCGGACTGGAAAACACAGACCGCAGCACTCGCCCAACCCAATTTACTGTTCACTCACGTTACTCAGGTTACTGTAGATGTGCCAGGGGGGTCCTATTTATAGGCCAGGTGAGGAGTGTGGTCACCGCCCACGAGATAGCGACACCGCCCCAGTTCGCGCGAACACAAACGACCGTCCGCTCAGTCCGCGAGGACTTAGCCAGTCACCAAGGGAAACCGCCAGGAGCAAGGCAACCGTTGACGAACCCTCTCCAGTCCGCCCAAGCTAAGCGGACAAGGCACCAGCCCGCAAAGCTCCAACCACTGCAGGACAGCAAACCCTCTTCAATGGCAGTCCGCACCAACCCGAGGCAGTCCGCAAGACTCACACCTCAATCCGCCACAAGTCCACGACCAAAGGCAAACAGCAACAGTCCGCCCGGTCACAGCGGACTTCGCGGATACGGCGGACACTATGAACTTGACACCAAGTGTGACCAAGTCCAAAACCATCAAGGGCCAGTGCGAGCATGGCGGACACAAAGTCCCGTCCGCCAAACACCCTAGCACAGACCGCAACCAGTCCGCGAGCTCCTCGCACTTGTCCAACACAGCAGCTTCCTCCCGGACTCCTAACACCAGTCCGCCAACCGGTCTCCACAGCAAGACCTGCTGTAACACCTGAGCTCGACAAGGCCTCAACCAAGCTCAAAGCCCAGTCCGCAACAGCCAAAACCGCGGACACACCAGTCCGCAAGGCTTCCCGCGAACTCGAGCCAACCCGCCAACAGCGCAAGCTTGCACCCGCGACCACTGAGCAAGCACCAGTCCGCAAGCCTCTCTATCCGCAGATACCAGGCCGCACCAAACCGCGGACTCCATGCTACAACCCGCTCAGAACACAGCCGGCTTCCACCAGACTTTACACCAGGCCGCAAACCTCAGTCCGCCCAGTCCGCCCAGTCCGCCAAAGCTGTCCGCCACAGGCCGCGCGGCCTGTCCCGTCACCCACTTCCACTTCACAAATTTCAACAAAGGAGGAGATGGGGTCCTGTCCACATCTTCATTTTCCCTCGCAGCTTTATCAGTCTTCTGAAATTTAACCTACCATCTCTGGATGGAGGTAATGTAAACCTTCTTCATGTGATGGAGGGCTATGCCCTTTTTCATGGGAAATACTTCTAGATTCATCTAATTCGAATAAAGAGAAATTATTCATCCATAGTTTGGGCTCTTAATGCTTGCCTTAATATTGTCAAAAAGCATCTTACCCCCACTGGAATGTTTTTCTAAAGATAACAACAGTCATTAAATCAAAGAACTCTGGGTAATATAACTTATAGAACTTGTTTTGCATAGAAGCACTTTGCCTAGGATGTCAGCCAATAACTTACTTTTAGCATTCATAAACTGTCTTCTAATTATGTGATCGGATTGAGGAATACCAGAGAAACTATATGCTCTCTCATAGTCAGTGCCTAGCAGATCATCTTCTTAATCTATAACTGGAAGTTGCAGAAATTGAGAAACAGAGAGAGCAGACATCTTTACCTTGATATCCTGAACCTTAGACTTGAGTACCTTCCTATTCCTTTTAATTTTGGTGTGCTGGAATAACTCTTCAATAGCAGAAGTTAGAATGCTTCAAGGATGCTCCAGAACAAAAGATAGCCCGATGGTTTCAAGTAGAAGTAGAACATTCTGGAAATCATCTGAAATCTCTGCAATTCCTGTAGAAATGAGTTCACTCTCGATCCCAAGCTTTGAAGACAAAGCCATTGATGTCTAGAAATCAATCTTGGCGGGCCAACGAATGGGAAAACTTGATTGCGGCAGACGGTAGAGACGGAGGAAGACGAAACCGCTTTTATATAGAGGAAGGGTTTTGAAATCGAGAAATAAAATTTCGTGGACTTATTTCTATTTATAGTTACCTCTAATTTTGATGATAAAGCATATAAATAATCATTAAAAGTACCTGGAAAGAGGCGGTTGAGCACCTGGTTGCCGATATGGAAAATTGAACTTGAAGAAGAAAATGACACCATATTTCTCGAGAGGGCTAGTTGTTCTCGAGAATAAGTCTGACAACACTCGAGTATAATATACCTTTGTCTCGAGTAGAATGAGTCTTGTTCTCGAGTAGAGTACTCCTTGTTCTCGAGTAGAATGCTCCTTGTTCTCGAGTAGAATTCTTAGCCTGAAGAAGTAGGTTTGCTGTTCTTGAGAGGCAAGTCTATTGTTCTCAAGAAGCAAGTCTGTTGTTCTCGAGTACAAGTGTTGTACTCGAGAATTGAAGTCCAAATTCTGAAATTTTCGGATTTTGAAGTAAAACCAGCTCTTGACCTTGCCTATTACCTTTGTCTTCATTATCCTTCATCCTTGTTGAGCATGACAAGTTCTGTTTTGAAAAATGAGAACTTGGCCTCATCCAGTGGCTTCGTGAAAATATCTATAATTTGTCTGTCAGTTGGGACATATTGTAGATCTATGTCCCCATGCTCCACATGCTCTCAGATGAAATGGTATCATAGCTCTATGTGCTTTGTCCGGCTGTGAGAGACTGGATTGTTGGCTATTGCAATCGCACTAGAGGAGTCGTAAAACAAAGGAATGTTTTGACCTCCTTGTAATGATCTAAAGGTCAATTAGTTTGAGTCTAAGGGTTAGTATTTAGGTTTGAAAGCTGCCCTCAAGACCCTCAAGACCAGATATTTCAGTTCAGGAGACTAAGTCATTTCGTCGAGCTCAGGACGATGAATCGTCGAACTCCATTTGACGATCTCTGAGCTCACTTCGACGAATCGTCGAACTCCATTCGACAATCTCTGAGCTCACTTCAACGAGTCGTCGAACTCCATTTGATGATCTTCGAGCTCAGATCGACGTTCCTGTCTCTAGTTTGTTTCTCTATCTCTGAGCTCAGTTCGACGATAGTTGAGCTCAGATCAACGTTTTCTGTTTCAGTCTAAGTCCAGTCTCTGAGCTCAGTTCAACGATAGTTGAGCTCATGTCGACGTTTTTCTGGAGAGATCGACGTTTTTCAAGATTCAAATTCAGACAGTTATGGAATTATTCCCAGCATTTATTTCAAGGATCTTGTAGCCGTTTCAATTAATCTGGAGCAAGTTTCAAGGAAATTTTAAAGGAATGTTTTATTGGACTTTCCTTCAGAAGACAAAATGCAGTTAAGGAAGTCATTTATGACAGGCTAACGACTATCTTCGACAGAGAATCATTCTATTCAGATCTAAGGAATAAAAGATTTATTCATTCTGCTGGTGAACAACAACAACAATTACAACAACAACAAGAAAGAGAAAGAGTTGCAGATATTCACAGAATTCATACAGGAACACACATCACTGAAGGAGATCAATATTCTGAAATTTCTAGATCCCTTTTGATTCCAGTGTTCAAAGGCCATTATCATTCAAGACTCCAGACACCACATATTTCAGCTGCTGCTGGAATCATCTTTTGCTGGAGATCAAATTTTCTGAAGGCCTATCACCCTACTGCAAAGCTTCACTTCCTGAACAACTCAAGATCTCAGGGGGAGCTTTGACAACATCCACTATCTTCTCTCTAATTGATGACAGAGAAGATCATCTCACCTCTCTCTCTCTCTGCTGTAAAGGGTTTATCAAACTCCCTTCAAAAGTTTGTGTTGGTTTCTGAGACCTTATCAAAACTCAGTGGTGGCAAGACACCTGATCAAAAAATCTAGTTTGGTTTTTGAGCACCTTATCTAAAGCTCATTGGTGCCCAGGACACCTGATCAACTCATCCTGCAGTGGATTCCTACCTAGGGTGGTAGAAGAGTGGATGTACCCAGATTGGTTGGGGAACCAATATACCTCCTTGTGTCATCTTGTTGCTTATTTTCTTTTGTTTTCTGGCTGTGGTTTATGATTGTTCTATGCTTGCTTTATTTTATTTGCTTCCCTGTTCACTTAGGTATACAACAACAGTTGCAAAAAGTTTTTAGTGAGTACCATACTCTATTCACCCCCACCTCGAGAGTATATCAGATCTAACCTGCACTTTCAATTGGTATAAAGCGAGATTGGTTAAAATACGACACCTTAGTGGTTGCACAGGCTAACACCTGAACCCAAAGATCCCTCTAGTTAGATCTGCTTGTTTTAAGTTTGTTACTAGATTTGTTTCTTCACAGAACATGGCCAAAAACAAAGATTATGCTAGCATCAGACCTCCAGTGTGCAATCTATCTAAGTTTGCACTTTGGAAGGCAAGGATTAGATTGTACATGAACTCTATTGATGAAGACATTTTCAATTCTGTTTTGACAGTGTGTCCAACACCTCCAAAAAATACAAGTACAAGTGCTGTTCCACCTCCTTCAGGAACAAATGCAGAAATCAAGAAATGGAAAGTGGCAGATGCTAAGGCAATGAATATTTTAGCCCAGACAATGTCTTATGAAATATTCCAAAAAGTAGCTGACTGCAACTCAGCAAAGGACATCTGGGACAAGTTATCTGAGATAGTCTCAGGATCTGTTGATGAGAGAAAAGATAGAAGATCTCACCTCATAACCCAAAATGAGAATTTCAAGAAAGGAGAAGCTGAGTCAGTAGCAGACATGTATGATAGACTCAGTCTCATAGAAAATGAGCTGAAAACATTGGACAAAGTGATCTCATTGACTGAGCTCAATGATAAAATCCTAATGTGCTTCCCAAGCACTTGGGACTCAAGGATCTGGCCAATCAAGGATGCCAGAAGCCAAAATGAGATCACAACTGAAGCTCTCTTGGGCAAGCTCAAGTCTTATGAGCTGCTCATCAAGAATAGAGAAGAAGAGCAGAAGGCTGCCTCACCAGCTATAAGAAAGGAAAAATCAATATCTTTCAAAGCCATTGAAGATCAGCCTGAAGACAAGGTCACATGCAATGAAGAGCTGCTAAGCCTACTGGCCAAAAGGTTTTACAAAATGGCCAGGAAGGATTTCAGGAAAAGATCATACAGAGGGCATGACAAGCCAAGGTATGACAAATCAAATAACAAAGAGATTATTTATTTTGGATGCAGGAAACCAGGCCACATTGTGCATGACTGTCCATAAAATAAAAACAAGGACAAGAAGGACAGGAAAGAAAGGAGAAAAGAAAAGGACTTCAAGAAGAGTAGCAATGACAAACCCTCCTCCAGCAAGAACAAAAATACAAGGAAGGGGTTTGTTGCTGAAACTTGGAGTGAGACAGAAGAAGAATCTGAAGCTTCATCCAGCTCTAGTGATGATGAAGATGATGCTGATGAAAAAGAATTCTGCATGATGGCTAACAATGCCTCACAACAAAATTCTGATGTAGAAGAATCAGAGTCAGAATTAGAGACTCAATCTGAAGAGGACCAGGTAATAAGTTCTTTTGATTTTAATTCTGAGGACTTCAAATGTGAGTTTAAAGCACTGTGTTTAGATTTATTAAAATCTGAGAAGGAAATCATTTCTCTCAGAAATCAGCTATCTGAACACAGTACTTTAAAATCAGAAAACCTCAAACTCTCTGAGGAGGTGGAATGTTGTAGGGAGCAGATAGCCTCACTGAAAAGTGACCTATTAGAGGCCAAAAAGTTTGAAGAATCCCTCAATGGGAGAAGTACCAAACTGATGGACATCACAAGCACAGTGAACTCAAGATTCAATAGTACACTGGGCTTGGGTGCTTCATCCAGCCAACCTGTAGTCTTAACAACCCCAATCAAATTTATCTATGATAAAGGTAAGGGAGTTGTAGATGTAGCTAGGAAGAATTCTGATTTACCTAAGAAAACTATAGTTCAACAGAAATCGTCGAACGGAGATCGACGATTGCCGAATTGACCTCAACGATCTCAGGCTAAATCGTCGAACTCAGGTCGACGATCTCTGAACCCTGAACTCTGGCATAATCGATCTTTGAATGGAGCCCAACAATCTAACCCAAGATCGTCGAACTCAGCCCAGAGATCGTCGAACAGAGATCAGAGTTTTGAAAACTCTTTCAAAGGCAAATCAAAGTTCAATCCTAGAGGTCCTTCATCCCAAAGATTTAACCCTTATACTGAATGGATAAAACCTCCTAGGAGATATCATCCTGAAGGCTATAAGAGTCAACCAGGGATGTCTTTTATTTCTGAATTCAAAGGTTATCAACCTAGGCCCAAGGTAAACTGGGTCAAAAACAAATAAATTATTTTATGTGCAGGTGAAGACCTATCCAACATCAAACCAGCAATGGTATCTGGATAGTGGGTGCTCAAAGCACATGACAGGAAACAAGGATAATTTCACATCCTTCAAAGCCAAGATTGGACCCAAAGTAATATTTGGTGATTCAAACTTTGGACTAACAAAAGGATATGGTGCAGTCCAGATTGGCACTGCCACATTCAAGAAAGTAGCCTATGTGGAAGGACTGAAGCACAACTTAATCAGTATTAGTCAACTATGTGATGAAGGCTATCAAGTGACTTTCAACAAATCCTCATGCAAAATCAAATCAGAGGACAACACAACTGTGTTGACAGGTAAAAGGAAAGGTAACCTCTATCTTGTAGATTTTCTTTCAACCAAGGTAGATATATGCTTATTTAACTCTATTTGTAGACCTAATGAAATATGGCATAAGAGATTAGGACATATAAACCTTAGAACCATTGCTAGGCTATCCAAGGACAACCTTGTTAGAGGACTACCTTATGGCCCCTACAAGAAGGAAGGACTTTGCAGGGCTTGTCAATTAGGCAAGCAAACCAAAAATAGTTTCAAGTCACTTAATAAGAGTGATTCACCTAGGATTTTGTATCTGTTGCACATGGAGCTTTTTGGACCCATTACAGTACAAAGCTTAGGAGGGAAATCCTATACTTTAGTGGTTGTAGATGACTTCTCTAGATTCACATGGGTGTTCTTTCTGAGGAGGAAGTCTGATAACTTTAAGTGTTTGACAGAGTTTCTCAAATGCATACAGAGTGAGTTCAATACTCACATTGCCCTGATCAGATGTGATCATGGGACAGAGTTTGATTCTCTTCTTATGCAAGAGTTCTGTCAAAGTGAAGGGATCAGGCACACTTTCTCAGCTCCTAGAACTCCTCAACAAAATGGGGTAGCTGAAAGGAAAAATAGAACCATTATTGAATCTGCTACTACATTGTTGTCAGATGGTCATCTTCCTCTATCCTTTTGGGCAGAGGCAGTGAACACCTCCAACTATGTGTTGAATAGAAGTTTAATACATAAACTGAAGGGCAAGACTCCCTATGAATTACTCAAAGGGAAGAAACCTAAAGTAGATTATTTCAAAATCTTTTGTTGTATTTGCTACATTCATAATAATGACAAGAAATACTTAGCAAAATTTCAAGCTAAAGCTGATGAATGAGTGTTTCTGGGATACTCCATGATCAGTAAAGCTTATAGGGTATTTAATAAATCTACTCTCAAAATTGAAGAATCTGTTCATATATCTTTTGATAAATCTAAAATGTCTTTCAAGGAGAAGAATACTTCTACCATAGAACCTTTGCAGGTACACTCTCTTGCTGAACACTTGGACAAGTTACAAATTATTCAAAAAGATGAAAGCAGTGAAGATGAAGAAGACATTCAACATCTTGAAGAGAATCTTCTTGAAGAGCCAGTTGTTGTACCACAAGAGGAAATAACAACACAGGTTGGTGAACAATCAACATCTCCTGTTGATTTAGTAATATCAAGAGAACATCCAATCTCTCGAGTGATTGGAGACATCTCAGCTGGTGTGCAAACCAGAAATCAGGTCAACCAAAATCTGATGCATACTTGCTTTCTCTCTCAAATTGAACCTCAATCCATTCAAGATGCAGAGCAAGATCCACACTGGATCATTATAATGTAAGAGGAGTTGCATCAATTTGAAAGGAACAAAGTTTGGGAACTAGTGCCAAGGCCAAAGGATCACTCCATTGTTGGAACAAAATGGGTGTTCAGAAATAAATTGGATGATCAAGGAGTCATTGTAAGGAACAAGGCAAGACTAGTTGCTCAAGGATACTCTCAAGAAGAAGGGATAGATTATGACCAGACCTTTGTACCAGTTGCAAGGTTAGAGGCCATAAGAATCTTCTTGGCCTATGCAGCACACAAAGGATTCAAAGTATACCAGATGGATGTAAAGAGTGCTTTTCTCAATGGAGATATCAAAGAAGAAGTCTATGTCAAACAACCCCCAGGTTTTATCTCTTCAACTCATCCTGATTATGTTTTCAAATTGCATAAAACATTATATGGTCTAAAGCAAGCTCCTAGAGCATGGTATGAGACCCTAACATGCTTTATTCTGAAAAATGATTTTATAAGGGGTAGAGTAGACCAAACTCTTTTTATTAGAACTCATAAGTCTCATACCCTACTAGTACAAATCTATGTAGATGATATTATATTTGGCTCTACTGATTCAAATTTGTGCAGAAGGTTTTCCAACCTAATGCATTCTAAATTTGAAATGAGTAGCATGGGTGAGCTATCCTTCTTTTTAGGATTGCAAATCAAACAATATGCTGAATGCATATTTATTTCTCAAACCAAGTATGCAAAAGAATTGGTTAAGAAATTTGGTATGTCTGAAGCATTATGTATGAAAACACCTATGCCTACTAATGTTGTATTAGATGCTGATGAACATGGGAAACCTGTTGATCAGACAACATATAGAGCAATGATTGGCTCTTTATTGTACCTTACAGTTAGTAGACCTAACATAATGTTTGCTACATGCATATGTGCTAGATTCCAAGTGAGCCCTAGAGAGTCACACTTAACCTTAGTAAAAAGGATTCTTAGGTATGTGAAAAGTTATCCAAATCTATATCTCTGGTATCCAAAAGATTCAGCATTTGAATTAACTGGATTTTCAGATGCTGATTATGCTGGATGCAGAATAGACAGGAAAAGCACCAGTGGAACTTGTCTGTTTCTTGGTGATAGACTTGTCTCCTGGTTTTGCAAGAAACAAACATCTGTGTCAACTTCAACTGCTGAAGCTGAATATATGGCTGCAGGTAGTTGTTGTTCACAAATCTTGTGGATTCAAAATCAGCTCCTAGACTATGGCTACAACTTTGAGAAGTCAAAAATATTTTGTGATAATACCAGTGTTATTTCTATAGCACAAAATCCAGTCCTCCATAGTAGGACAAAACATATAGAAATTAGGCATCACTTTCTAAGGGATAATGTTGAGAAAAACAAAATTGAACTTCAATATATCCCAACTGATTTGCAAAGGGGAGATATTTTCACCAAACCCTTGGATGAAAAGAAACATGCATTCTTCCTGAATCAGTTAGGAATGTTAGATGGAGGAAGTCTAAAATAAGATCCAAGATTTTTAAAATATAAAAATGACCAAGACTAGGCAAATCAAAATTTTTTTTCTAGTGTATAGAGTATGTTTCTGGTCTCTGAACTGCGCTCGACGATTTTTCCCAAGATCGTCGAACGGAGATTGACAATTTCAGAAATCGTCGACCAGAGTTCAGCGCTTCTTGGATAGTGCTAAACTATCTTTCTTCAGTCAGCGATCATTGAACGGAGCTCGACGCTCTCCAATATCATCGAACGGAGATCGACAATGTTGATGACCCTTCAGTTTCCTTTAGAAGCCCAGATCGTTAAACAGAGTTCAACGATCTTTCCTTTTCTGCGTCGAACCCTAATATAAAACTCATCTTTCGGCCGTCGTTCTGCCTTTGCGCTTTCATACTCTCTGCAAAATTTCTCTTTCCCTCCAAACTTTTCTGCACTTGCTCTTGTGTTTGTTCATTTTCTTTGCAGGAATCAATGGCAGTTTCAGTCGCAATCTTGGCACCTATGAAATTTGATACAGGCTTTGATATAGACATGGATTCTTTCGATAACAGCGATCAAATATTCAAGGACATTCTGGAACTTTTCAAGGACCAACAATTAGTTAACATAATGACTACAAGGATCAAATTGGCCGCAAATGAAATAAAGGAATGGGTGTATACTGCCCACAATCTGGATCAGAACACTGTGATTGGAACCATCTCAGGAACTCAGGTACCTTTAGCACCTGCTGTTTTGACAGAAGTATTTCAATTAAATTCTGGTGAAGATTATATTGAGCTTTCTGGAGAGGAATTTTCACTTATGCTTAGAGGATGGGTCATTCAGCGGCTAACCCTAGTAAATTGCTTAAGAAGAATCTGTCAGTTGAGTACAGATTTCTTGCTGATGTAGTTGGGAAAGTGTTGTTGGCAAAACACTCAGCTCATGATACCATATCTAGGTATCAGCTCTGTTTGATGGGTGCCTTGATGGACAAGAAGCAACTGAACTGGGGAGAAGTGTTCTTTGATTTAATCAAGAAGAAAATTAACAAGAACTTTGTTAATTTTTGGAGAATTTTAGGGCTGTTTCTTCACAACAGTTGCCCTGACCTGCTTGTTTCCAGTGGGATGCACATCAATGCCTCCAAGAGGCTTACCTGTGCCCTATTTGGGAAATGGTACAGGCAGATTGTAAAGCCCAGCAGAGGCTCTGCAATCTCTTCTTTAGGCACAAGGACTATTTCAGTGGCTTCCCCTCAGGTTTTTTCCCCTGAAGGAGATTTGCCTGCCTCATCATATCATCCTTCTCCACCTATTATTTCATCAACAACAGTCACATCCACTATCACAATTTCATCCCCAATTTCCATCCCATCTCCAACTTCAATCCCTTCTCCAACTCCAACATCAACTGCAGAACTCTTCCATCCACTACATCACTACCCTCACATGGACATTGATTTATCATCTCATATTCCATCATTCACTCTTCTAGATGATTCATATATGGATGATTCTCCTTCATCCCCTCTTGAGCCACCATCATCATCCACTACTTATCAACAGTTACTTCAGGACATAATTGCTCAACCATCACTTTCACCATCCACAGTCTCTCCAACAACATCTCATGCTACTCCAACTTTCATCTCTACCACATCCATCCATGCCTCTATTCAAGTCCCTCTTGAGCAAGTAGATCTTCCAGCTATTGCAGACAAGCTATATGAGCTGATAGCTCCAAGGCTATCACTACTGCTGGAGACCTCTTTGGCTCCACTTCTGCAAACTATTCAGGAGTTGTCTGCCAGGCTATGCTCTTTTATTCCTCCTCAGGAAATACCTTTTACTGGGTGCCTTGATCCAGTTGTCACTGAATTTAGGTAGGGGGAGATGCCTTATGAAGCTGAGAGATTGGCTACTACAGTAACTTCAGTTCAAGCTCAAGTTGCAGTCATTACAGTGGACCTTAGGTCACTGCTGTCAATATTTGATTTTGTATACTTCAGCTGCCTTCCAGACCAGCATACTGAAGATCTTACTAAGGCCATTGTGCCTATCTCCAGCTGTAACCCCAGCTTAATAAGTTCTTATATAAATTCCTTCAATATTGTTGACAGCGCTCCTTCTGTTTGTGTCGCTCCTACTGCTGCTCCTACTGCTGCTGTTGATATTTCTGTTAGTTCTGATGTTAATGTTTCAGTATCTGAGGATGTGCATATGACAGAGGCAATTGTTTCTGAGCATGCTATTTTTATCTCTGAATCTGTTGTTCCAGTTACCTCTGAGCCTGCGGTTTCTATTTCTGAAGTTGTTTTTCCAGTTTCATCTGTTACTACTGCTTCTATTACTGCTGTTGTTTCTACAGTTTCTGAAATTTCTGTTTCTGAACCTACTGTTATAGCTCCTTCTGCCAGTGTTGCTTCTACTCCAATTCCTGCTGCTGTTGTTGCTCCTGTTGCTGTTCCTGCTGTTATTTCTTCTGCTAAGTCTCAACAACAGAAAGAATATATCAAAAGGATTGATGTAGTGTATGATAATCCACAAAGTTCAGACAATGATCAGTATAGAACTGACTCTGATGATTCCTCTGCAACAATTACAAGGAAAAGGAAAGTAAGAAGCAAGGACATGAAGAGAGTTCCCCCAGAGAAGGTTAAAGATACAAATGATATTCCATATTATATATTGCATGATTGCCCTATTACAGAACCATGGATGCAGTACTCCAGAAATCAGCTGAAAGCCATGAAAAAGAAAAGGAAGTATGACAAAGGATCATCCTATTTCAATCCTCCTCCTCCTCCTTCACCTGATGCAGGTACAGGTGGTAGTTCTGCTTTTCAATCTACTGCTAGAAGCCAAAGTTCATATCAATTTCAAGGAAGATCTCAGTACAGACGAAATCAGTCTAGAGGTTACCAGTCCAGAAGAGTACAGTACAGAGGAAATCAAAGAGAAATCAAAGTGTATTCTAAAAGATATTCCAGGCAACATCCTTATCAAAGGGAAGGATAAGGTCCCTCTGACATTACTTCTGGTCCCTTCCCTTATAAGCTTAAAGATCTAGTCTCTTCCAGAGCTCCTCCTGATAATTCCTCAAACAGATATGAGCCTCCTGTTCCATTTGAAGACCCAGAAAATAATCCCACTTCATGGACTGCCAGAATGAAAGAGTTGGCTGCACTAGACCAAATCAAGAAGGCCAGAGAACAAGGAAAAGATACATCTAATATCACTACTCTATCAGATCAAAGAAAGAAAGAACTTGAGAGATACTCTTCCAGCAAATTCTTTGATTCAAAAAGTTATATGAAGCTCCACCCAGAAGCTGTAGTCCCCAAGCCAAAACATCAAACTTCTCTAGGTGCAGCTGATGACAGAAGATCCAAGAAAGAAGCTCTTAATCCTAACAGAGAAATAGTTCTCATAAAGAGCAAGGAAAAAGAATGATTCTGTAAGATGAGAGTAACACCTATTTCTGACTATATGTGATTATATATGTGTTTCTGCAATGTTTTTTTGTTTTTGTTATATTTATGCATCGTATGTTTTTATTTTTCCAATGTCTGTAAGTAGTAATCCTAACCCAAATAGGGGGAGATTGTTGGAACACCCTATTACAGATTTGGGCAAGGATCACTATGTCCTTTAGGAAATTTGTTTTGACCTCCTTGTATAGATCTAAAGGTCAATTAGTTTGAGTGTAAGGGTTAGTATTTAGGTTTGAAAGCTGCCCTCAAGACCCTCAAGACCAGATATTTCAGTTCAGGAGACTAAGTCATTTCGTCGAGCTCAGGACGATGAATCGTCGAACTCCATTCGAAGATCTCTGAGCTCACTTCGACGAATCGTCGAACTCCATTCGACGATCTCTGAGCTCACTTCAACGAGTTGTCGAACTCCATTCGACGATCTTCGAGCTCAGATCGACATTCCTGTCTCTAGTTTGTTTCTCTATCTATGAGCTCAGTTCGACGATAGTTGAGCTCAGATCGACGTTTTCTGTTTCAGTCTAAGTCCAATCTCTGAGCTCAGTTCAACGATAGTTGAGCTCAGGTCGACGTTTTTTGGAGAGATCGACGCTTTTCAAGATTCAAATTCAGACAGTTATGGAATTATTCCCAGCATTTATTTCAAGGATCTTGTAGCCGTTTCAATTAATCTGGAGCAAGTTTCAAGGGAATTTTAAAGGAATGTTTTATTGGACTTTCCTCCAGAAGACAAAATGCAGTTAAGGAAGTCATTTATGACAGGATAACGACTATCTTGGACAGAGAATCATTCTATTCAGATCTAAGGAATAAAAGATTTATTCATTCTACTGGTGAACAACAACAACAAGAAAGAGAAAGAGTTGCAGATATTCAGAAATTTCTAGATCCCTTTTCATTCCAGTGTTCAAAGGCCATTATCATTCAAGACTCCAGACACCACACATTTCAGCTGCTGCTGGAATCATTTTTGCTGGAGATCAAATTTTCTGAAGGCCTATCACCCTACTGCAAAGCTTCACTTCCTGAACAACTTAAGATCTCAGGGGGAGCTTTGACAACATCCACTATTTTCTCTCTGATTGTTGACAGAGAAGATCATCTCACCTCTCTCTCTCTCTGCTGTAAAGGGTTTATCAAACTCCCTTCAAAAGTTTGTGTTGGTTTCTGAGACCTTATCAAAACTCAGTGGTGGCAAGACACTTGATCAAAAAATCTGGTTTGGTTTTTGAGCACCTTATCAAAAGCTCATTGGTGCCCAGGACACCGGATCAACTCATCCTGTAGTGGATTCCTACCTAGGGTGGTAGAAGAGTGGATGTACCCAGATTGGTTGGGGAACCAATATAGCTCCTTGTGTCATCTGGTTGCTTATTTTCTTTTGTTTTCTGGATGTGGTTTGTGATTGTTCTGTTCTTGCTTTATTTTATTTGCTTCCCTGTTCACTTAGGTATACAACAACAGTTGTAAAACGTTTTTAGTGAGCTCCATACTATATTCAACCCCCCCCCCCCCCCCCGCTAGAGTATATCAAATCTAACTTGCACTTTCATAGCTCTATGTGCTTTGTCCGGCTGTAAGAGACTGGATTGTTGGCTATTGCAATCGTACTAAAGGAGTCGCAAAACAAAGGAATGTTTTGGACTTGCAGGTTGTAATCTTCAAGCTGGTTCTTTATCCGCGGCAATTGTGCACAACAACTGCCGGCAGAAATGTATTTTGACTCGGTCATTGAGATTGCGACAAAATTCTACTTTTTGTTGCTCCATGATATGAGCCTCCTTCCAAGGAATTGGCAAGTCCCAGAAGTGCTCTTTCTATCATATATACTACCTGCAAAATCTGCATCTGAGAAACTAATTAGTTCGCTGTCATTACTTCTTGGGTACCATAAGCCGAGATTTGGTGTACCTTTAAAGCATCTCAAAATCCACTTTGTAGCAGTATAGTGAGATTCCTTAGAGATCACTTGAAATCTAGCACACACATATGTTGAAAACATTATATCCGGTCTACTAGTAGTAAGGTAAAGCAAAGATCCAATTATGCTTCTGTATATGGTTTCATCGAAAGGTTTCCCTTTCTTATCCTTGTCCAGAGACATAGTTGAACCCATTGGAGTACTCATAGAGGTTGTGTTCTCCATTCTGAATTTTTTAATCAACCTCTTGGTGAATTTCGTCTGAGAGATGAAAATTCCATCTTCAGATTGTTTCACCTGAAGTCTTAAGAAATACTTCAGCTCTCCCATACTGCGCATTTCGAACTTCCCTTGCATAAGTTTGGCAAACTTTTTGCAGAGGTTGTCTTCAGTAGAGCTGAAAATGATGTCATCGACATAGATTTGTACTAGCAAAATCTTGTCTTTTAATTCCCTAAGAAATAATGTCTATCTATCTTTCCTCTTGTGAACTTGTTCTCAAGAAGACAGTTAGATAGCGTCTCGTACCTAGCTCTAGGAGCTTATTTCAAACCATGTAATTCTTTAAATAAAAGATAGACATGATCAGGAAAGTTAGAATTAACGAAACCTAGAGGTTGTTCCACATACACCTCTTCCTTTATGTCACCATTAAGGAAGACAGACTTCACATCCATCTGATAGATAGTGAAACCCTTATCTGCAACATATGCTAGAAATAACCTGATTCCTCCAGGCTTACCACTGGAGCATATGTCTGGTCGAAGTCGATTCCTTCTTCTTATCTGTATCCTTTGGCAACGAGTGTGGCCTTATTCTTTATTATTGTCCCATCGTCGTCCATCTTGTTCCTGTAGACCCATTTTGTCCCGATGACATTCTTACCTTTAGTTCTTGGAACAAGCTTCCAGACTTGGAAACGCTTGAACTGATTCAATTCTTCTTCCATTGCCATTATCCAAGATTCGTGTGAGTTTGCTTCCTCAAACTTCTTCGGTTCAACATGTGATAGAAAACTCAAATATAAATTCTCATTAGCTGTACCTCTACAAGTGCTGACTATAAGACCCCCCCCCCCTTTTTTTTGAAACATCGGGGTCCTAGGCTTAGAACCTCCACTTTGCGGTGACACCTTCACGCCCGGGAAGGTGATCACTATAAAATGCCGATCCTGCCGGCCAAATCGATCACAACTGTAGCAAAGTAATAAAAGGCAAATCCACAGAAATCACATATAGTAAATAATCTCCACGAAGGGAGTGTCCGCAGAAATAAAAATAAAAGTACTGAATCTTGGGCTAATGCCCAGTACATCAAGTCCTCACTACATATCTCTCATCACGGAAGCAAAACAAATATAACTACTAGCGATCAGGACTCACAGTCCCTGCTGTCTAAACTTCGATACTGGACTGCCCCATCTCCAAGCGTGCCGACCTCCGGGGCTGCTCCGCCATGCTAGGCTCCACGGTCCCCTAAAATTATGTGGTTCGAAAACCATTAGTCTAAAAGACTAAGTCCTATCATCCCCTGCCCCTTCCCCCAAGGCTCCTAAGCACCAAGCAGGGAGAAGTAAAGGAGAGGACATGAGTGTGGAAAATAACAATTATAAGCAGATGGCGGCGGAACTAATCTAGCAGTTCTATAGTTTATAAGACAGAATGAAGATAAGAAAGACTGAACAAGAAAAATTAACCTTAACTTATATGAAAACACATAAGACAAGGGATCTTTTGCAGGGCTCCTATCGTATAAAAGGTCTCATACCAATTTATACGATAGGGTGTCGGTTTTCTAACAAGCATCCATATATATTTACTGAATAAAAAAACCTTAACTTATAAGCATGCTCGCGCGAACTTATAAACCAAGGGGTCGTTTTGCAGGACCTATTGTATAAAGCGTCTCATACCACTTATATAATAGGTGTCGGGGTTATATGCAATGGTTATGCTATGAAATGCAATTATGCCACGATGAAAACATGCAAGTGCAGCTCACCTACTCGACTCTGTGTACACAGACCTTTAGTTCACCCTTTCTGGAGCCGAACCTCCCAAGATACCTCCGTAGTGGAAAATGGAAGCTGTGTGTTGGGCCTTGCCCATCTCTAAACTGGTAATTACACTACTCGTCAGACCTATCGTATGCCTCAACGCTTGTGCACTAAGCGGAGCTCCTACGTACTCTTGCTGGCTGGCGCACCAGACTTTATTTGGCCAAGTGCTAAACCACACTGGCCAAGTCAACGTATTTGTGTCGATACATCGACCCTCCAATACCGAAGACCCGCCGCCTTATACTTTATGCACATGCAATCTTGATGTATCACCACCGAGCTAAAGCTACCCAGAACAACCCATCTGTCACATATATCCACCGAGCCAAAGCTCCCCGGACTATCCCGTCTGTCACAAAGATCAACCGAGCCAAAGCTTGCTGGCTAACCTACCCATCACTAAATCCACTGAGTATACAACCCGAGTGAGCCCAACTAACATCCCGGGGCATCGAGGTGAGTGAAAGTGAAACCCTAGTTATGCTAGTTACTCTTGCAATTCAATTTTACCTACAGTTTAGGTTAGTCAAGGACTGCCCAAGTTATTCCCCGTGAAGGGCTCTCGATGGCACTAGGGACTATGATGGTACCTGAAGACTATCATTTCCTTTCACAAGGCTCTTATTATTATTGGTTGCTACCCAACTCCCAAACCCTTAAAAGTTATACTGGACCTGACCCTAGTGTATTTGACACTTCCTCTCCTACTAGGAAGACGATGTTTCGTCGACCCCGAGCACCACTCAATCTTAGAGAACTCTACAACCTACTCATCCCAGCTTCCAAGGATGAACGCTTTTCACTTACCAAATCAACACACCAATATCCCACTCCCTAGATGCATTTTGCACGATATCTTGATTTCTGCAGTTTTTACTAAACGCAGACCATATTAAGCTATATGATGTGTAAAATGTGAGGTACTCAAAATAATCATCCAGTATCCCTATAATAATTATTGGAGGGCTGTCATGATATTTTTAGCCTAAACCCACAAATTCGTAATTTTTCCTAATTTATTTGATAATTTATTTAATTATTCTAGTAGTCCAAAAAACCCCAAGTTTGAACATGAAGTACCAATTTTAGACATGCAAATGCTCCACAAAATTTATGAAAAATACAATATACTATTTAACATAGAATCCAAAGTCTCCTAATTTTTCAGCAAGGTTTAGGCCTCTAATTCTAATTTTAAATATGACATGTATTAATCTTTGTTAAGAGGCAAGTACAACAAGAATACTTTCAAAAATTCTGAGAAAATGCAAACATGTACATAATGATCAATAAACACTCTAGGCTAAATTTTTAATTTTTCCAATAAGAAATAAGCTCTGAAAGAATTATTCTACAAGTTCCTAAATTTATGAGATTGTGAAACAGGTACTGTAAATATGTATTTAAAAATTCTAATAAAATTCATACATGAGCATAATGGTCTAAAACTTCATTTTCCTAACTTTCATGACTTTCCAATGGACAGTGACTTCACATTATCCAAATATTTAAATAGGGCTAACTCATGCATTACAAAGGAAGTACTAAAATTAATGTTCTAAAACCAGCACTACAAGGTTTGTGCCCAAAACTAGGGTTAGGGTTATGAGGGGTTTAATTATTCCTAAATCCAATAAGATTTCTACCAGAGGACACTAACTACCCTAAAGTCCTCTCCACCAAAATTCAATTCATTTCAAGGTCTTTTGACCAGTTCACAAGCACCCAAAACCCCTCCTTACGGTTTGGTCTTGGGACCTAGGGCAAATCTATTTTAATCCACCCCATCTTCCATTGGAGGGTGTTAAAAATCATGCCTAGTCAGTGGCCCAAATGGCAACCTCTATTGAGGTGGTTTGGCCACCTAAACCCACAAGTGCACTTTTGACCTAAATTCCATTATTATGATAAGGCTAGGGTTTGCAATAATTCAATACAAATCATCTCCAAATGAGATGAAATTTTTAAAAAAGACTTATGATGGCCCCAAGGACCACTCACCAAAATTTTGGAGAGTTTGAAGGTCATTTGTCCCCTCAATTAATTTACCATAGATTAATTAAATAATTCCAGAAACTATTGAAAAATCATTCCCAAAAATTCCCATTTTTGGGCAGGACTAGGTATAGACTAGAGTGACTCCTTGTCCAAATTTCAAGTCATTTGGACGCGAGATGAAGTGTGGGCACACATTTTAATCTCTGCCTAGCTCTAGGTATAGACCCCACCAAAATGGGTGCCCTGGTCAAACTATGCACCCAAATTTGTGCAAACCAATTTTATATTAAAGTAGACCCATAGGTATACAAATGATATGTTGACCATTTTCTCTTACTAATTAGCCTCTATGTATTTTTAATAATTAAAAACTTTAAATAGAAATTGTGTGACAGAATCGAAATAATCAGAAATATAACCTATAGTTAAATTCAACTCTAGCACTAATCTTAAAGCAAGATCCAAGGATGGCTGGATCGTCTTCCTCCTCCAGCTGACGGCCACGATCCAGCCCGCCTGGATCAACTTCCAACCGCCACCACCAGCCGTCCGGCCACCTCCCTGGCCGGCCACCGCCACCACCACCTCCGTTAAGGTGGTGGCTATCGCCAGGCGGCGACGCAGCTGCCGGAGGGGCCATTTCCGGCGATTATGACAAGGTGAAAAATGGGGAAAAACTTGGGAATTTCAAACTTCGATCGGGCTCAACTGAGCCCGATTCCCATTCCTAATGATTCCTGAGATCTACCCATGGAAGAAGGAGAAGGGGAGGACCTGAATTGCAGCCTGATAGCGGGTGTTGTTCCTCCTTGCCATTTCCGACCACCAAGATTTGGCTCCTCTACAACCTCCACACGAACTCCTCTGAAACTGAAATGTGATCGGGGGAAAATCTTGTAACGACTCCATCCATTCACAGGTATATACTACAAGGTCCGGCCGTGGCCCCACAACATATACCATAAAATAGGAGGGTAAGTCACGTAGTGATACCAGAGTTGCGCATCCTAACTCATTGCATTCTAGCGGAAGCCTATAACAAGAAGCTGAACTCACACACAGGAATGTCCACCATACATAAGCTCCACATTTATATACATAGCATAGGAATGTCCAAATACAAAACAGTTGGCCTTATGGCCTTACAGGGCTTTCCAAAGCAGTGGCCTTAAACTTAGCGCGCAGGACGACCACGTATAACAAACATAGCATTTTTCATGTATCCTTCAAGGGGTAGCGGCGGCAGCAGCAATAGCAGCAGCAGGGCCTTCAGCGTTTATGTGTCCCGCTCGGCTTTCTAGCACCTACACAGGGACATCCAGCCCAACGGTGGCAAAAAAGGCAACGGTCAGCATTCAGCTGACCAATTTTATAACAACCCTACCCCTTTCTCGAGGCAGTGGTATTTCTTCACTATAGGCATAACATTTCACAGGCAGATATATATCATACAATGTGCTCTAACAAACATACATTCCATCACAACCGTCAGCCACGTGGCCCGACGATCCATGCACTCAGGGCACATTCTTGGTCTACCGGTGAACCAGTTGCCCACCACCGTATCAGGGTCGCAACCCAACCGTAAAATATTGAGCTTTTACTCCATGGCGTGCAGCCAGAGATTTTAGTCTTAGTGAACCGGGATTGGCCCGTAGCCCCCATTGTATCACAGCGCGCAGGCCTAAGACTCTCGCTATGCGCTCCAACAGACGGCACTTTCAGGTCTCATGTCGGACGGACATAACGCATGTCGGATCATCCACCCCCCATTACTTAAATCGCCTTGCCATCACTGAGTACAGCGTACTCGCGGCTAAAGAAAAGGCGCGGGTCGGTTTCACCTTACCTGTTTGGCATAAAGCCTTGTTGTTTTCTTGGGCACACCAGTACTTACTATCACACCCATTCATCTCACAACATCAGAGGGTCTTTCCTGGGCACACCAGTACTTCCTGCTATTCCCCTTCACAGGTACAACCCCGCAAATATCACAAATGTCAAGGGTATTTTTTTGTCTTATCATGCCAGTACTTCCTACTACTCCCCTTCACAGGTACCACCCATGAACATCAAGCATTACAAAGGGTATTTCCTGTAATGCCAATCCAGTACTTCCCGCTACTCCCCTTCACAGGTATAACCCAATAGCACAAGCATCACAAGGGTATTTTCCTGGACTAACACTCTAGTACTTTCTGCTACTGCCCTTCACAGGTTTAACCCATCGACTCATAAACTACATGTTTATAACGGAGTCTTCTCTATTGCATAGATGTAACATCACCAATCCAGACCAACCTGTCCAGATGGGCTTCACACAGCATGCCTATTCCGTACTCCTTTTCTAGATATATATGCCAAATGCTTGTGGATTCCATGAATCAACCCAAGGGACTCCCATGACAAGCCACCCTCTGGTGGGGGAATCTTATGCATATACCAAAAAGGAAGCCATCACATGGCTAGGAAGAAACATCGTTACCCTTGAAGACTGCTTCGGCGCCATGAGCTCCTTGCTGGCTGGAAAGAACCGCAACGGCTTTTCCTCCACAACGCTGGCCTCGGATCTCTAGCCGGAACTCCGCAGCACCACCGGTGGCTGGCTCTCCTTCCTCCTCCTCCTTCTTCCTCTCTCTCTCTCTCTCTAAGTTTTAGAAATATGAAGGCCAAAGCTCAAATGAGCTTTTCCAACTCATTTCCCGGCCTTAAGGGCACAGGGAGGAAGCTCAGTCATTGGTTCCCAGCTGAGAAAATGAACGACCACGATTTTGCCACAAAATCATATTTTTTCCTGACACGGCCAGTGACACACCTGTGTCCCAGGCCGTGTACCTCAAGAGGTGCTCAACCGACATATCCAGTCCAGTACATGCCCAAGTGACATGCCCATGTCATGGGCCGTGTCACCTAACACGCCTACATACATGCCCGTGTCTGTGGCCGTGTACTTCATGCTGCACAAAATCGAGGTCAACTCGATCGTGACATGGCTAGTGACACGCCCGTGTCACAGGCCGTGTATCCCATGACACAACCGCGTCATGCCCGTGTTCACCAAGCCGCAAATGACCTAGGAACATCCCACAAAGGACAGGACCTGTGACACGCCCGTGTCCCAGGCCATGTGCCCATACACGACAGCTAACACGCCCTAGCTCAACTTTGTCGAACTGACGTTTGTTGACCCCACAGAGGACACGGCCTCTGACACACCCGTATCAGAGGGCGTGTGCCCTCATTCTTCGTCAAACTGATTTTCGTCGAACACTCGTCAGCTGCTCACCCGAGCAGGACATGCCCTGGGACACGCCCGTGTCCCAGGCCGTGTCACCCAATTGTTCCCAACTCTAGAATTTAGTGTGTCACAAATCTTCCCCTTGCCCTGGTGAGGGTTTCTAATGTAGGAATTGGGGAGAGGTGGCTTGTAACTCCCCAATTCTTCAAGACACCACTAATGTCCATAAAAGTGAGTTTTCGGTTTCACCCAAATTGATGGGTTGAGCAACCCCACTGGTCGGCCACCTTCTGAAAAATTCTCTCCTGCCTCCAAGGAGTTAAAGCCCCATCAAAAGTAGGGGTTATGGACCCTCCATGGCCATGATGGCCATTAAGCTCTTACCTTCTCCCTCCTCCAAATTTGGGTAACTCCTTCTATCTCTCCTAATCACCAATCTCTGAATTTTGTGGGCCCAAAATGTGCCTCACCACCTCCTAGACCAATGGGCCACACTTGTAGGGGCCTAGCCCACTTGAATTGGGCTTGAGTTAACCATTTAGGTTAGTTTGACTACTTTGACCAAAGAGTTGACTTTATCAAATTAGCCACTAGGTTTGCCCCCAATGGGTCCTTGGTGACCCATGGGCATCCCCTAAGGTCTAGAAGTACTTGAGTAGGGTTAAATTGCACTCTAAAGGTCACTTCCCCCTTAGTTAGGGTACTTTGACCAATTTAGGGCTATGGTTGGCTTGGGTCAACTCAGGCTCTAGAGTTAACCCCAATGGGTCCCAGGTAATCCATTGACCTCACTCTAGGGATAGGAGGGCATTAGTGGGATCCACATGGCTAAGGGAAGGTCAGTTGACCCTATGTAGGTTAGTATGACCCATTTAGTGTTAGAGTTGACTTTGGACAATTTAACCACTTTGACTGCCCTCCATGGGTCCTTAGTGACCCATTGACCCCACTTTGGGTCTAGGAAGACCCTGGTAGGGTTGGCTGGGCTTACTAGGGGCATACTTCCCTTAGTTAGGGCACCTTGCCCAATTTAGGCCTAGGGTGGTCCAAGGTCGACTTGACCACCCTGAGTCTACTCCAATGGACCCCTAGGGCTCTAATGGACCTTCCAATAGATTGTTGATATCATGGTGGGATCTTAGAGTCATGGTGAAGCCACATTGTCATCCTAAACTAGGGTTTAAGGATCTACTATTTGCAGACCATAGTGATTTCACCTACATTCCTAAGTTCACTTGGCCTTCTTGGGCTTTCTAGGTTTTGTCCTGATCTAGTCATGACAAAACCACTCCTAGGGGTCTAGTTGTTTGAGGGATGTTACAAATCCTAATATATAAACAAAAAGCTTCATCCTCGAAATTCTAGTTAGGCCTACGGGGCTTCAAGTGTGAAAGGTAAATTGTAACATCCCGAGAGGTTGTGAGTAATACCTAACTGAAAAGCTCCGGGTACCTTTGTTGTATCAAGTCCCGAGGCTCCCATGTGTGCTCCTCTTGCCCATGATTCCTCCACAGGATCTTGACCAATGGAACCTTCTGGAGGCATAAGACTCATATTCCCTTGTCATCAATCCGGACTGGTTCCAGGTGAACTGATCGATCAGATGCTACCGGCCCATCCGTGGCCGTACTCTGCTGCTCCGGGTGTAGTTGAGCCCTCCTAAGAGAGGATACATGGAACACGTCCTACGGACTCGCCAGCTCCGATGGCAGCTCCATCCTGTATGCCACGGGACCGATCCACTCCAGGATCCTATAAGGCCCCATATAACTTTGGCTGAGCTTCTTCTTCCGACCATGTACCCATGAAACTCCATGCATCGGTCAGATCTTCAAGAATACTCGGTCCCCCACCTAAAACTCCACCTGGCGATGTCGAGCATCGTAATACTTAGCCTGTCAGCTCTGTGCCTCTAACATCCTATCCCTTATTAGCGTTACCTGAGCATCAGTGTCCTCCATAAAATCCGAACCCAAAGCCTTCAGATCCTCATCCTGTATCCACAATAGTGGAGTCCTACACCTCCGTCCGTATAGGGCCTCATAAGGAGCCATCCCTATGCTGGACTGGATGCTGTTATTGTATGAGAACTCGATCAGTGGCAGCAACTTCTCCCAAGGCTCACCGCGATCCAGTATGCATAGTCGCAGTAGATCTTCCAAAGTCCGATTGGTGCACTCCGTCTGCCCATCAGTCTTTGGACGAAAAGCTGTACTGAATGTCAGCCGAGTGCCCAAGTAAGCAAGCACCGATCTCCACTCTATGGAAGTAAACCATCCATATCGATCTGATATAATCGTCCTGGGTATGCCATGATAACGGACGAACTGCTCCACAAAATTCTGAACCAGCACACCAACCGAGTCATCCTTTCTAATCAGGATAAATATGGCTACCTTCGTCAGCCGATCGACGATCACCCAGATCGAATTGTTCCCCGTCCGCGATCAGGGAAGCCCATGAATGAAGTCCATTGCAATATCATCAAACTTCCACTCTGGCACTGGGAGTGGCTGCAATAATACTATGGGGTTTCTGCATTCTGCCTTCACCAGCTGGCATGCCTCGCAGTGGGTCATAATGTAGGTAATATCCTTCTTCATTTATGGCCAGTACATGGTCCTCTTTAGATCCACAGCCATCTTCGTAACTCCCGGGTGTACCGAATACTGACTGTAGTGATTCTCCATAATGATATCCTCCCGGACCTGGCCTCCCTCTGGTATGTAAACCCGTCCTCTGAAGCACACTAGGACATCCCTCAGTTTGTAATCTCCAGCAGGCCTGATTCTAATGCCCGGAATATCGGCTCTAGCTTGGCATCCTGCCTCTGCCCATCTCTGACTCAGTCTCGAATGTCATCTGTGGCAACCAACGATGATAGGTACTCCCGGTACAGCTCTAGGTGATCCTCGGGCACCAAGGATATCTGCATCTTTTCTCACATCTGGACCAACTCAAAGTCCATAAACTGCGGTCCTGCTCCAGAGATTGTGGCATTCCAGCTCAGCACATATGCCACCATATTCGCCTTCCCTAGGTGGTAGTGCATCTCGTACTAGTAATCTACTAGGAACTCCACTCACCGTTTCTGTCTGATATTCAGCTCCTTCTGTGTGTCCACATACCTCAAATTTTTGTGGTCGGAGTATATGTCGCAGTGGACAACGTACAGATAGAACCGCCAGACTTTCAGATCAAATACGACCGCTCCCATCTCTAAGTCATGAACAGGGTAGTTCTGCTCATGTTTCTTCAGCTGTCGTGAAGTGTACGCTATCACATGACCATTCTGCATCAGCACTGCACCCATGCCCTTGTAATAAGCGTCAGTGTAGACCTGGAATCCTTCTTTCCCCGAAGGAAGGGCAAGTATAGGAGACGAGGTGAGTCGATCCTTCAGCTCCTGGAATGCCACCTCGCGCTACTTGGTCCATATAAAGGGCACCTCCTTCCTCGTCAGGGATGTGAGTGGAAGGGCAATACGAGAAAATCCCTCCACGAACTTCCGGTAGTAACCAACAAGACCTAGAAAACTCCGCACGTCTGTGGCCGACTTCAGCTGCAGCCAATCCCTATCTGGCTGAATCTTGGTCGGGTCCACTGCCAACCCAGCACCACTGATGATATGGCCTAGGAATGCCATGTCCCTCAACCAGAACAGGCATTTGCTGAACTTCGCATAAAGCTGGTGCTCCCGCAGTCTCTCTAGGGTCAACGTCAGATGTCGTGTGTGCTCCTCCTCTGTCCTCGAGTAGATGACGATGTCATCAATAAACACGATGACGAACACATCCAAATATGCCTCGAACACCCGATTCATGAGGCTCATGAATGCCGACGGTGAATTCGTGAGCCCGAAGGGGATCACGGTAAACTCGAACAGCCCATATCTACTACTGAAGGCACTCTTCGGAATGTCCTCCTCCTAGATCGGCAGCTGGTAGTAGCCCGACCTCCATTCCAATTTTGAAAAGAAGTGTGCCCCCTCCAGCTGATCAAACAGCTCATCTATCCTCCATAATATATAGATATTCCGGATTGTCAGTTGGTTCAGTGCTCGGTAGTCGATACACAATCTATGTGTCACGTCCTTCTTCTTGACGAACAACACCTGGGCTCCCCATGAGGAAGAGCTTGGCCGGACAAATCCGGCTTCCACTAGTTCCTGGAGCTGGCTTCGAAACTCTGTCAACTCCTTCGGGGCCATCTGGAAAGGGGCTCTAGATGCCGGCTTAGCCCCCGGGACCAGCAGTATCCGAAAATCCTGCTCCATGTACGGGGGTAGCCTGGGCAGCTTCTCTGGGAATACGTCAACAATATCTCGCACCACCGGGATATTCGAGATGAACCCTTGGCCCCATCCATTTCAAACAATAATTCATAGACTTCCTCCCCCTACAAGTGGGCCTTGGAGTCCTGCATGAATGATAGCAAGAGAGGGAGAATAGGTCAAATACCTTCGATGACAATGTCGGAATCCCCATGCCTCACGGTGATCCTCTTTGATAGGCAGTCAATCTGGGCATGGTTCCAATACAACCATGTCATGCCCATGATCAAATCAAGGACTAGCATCTTCAGGATCGTTGCTGGTGCTTCAAAGGCTTTTCCGCCGATCTCCGCCTCCATGTTACACGGGAGGAGGTGAATAGCTCTGATCCGTTTGGTAGCCGTATCCTCATCATCAATCCTGTGAATCACTTCATGCCTTCTAGCCCTTCCACGAAGACTTCCGATACAAACGAGTGCAAAGCACCCGTATCGAACAATGTATAGGCGGGCTTGCCGCTGATGAAGACTATGCCTGGGGTAGTTAAAGTCTTAGCAATCTAATTATGGTTTTCTTTCCTAGTTTATCAATTTTATACCTATAAGCCTAATTACCTAGGGAGGAGAAAACTTAAAATTAACTGACGTACCTATGATAACTTGCTCTGGATTTTGTTGTTGAGTCAGATCCAGTGCATACACTTGCTCCCTCTCCTGCATGCGGTCTCTGCCCTGGTACCCCCATCCGCGGCCACGTCCTCTGCCTCGAAAATACTGAGCTGGCGGGTCAGCCGGTAGTGCTGGAGGTGGTGCCCTCCTAATGGGACAGTTCCTCCGGATATGCTCCACCTGATGACAGTTGAAGCACTCTGGCAGGGGATATGCTATACCCCCGGGTCTCTGCACATCCCGCATTTGGAGAGGCTTAGGGGCCACCACTATTGGTTCCCTCTGCTGCTGTCTCACCTCCTAACAAGGCTGGTCTTCTGCTCTTCTCCCATTGATGATGCGACCTCATATCTGATCATTTCTGGCTCCCCGACCCTGATCCTCAGTCGGCCGCTTCCTGCCTCAGGTAGTGTGCCAATCTGCCTCGATCCTCTTTGCCATCTCCAATATCCGAGGAATAGACCTGTCGGACATGAACAATAGAGCCTCCGTCAAATCCTCTTGTAGGCCCTTATAGAACCACTTAGTATATCCTCCCTCATCCAACTGATAAGAATCCGCAAACCGGGCTAGATGATTGAACTCCTGATGGTACTCTACCACTGTCTTGTTACCCTGTCTTAACTGTAGAAATCTGTCTTCCATCTCATCTCTGGCCAAGTGCGGAACAAAATGCTCCAATAGTGCGGCCCTGAACTCCCCCCATGCAATATCTACGACCTCTCTATCAACAAACGTCGTGTCCAGCGATGTCTTCCACAACCTTTTAGCATGGGACTCCAAGCAAGAGGCAATTAAAGGCACCGTCTCCTCCCACGGGCACCGTATCCCAGTCAGCATCTCATACATAATATCCAGCCACTCCTCCGTCTGAATGGCCGACTCCGTCCCAAAGTAGGATTGGGGAGAAAGTCCTCGGAATATACTCAGCCAGTTGGCCCCCGGGTTTGGCTGCAGAGCCGAAACCTGTTAAACCCTGAAAGCCTCCAGAATAGCTGTTAGAGTCTGCCCCATTTCTGACTGTAGGAATGGAGTGGGGACCGGTGGAGGTGGTGTAATATTCAGAGTATGTCGGACTCCGCCCTGTGGTGTAGGCTGTGCTGGGGGCTGCTTAACAAAATCCATATGTATGTAATCGACTCAAACCTAATAAAAAAAGTGGACAATTTATATGTGATCCCCTATATGGGCACACCACTACTTCCACTGCTTAGTTTGTCCCCAAACTAAACTCACGCGAGGGTGACCTAGGGGATATGGACTGTTACTTTTCGATCGAGATCAACTATGATACCACTTGTAAGACCCCCCCCCCCTTTTGAAACACTGGGGTCTTATGCCCAGAACCGCCACTTTGCGGAGACACCTTCACGCCCGGGAAGGTCATCACTACAAAACGCGGATCCTCCCGGCCAAATCGATCACAACTGTAGCAAAGTAATAAAAGGCAAGTCAATAGAAATCACATATAGTAAACAATCTCCACGAAGGGAGTGTACACATAAATAATAATAAAAGTACTGAATCTTGGGCTCAAGCCCAGTACATCAAGTCCTCACTACATATCTCTCATCGCGGAAGCAAAACAAATATAACTACTAGCGATCACTACTCACAGTCCCTGCTCTCTGAAATACGATACTTGACTGCCCCATCTCCAAGCATGCCGACCTCCAGGGCTGCTCCTCCATGCTGGGCTCAACGGTCCCCTAAAATGATGTGGTTCGAAAACTGTTAGTCTAAAAGACTAAGTCCTATCATCCCCTGCCCCTTCCCCATGGCTCCTAGGCACCAAGTGGAGAGAAGGAAAGGAGAGGACATGAGAGTGGAGAATAACAATTATAAGAAAATGGTGGCGGAACTAATCTAGCAGTTCTATAGTGTATAAGACAGAATGAAGATAAGAAAGACTGAACAAGAAAAAGTAACCTTAACTTATATGAAAACACATAAGCCAAGAGATCTTTTGTAGGGCTCCTATCATATAAAAAGTCTCATACTAATTTATACGATAGGGTGTCGGTTTTCTAACAAGCATCCATATATATTTACTGAATAAAAAAACCTTAACTTATAACCACGCTCGCGCGAACTTATAAACCCAGGGGTTATTTTGTAGGGCCTATTGTATAAAGCGTCCCATACCACTTATACAATAGGTGTCGGGGTTATGATGAAAACATGCAAGTGCAACTCATCCACTCGACTCTGTGTACACAGACCTTTAGTTCCCCCTTTCTAGAGCCGAACCTCCCAAGATACCTCCGCAGTGGCAAATGGAAGCGGTAGGTTGGGCCTTGCCCACCTCTAAACTGGTAATTGCACTACCATTCAGACCTATCGTATGCCTCAACACTGGTGCACTAAGCGGAGCTCCTGTGTACTCTTGGAGGCTAGCGTGTAACGGCCCGGCCCGAATAGCTCAGGGACTGCCACACCCTATCATGGGCCGCATAGTATGGCCTGGACACCGGCACCGCAACAGGCCTGCAGGCCCGGCACCCCAAAGCATCTCCGGTCTGTTTCTCAGCACGGTGCATTGTTGCCACGGGGTTTCGAACCCGAGACCTTGATCAGACACCTTCAACAGTTCCAATCACCAACTGATCTGCAGCTCAGTTGGTGATTGGAACTGTTGAAGGTGTCTGATCAAGGTCTCGGGTTCGAAACCCCGTGCCAACAATGCACCGTGCTGAGAAATAGGCCGGAAATGCTTTGGCGTGCCGGGCCTGCAGGCCTGTAGCGGCGCCGATGTCCTGGCCATACTGTGGAGCCCATGATAGGGTGCGGCAGTCCCTGAGCTGTACGGGCCGGGCCGTTACATAGCGCACCGGACTTTATTTGGCCAATTGCTAAACCACACTGGCCGAGTCAACGTATTGGTGTCGGTGCATCGACCCTCCAATACCGAAGACCCACCACCTTATACTTTATGCACATGCCATCTTGATGTATCACCACCGAGCTAAAGCTCCCTAACCAACCCGTCCGTCACATATATCCACCGAGCCAAAGCTCCCCGGACTATCCCGTCCGTCACAAACATCAACCTAGCCAAAGCTCGCCGGCTAACCTGCCCATCACTAAATCCACCGAGTTTACAGCCCGAGTGAGCCCACCTAACATCCCGGGGAATCGAGGTGAGTTAAAGTGAAACCCTAGTTATGTTAGTTATTCTTGCAATTCAATTTTACCTACACTTTAGGTTAGCCCAGGACTATCCAAGGTATTCCCCATGAAGGGCTCTCGAGGGCCCTAGGGACTATGATGGTAGCTAAAGACCATCGTTCCCTTTCTCAAGGCTCTTATTATTATTGGTTGCTACTCAACTCCCAAACCCTTAAAAGTTATACTGGATCTTACCCTAGTGTATTTGACACTTCCTCTCCTACGGGGAAGACGATGTTTCGTTGACCCCGAGCACCACTTAATCTTAGACAACTCTACAACCTACTCATACCGGATTCCAATGATGAACTCTTTTCACTTACCAAATCATCACGCCAATATCCCACTCCCTAGATGCATTTTGCACCATATCTTGATTTCTGCAATTTTTACAAAACGCAGACCATCTTAAGCTATATGATGTGTAAAATGGGAGGTACTCAAAATAATCATCCAGTGTCCCTATAATAAATATTGGAGGCCTGTCATGACATTTTTAGCCTAAATCTAGAAATTCATAATTTTTCCTAATCTATATGATAATTTATTTAATTATTCTAGTAATCATAAAAACCCCAAGTTTGAACATGAAGTACCCATTTCAGACATGCAAATGCTCCACAAATTTTATGATAAATACAATATGACTATTTAACATAGAATCCAAAGTCTCGCAATTTTTCAGCAAGGTTTAGGCCTCTAATTCTAATTTTAAGTATGACCTATATTAATCATTTTTAAGAGGCAAGTACAGCAAGAATACTTTAAAAAATTCTGAGAAAACGCAAACATGTACATAATGATCAATAAACACTCATGGCTAAATTTTATAATTTTTCCTACAAGAAATAAGCTCTGAAAGAATTATTCTACATGTTCACAAATTTATGAGCTTGTGAAGCAGGTACTGTAAATATGTATTTAAAAATTCTAATAAAATTCATACATGAGCATAATGCTCTAAAACTTCTTTTGCCTAACTTTCATGACTTTCCAATGGATAGTGAGTTCACATTATACAAATAATTAAATAGGGCTAACTCATGCATTACAAAGGAAATACTAAGATTAATGTTCCCAAATTCCCAATTAAATTTCAGTAGTTCATTCTAACCATGAGACTACACTACCCAAGTTTCATCACTGTCCAATGAGTTTTAATAACCTATTCTAGCACTACAAGATTTGTGCCCAAAACTAGGGTTAGGGTTTTGAGGGGTTAATAATTCCTAAATCCAATAAGATTTCTACCAGAGGATACTAACTACCCTAAAGTCCTCTCCACCAAATTTCAATTCATTTCAAGGTCTTTTGACCACATGCCCTTCACAAGACCCCAAAACCCCTCCTTAGGGTTGGGTCTTGGGACCTAGGGTAAATCTATTCCAATCTGCCACATCTTCCATGGGAGGTTTTAAAAATCATGCATAGTTAGTGGCCCAAATGCCAACCTCTGTTGAGGTGGTTTGGCCACCTAAACCCCCAAGTGCACTTTTGACCTAAATACCCTTAATATGGCAAGGCCAGGGTTTGCAAGAATTCAATCTAAATCATCTCCAAATGAGATGAAATTTTAACCAGAGTCTTATGATGACCCCAAGGACCACTCACCAAAATTTGGTGAGAGTTCGGAGGTCATTTGGCCCCTTAATGAATTTACCCTAGATTGATTAATAATTCCAGAAACTATAGACCAATCATTCCCCAAAATTCCCATTTTTGGGCAGGCCTAGGTATAGACTATAGTGACTCCCTGTCCAAATTTTAAGTCATTTGGACAAGAGATGAAGTGTGGGAACCCATTTTAATTTCTGCCTAGCTCTAGGTATAGACCCCACCAAAACGGGTGCCCTGGTCAAATCAATCACCCAAATTGGTTCAAACAAATTTTGAAGTAAGGTAGACTAATAGGGCTACAAATTATATGTTGACCATTTTCTCCGACTTAGCATCTAGGTATTTTTAATAATTAAAAACATTAAATAGAAATTTTGTGACAGATTTGAAATAATCAAAAATATAACCTATAGTTAAATTCAACTCCAGCACTAATCTTAAAGCAAGATCCAAGGGTGGCTGGATCGTCTTCCTCCTCCAGCCGACTGCCATGATCCAGCCAACATGGAGAATATTCCAACCGCTAACACTGGCAGTCCGGCCACCTCCCTGGCCGGCCACCGCCACCACCACCTCCGTTGGGGTAGTGGCTATCGCCAGGCGGCGGCGCAGCCACCGGAGGGGCCATTTCCGGTGATCCCGATAAGGTGAAAAATGAAAAAAAACCAGGGAATTTCAAACTTCGATCGAGTTTAACTGAGCCCGATTCCCATTCCTAATGATTCCTAAGATCTACACATGGAATAAGGAGAAGGGGAGGACCTGAAATGCAGCCTGAGAGCGGGTGTTGTGCCTCTTTGCTATTTCCAACCACCAAGCTTTGGCTCCTCTGCAACCTCCACACCAACTCCTCTAAAACTGAAATGTGATCGGCGAAACATCTTCCCCTTGCCCTCGTGAAGGTTTCTAATATAGGAATTGGGGAGAGGTGGCTTGTAACTCCCCAATTCTTCAAGACACCATTAATTACCATAAAAGTGAGTTTTTGGTTTCACCCAAATTGAAGGGCTGAGCCACCCCACTAGCTGGCCACCTTTTGAAAACTCCTCCCCTTCCTCCTAGGAGTTAAAGCCCCATCAAAAGGACGGGTTATGGAGCCTCTATGGCCATGATGGCCATTAAGTTCTTACCTTCTCTCTCCTCCAAATTTGGGTAAATCCCTCTCTCTCTCTCTCTCTCCTAGTCACCAATCTCTGAATTTGGTGGTCCTAAAATGTGCCTCACCAGCTCCTAGACCAATGGGCCACATTTGTAGGGGCCTAGCACACTTGGATTGGGCTTGAGTTAGCTATTTATGCTAGTTTGACCACTTTAACCAAAGAGTTGACTTTGGTTATATTAACCACTAGGGTTGCTCCCAATGGGTCCTTGGTGACCCATGGGCCTCCCTTAAGGTCTAGAAGTACTTGGGTAGGGTAAACTTGCCCCTTAGTTAGGGTACTTTGAGAAATTTAGGGCTAGGGTTGACTGGGTCAACTCAGGCTCTAGAGTTGACCCCAATGGGTCCCAGGTGATCCATTAACCTCACTCTAGAATTAGGAGGGCATGAGTGGGATCTAGTTGGCTAAGGGAAGGTCAGTTGACCCTATGTTTGTCAGTTTGACCCATTTAGGGCTAGAGTTAACTTTGGTCAACTTAACCACTTTGACTGCCCTCCATGGGTCCTTGGTGACTAATTGACCCCACTTTGGGTCTAGGAAGACCCTGGTAGGGTTGGCTGGGCTTAGTAGGGGCACACTGTCCTTAGTTAGGGCACCTTGTCTAATTTAGGCTTAGGGTGGTCCTAGGTCGACTTGACCACCCTGGGTCTACTCCAATGGACCCCTAGGGCTCTAATGGACCTTCCAATAGATTTGTGAGATCATGGTGGGATCTTATAGTCATGGTGAAGCCTCATGGTCATCCTAAATTAGGGTTTAGTGATCTACTATTTGCAGACCATAGTGATTTCACCCACATTCCTAGGTTTACTTGGTCGTCTTCGGCTTCCTAGGGTTTTGTCATGACCTAGTCATGACAAAACCACTCTTAGGGATCTAGTTGTTTGAGGGATGTTATACTGACACCATCCCGGGGATCTCCTATGATTTGGTCCATTGGGTTATCCTTCAAGTGTCTGAGCTCTATGGTCCATGCAACTGGAGCTTCTTCAACCACAAGAGTGACTTCATCAACTTGAGTGGTTTCTTCATCTTGATAATCAACCTCTCCAATTGGGGTTGGAGTGGTGATCTTGATGAACTTTTCACTTTTTTCTTCAATTTGCTCATCCAAGTTTAATTCTTTTAGCTTTAAATCTGCATCTTCAATAAACACACTAGAAGAGTTGCTTTGCAGCAACATCGTGTCATCAAATACAACATGAATAGATTCTTATAAAACCAGAGTTTTCTTATTAAAAATCCTATATGCCTTACTATGGCTACAATACCCTACAAAAATATCTTCAAAACTCTCTTCGCTAAATTTGGTAGTGTGATACTTACCATTGTTAAGGACGAATCACTTACAGCCAAAGATTCTAAAATATGAGATAGTTAGCTTCCTGCCCTTTAGTAGTTCATAAGGAGTCTTATTATGTTTTTTGTTTATGAGTGCTCGATTTTCCATGTGGCATGCAGTGTTGATGGCTACAACCCAGAAATATTCCGGTAGTGATGCATCACTCAACATGGTCCTGCAGGCCTCTATGAGTGTTCTATTCCTTCTCTCAGCTACTCCGTTCTGTTGAGGAGTACGAGGAGAGGAAAACTCATTAAAGATACCTAGGCTTTCATAAAATTCTATCATGGCCCCAGACTTGAACTCTGTTCCATTATCACTTCTGATTTTGACTACGGAACAGTTGTATTTATGCTGGACCTGCCTGACAAAACTAGTAAGGATGTCAAAGGTATCTGACTTGTGTTTTAGAAAGAACGCCCACGAAAAGCGCGAGTAATCATCAACAATCACCAATGTATTATCCTTACATCCCAAACTTCTAACTTGCAATGGACCGAACATGTCCATATGAAGTAGATGTAAACATCTATTAGAGTCTTTGCCAATAATGCTTTTAATGGTAGCCCTTGTTTGCTTGCTATTTATGCATATGTGACAAAGTCTATCTTTAGCGTACTTGACATTTGGGGCATCTCGTACTAAATTAAGAGAAAATAATTTATTAATAGTTTTGAAATTAATACGTGCTAATCTCTTGTGTCATTGGTCAACAAGAGATGCACTATCTTTAGCCAAAAAGCACACTGGTGTAGAAGAGTCTATGCAAATAAAATTCAAACAAAATATATTTCTACTACGAGTGCCTGATAGAATCGTTTCCAAATTATCTACCAATTTTATCAAGCACTTGTCTGCATGAAATTCTACTATGTATCCTTTATCGCAGAGCTGGCTTATCCTTATGAGATTGTGTTCCAATCCTTCAACATAAGCCACATCTGAGAAGGACCGTAGCCTTTACTAATTCCTCAGTCTGAACCTCCAAAGATGACCTTTGGCCCGTTCATGACTGCAGAATAATTCTGGAGAAGGCTTCTTGTCTCGGTCATATGCCGAGAGCATCTACTGTCCAAATACCTGATAGGAGTTCTGGTGGCCTTTGGACATAACTGCAATCACAAATCAATTTGCCTTATGAACCCAAACTCGTTTGTGTCCTTGGTCTCTTGTTAGAATACTCTCATTACGTGTATTAACATTATGAGTGGTCTTTCTCACATTGTTAACTTGAGGAGTTACAAAATTTCTGGAATTAAACCAGCAATCAATGACAAAGTGACCAATTTTGCCGCGGCACCAACAGTCAAACATGTTGTATCTTTGCTTGAAATTCTCCTGATTGACCTTTTGAGATTGTGGTCTAGCAGGTGCAGTAGTCTTGGAGGTAGAAGCTTCATGGTGATTGCAATCACATGACTTCTTCTCCTTAAGTGGCTTTTCCACAATAGGCTTTACTTTTAGTGCCTTCTTGATGTTATGACCATGATTATAAGGGCCATAGCTCTGAAGAGTAATCTCTTCATAAGGTGCCTTAAAGACACTTTCACCAAAGTTCTGGGGATGGGTCTATCCTTGGTAACGAGACTTGGGCTCTACATAAGTAGGCCTAGCAAAGTGACCGCAGGATGAATCAAGATCAAACTCGTTCGTTGGAAATATAACCTTCTTAAAAGAAGTCTGATCTTGAGGAGCTTTCCCCTTCTCCTTGGCCAAATCCTTCTTGGCCGCCTAATTCTTTCTTTGAGCCTTATTTATCCTAGAAGATTTACTAGGAGAATCAACATGGCCTAGGCCAGTACCTTTGGCCTGAGCTGACAATTCAGCAATAAAAGGAAGGACAGTATTGGACATTGAAAAACTTTAAACAAGTTTCTTTTCCGCTGCAAGTTGTTCTTCCAATTCTTTGATGATCTTCTCTTTTAGATCTAGGTGCTCGAGAGCCTTATTGTATTTTTCAATAGCAGCATTGAAGTTTTATCTGAGTGAGTCCATCTTGGCGACTTCCTCTCTCAGAGTGCTCTCTTCAGCCTTGATAGACTTTATCTCCTTGGCTTGAGATTTCAAGACTCTTCAACATTTGTCGTAAGCCTTGATTAACTCCTTATACTGGGCCATGAGTTCAGACTCGTCGTCAGAAGAGCTGTCCTCATGATCATGATCAGAAGCATCTGATTTAGAAAGAGGGTGTGAGAATTTATCTTCCCATTGAAATGGTGTTCTTGTTCATCATCAATTTGTGCCATTAGCCCAAAGTAGGCTTCCTCTTCTTCACTTGACTCGGATGAGTCAGAGTCGCTAAGAGTCTTGCTCTTCTTGGCTATTAGGCTTCTTTCAGTTCTCTTAATCCAAACTCCCTGATAGCACAGATTTATTGTCTCATTCCTTAGTCAGGGACCTTAGAAACTTATCATTCAACTCTCCATTTGTGAAGACCTGACCATATACTCTTATGCCTTTAACAATTTTGAAGAAACTTTCAAAGGTATCTGCAATTGAATCCTTTGGTCCTTATTGAAATGCTTCATATTTTTGATTTAGAAGGGATCTTCTGTCATCCTTAACTTCTTCAGTGCCTTCCATCAAGGTAATAAGAGACCGCCACATTTCCTTAGCAGATTGATAGTGAATCAGACTATGCAGCATAGAATCATCGACTGCACTTGCTATGATATTTTTAGCTTTCTTGTCCAACGAGACAAGTGCAATCTCATCTTTATCAGGATCCATTAACTTCTTAGGAACCTTTTTAGTAGGATCAATAGTGGAGACGGTCATTGGAACATAAGGACCTTCTTCAATAATCATGAAGATACTTGGATCCACAGCTTCCATGAAAAACTTAATCTTTTCCTTCCAAATGGGAAAGTTGGTCTTTGTGTATAGAGGAAGCTTTGCAAAATACTTGGCCATGTCCATGCTTAGATAACTCAATAGATAACTTGGGCAGATCTGTTCAAGGTGTTAACCTTTTTATGAACAACCTCCCTCTGATACCATTTGAAAATGTTTTAGTTTTCTTACCTAAATCACCTAGAGGGGGGGTGAATAGGTGAGTTGTGCGACTTTTTGCGAAAAAAAATTATTGAGCGATCGAAAGAAAATTAACCAAGCAATCACATATGATAACAAGAATTATAGTGGTTCCCTAACCTTGGGTACATCCACTTTCCACTCACTGATCTAACAATGCACTAGACTCGGCTACTCCACTAATCTCGGATTGAAAACAATCCTACACCTCTAAACAATGTTCCTACAACTCGATCCAAAAACCTGGATCTACACTCGGAAGATAAAACTTCCTACAAGAACTCGGAGAACAAAGCTCCTATGACTCGAAGAAAGATCTCCTACAAGAATAGATTGATATAAACAAATACAAATAGTGATTTGATCTCAGATCTTGAAAACATCTATCTATTCTTCTTCCTAAAACTTTGCGGCTCTATCAGAAATGGTTGAAGAAGAATATGCAATATCTATGGATCTGAAATTCTCTGGACTCAGCAAGATCAAGTATTAGATCTGTAGATTGAGGAATGACTTGATCTCTGAATCAACTTCTCTAAATCGATCTAGATCGAAAGCAAGTCGGCAAGAATGGCGATGAAGAGCGATGCTTCCTATTATGGAAAGAAAATTAGGGTTTCAGAAAAACTTAGAATATCTTGCGGCTACTTGTTATTCTTCTTAAGGTTGGTCGAAATTGACAAGACCTTTTATAAGACTTGCCTAACGGTCATAATCGCAATTAATGACAGCCACGTGGACCAATCACGTGCTAATGACATTTGAAATTCACGGTAGTCTGGACTTAGAAGTTTTCAGAAAAACAGTACAGGTGTTCTCGAGACAAAGGATAGTACTCGAGAAGAAGCTTACTTGTTCTCGAGAACAACAATGAGGAACTCGAGAAAAACACTTAGAAAAATATGTGGAGGTGGAAATCTGCAGTGTCGAGACTGAAAGAAGTACTCGAGAAACATATTCTTTTGTTCTCGGGAAGAATCATCCTGGTACTCGAGAACAGATAATCATCTCAAGACCAAATGTCTGGTTCTCGAGAAATAACTTCTGCATCTCGAGAACAAATCATAGTCTTCTCGAGAATGAATTTGGTCTTCTCGAGAAAATGACTTAGAAAAATAATTGTATGGAAAAGAAAGAACCCGAGAAGAAATGTCATATAGTACTCGAGAACAAAAGCCCTTCTCGAGAACAGCATTAAGCTTTCTCGAGAACAACTTCTACAACTCGAAATTAAGACAAGTCTAACTCAAGAAATATCTTAAGTCCTTCTTGAGTACAAATATAGTACTCGAGAAAAATACTTAGAAAATTTTGAAAAAACTGAAAATCTTAATTCTTTATAAAAATCAGCATCCATCTTTTCTCTTGCCCTTAGTGCTTGAAAATGGAAGTGTGTCTCAATAGAAAGGCTACACATGAGTCAACACCATGGATCACATAATGAGGGATTACATTGTGTGATCTTGTGTTTGGAGACTCATTGTAGACTGGCATTTGTCTATACTTAGCAATTAAGTCTTGCAAACACTTAACTAAAAAGTGCATCAAATACAAACTTAATTCATCTTAGTTTAAGGTTGACTTCATACAAATCTGGGCTATTGTGGATGCAATACCCAACAATTGCCTTGCGCTGATGGCTTTGACTGAGGAAGGACCCAGTCAGGAGCAGCCTGGCCCTAGTAAGGTACATTCTACCCCTTTTGTGTTAGATTATATAACTAGTCCAGAATTAGAAGCATCTACATCAAGATATGAAGATCGTTCTAAATCTGAAGGAGATGTCAATCAATTGATTGATGATTATGGTGAACTCCTGCAAGCACTGAAGAGAAGCAGGCTCCTAGCCAAAAACAACAAGCTGAGGAGATTGTCTCTCTAATGCTGGCTGTTTCTGACTCAGCAAACATGTTGAACCTGAAGAAAAAAGAAGTCAGCAAGCTGAAAAACATCACTGTTATTCAGATGGGCACAATCACCTTCAAAAATGACCACATTAGGAATCTTAAAGGTAAAATCCAAGAGGAGAAGAAGCTAGTAGCTAAGTTCTCAAAGCCATTTTTAGTATTGTCTTTGATTGATTCCTTCTCCTCCCAAAAGGGTAAGAAGGGATTAGGCTTCAAAGGGAGAACTAGAGCTGCATATTCCAAAAGGAAGGGCAAAGCTCCAGTGCAGCCACTAGCATCCAAGCCTACAATTCCTTTCAGGAAAGTAGTGCTACCATCTAATAGGTATAACCATGAGAATATTTATGGTCACTAGGAGTATGGTTTTAGGAATGTCATGGGTGTTAGTGCCTACAAGTCAGCCCATGAAGAAATCCAAATGGCCCATCCTAGACCATTTATGTTTGGTATACCAGCCCCAACACTCAAAAATAAGGTTGCAGCCCACTCTCAAAGTCTGCCAGTCCACAATCAGACTAAAGGAAAGTCTATTAGCACACCAAACTTGGGTATTTCTGAAGCTATCAGGAGCTTGCACTTTGAAAAGAAGGCAACTGCTGATAGGGTCCAATATATCCATAGTAGCTCTGCTACTAGACAAATCCCAAATCAGGTTGTGGCTAGAAGACTTAAGAAAAAGGCTACAGTACCTACTAGAATGAGAGTTGTTGACTGCTATGCTGTAAAGCTAGCCCTTAAAAGAAGGTACACCATTTATTAGTGTTGGTTCTGTAGCAAAGTGGGCCACTATACTATTGATTGCTGGCACAATAAGAGTGTCCAGAGAGATAATGCCAGCTTACCTGTGAGTAGAGCTGCAGGTAAGAATGTTCAATTTCAGTCTAACCTGCACCTAGGACCCAATAAAAATTGGGGTCCTAAAGAAAGATGATTTATTTATTGCAGGTGAGACCAAGTAGCCATACCCCTATATGGTACTTGGACATTAGATCTTCCAGGCACATGACTGGAACAAGGAGCATGCTGAAGGAGTACACTCCAGTTGAAAATGGACCCAATGTCATCTTTGGTGGTTCACAAAGAGGAGTAACCAAAGGGTTTGGTAAGATATCTAATGGCATAATCACTTTCACACAAGTAGATTATGTGAAAGGTTTGTAACATATCCTGATAAGCATAAGCCAACTATGTGATATTGATTATGACATTTCTTTCCTCAAGGATGAGTGCCAAATTAGGAGGTCAAGTGACCAAGGGGTCATCTTGACAGGCACTAGGAGATGAAATGTCTATTGTCTCAATTTTGTTTGTGAGAGTAAGGACTCTCCTATATGCCAAGTTGGAGATGAGAAAGCTTCACATTGTGTCCAATGGCACAAGAGGCTAACTCATCTTAATTACAAGACCATAGGCAAACTCTTTAGTAATGAGTTAGTGAGGAATGGTCCTTTGGTGAAGTGCATTAAGGAGGGTATCTTCTTAGTATGCCAAAAGGGCAAGCAGACCAGGACCTCCTTACAGAGCCTTGATACCAAAGACTCAGTGAGGTGTTTATACCTCCTACATATGAATCTATTTGGTCCTATGCCAGTTCAAAGTCTAGGTAGGAAAGTTTACACCCTTGTGGTTGTTGATGACTTTTTCAGATTTTCTTGGGTGTTCTTTCGAAGGAAGAAATCTGAAACCCTTGATGTCTTACAGACATTTGTTAAGTAAACTCAGAAAGAACTTAACAGTATTGTGGTCAAAATAAGAAGTGACCATGAGACTGAGTTTCAGCCTGAATGCATGACAAGATTCTGTGAAGGGCTTGGGATTCATCAAGAGTTTTCCTCTCCTAGAACACGCCATCAAAATGGGATTGCTGAGAGGAAAAATAGAACTCTCACAGAGGTTGCTAGAACCTTCTTAAGTGACACATTGCTCCAAAAAAATTTCTAGGTTGAGGTAGTAAACACTGCATGTTATGTCCTTAATAGGGCTTCCATCACTAAAAGCCACTGTTGGATCCCTAGTTGGATTTGTGCTAGGTTCACTAACCTAGGATTATTGACCCACCTTGTATAACCAGGGTAATTTCTGTGTCCTAGAGTTTAGGTCATGTCCTTAAAGTTAACATTGCTTGGACCAGCCAACAACAGACTGTAGAAGACTCCAGACTTAGAGAAATTTCAAAGATTCAGGAAAGTGAGTTCGTCGTTCGTCAAAATCACCTTGACGAAAGTCGTGCTCAGCTCGATGAACTCAGAGACAATTCTCTGAGTTAAGCTTGACGAACTTGGTTCTCAGCTCGACAATTTCTGGATGATCTACTTCAACATTCTAAGTCCAAAAACATATCTCTAAACTCCAGTTGATGAAGTTAGATTAACAACTCGACGATCTTAGTGCATAAAATTAGCAAGTGTTTAGCAGAAAATAGTTAGCTGTTCTCAGGTCGATGATCTTGGATCTCAGGTCGACGAACAATAATTATCTGGTCGACAAACACGATTTCTCAGCTCGACGAACTCTGGACTCAGGTCGACGAAATCTGTTCTTTGCTCGACGATTTTTGTGAAGATCCAGACTTGGATTTTTCCTTACTTCTGTCCTTATTTTACTGCAATGATTCCTGAGTGATTAATGCTTAATATTCTCTGAATATTACCGTTAGAAACAGCATTGATTATGGTAGCCATCAGGATTATTACTTTCCACTTTTCAATAGGATAGTTGGGGAAATTAATTAATGCAAACATTATATCCAGTCGTATTACATTCTATACGTCGTCAGCAATTAATGTTGCAGGGAATTCAAAAATTCAATGGATAAATTCCATTGGAAATATAAAAGTGATTTTCTTCCTTCCTCTCTACAGTGATACAGAAGAGCAAGACACAGCACACAGAGATAGAGAACAATATAGCAACAATATTCAAACACTTCTCTATGCAGAAAAAGAATCTGGTCTTCACCTTGACACTGTTAAAGAAGAAGAAGAACATCCATCCAAATCAAGAGCCTTCTTCATTCGTCACTCCAGGATTCTTCAAGGACAACAAATCTTCATCAGTCAAGAAGTTCCTGGATCTATTCTGGTCAAGGCTAAAGATAGAAGACCTACTCACCCTGAAGCAAAGCTCAAATCTTCCTGAATAACTCAATAACTCAGGGGGAGCTTTGATAACATCAAAGATCCACTAGTCTTCTCAGTTGTATTTGAGAAAGAGAAGACACCATAACTCTCTCACCCCCTCACTGTATAAAGGGTTCTTTAACTCCCTTCAAAAGTTATTCTTTGGTTGCAAGTCACTTGATCAAAATACTTGGGTGGTTTTTGAGCACCTAATCAAAAGCTCATTGGTGGCAGTCACCTGATCAAAACCTGTTAGTGGATTCCTACCATGGTGGTAGAAGAGTGGATGTACCCAGGTTGGGGAACCACTATAAAAATTCTTGTGTTGTCTGGTTGCCCTCTTTCTTTTTTGTTCTTGTTGTGCCTGTGCTAGTTAGTTTAATTTTGTTGTGTCTGTGGTAGATTAGTTTATCTTAGGATTGCTCTTTTACTTACAGCAAAAATTAGTATCAAATAGCTGCCCTACTCTATAGATTTTATCAATAGCAAAAAGGCTTTAAAGTTTTTAAATATACTCTATTCACCCACCTCTAGGGTATTTCAGGACTAACCCTCACTTTCAATTGGTATCAGAGCAGTGTTTCTTTGGTTGCACAAGTTAAACCTTGAACCAAAAGATCCTGTGTTAGATCTGAACTTTTATTTCTCTTAGGATTATATTCACAGCATAGCACAGAACAAGGATTATGCAAGCACCAGACCTCCAGTGTGCAACTTAAATAAGTTTGCCATCTGGAAGGCAAGAATAAAACTTTATATGAATTCCATTGATGAGGACATCTACAATTCTATTTCGGCAGGTCCTCCTCAACCAATTACATCTACCTCAATATCAAGCACACATGCTATTCCACCACCTGAGTGGACAGATGCACAAAAGAAGTCCAAGATTGCTGATGCAAAGGCCATAAATATTCTGGCTCAGACTATGTCTGATGACATTTTCTAGAAGGTGGCTAAATGCACTTCAGCCAAGGCTATTTGGGACTCTCTCAACCAAATAGTGGCTGTGTAACGCCCCTAGCCGATCCAACGTGACAACGTCACGGCTCCGCTCTAGGCGACGCTACCGGGCTGCAGCCCAAGCACCCCAACCCCTCTCCCTCCACAGGCGGGTTGTTGGTGGCCACAGCCTCCCTTTGATGAGGTAAACTCGATAGTCAAGCCCGCACTACGGGGACTTCCCAGGAGGTCACCCATCCCAGTACTACTCCAGCCCGAGCACGCTTAACTATGGAGTTCTTTCAACTCTCATCACCAATTGAGCTGCAGCTCAATTGGTGATGAGAGTTGAAAGAACTCCATAGTTAAGCGTGCTCGGGCTGGAGTAGTACTGGGATGGGTGACCTCCTGGGAAGTCCCCGTAGTGCGGGCTTGACTATCGAGTTTACCTCATCAAAGGGAGGCTGTGGCCACCAACAACCCGCCTGTGGAGGGAGAGGGGTTGGGGTGCTTGGGCTGCAGCCCGGTAGCGTCGCCTAGAGCGGAGCCGTGACGTTGTCACGTTGGATCGGCTAGGGGCGTTACAGGCTGTCTCTACTGATGCGAGAAAAGACAGAAGATCAAATCTCATATCACTATATGAGAACTTCAAGAAGGATGAGTCAGAATCTATTGCTGACATGTACAACAGACTGAGCTCAATAATCAAGGAGATGAAGACTTTGGATAAGGACATCACCCTTACTGAAGTAAATGATAAAATCCTCATGAGCTTCCTAAGCTCATGGGATTCCATGATATGGCCAATCAAGGAGGCCAGGAGCTTAATTGAGATTTCCATAGAATCTCTATTGTGAAAGCTCAAGTCTTATGAGCAACTAATAAAGCCTAGAGAAGCAGCTGAACAACGGACTCCTCCACCAGCAAGAAAGGAGCACAACATATCATTCAAGGCTGCTGAAGAGATAGAAACTTCAACAGTAAATGAAGAACTAATGCGTCTCTTTGCCAAGAGATTTTACAAAATGGCAAGAAAATATTTTAGGAGAAAATCATCCAAGCAGGATGATAAGCCAAGGTATGATAAAACTCCTACTAAATAAGTAGTATGTTTTTGCTGTAGGAAATCTGGACACTTTATCTCAGAGTGTCCAGAGAATCAGAAGAAAGAAATAAGAAGAGAGAAGGACTCTAGAAGACAACAAAGTAGCAGGCCTTCCTCCTCAAATACCAAACGAAGGAGAAGGGCTTTATTGCTGATTCTTTGAGTGAGACGAAAGATGAATCCACATCTTCCAGTTCTAGTGAAGAGGAAGAAGAGGCAAGGGCCAAGGAAGTCTGCCTCATGGCCATCAATGCCTCCAACAGTCAATCAAATGATGAAGAATCTGATAATGAAGGAGCTTCAGAATCAAAAGATGATCAGGTACTTTCATCTTTTGATTATGATTCTGATAGTTTCAAAATTGAATTTAAAACTATGTGCATTGACTTAATTAACTATGAAAAGGAAATCAAAACACTTAGGGAAAGACTATCTAATCAAGAAAATCTGATTTATGAAAACTCTAAGTTAACAGATGAACTAACACTAGCTAATGAACAAATTATTTCTTTAAAAACATAGCTATGTGAGGCTAAGCAACTTGAGGAATCTCTCAATGGGAGAAGCCTTAAGCTGATGGACATCACAAGCACAGTCAATGCTAGACTGAATGGCAAACTGGGCTTGGGTGCATCATTAAGCTTACCCCCCATTCTTAAAAAGAACATATTATCAACCCCTATTAGATTTGTTTCAGCTAAGGGTAAAGAGGTAATAAACAATAAACAAACCACAAAAGAATTACCTAACTCAAAACGTCAAAAAAAACAAAAACCAGAAAACTTTAAGTGAAAACAAAGTTCAACAGATTTCGTCGAACTCAGGTCGATGAAATGTGGCTAGTACGTCGAACTCCGATCAACGATCTATGAATGCCAATATTAGCTATAAAAATTCATCTTACTGCGATCGTTGAACTGTGTATGGTTCGTCGAGCAAAGATCGATGAACTTGGGGCATAGAAAATTAATATGTTCATTCTCTGAGCAGAGATTGACGATCTCATCCCACTTCGTCGAGCTCTAGTTGACGAACTTATAATTTTTCGTCGAACCCAGATAGACTTAATAAAAATCATAATTTTGACAGAAACACTAATCAATCTAGAAAATCTTTTAATCCACTTGCTGATTGGATGATTCCTCCCAAACTATTTAACCCCTTAGGTTATAAGAGCCAACCTGAATGCTCATACATTTCCAGTTTTTGTTATGAAAAGAAACAAGGACCCAAGATAACCTGGATCAAGAACAATTAATTGTTTTCTTTGCAGGTAAAGAGTTATACAGCTGTTAATCAAAAATGGTATCTGGACAGTGGATGCTCCAAGCATATGACTGGCAGCAAGGATAACTTAAATAACTACAAGTCCAAGCTGGGACCAAAGTCGATCTTTGGTCATTCAAATTGTGGCTAGTCTGAAGGCTTTGGAGAAGTAAAGATTGGAGCAGTCACTTTCAAAAAGGTGACATATGTGAGTGGACTCAAACATAACCTCATCTCCATAAGTCAACTATGTGATGAAGGTTATCAGGTACACTTTAACTCAAGATCTTGTATTATCTCTAATAAAGAAAACCAAACTGTTTTAATTGGAAATAGATAAGGTAACATATATATTATTGATTTTTATTCTACAACCTCAGATATCTATTTACTTAATATTGTTAGCAATCAAAATGATCTATGGCATAAAAGATTAGGACATGTTAATATGAAAAACATTGCTAGGCTATCTAAAGACAACCTTGTGAGAGGTTTGCCTTCTGGTCCCTACAGGAAGGAAGGCCTCTGCAGGGCTTGCCAACTAGGCAAGCAAACTAAATCTAGTTTTAAATCAGTTAATAAGAGTGATTCACCTATGATCTTGTACTTGCTACACATGGACCTTTTTAGACCTATTGTTGTACAAAGCCTAGGAGGAAAATCTTATACTCTAGTTATTGTAGATGGCTTCTTAAGATTCATTTTGGTGTTCTTTCTGAGATCTAAGTCAGATACATTCAAAGTTTTTATAGATTTTTTCAGGACCATACAGATTGAGTACTCTACTCATGTTGTATTGATCATAAGTGATCATGGTGCTGAGTTTGAGTATCTTCTTATGCATGAGTTCTGTGAGAAGGAAGGTATCAGACATTGCTTCTCAGCTCCTAGAACTCCTCAACAAAATGGGGTAGCTGAAAGGAAGAATAGAACATTAATTGAAGCTGCAGGCACATTACTTACAGATGCTTACATGCCCCTATCCTTTTCGGCAGAGGCTGTAAGCACATTAAACTATGTACTGAACAGGAGTTTAATACATAAACTTAAGAATAAGACTCCATATGAATTGCTTAAAGGGAAGAAACCTAAAATCACTTATTTTAAAGTATTTGGTTGCATATGTTATATTCATAATAATAACAAGAAGTATATTAGAAAGTTTGAAGCTAAGGCTGAAGAAGGAATTTTTCTAGGATATTCCCAAGTCAGCAAAGCTTATAGGGTGTTTAATAAATCTTCTTTAAAATTGAGGAATCAATACATGTGACTTTTGATGAGGCTAACATGTCTTATAAGGAGAAAGAAATTTCTACCAATAACAATTTGCGGGTACCTCACTTGTGTGAGAAATTGGGTGAGTTTAACCTTCCATAAGAGGTTATATCACCTCCTCCTCCACAAGCCAATGAAGATAGTGAAGATGAATTTCTGGAAGTGGATGAACCTACTCCAACAGTAGACATTATTCCACAAGAGGAATAATTCCAAATGTTGTTGCTGAACCAACTCCACCCACTGATCTTGCCACACTAAGGGATCACCCTAGATCTCAAGTGATTGGGGACATGTCAGTAGGTGTACAGACAAGACATCAACTCAACCAAGATGTGATGCATGCCTGTTTCCTCTCTCCAGTTGAGCCTCAATCCATAAAAGATGTTGAGCAAGATCCCCACTGGATCATTGCAATGCAAGAGGAACTCAATTAATTTGAGAGATGCAGAGTTTGGTATTTAGTTCCAAGACCCAAAGACTACCCAGTCATTAGATCTAAATGGGTATATAGAGAGAAGCTAGATGCCCAAGGTGTAATTGTGAGAAACAAGGCTAGGCTTGTTGCTCAAGGTTATAGGCAAGAAGAAGGAATAGACTATGACCAAACTTTTGCAGCAGTTGTAAGGTTGGAAGCAATCAGGATCTTCCTTGCTTATACTGCCTACAAGAAGTTTAAAGTCTATCAGATGGATGTCAAGAGTGCCTTTCTAAATGTAGTACTTAAAGAAGATGTTTATGTTGAATAATCTCCAGGTTTGATCTCTCCAACTTATCCTTCATATGTCTTTAGATTGCATAAAGCTCTTTATGGTTTAAAGCAAGCTCCAAGAGCTTGGTATGACACCTTAGCTAGCTTCTTGATAAAGCATAAATTTACTAGAGGCATTATAGATAGAATAGTATTCACTAGGCACCATAAGGATCAAATATTATTAGTATAAATTTATGTAGATGACATTATATTTGGGTCTACAGATTCCAAACTATGCAAGAGGTTCTTTGACCACATGCATTCAAAGTTTGAAATGAGTAGCATAGGTGAGCTCTCCTACTTCCATGGACTCCAAGTGAAGCAGCTCCCTAATGACATCTTCATATCCCAGGCTAAGTATGCTAAAGAGCTTATTAAGAAGTTTGGGATGGCTAATCCCTCAGCAACGAAAACACCCATGACCACTAATGTTGTAATAGTCTTTGATGACCATGAGAAACCTGTTGATCAGAAATTATATAGGGGCATTGTTGGGTCCCTATTATACCTTACAACAAGATGTCCCAACATAATGTTTGCTACATGCCTTTGTGCTAGGTTCCAAGTGAACCCTAAAGATTCTCACCTAGTTTTCCTAAAAAGAATTTTGAGATATATAAAGAGTTGTCCTAGTCTAGGCTCTGGCATCCTACTGAGTCAGAATTTGAGTGGACTGGATACTCAGATGCTGACTTTGCTGGATGCAGGGTAGATAGAAAAAGTACCTCAGGGATATGCCAGTTCCTTGGTATGAGATTAGTGTCTTGGTTTTGCAAGAAACATTCATCTGTGTCTACATCAACTGCTGAAGCAGAATATATTGCAGTTGGCAGTTGCTGTTCCCAGATGTTGTGGATTCAAAACCAACTCCTGGACTATGGGTTCAACTTAAATAATTCAACTCTCTTATGTGATAACACAAGTGCTATATCCATAGCACAAAATCTAGTCCATCACAGTAGGACCAAGCATATAGACATTAGGCATCATTTCATTAGAGAGTGTGTAGACAAAAATAAAATTAAACTTGTCTATATCTACACTGATTTACAATGAGCAGATATTTTCACCAAACCCCTGGATGAAAGAAATCACTTATTCTTTATAAACCAGCTAGGAATGATAAATGTAGAAGCTTTAATTTAATTTATGTCTATGGTCGACGAATTTTTCAAAATTCGTCAAACGGAGATCGACGAACAAAGAAACATTCTAGAGATATTCGTCGAACGGAGATCGACGAACTCTCTGTGAGTGAAGTTCTTTTCGTCAAACGGAGATCGACGAATCTGCTTCAGAAAATTTTCATCTAACAGAGCTCGACGAAATATTTTCAAATCTTCAGACTAAGATCGACGAATTTTTTACTGCAGAATATTTCGTCGACCTCAGATCGAAGAATTCTTTAATTTTCGTTGAACGGAGTTTGTCGATTCATATTCTGAAAAATCTTATATCTAGGTTTTTCTTCGACCTCCATCCTGCGCTTTCAGCTCCATTGCACTTGATCTCTTTTGTTTGTTGCAGGCGCACTCATGGCGATTCCCGCAGGCAGTCTTGTAGCCATGAAGTTTGATACTGGATTTGATCTAGATTTTGAGTCGTTTTAACACTCGGATCCTATCTTCCTGGACATTCTAAAACTGCTTGAAGATCAACAGTTGAAGAATCTCATGACCACCAGAATAAAGAGAGCCGGTGCAGAGATCAGAGAATGGGTTTCACTTCCTCCTCCCCAGATAAGAACACCATGACTGGAACAATATTGGGTAATGACGTATCTCTTACCCCCACGGGTTTTACAGATATTTTTGGATTAGCTAATGGTGCAGAATAACTGGAGATTGATAGTAAAGAATTTGATGAAATGTTAAGTAATATGGGTTATTCTAGAGAAACACCCAACAAACTGCTGAAGAAACATTTATCTGTTGAATATAAGTTTCTAGCAGATGTTGTGGGCAAGGTACTGCTAGGTAAGCACACAGCCCATGACTACATCACTAGGCATCAATTCCTGGTGATGTATGCTGTGGTGAATAAGAAGCCTGTAAATTGGGCTAAGATTATGTTTGAGTTGATCAGGAAAAATAACACCGAGAAAGAGGTGTGTTTTGTAAGGATTCTGGGAATCTTCCTTCAGAAAAAGGCTGGTTAATCCATGCTCACACCGACCATAATCATTAATGCCTCAAAGAGGCTCACTTGTGCCCTCTTTGGCAGGTGGGAGAGGAACATCACCAAGCCATCCAAAGCTTCTTCCTCTTCCTCTAGGCCTTCTGAGAGTACAAGGGCTGTTCTAGCCACTCCCCACCCTGCTGAGGATGTCCCTCCTCTACCTCCACCACCTCCAGCAATCCAAAGTCATCCCAAGATGGTACACCAACTCCCCTCCCTAGTTCATACTCCAGTCCATTCTCCAACACCAACTCCACCCCCTCCATCATCTCCAATACCTCCATCACAAACTCATACTCACTCTCATACTCCATCCCCACATGGTATACCAACTCCAACACAAACTCATATTCACTTTCATACATCAACTCAATCCCTAGATGGTACACCAACTCCTACTCAATCTCCTCTTCCATCCCACCTTCTAGACATCACAAATGAAACATTCTTCTCATCCCCTACATTCAATCTGCTCACCTCCTTACCATCCACACATACATCTCCAGTCCATGCAATTCCCAGTCACTCACCATCACCTCCTCCACCATCATCTTCCATTCACCCTTCTGTCTCCACTGAGATACCTCCTGCATTCCTGCAACTGGACCCCGACATCATTCCACCTCTTCTATCACTTCTCACTCCCCTCCTCAAAATCCTCATAGCAGAGGCTATTTCACCTCTTGCTTCTTCCATCTCTTCTCTTGCTACTCAAATCTCTGCTCTCTCCATCCCTCCTTCTTCAGTCAGGGGCCTGGCTCCAGTACCCACTGAATCCAGGCAGGGGGAGATACTCTGTGAAGATGTAGCAGCAGCAGAAGAAGAAGTAGCAGTAGCAAAAGCAAAAGCAGCAATAGCAGAAGAAGCAGCAACAGAAGCAAAAGCAGAAGCAGCTGATGATTTGATTGATTTAATTAATTCTATTGAATCTGATATGGATTTGGATGAGACAGTCACAGAGGAAATAAAAACTACTGGTGATTACATTATAAGTCCCATAGTAGATCTTTTGAATTTGTTGAATATTTTTGATACAGTTCATTTGAACTCTCTTCCAAAATACAGCATAAAGCCATCCATGGCTATAGTTCCCTATACCTCTCCAATAAGCCCCAAGGTTACCATGCAACTCAAGGCTAGTTTTGCAAATACAAAGGCTCCTGTTATCCCATCTCCACCCAGAGCTGATTCCTTTACTATTTCATCCCCTCCCAGAGTCATTTCTGCTCCAACATTCATTATGTATGATATCCCCATGCCTGATCTTGATGAGTTGATCATGGCTGATATTGAAGAAGAGAATAAATTAGTTGCTGAAAGCACTGATGTGTATAATTCTCTAGCTCCAGCTCCAGCTCCAGCTCCAGCTCCAGCTCTTCCTCCAGCTCATCCCCAGGCAGAAAAACGGTTGATATCTGCAGAGGCTTTGAAAGAAATTAATGCTTTATATGATAATCCATAAGACTCCTCAGATGATGATGACGAAGATGATTCAGATGACAGCCCCTATGCTAAAAAAAGAAAATTTCTAAGAAAAGGAAAGCCCCTCCAGCTCCTACTCCAAAACCAAACCCAACACATGATACTCCTTAATGCATTCTTCAGAATATCACTCCATACAAGGGCATGCCAGCTTGGATGTGGCTGTCCAAGAATCAACAGAAAGAAAGGAAGAAAAGCAGGAAGTATTCTCCTCCTCCATAGAGATACAGGAAAGACTCTCCTCCTCCTCCACCTGCTGTTGGTGCATCAGGCTCTTCATCTCAGAGGACTACCCAATATCAAACCTATCAGAGACAGCGTGATAGATCTTCTTCTTCTGGAAGCAGCTAGCATAGGTACTACTCTTCAGGCAGGCAACAACAGCAACATCTACAACAAACTACTGAACATTAAAAGGCTGAAAGTCCAAAGAGACCTGCATCCCCTCCTATTCCATTCGAGGACCCAAAAACAGCTACTATTGCAAGGATGGCCAGGTTCTAAGAATTGGTTGGCCTATCTATGATCAACAAGCCAAAGATGAAGTAAAGGATGCCTCTCAATACTCAACAATGACCAAATACAGGAAGGAGGAACTTAACAGGTTTGCCAAAGCTAACAAATTCTTTAATGTTGATGACTATATGAAATTACATCCAGAAGCTGTGGTGTCAAGGGCTACTTCCCTCAATATTATTGGAGCTGCTGATATGACAGTGACAAAGACTCAAGCAGCCAATCCAAACAGGGAAATCAAGTTTACTCGGCCTGGTGATAAAGCTAAAGAGGTTAAGCAAAAGGAGCCAAAGCAGAAGAAATGAATTTAAACAGTTTATTATTTTTGTACGTCTTAAAAACTGCTTATTTATTTCATAATACAAAGCTCATTATATATATATATATATCTGCTGCATATTCTAAAGTTTTCTACCATATATATTTCTCCTTCTTTGTATATGTTTTGTGTCTGTAATTAGTGACCTCACCCAAATAGGGGGAGATTGTTGGATCTCTAGTTGAATTTGGGCTAGGTTCACTAAACTAGGATTATTGACCCACCTTGTATAGCCAGGGTCATGTCTGTATCCTAGAGTTTAAGCCATGTCCTTAGAGTCAACATTTCTTGGACCAGCCAACAACAGACTGCAGAAGACTCCAGACTTAGAGAAATTTCAAAGATTCAGGAAAGTGAGTTCGACGTTCGTCAAACTCAGCTCGACGAAAATCGTGCTCAGCTCGATGAACTCAAAGATAATTCTCTGAGTTTAGCTCGACGAACTTGGTTCTCAGCTCGACGATTTCTGGATGATCTGCTTCAACATTCTAGTCCAGAAACATATCTATGAACTCTAGTCGACGAAGTTAGATTAACAGCTCGATGATCTTAGTGCATAGAATTGGCAAGTGTTTATACTACAACAAAGTCGATATATGGTGACGTTTTTTTATAACTTTTGTGACGATTTTAAAGCATCACGATAGTTTCCGTGACGTTTATGAAAACGTCACTAAACCGTCACGATTGCGGCCGTCACCGTAGGTCATTGTGACGCTTTCAAAAAAAACATCGTGATTGGAATGTACTATATCGTGACGTTTTTTTCCAAAAAAACGTCATGCTTGTCAATTGCTCTATAGTGACATTTTTCCAAAAAAAAACGTCATAATTGACAGTTGTTCTACCGCGACATTTTTTCAAAAAAATGTGATGATTGATTGCTCTATCGTGACAATTTCAAAAAACATCCAAAAATAAAAATTCTACCACGATTTTTTTTACAGAACATCGACGCAATTAAAAATCTATTATAACATTTTAAAAATTTTAAGGTAAGAAATTTTAAAAAAATAGAAATTTATGATAATTTAAACTCTAAAAATTAATTTAGCATCTAAAATATTAATTAAAATTATAAATATTATTTTTCATATTTTAAATAATTTTGAGAGTAATACTAAGATATATTTAGAGAGATTTGCAACATGTTGTCCAATTCATCATTATTATTAAATTGTATAAACATGCAAAAGATCATATTAATGATAAACAAACTTGTTCCAAGTAGCATAACTTGCAAAAAAACATAATCATTCAATATATACATTGTTTTCAATTCCAAAAAAACAACTGAAACAAAACAAGCACTATGAGCCTTCAAAATTTTCTTCATCATTAGCTTCATTGACATTGAAACAAGCATGATGAGCATTCACCTTCATTTGTACACCATCTCCCACATCATCTTTTCAAACTGTAAGCATAATAAATATAATTGATCAATTGCCTGCATAACAAACGAAATTGAAACACAAGATTAAATATTTATTCTAATTGCATGTAAAGTTAACATAAATAACTTGAAAAAACAGTATAATAATGTGAAGAAGAAAATATAAAGAGTCCACAATATGTATCCATAAAATGCAGGTAGCAATTTTAACTAAATTGGTGGCAACAGCGCCAGCAGTTTGTACCAAACTGGGTACAAACTGCAGCCAGCCGTTTGTGCAAACTACTGCCAGCAGTTTGGCTTGCTAGCACAAACTGCTGGAACATCAGTTTGGCACAAACTGCTGGCAGTAGTTGGCACAAACTGCTGGAAGCAGTTGGCACAAACTGCTGGAAGCAGTTGGCATAAACTGCTGGCAGCAGTTGGAACAAACTGCTGGCAGCAGTTGGCACAAACTGCTGGCAGCAGTTTGTACAAACTGCTGGACTAGCAGTTTGCACAAACTGCTGGAGCAGCAGTTTGCACAAACTGCTGGACCAGCAGTTTGGGTCCAGCAGTTTTGCGCAAACTGTTAGCAGTAGTTTGGGTCCAGCAGTTTGCGCAAACTGCTGGCAGCAGTTTGCGCAAACTGCGCGCAAACTGCTGTCAACTGCTGCCAGCAGTTTGCGCAAACTACTACCAGCAGTTTGTGCCAAATTGTTGGTCCAGCAGGTGGCAGCAGTTTGCAGCAGTTTGCAGCAGTTTGCAATATCTCAAAACACTATGCACATTACCCTCATGATCATTCCATCTGCAAGGCACTAAATTATTATTCCCCTATGCACATTACCCTCAAGCTGGAGGCCTAACGGGACGCACAAAAAAAGCATTACAGCAATATCTCAAAACACTCACACATTCACAGACAAAAATGATCATGAATATTAAGCTGGGAAGAATATCAATGCAATGCAGCACTCCAATCCGCCATATGGATTAGTATACAAGTTCGTCCCCAGTTGAAGCTGTTGATAATGACTGAAATCATATGACACCATATTACACATTTAAAAAATACTTACAATAAGCCAAAATCAGATGAAAACACAAAGCAACAAGCACAAAAAATATCAACTTACAACTGTGACTCTTAAAATTACATCCACACCCCCTATGCCGCTTCTCTTTTATTACCATCTGAGTCCCCTCATAAAGCATCCCACTAGAACCTTTTTACCTATTTAAGTCTTCACCAAACAAATATCCTTCTCTGCTCAAGTATTCATATAAGTAAGATATGCACCTCTTCTCAAAATTGATCTCTTAACTAATTTGAGGAGCCTAAGAAGTAAGCACTAACCATATTTTCAACACCATCATCAATAATCATTTTTTAGCAATCACTTGAGTCACCCAATCACTTAGCCCTTGCCCTTATCTTATACTGTGCAAAATCATACACATATTGGCTTTGACTCTAATGTTGTCCAGGGATAATTACTTTTTCAAGCACCTTTTTTCACATCAATAATTTTCTCTTCTAATTCTATCCATTACTATCACAACCTCATTCATATTATTAGTCTTCCCAACATACAATATCTTATGCTCATTCTCAATATTATTGAATTTGTTTTCCTTTTCACTTAGTCTCTTGTAAATAAATGATGCTTATTCCTTTTATAATCATTATGCCTACCAATTTTTTGATCTGTCTATTTATAGCTTCCAAATTTTATGAAGAAAATATTATCATAATATTTGACCGAGACAACCTTTGCTTACCTACATCAATTCGTTGCCATTAAAATCAAAATATCCTAAATAATCAAGAACCATTTTTCACTAATAGAAACATGCACGTATACTTCGAGCAAGTTGTCCTTGATCAAAACAAGTTGATTTGATTCCAAATGAAGTTGACTAATGTTTGAGTGAGTTTCAAGTTTCAAACACTAATAAAAATTAAATGTTACTTTTATCTTTTGGAACCTAAAAACTAGTTGATCTCTCATGGCTAGCCATAATATCTAATAGATAGATCGAAACATTGTAGAACTATATGGATCAACCTCTGTGATTTGTTTCCCATAGGGAGTGTTTGTAGATTGTGCGTTAGATATTTACTAAGAAAAACCTCCCAACATGTGGTTGAACGATATGGGTCATGAATCTCAAAATATGCTTGGGGCATTAGTCAACCCAAATGGCATGGCTAACCAAGACAGTAGTCAACCCAAATGGCATGGCTAACCAAGACAGTAGTCAACCCAAAAGACGGATAACCATGACATTAGTCAACTCAAACGACATGACTAACCATGACTTAGTCAACCCAAAAGACATGGCGTACAATTAGTATAACTTGGTTTTAAAAGTAAATTTCTACTCATTGCCTTGTTGCATGTAGATCTAATGGTACCAACTCATTACTCATTGATCTACAAGAAAGTGGCTGCCCCAAATATCATATAGAACATATAAAAATCTGAAACTTATATCTAATGTTGATTTTGTAGATAATGCGTCTGTAAAGCAAATGAGCCATGTTTTGTCCTCAAGGGTAAGAAGACCTGAGATTGCACATGGGGACAAACTATCCAGATGAATCCATGGCTCAAGAGGTCATTGACCTGAAGTTTAGAATCAATGGGACTCATCCTATAATAAGGGGGAATTATGATTTAGGGAGAATTATGATTATCTAAAAATAGTGAGTAAAAGAAAATTACTTGAGGTTAAGTTTGGGTAAAGAGCAGGAAAAGCATGGACAAAGTTCCAAAAAATTGGATAGCATTCCAACACCATTGCATTTGTAAGTAATATATCTGCCACTTACACAAAGCACATGAAAATGCAACTTAGTGTCCGTTTGACACGGCGGTAGAGGTCGTGAGCACAAACCCTAGCGCCTAACAGTTGAGGATTTGCAAACTAGCAGAGTATTGGGTAATGAGATGGATGATGGATCGAAGTTTAGGGTTTACCTCTGTAGTTGTCTGAAACCTGTAGGTGAGTGGCTGTAGGCCGAAAGGATATTCGCCTAAGGGGTCGTCTTTGCGAGTGAAGGAGAAGACGAAGTCGATTGGATGTATGTTTGCCTTCGTTGATGGGTTGAATCGTGCGAAGGTTTTTGGCGCGGGAGATGAAGAGGCGAAGCGAGAAATTGGGATCCGGAGCGGTGAGGAGGAGGAAATGAAAGGGCGCAAAAGTGTTTTTTTTGGGTCGGGCGAGGCATTGTAGATCTTGAAAATTAAATATGCCCGAGTTTTTCACCGTCCCATCCCATCGCCGGGCAATGAATTTTTTTAGGTTGACATGCACGGGACGGAGAGATAACTTTATAAACGTTTCTGATGTTTTTTTCCGTGAATAGACATGATTTTCACTTCTAATCGTGTGGATGATATTGAAAGTTCGTCTCAAAACAGATTTTGTTTCGGGGGCGCGAGGACGCTGTCCCATGGACCCCTGCCCGCTGTCCGGTCAGCGGGACCTCCGCCGAGGGCTGCCGCCCCCGGACCCCCGCTGTCGTCGGCACCGGATATGTCGGAGGGATTCACACTTCGATTCCTCTAAGCTCACATGGGCGAACCCGGTGTGAGAAACAAGAGGACTGAAAGTGTTCCACAACTCCAACACGGCCGCCTTCGCACGGGCTTCGCTCAACGATTAAAATTTCTTGAGATTAGTTGTCTAATTCACAGATTAATTATCTTTCTACTAAACATATTGAATAAAAATTCTTTAGATTATTTATCTAAAAGTAAATATGATGTCATGTATGCACTTCAAGCTCAGTTAGTAAATGACATGATTGTAAGGAAAATATTTTAAACGTTTTGATAATAGTTTTTTTTTTTTTACAAAAATCGTATGTTTTGATGACGTTTTAAAAAAAATCGTCACAAAAACTGAACATTTATATTGACGTTTTTTCATAAAAACGTGGATAAATACTATTTTTGTAGTAGCGACATTTTTTTATAAAAAGCGTCGCTAGATAAAAATTAAATGGCGACGCTTTTCAAAACGTCGCAAAAAAACGTCACTGTAAAGTGCATATCTTGTAGTGTTGTCAGAAAGCAGTAAGTTGTTCTCAGGTCGATGATCTTGGATCTTAGGTCGACTAACAACAATTATCTGGTCGACGAACAAGATTTCTCATTTCGACGAACTCTGGACTCAGGTCGACGAAATCTGTTCCTTGCTCGATGATTTCTGTGCAGATCCAGACTTGGATTTTTCCTTTCTTCTTTCCTTATTTTACTGTAGTGATTCCTGAGTAATCAATGCTTAATATTCTCTGAATATTACCGTTAGAAGCAGCATTGATTATTACATTCATCAGGATTATTACTTGCCACTTTTCAATAGGACATTTGGGGAAATCAATTAATGCAGACATTTTATCCAGCCGTATTACATTCTCTACGTCGTCAGCAATCAATATTGGAAGGAATTCAAAAATTCAAAGGAGAAATTCCATTGGAAATATAAAAGTGATTTCTTCCTTCCTCTTGACAGTGATACAGAAGAACAAGACACAGCACACAGAGATAGATAACAATACAGCAACAATATTCAAACACTTCTCTGTATAGAAAAAGAATCTGGTCTTCACCTTGGCACTGCTGAAGAAGAAGAAGAACATCCATCCAAATTAAGAGACTTCCTCATTCTTCACTCCAGGATTCTTCAAGGACAATAAATCTTCATCAGTCAAGAAGTTCTTGGATCTCTTCTAGTCAAGGCTAAAGATAGATGACCTACTCACCCTAACGTAAAGCTCAAATCTTTCTAAACAACTCAATAACTCAGGGGGAGCTTTGATAACATCAAATATCCACTAGTCTTCTCAGTTATATTTGAGAAAGAGAAGACACCATAACTCTCTCACCCCCTCATTATATAAAGGGGTCTTTAACTCCCTTCAAAAGTTATTCCTTGGTTGCAAGTCACCTGATTAAAAGACTTGGGTTGGTTTTTGAGCACCTAATCAAAACTTCATTGGTGGCAGTCACCTGATCAAAACCTGTTAGTGGATTCCTACCAGGGTGGTAGAAGAGTTGATGTATCTAGGTTGGGTAACCACTATAAAAATTCTTGTGTTGTGTGGTTGCCCTCTTTCCTTTTTATTCTTGCTGCGCTTGTGCTAGTTAGTTTAATTTTGTTGTGTCTGTGGTAGATTAGTTTATCTTAGGATTGGTCTTTTACTTATAGCAAAAATTGGTATCAAATAGCTGTCCTACTCTGTAGATTTTATCAACAACAAAAAGGATTTAAAGTTTTTAAAGATACTCTATTCACCCCCCCCCCCCCCCCTCTAGAGTATTTCAGGTCTAACCCTCACTTTCAGCCACAAGAAGACTCCCTATGAGATTCTGAAAGGCAGAAAACCAAACTTATCCTGCTTTAGCATTTTTGATAGCAAGTGCTATGTTCTAAACAATGGTAAAACCTATGTGACTAAGTTTGCTGCCAAGTCCCGAGAGGGATATTTGTTGGGTACAACAACAATATTAGGGCATATAGGATCTATAACTTGACTACTCAAGTTGTAGAAGAATTACTACATGTTGTCTTTGATGAGTCAAACCTAATTAACTCTGAGCTTCCAAGCACCTCTTCTAGTTCTGCAGGTTTAAAGGATGTGATGGACCAGCTTTCCATCAGGGAAATGGATCCAGCAGGATAAGATAAGGAATAAGATGGGTGCTGTTTAGAGGCAACTCAAGACTCACAAGGTGAGGATGAAGAATAATTAGCTGAAGACAATACAGTACAGCCAGCTGATGACAATGAAGTTTAGGCAGCTAAGAACAATGCCGAACAGTATGCTGGAGCAAGAGTGCCTCCAGCTGAGAGACATCTGTGGGACTATCCAGCACACCAAATCATTGGTGATGCAAAATATGGTGTCCAGACAAGGAGAAGGAGCATCAACACAGCTCTATGTTCAAGCTTCCTTTCACAAATAGAGCCCAAGAAGCCTGAAGAGGCTATCAAAGAATCTTACTAAATTGGAGCTATACAGGAAGAGCTAAACTAGTTCAAAAGGTGTAGAGTCTGGAAGCTAGTTCCCAAACGAAAGGAACATAATGTCATGGGAATAAAGTGGATCTACAGGAACAAGCTAAATGACAATGGCATTATTCTCAAAAATAAGGCCAGATTTGTGGCAAAAGGATACAGGAAAGAAGAAAGAATAAATTTTGACCAGACCTTTCCCCAGTAGCAAGGCTGGAAGTAATAAGGTTATTCCTTGCTTTTGTTGCATATCAAGGATTCAAACTCTTCCAGATGGATGTAAAGTCAGCATTCCTGAATGGAGACTTAAAAAAGGAAGTATATGTGGATCAGCCACCATGTTTTGTAGATCCTCACTTTCATAATTCTGTTTATAAGCTTAAGAAATCTCTATATGGGTTGAAGCATGATCCTAGAGCATGGTATGAAACATTATCTACTTTCCTCATTAAGAACAAATTCTCAAGGGGGAAAATAGATAAGACCCTATTCCTAAGGAAATCTAAGGGCAAGGTCATCCTAGTCCAGATATATGTCGATGACATTATCTTTGGATCTACTGAAAACAACCTTTGTAGGAAGTTTGCCAAACTTATGCAAAGGAAGTCTGAGATGAGCAGCATGGGGAAGCTAAAATTCTTCTTGGGACTCCAAGTAAGATAGACTGATGATGGCTTATCCATATCCCAGTGTAAGTTCACAAGAGAATTAATTAAAAAAAATATGGTATAGAGAATTCCTCCACCATGAGAACTCCAATCGGGTCAAGTATGCATGTAGGCAAAGATGAGGCATGGAAATGTGATGATGAGTCTTTGTATAGAGGGATAATTGGCTCCCTTCTATAATTGACTGCTAGTAGGCCTGACATCATGTATGATATATGTGTTTGTGCTAGGTATCAGGCATGCGCTGAAGAATCTCATTATTCTGCTACAAAGAGAATTTTAAGGTATCTTAAGGGGACACCAGATCTTGGTCTATGGTAACCTAGAAATAGAGATTTTGAGCTAACTCGATTTTCAGTTGCAGATTTTGTAGGCTACAAGGAAGATGGGAAAAGTACCACTAGCACATATCAATTCCTATGTGGAAGGCTGGTTTCATGGACCAGCAAGAAGTAGATTAGTGTTGTTATCTCCATTATAGAGTCACAGTACATTGCAACAGGTATCTACTGAGCTCAATTATTGTTGATATAGCATCAGCTTGAAGACTATGACATTAAGATAAGTAGAACTCCTCTATATTGTGATTCTACTTATGCAATTTCTATTGCTAGGAATCCTATTTCACATATCAATACTAAGAACATAGAAATTAAGTATCATTTTATTAGGTAGCATGTTGAGAGAGAAGACATTTGTATAGAGTTTGTCTCCACTGACAAGCAAGTGGCCGATATCTTCACTAATTCACTAGATGAAGCCAAGTTCAACACCTTTAAAATTGATTTGGGTATGTTGAACTTAGAATAGCTTCAGGGACTCCCTAAGGTATTATGCTTGGTATAGGTTTGTTCTTTTTGTAGGTGCTGCAGACCTAGTGGAAAGCAAGATGAGAGAAGATGCTTCTTCTCAAGTGGTATCAGCAGCTGCTGGACTAGACACTTTCAAGTAGTCTTTTCAAGTGGTGTAGAGAATTACTAGTGATACTAAATTTCAAGTGCTGCCAAGTGGTATCAAGTGATATACAAGTCAGCCCTGTCTAAGGGGCATGTTGGCAGCTGCAATCATGGCTTCATCCACATCAGCTAGGGGGAGAACACGAGGGGAGAAAAAGACCTTATGCTCCTTCTTGACTATCTGAAGAGGTCAAAACAGTGGAGAGATAGAGGTCATGTTTACCTTTGGTTGATCAAAGTTCAAGGGTGAGAGATAGAAGATGACTATCAGAAAGGACCAAGCTCCTTGATGGCAGAAACACAAGGGGAAAAAGTCATGGTGAGACGAGGTTGATCAAGCAAGAGAGGATCAAGCTAAGAGGCAATCCTATAAGGTATAACTCACCCTACAGCAATCCAGGGGGAGTAGGTAAAATTCATTTCACTGAATTTAATATGAATATGTTTTTATTGCTTGTGTAATGTGTATCTCATTGACTAAGGTAATTGATCAGTGGTTTTGACATCTTCAAATAGGGGGAGATTGTTGGGTCCATTGATCCCAATGGCCCTGATTTAATGATGTCAAATAAGTTAATGAGATCGACATAGTTGTATTTAATGTATGGTTAAGTTCAAGCATACAGGTTAGTCTTTGTCATAATGATTGGACAGCTAGTTCAAGAGACAATGATAGGTGGACTCAAGGTGGAGCTGGAAACTCAGAAAACTACCTAAGTCCAAAAGCATTTAGTGATGCAAGCTCACTCAATGCCATTTAGCTAATAGTGCTGAGAGAAGGAAGACAGTCAAAACAGACAGTATTGCAAAGTCAGAAATCGTGCTAAGTCTAGAAGCATTGAGTGTGCTCAACTCACTCAATGTCATACAGCTAGAAGCATTGAGTCCAGAAGCATTGACTGAGCTAAACTCACTCAACACCATACAGCTAGATGCGTTGAGTCAAGGTTATCCTGGAATAGCCTTATTGTGAAGAATCCAGAAAATCAACTAAGTCCAGAAGCATTGAGTGCTGATTCATCACTCAATGTCTTGCTGAGTCTATCAATGCCAAACTTCTACAAGAAGGCAAGATTGCAGAAAATCAACTAAGTTCAGATGTGTTGAGTGAAGCTTATACACTCAAAACTCTCAACGCCATCAGGCAGAAAGCTGAAGAAAATGGCTAAGGGAAAAAGCATTGAGTGAGGGATATACAGTCAACGTTCTCAATGTCTAGCATAGCAGAAATTTTTATGTCCAGAATCATCGAGTCTACCATTCGTTGAGCTAAGCTTAGCTTTTGTCGACCGGAGTTTAAAGTTCATCGATCTCAGCTTTTACCCATAAGAATGACTCAGCTTTAAAAATCATCAACCGTAGTTCAGATTTCATCAAACTCAGCCTTCACCTGAAGAAAGAACTAGGCTGAGAGAATTCGTCGATCTTAGATTCACTATTTCTTCAATCTGAGCTTAAGTTTCATCAACCTGAGCTCGAAGTTCATATACCTCAGCCTTCACATGAAGAAAGAAATAAGCTGAGAGAATTCATCGATCTCAGCTTCACTGTTTCGTCACGATGAGCTTAGATTTCGTCGAGCTGAGCTTGAAGTTTGTCGAACGTAGGATTTCAGAAAAGCTAGTTGATTTTGGCTAAGTCCAGAATGATGCTGACTCAGCAAAGTCAACAAAGTTCAGATTCGATGCAAATTGACATTAACGTCTTTGTTAGTCTACAGCGGATCTCAAGTTAATAAAGCTGAGCTTTTAACCACCGTTAAAACTGAAACACGTGTCGATCATCATGCCAATGTGACGAGATTATAAATAGCAGAAGAGATCGAGATCTAAGGATGATAATTGGATTAATTTCTGATTAACTTTCAAAAATGAGAAGCGGAGTTCGTCGTCTTCATCCGCCATTGTTGCAGAAGCTAAGAACCTAAAGTTCAAATCTGAAGGGCTTCTGAGTTTGCTGGTGTAATCAACATCCACTCCAGCAGGTTCAGAGTAATCCTCTAAGAGAGATAAATCAGCCTATGCGTGCCCTAGCTGAAGTTATCTTCTCGATCTAACCCAAGCTAGAATTTGAAGATCAATTCGCTGGATCAAAGAAGAAGGAATATATATAATCTACTCTGTACAGATCGAGAGTTATTCGTGAAGAAGAAGAAGAAGAAGCAGATTTATCTGCTAGTTGATTCCAGAACAAGCCAAGCATCATTTCAAGATCCTGTATCATCTTGTTACTGTGAATATGAAGTTATGGATAACATCTACTCGGTCCAGGTAGACAGGGACAAAGAATTTTCTCTGGTGTTTGTAATTCTTTGTCTTGAATATTTTTGTGTAAGATTCATTTTGAATCTGAGTGATAAGGCTGAGGCCTGAGTTGTAAGCCTGTGTTATAAAGGCTGAAGTAGTGTATGAGTTACCTGAGTTATATATGTGTCAATTCACACTGAGGTAGGTCAGGAGTTGCCTGAGTTATAGGAGCGTGGAGTCACTCTGAGGTAAAGTTCTTGGGAAGAACTTGAGTTGTAGTATCTTGGTGATCTGAGTGGTAGGGCTTGCGCCTGATTTATAGGAGCCTATTGGGCTCTGAGCTGTAATATCTGAGGATCTGAGAAAGATAGAAGGAAGTTTAGCTGAATCTAGTATACTGCTAGATAGGCGAAGGGGGAAAGTGGATGTACCCATCAATTGGGGAACAACTATAAATCTCTGTGTATTGTGTTGTGTACTGTGCTGGTATTGATTCTGATAAGATTGTTGTGCTATGATTTTAATCGATAAGTTGCTTAAGTTTTTATATTAGACCTATTCACCCCCCCCCCCCCTCCCGCCCCTCTAGGTGATTAGTTGTTCTTGAAATCAAGACTTTCATAAACGTTACGTCAAATAAGATTTGACGTTCCATCGATTTCTATTTGACGTTACGTCAAGTGTAGACTTGAAAATTTAAGTCTTATATAGGTTTTTCCCAGCATTATTTGTAGTTAAAATTATAGCATTTAAGATTACTTAGCTTTATCAGGCATGTCCCAAGCATTGAAAAAGAAGTTGTGTTTTTCTTCATCAAGAGTATTAGTGATAATATCTGCCTTCTAATTTTCAGAAGTCACATATTCTGGGGAAATTATCCCTTGTCAACATTATCTTTGATAAAGTGATGTCTTATCTCAAAATGCTTTGTCCTGTTGTGCAAGATAGGATTTGATGAAATTGAGATAACACTTGAACTATCATAGAATATTGTGGAATAAGAAAATTTAAGTTATAATCAATTAATTGATTTTGCATCCATAAGATATGTGAACAACAACTTCCAACAATAATATATTCTGCATCAGTTGTAGAAGTGGAGACTGATGTCTGCTTCTTACTGAACAAATATATCAATCTAGCACCTAAGAATTGACATGTTCCTAAGGTACTTTTTCTATCCAATCTATATCATGCATAATCAGCATCTGAATAACCATATAGTTCAAGTTTTGATTCTGTTGGATACTATAATTCCATTTCAGGTGTACCCTTAAGATATCTTAAGATTCTTTTTACAGAACTAATATGTGATTCTTTAGGATCAACTTGAAACTGTGCACAAACACCTATAACAAACATTATCTTAGGTCTGCTTCTTGTTAGATAAAGAAGTGAGCCAATCATTACTCTGTATATTTTCTGGTCTACAAAATTACCTGATATATTCATATCTAAAATAACATTTATAGCCATGTGAGTTTTCATAATAGTGGCGGTTTCCATGCCAAATTTCCTGATAAATTTCTTGGTGTATTTAGATTTAGAAATTAAGATACCTTCATCACTTGTTTTACTTATAAACTAAGGAAGAAGGATAACTCTCTCATGCTATTCATTTCAAACTTGTATTGCATTAAGTCAGCAAACCTTTTACATAATCCAGAGTCTGTTGAACCAAATATAATATCATCCACATAAATATGGACAATAAGCAACTTATCCTTATGTGTTTTAGTGAAAAGTGATTTATCTACCTTTTCTCTTGTGAATGAGTGATCTAAGAGAAATGTTGATAAGGACACATACCAGGATGTTAGAGATTTCTTTAGACCATTGACTTATTTATTTAATTTATAAACATAAGAGGGAAAAGTTTGGATTAACAAAATCTGGAGGTTGTTCTACATAAACCTCTTCTTGTAGGAATCCACTAAGAAAGGCACACTTGACATCCATTTGGTAAACTTTAATCCTTTTATAAGTTGCATATGCTAGAAATAGTCTGATTGCTTCTAGCCTTGCTATTGGTGCAAAGATCTGATTATAGTAAATTCCTTCCTCTTATTTATAACCTTGAGCAACCAGTATAGCTTTATTTCTCACAATCATGCCATTTATATCTAATTTGTTCATTAAAACCCATTTAGTTACTATAATAGGAAAATTCTTTAGTTTTTCCACTAATTCCCACACCTTATTCCTTTCAAATTGTGTATGTTCTTATTACATAGCTATAATCCAGTGTGGATCAGTATCAAATTTCTCAAATTTCTTCGGTTTAAATTGAGATTAGAAGCACTGTAATATTTCTCCAGTTGATTGTTGTCTTCTAGTCTTTACCTCTTGATTTACATTGCCAATTATTTGAGAAGAGGGATGTTCCCTCGGGATTGACCTATTTGTATCAATTCTTGTTTTATCAATTAGATCTTGGTTAGTTTGTTCTCCTGTTCCTTCTTCATGATGTAGTATAACTTCTCGAGCATTCACTTGTTCCAAGACTGTTGGGTTACTTTGTCCTTCTGTAGGAACTTGATCTTCGGAGCTCTCAATATCATCTTCTTTTTGATGATTATTCTTTGCATAAGTGCTTTCTATATTCTCCACTATCATTAATTCATTGAAGTTCTCATCCATAACAACTTGTTCCTACAATAATTTTCTAGTGGAAGTTTCCTCCCTCTGGGAAAAGCATGAGTTTCATGAAATACTTCATGCATGGATTCTTCAATTTTGAGTACCCTTTTCATATAGCACCTATAGACTTTGATAGATAAGGAATATACCAAAAATATTCCAACATCAGCTTTCTTATCAAAATAGGCTAGGAAACTTTTTATAATGTTACGAATATAACAGATAGAGCTAAATATTCTGAAGTAAGAAACCTTAGGTGGCTTACCTTTCAAAAGTTCATATGATGTCATTAGTTTGATCTTGTGAATAAAACTTCTATCAAGAATATAATTAACAGTGTTCACTACTGCAGCCCAAAAGGACCTAATCAACTTAGACTATATTAATAATGTTCTTCTAGCTTAAATGACTTTTTTATTTTTTTTCCTTTCAACAACTCCATATTGTTGAGGAGTACTCGGGGCAGAAAAGATTTGCCTTATCCCCTTATCTTCAAAGAATCTACAGATCGACTGATTTTCAAACTATATGCCATGCTCACTTCTAATTAATTATATTTGGTATCAAATTCAGATTGAATCAGTCTAATGAATCTTGTGTAGGCTGAAAAGGTTTCATAATTTGCTTTTAGAAAGAATACCTAGCTGAACCATGATAAATCATCCACAATAACAAATGTATAAGGCTTACCTCCAAAACTTTTAGTGGTAAGAGGACTAAATAAATCCATATTTAGTTGGTATAAGATTCTTGGGGTATCATTCATACTAATTAGTTTGAATGAAGATTTCAGCTGTTTACCTAGTTGACAAGCTCTATATGGATTGACTTTTCTATACTTGCCTTTTGGTAAGCCTCTCACTAACTCATTCTTTGAAAGATTTGTTATGGTTTTGTGATTTACATGGCCAAGCCTTTTATGCCACAGCTCATTCTTGTCTATTTCAATATTGAATAAACATAATTCATTATTAGTGGAATCTAAGTCAACAATATATATTGCCTTTTCTAGATCCAGTTAGCACAATGTCAACTGTTGTAGAATTTACTATTTGACAATGATTATTAGTGAAAACAACTTTGTATTCACCATCACAAAGTTGATTAATGCTAATCAGATTATGTTAAAACCCTTAAATATAAGCAAATTTAGCAAAGGTGATATCCCTAATTTTGATCATACTATAACCTTTGCTCTGACCACAATTGGAATCACCAAAAACTACTTTAGGACCATTTTGGCCTTGAAATTTATCAACATATCTCTTTGTCCAGTCACATGCCTGGAGCATCCACCGTCCTGATACCACAGCTAATTTGTTGAACGGTAGTCTTTTTCCTACACATGAATTCAAATATTATTTGGGATCTAGGTTACCATGGCCCATTAAATTTTTTTCCATTATATGGAGTAATGAAAGTATATAAAGGCCTTTCATAATACCCCTTATGATAAAAGAGTGTTGTTTTATTAAACCAAAAACTTCAAGTTATATGACCTTTGATATAACAATCAAGAAAAACATTATTTTCAAAAAATTTCTAAGATGAATAATTGCTATCAAGGGATGTCACAACCTGCATTTTCTCAAGGTTTAAAGTATTACCAGAGTAAGAGAAAATATGCATCGTGATGCCACGCCATGCAGGGGACAACTACAGACGCACAGGCAAGGACAAACTTTTGAACAATTTCATTAAATATTTGTATTTTTAAGGTTAAAAACATTAATTGAGTTTAAAGTTCAAGACAATGTCCCTCAGTTTAATGGATCAACTAGAGTACATATAAGAAAAATATAATTGCAGCAGAAAATCTCTATTTTATTACATTCATTTATCCTAGGTGAACATGAAAATCAAACAAACAAGATAATAAGTATAGTTTCTAAATTTAGTATAAGGAAATGGAAGGAGTTCTATATCCATTAAAGTAGGTTGATATAAAGTGGAAAGAGATGCGATGAATCTAAGCTAAAATGCAGATTTGTTTAGTTAAAAATAACTAATATGCAACCTAACATAAAAAATTTCTAAAGAGTGAAAACACTTCAATAGTAGGAATTTCAATAGTTGTAGAGAGAGTAGATCAATAGTTAATACACTAAAAATTGTACTTATGGGTGTCAACAAAATGACACGAACCCATAACACTAACAATAAAAGTCTGAAGTTCTAACACCAAGAAAGAAAAAGACACCAATGACACCCCTGCTGGAAGAGGGAGGGGAAAAATAGTCGCAGAATACTGGTCCAACAACTTGGTAGGCTCTACCTGTTAACTGCCTGAACTTAAGGAATTCAAAAGAAAAGAATGCCTCAGCAACAAAGAGTTCAAAGGAGGCTTAAACATAAATCAAAAGGATTAATAAGGTATGCGGGTTAAAAAACCAACTGAAATGCTGCAAAACCATATATATCAACAATATAGGAGTAAGGAGAACGGTTAGCTTGGCACAAAGAGGCCATATAAGGAGAAGACTTGCACTAAGTGCGAAAAGGACTCTTAGTGATGTCCTAATCATAAATATATATATAATCATAGAAATAGTATTGATTAGCTTAAATAGTGAATCATTAGCACCAGACATAAAATGGTGATGAGGCGGCAGTTATCTTTCCATCACAAACCATCAGACCAGTACAACCAAAGAAACATGCACTGCGGTGCTAGTCCTTTATCCACTGCCAACCAAAAGTACCAAATAATAAAGCCATTGGGCATAATAATTCAGAGCAGGAATGAAGGTGGTGGTCCTTTATCCACTTCCAGCCCAAGTCCAAAATCATATAGTCGTCATGCATGATGATTCACACGGACACTACGATGGTGGTCATTTATCCACTAACAACACAAGATCCAATAATAAATCCAACTACAATAATAAATGGGAATAAAAGACCCAAGACTTAGCAAGAGATTGTCACAGCGACGCAAGGAAAGAAAATCTAGAAATTTTTAAGGGTATACTAGGTGAATCTAATGTTCACTCGACAAATTCGGCTAGACTACATGAGAACACTCGATGAATCCATTGTACCCTCGACAAATTATACTAGACTTCATGAGTACACTCGACAAATTCTACTTGACTTCACGAGTACAGTCGACGAATTTAGCTAGACTACACGAGAACAATCGATGAATCCATTGTTCACTCGATGAATTCTATTAGACTTCATGAGTACACTTGACGAATTCTACTTGACTTCATGAGTTCAGTCGACGAATTCTACTTGACCAACTTAGCTAGTTACTCTAGAACACTGAATGAATTTGGCTCGTCCTCACGAGGTCACTCGACAAATTTTACTATGCTTCATGAGAACACTAGACAAATTCACTGTTAACTCGACGAATTCTACTTCATCTCATGAGTTCACTCGACGAATTCTACTCAATATCAAGAGTTCACTCGATGAATTATACTAAACTGCATGAGAATACTCGAAAAATTGTACTTAGATTATACGAGAATACTCGACAAATTCTACTTAGATTACATGAGAATACACTACGAACTCTACTTAGATAGAATTTTACAAATCTCCTAAATGTAGATGGATATATGAAAAAATTAAGAGAGAGAAAATAAGGTGAGAAAACACCACTTGCATCCACTATAACCACTAGAAATCAGCCTCACAGGCCCTCCACACCAAGGATAGGCTCACACACAAGCTCGATAAGAAAATTTAAGAAGATTTGGAAAATCAACAATTAGGGTTGCTAACCCTAATGCCAAAAACTCAACAAAATGGAAAATACTTACAACTCACGTGAAGAGCTTGATGAGAGCTTTCCAAATATAGGCTCCATCGAGAAATTTCAGCATCGGAGCTCCAAAATAGGTAGCCAAAAAGCTTAAGGTGAATAGTAACTCGCTCTCTCTCAATCTCCCAGGCTTGGGTTGGCTTGAGGAAGAAGAAAAGCTTATGGAAATTAAACTACAGCTGGCTTCCTTATCTCTTACAAAAATTAATTTATCAAGGTAAGAATTTAATGTTTTTGGTCAGTACAGAGGCTAGTTTGACTAAATTGTTCTACGATTAGAATAAAAGAATTCTAATCAATTAATTAGGTTTTTTTAATTATGACTTAGGAAATTCAGATTTTTTATAAATTAAATCTTAAAATCTTGGAATCTCAATTTCGGTCAAGCACGAACTTTGGTCGTCTTGACCAAGCGGACACAAATACACACCAACGATGACACTCAGCAAAACACCATGCAAACCTAATGCCCTTACACTAAATATTATGCCAATTAGAGTATTGAAACACCGATATAGCTTGGTTGTCCAAAACTCCATAAGATTGTCTTGTTGGATACAGATAATAGATTCTGATGTAGAACCTATAATGCTCTTAGTATGTGTACTAAATAATTATAAAGTACAAAGTTCTTATAGTAGAAGTAGATACATGTGATTTTTAAAATTACTGAATTCATTCTAAATGAAATTATTTGTTGAAATTACAGGAGATGCTAGAGATGGAGGAGCATTTACTAAGTTGGATCCTGACCAGGATGACTTGCTATACATATGAGGATTATGACAACTTGAGTATTATTTATGTTTCTATTTTATCTATATTTAGAGAACTCTTTAGCTCTTGGTACACTAACTTGTTTGGTCTATTTAGCTCTTTCGTTGAACATTAAATACTAGGTGTTGAAAGCTATGTTGTGATTGTACTTTAAAAAGTTGTGTGATGCTGTGAGGATTTATGATTATTCTTATGCATGCACTTTTTAAGTCTAATTTAATTAACAGGTCTGAGACACAGCTGTGAATGATTTATGTTCAATTGAGCATTGCACAAACCACCAATTTCCGAGTAAGGATTGTGGCAAACATAGGAGGAGATTGTTGAATAATCAAGTGCATGTTTACGTATGTTGAGACTAACTCGTTAGTGACCCATGGATTGTGTTGCGTGTCTACCAAGGGCAAAGCTCTACATTGGATGTACTTTATATACCTATTCCAAACTTGATAGCTCATATGTAGAATACTTTGAGCAAAGTATCCTAAACATCAACTTGACTAGTTTGACCATAATAATATCCATACATTATTATAGTATGCGTACTTACATAAATTATTTTTTAATTTGATTAAATATAAAATGGCATGAATTATATTCATAATTAATTTACAGTCGACTAAAATTAACATATATTATATAACATATGACAAAATAAAGTACTTTTATATTTATAAATCTAATAGTAATTAATTCTAATTATGTTAACTCTAAATAAAAATAAATTTAACGTTTAAGTTAAATAGAAACGATTGGGAACTCTTTGAAAATAGATTAGGCAAATTCTATTGTAGAGTTAGCTATATAAGACCCCTCTCTCCAGAAGCAAACATGATCGAGGGGAGTCTTATGCCAGAACTACCAACTTACAGTGACACCATCTCTCGGTCGGCACTACATGACACTGATCTTGCCGACAATCACTAACATTATAGGCTAACCATAAATAAAGGAAGTAAGTAAAACATCCAAGTCCACATCACACATAATATATACTGTCAAAAAGAAGCATGCCCAATAAATGAGTACATGAATAAGAATGGACTTAAGCCCAGTACATGTCGATAGATATGTAAAAATCTCTCTCACACACACACTACAACATTGTGTAGAAGATCTCGAGTACTCATATTAATCTAAGGGAGTGTTATAGTACGTTACATCAGCTCCTTGGGTCCTATCACCCTGGGTTATTGTTCCTCCTGGACATAGTGTTGTAACTCCAGCGCTACGTGCTCCTTAAATGATGCAGTCCAACCAACTATTAGTCAAAAGAACTAAGGATTCCGGCAACCACTTCCATGACAACTCCTAGGAACCGGGAGGGGGATAAAAAGAAGGTACAATAATAGAAGAGTATAACAAGAAGGTGATAGTGGCTCTATCTAACATAATATGTATAAAGTACTGTATATCTTGGTGTAAACAGGTTAATCTATAGTAATAATTCTACTATGAGGCAGACCATAAATAAAGAAGAATGAGTAAAGTGAAAGTAGTATGACACAATAATAAGTAAAGAAAATGAAGCTATCTAGCATAAAAAAAGTAACTTTAGTTATATGAATGTGTATAGAAACTTATATATTAAGGTTTGGGTTGTATAAGTAACTCATAATATAAAAACGTCCACACTAATTTATATAATGAGGAACTACTTGTATGCAATGTTATGTATGTTATGCAAATGCAATGCATATTTATTGGTTCATACAAGCGCAACTCACACATCTGACTCTATGCGCACAGACCTTTCGTTCTCACTTTTCAGAGGCAATTAATCTCTCTAGTACCACCCTTCATGGCTAACAGAGGCATTGAAGAGGGCATCACCACTACTAGGTAGGTACTATTACTGGAATCCACTAGTCTTATAGGCCATGTATAAGGTTAATAGGGAATAGTATTTCAAAACTACAGTAAAATAAACTGGCCCTCTAAATATCTACCACTTTCCAGAATCAACGTACTTCCATCAGTGTGTCGACTAGACCAGTACCAAAACCCCATCACATCATATGCACATGCAAATGTATCACCCCAACCATACACAACCAAGCCTCTTGCTCTTAGGACTATCTAATCCTCCATATCACAACCAAACTGAGCCTTAGCCCCCCAAACTATCTAGTCCTTCTCAACCACATTCATCTATCATCACAGAATTTCTTTTACCAATTCCATTGTCTTCTTACTTAATCTAATCTTTACTTAGTGTTTAGTTTCATCTAATTATTTAGGGTGGATCTAGGACTTCCTGAGAACTATCGGGAGAAGGGCTCGTAATGGTACTAGGATGTATGATGGGATGAATTCCAAACCACCCTTGATGGCATACCCCCTCCTCCACCATTTGAAGACGATGCTGACGATGTTGATGATGATTCGGTTGATAACGCAATACAACTCAAGGACGTGAGGCGGCACGATGATGCTAACGGAAGGCTACGCTACAACTTCCGCCTGCGGCGTGCTACTGCCACTGTAAAGATTTAGCCTTATTTATTTCATTTTCTTGAACTCTATTTATATTTGGAATATAAAATTATCCTATGTTTACATGATAATTTTATATTCATTGCATGTTTTGTTATTTTTAATTTTGAACAATTTTAATGTTGGTGTGCATTTAGCCATTCAGATGGATGAGATTACATCTCCATCATGAATGGTTAAGGCTTGTTTGTAACTCCTATATAAGGAGGCTTCCTTATGAGATAATTAGACAAAGATTTAACCCTAATCTCTCCTTGATAAATTCGGCCAAGAGGAGTTCTCTCCAAGCCCCCCCCCCCCCTTGCTTGTGGTGTGAAGTCGCCGCCCCCTTGCTCCCTCCATCCGTTCGGTGCAACTCCGGTGCGGCTTCCTTCTGTGTGACTCCTTGGAAGAAGGTTGCAAACCCTTCGGTGTGACGCCGGTGGATCCGTGGAGAGAGTGATTCTCCCACAGTTATCTTGTGTGAAAGCTTTCCGGTTGGGTAATATCTCCCCTTCTCCCTTATGTGACTCTCTTCTTTAGTTGTGGTGATTTCGCACTCGTTTTCTCCGGAAAGTTAATTTAATCGCTGCAAGTTTTGGATCGGGTGGATCCTATTTGCCTGAGTGGATCTTGGGCTATAGCCTTGGTCTTGCTCTCAAAAAGGAGTGGCAACCTTTGTGTTTTCTTGGGGAATATTCCGACTCAAATTTCTGATCGTTGTTTTCGATTCGACCATTCCTCCTTTGTTATTTGTGTTGCGTTCTTGCGATGAGAAACTATTGTGGGCGATAGGTGTTGTGTAGGTGCGGTAGATCTACGACGTGTAGTGCGTAGAAAGAGCGTTATCTTCGTGGAGGTCTCCGATTCCGGACACCCCTACATCAACCCTTTCTCAAGATATTTAATCTTACCGGTGGCTACCCTTCTTTAAATGTCACAACCCGCATTTTTGTCTGCTGTTAAAGGTATACCAAAGTAAGGAAAAAATGTGCGTCATGATTCCACGCCAGCAGGGGATAACTGTGGACGCTCGGGCTAAACTCCTACTTAACTGTGAAGAAAGATCTTTAAGTTGTTTAAAATAGTTAGCCGTACCCCTCGGCTTAGTGGATCATCTAGTCCATGAGGAAAAATAGTTATACACATCGGAAAATTCTTCTTTTACAAGATTTGACATCCTACATAAGTTAAAAGGTCCACAGAGGACACCTCATGGTATGCAAGTTCTAAGTTTTTATTAGAAATAAAAGTAGATTTTTACGGTCATTAAATATAGTGATTTAACATTTTAAAAGATGCAATGCATGAGGTAATAATAGTAGTTTTGTACTTGAAAATACCTACCATGCAATCCTAGCAAAAAACATCTAAGAGAGCAAGTAATCCAAATACAAAGAAAGGAAATCAACTAAGCAGCTAGCAAGCATCCAAAATCAACAGTACATTGGGCGTCAACAAACTGACACGAACCTACATAAAACAAAGTTTGTCTGAACTAGTAAAGTAACAAAAACAACAGTTTACCTCGCTACGGCGAGGCAAAAACCATAGCCAACACTGCTACTCAAGAACTCCAAAACAGCACTACAATCAGCTATAGGTCTGAACCTGAGGCATTCCAAATATAGAACACCTCACAGGAATGTACAAATTATGGCAGAAGTAAGCCAAAAGTAGACGAAGGTCAATGGGTACCAACCCAAGACCAAAAGAAATACTGAAATGAAGTACACAGTAAGGTACAAAAATAAACTCAGAAAGGAACACTTATGTGAAGCGTCGCGTACAACAAAAGTACCCCGAATACACAAGACTATAAGGGGGAACAATATTCACGATTAAATCATCGGGAAGAAGACAAAACTCCATTAGCCACTTGTGGTCAACTCCACTAAAAACAAAACGGGAATGGTGGTCAACTCATATGGACACACCCCCATGGAAATATTAGTTCGTCATAAATGCGGGGGAGAATGGATACTCCACCATACACCACAAAAGACCAAACACCAAGTAGAGTCCCACAAGGTACTAACAGAGGGATCAACATTGCGGCGATGGATTTGCCATAAATAACACCCTCAATGAAGAAAATCAGGAAGTCAGACCCTGTAATGACTCGGTTTTAGAGATTAGGGGCACACCACAACCCAATTGGGGCCTGGCAGCTTGTCTTGCCCCACAGCATCACAACGAAGAAAACCATGATATAAATCTCAAGACAACAATGGCACATCGGATTCTACTAGACAATTATAGATTTGAAATGGTTGATCAACCTTTAGGAAGAATATACAGTCCTAAATAAACTCTAACACATCCTACATAAAAGTTCAGGAATGGTTATAAGAGTAAGATTTAACCACATCATCAAACATGTAGCACTTAATAAGGTTAGGCGGAAAAATCAAGAACATGAAAATTATATTTAGCAAGTATAATTTCTTCGAATTTCTGCAAATAGGGATAACATGAAGTTATTAAAAATCAGCAAGTTATTAAAATCATGATAACAAGATGTTGGAAATTTCTGCAAATCGCGATAAAGAAGGGAAGAGAAGGAGGAAACCATCACATGCCTTGGTTTTACCGGAGAAGACCACCAAATCGCACCTCGACGTAAATTGGGACCAAGAAAGATGAGGGAAATCGAAATCTAACAAGAATGTGCAAGAATAGGAGTGTAACGCCCCGAAACTCAAAAGAGCGACGGGAGGCGTTTTGGGCCAAATCTGGAATTTGGCAGGGGGCACACGGCCTGGGACACGGGCGTGTCCCAGGGCGTGTCCGGCTCGAGTCGACGATTTGGCCGTGAGGTCGACTAATTTTTGGAGTCGACAATCGTCGAGCAGCAAACACGGCCTGAGACACGGGCGTGTCTCAGGGTGTGTCGAGCTCGTGTCGACAATCTGCCAGGGAAGTCGACGATTTTCGCTCGATGTTGTGTCGAGACACAGAACACCGCCAAGGACACGAGCGTGTCCAAGGCCATATCGGGTGGTCGACGAACTGTGCTCGACTAAGTGTCGAGACAGTGAACACGGCCTGGAGCCCAGGCATGTTCGGGTTTGACACGGGCATGTCAAATAGGACACGGGCGTGTCCAAGACCCGTGTGAGTCTCGGGTTGTTTTCGGGGCTGTGTCGATGGGGGCACACGGCCAACCACACGGCCATGTCAGTTTGAACACAAACGTGTCAAGTTAAACACGGGCGTGTCGGGGCCCGTGTAATTTTCGTAACGCATTTATTTTGATGGAGAATGAGGGACACGGCCCAGGACACGGGTGTGTCGCAGGCCGTGTTCGGCCCAAGTTTTACTTTTCAGCTACGGATCATAGCCGTTCGTTTCCTTAGTTTTGGATCCGATGGTTTGGGGTTATTCCTACTAGGATATAACCTGGATTGCACCTTTGAAACCCTCATTTCACTTGAGTGGTTCACTTTCTATGTCTAGAGAGAGGGGAGAGCAAAGGAGGAAGAAGAAGCCTAGATCCGGTCACCGGCGGAGCTTCGGAGCTCCAAATCACGAACCGACTTCGGATCTACGGAGGAAAGGAGAGTGCGGTGCTTTTCATCCGCTTATATGTCCATGGTGCTAGGGAAGAATGCTAGGGTAACGACTCTCTACTTGATCATGTGAAGCTCTACTTCTTTTGCATAGGGAAGCCCGTTGTCGCGAGTTTGGGGTGAGTTTGAGGCGTTCCTTCGGGTAGACATGAATAGTCCCCGTTGTATACATATAGAGACTGTAATCGAGAACGGATATAGGCATGATGTGTGAAGCCTACCCGGACAAGTTGGTCTGGATCGGTGATGTTGCATTGCATAAGTGGTCGGAGAAGACTCCGTGCGAATGTTTGTTTTTCGAGTTTTCTATGAGGTAGATTGCAACAGGGAGCCTTGGGGATTAACTCCAAGGTGCACCCGAAAAATTGGGCGGACGCGTGGTTCTGCCATCATGTGGGCATGGGAGCCAACTTGAACATAACTGGGTTATGTGATGAATGTAAACGATTTGGGACTCGGGAAAGCTTGACCCGTGCATATGTTTTAAATTAACGTTGTGGTGTGAGCAACGGGTCAGGCGGAACCATACCCACTCTATGTCGTTTGGTTAAAGAGACATAAAGTGACTTGGCACTTACCATTGGCATAGATAGAGGGTCTTAGGCAGTGGCCAGAAAGACCAAATGCTTACGAGAGATTGTTATCCCGGTGACGGTGGTGAGTCGGCGGGCTTAGACCGTGATCACCGAGAATGTGCCCGGAGAGCACGGGGCGTGTGGCCGTGCGTGTCAACGCCTGTGATGCAATGTATTTTTATACTGCTTGGTTATGCTAATAAAGTACAGGGAAGGAGCATCGCCGCCCTGAATTGGGGGCGAGATCGTTATAATTTGGTCAGCATAGCTGACCGTTGCTTTGGTTTGCCACTGTTGCGGTGGATTGTGCTTGCAGGTACTGTGGAACCAAGCGGTAAATAGCGGGCTAAAGCCCAAGTTGCTGATATGGCCCTCGAAGGAATAATTTTGAGTGTTTTCTTTTATTCATGTATGGCCGGCATCCGTTCCGAGGTTTGAAAGACATGTAATTTGAGGAAAATAATTGTAAGGCCTTAAGGCCAGTACTTATGTATTTGTGCTTCATTCCTTTTGGCGTATTAGTGGACATTCATGCTAGTGTTGGGCTCTTTATTATTGCAACTAATATAAATGCTTCCGCTAGAATGCTCTGTGTAGGACGTTGGATTGGTTGGATGGTTTCCATTGAGTAACCACCCGGCCGGACCAACTGCTATATGCTATATGACGGATAGGGGGTGTTACAATTTGGTATCAGCCTACTGGTTTTGGTCAGGCTTAAAATCAATTCGTGGGCGAATTCTTTTAAGGTGTGGTGAGCACATGCATGTGCGTCATCGTTATAATAGCAAAAGAACCCATGAATGTCCACTTAGGAATGAAAATACACATGTTTGAGGAACTTGCGTGTTCCTATAATTGTGTTTTGCAATTTTGTTTGGTCACTTAACGGTGTTTTGTACCACTATAGGTGACCAGAAGCGGTGCTGGGCCGTCGGAACGCCGAGTTTCTGAGGTTAGTAGTGCACCAAATGATGCTCCTGTAACATCTCCATCGGCTGAGACCATACGATTGGTGGTCGAAGCAGTGTTTGCCATGATTAATGCCCAGCCTTCAAGGCAAATGCAGCAGCCCGCTCCTGCGATGGAGCAGGTACCTCTTCTAGAGGTTGAGCCGAGAAGAGTGGAGCAGGTAGTAGTGGAGCCGTTGCTGCCAAGGAGGGCAACCCAGAGACAGCTCAAACATGTCATGAGCTTTAATCCTCCGGTATTCTCGGGGTTGGGAACCCCATCTCAAGCTGAAGACTCGCTCTCCCGTGTGAAGAGAGTCTTGACAACGACGGAGACGAAGGAGTGGCAGATGACCACTATAGCTGCGTTCCTGTTGGATGGAGATGCTAGGCTGTGGTGGGAGGGTTTGGAGCTACATCTATTGAGAGGAAGGCAACTTACAAACGTCTCGATGGAGGTGTTCTCGAGACTGTTCTTGTCTAGGTACCTCCCTTCGACTCAGAGGATAGCTTTGGAGAATGAGTTCCAGAGATTGGTACAAGGAGAGAGTAGCGTGGATGAGTATCTCCACGAGTTTACTAGGTTGGGTCGGTATGCTAGCTCTACCATCGCGGATGAGGAGCGTAAGACCAACCGTTTCTATGAAGGTCTAAGAGATGACTTGAGGCTACTACTCTCGGGGCCGATGACGCAGGGTTTCTTAACCTTGGTCAACACGGCCCGGTCCTTGCAGAAGGACGTGAAGAATGTTCAAGCGAAGAACAACCTTGGTGATAAGAAGTCTGGGTTTAAAGTGACGACTACTTCAAAGTCCGGCTATCAAAGGTTCTTTAAGAAGGCTAGGACTTCGGGTCCAGCTCCATCTTCCGATGCTTCTGGGGAGACTACGGGTCGAACCCCGAGTGCATGTTTTACTTGTGGGAAGCCGGGGCACTTTGCCCGTGATTGTTGGAGCGGACATCCCAAGTCCGAGAGAAAGCCGGGAGCAACTTATGAAGAGAAGGGCTAGGCGGTGGAGTGAACCGCGTCCCATTATGCTACGGCTCAACCAAGGGTTTATAATCTTGGCCAACAGGAGGCCATCAAACAAGAGGATGTGGTGACAGGTACGGTTTAATTTGTAGCAAGTTAAATTTCTATAAATACTTGTTATGCGTATGTTACCTTACCACTGCTTGTTTAGGATTTGTTTTGATTTGTGAGTTTCCGGCGAGAGCACTCTTTGATACGGGAGCTTCACACTCCTTCTTGTCCGAAGAATTCATATCGCGCATCGGAGTACCTTCTTCAATGGCGAAGGACAAGTTTGATGTTTTGTTACCAAATGGGTGTTCGATGCGCGCGGATAAAATCTGTGTTGTTAAGATTAGCATTGGGAATCAAGAGTTCGATCTGCAAGCGTCGTGACTATCGTTGGTGGAGTTCGACGTTATATTTGTCATGGACTGGCTCTCGGAGCAGCAAGCCTATATTGATTGCAGTCGCAAGGAAATCAAGTTGGGAGCAAGTCGTGAGATGACTTTTACGGGCTTGAAAGCGTCGAGCAAGACGTTGATTTCTGCTCTTCAGGTGGTGAAGACGGTTTGTGCTAGTGCAGAGCTGTTCTTTACACTAGTGGAGGTTGCAAAGCCAAAGCCTACATTGGATAGTAATTCATTGGTATCTGAGTACCCTGATGTGTTCGCCACAGATCTTCCTGGAGCCCGCCTCAACGGGAGATATATTTCACGATTGAGCTAGTGCTAGGTGTGAAGCCTGTGTCACGATCTCTGTATCGGCTAGCACCTAAGGAAATGGCGGAGCTGAAAGTGAAACTTCAAGAGTTGTTGGAGCAAGGGTTTGTGAGCCCAAATTCGTCGCCTTGGAGCGCACCGGTCCTCTATGTAAACAAGAAGGACGGGAGCTTGAGACTTTGTATGTAATATCGGGAGTTAAACAAGCTAACGAAAAAGAACAAGTACCCAATCCCAAGGATCGATGATCCTTTTGATCAGTTGGTCGGGTCGACGGTGTACTCTAAGTTGGATCTCAAGTCTGGTTACTATCAGCTGAGGATAAGGGAGAGTGATATCCCTAAGACAGCGTTCATTACAAGATACAGGCATTACGAGTTTATGGTCATGCCGTTTGGGCTGACAAATGTGTCGTCAGTGTTCATGGATTTGATGAACAGGACCTTCAGGGAGTACTTGGACCATTTTGTGATCGTCTTCATCGATGATATTTTGGTGTACTCACAGAGTGAGGAAGATCACTTCAGGCATCTTCATTTTATTTTGGAGACGCTAAGGAGGAATCAATTGTACGCCAAGTTCTCGAAGTGCAAGTTTTGGTTGTCCTCAGTGGCGTTCCTCGGTCATATAGTGAGTGGGGAAGGTATTGCAGTGTATCCGGCGAAGATTGTTGCAATACGAGAGTGGCCTGAGCTTTCTACGGTAGCGGAAGTCCAGAGCTTTCTGGGGCTTGCCGACTATTATACGCGCTTCGTAAAGAACTTCTCGCGGATAGCGTTACCTCTCACTACTTTGATGAGGAAGGAGCAGAAGTTCGTTTTGACGCCGGAGTGCGCGCGAGCTTTTGAGGAGTTGAAATGTCGTTTGACCACGGTGCCTGTGTTGAGTTTGCCTAGTGGGACCGAAGGTTATGAGATTTATAGCGATGCTTCAGGCAGTGGTTTGGGTTGTGTGCTGTTATAGCATGGAAGCGTTATAGAATATGGCTCGAGACAGCTAAAGGTGCACGAGAGGAACTATCCAGTCCATGACTTGGAGTTAGCGGTCGTGATTTTTGCCTTGAAGCTGTGGAGATATTATTTGTATGGTGTGAAGATTGATATCTACACCGATCACAAGAGCCTGAAGTATTTGATTGATTAGAAAGATCTGAACATGCGACAGCGTAGATGGATGGAGTTCCTGGGGGACTATACTATAACACCCCCTATCCGTCGCATAGCTTATAGCAGTAGGTCCGGCTAGGGCCCGACGTCATATACCACAGAAAGACCGGGTGGTTACTCAATGGAAACCATCCAACCAATCACAACGTCCTATACAGAGCATTCTAGCGGAAGCAGTTTTATAAGTTGCAAATAAGAGAACCCAGCAACAAGCATGAATGTCCACTAACAAGCCAAATAGGAATAAAGTACATACACAAGTAATGTCCTTAAGGCCTTACAAATGGTTTACTCTTATTACATGTTTTCCATACCACGACACGCAGGCCGGTCATACATGAACAAAAGCAAGCAAACACTCCAATTAGGCCTTCGAGAGCCGGCTTCGCAATTTGGGCTTTTGCCCGCTATTGACCGCTTAGTCCAGCAACACCTGCAAGCAACAAACCACCGCACGGTGGCAAACAAAAGCAACGGTCAGCAATGCTGACCAAATTATAACGATCCCGCCCCCAATTCGGGGCGGCGATGCTCCTTCTCTGCACTTATTAGCATAACCAAGCAGTGTATAAATATACATTTCATCACAGGCGCAGGCTCACACGGCCACACACCCCGTGCACACAGGGAACATTCTCGGTGAACACGGTCAAAGCCCGCCGACTCACCACCGTCCCCAGGACGGAACAACAATGAGCAATTTGTCTTTCCGGCATGGGTCACGGTAATTTAAACCATAGACTGTCGAAGACCCTCATCTATGCCAACGGCTCTAATCCGAACGACATAGAAAGGGTACGGTTCCATCTAACCCGTGCTCACATCGCAACGTTAATTTAAAACATATACGCAGGTCAAACTTCTCCCGAGTCCCGTTTCCATCACAAAATCAAATAACCCGGTTATGTCCAAGTTGGCTCCCAGGCCACCAAGTTGGAAAGATCACGCATCCGCCCAGTTTTCCGGGTGCACCTTAGGGTTAATCCCCAAGGCTCCCTGTTGCAATCTACCTGTAACACCCCTTATCCATCACATAGCATATAACAGTAGGTCCGGCCGGGGCCCGACGCCGTATACCACAGACAGACCGGGTGGTTACTCATGGAAACCATCCAACCAATCATAACGTCGTACAGAGAGCATTCTAGCGGAAGCAGTTTATAAAAGTTGTAATAAAGAACTCAGCACTAAAGCATGAATGTCCACTAATACCAAGTAGGAATGTTATACATACACCAGTACAAGCCTTAAGGCCTTACAAAATGGTTCACTTGATATTACATGTTTTAAAAACCACGGCACGCAGGCCAGTCATACATTAATAAAAACAGTAAACACTCCAATTAGGCCTTCGAGGGCCGGCTTCGCAAATTGGGTTTTAGCCCGCTATTGACCGCTTGGTCCAGCAGTACCTGCAAGCAACAAACCACCGCACGGTGGCAAAACAAGGCAACGGTCAGCAATGCTGACCAAATTATAACGATCCCGCCCCCAGCTTGGGGCGGCGATGCTCCTTCCCTGCATTTCATTAGCATAAGCGAGCAATATATATCAATATTCAATTCATCACAAACGTTGGCTCGCACGGCTACACGCCTCGTGCTCTCAGGGAACATTCTCGGTGAACCGGTCGATGTCACATCAATTAAAGTCATAGACATTCCGATCTCACCACCTCCACTTTGACGGCCAAACCTATGAGCATTTTGTCTTACCGGCATAGGTCACGACAGTTTAAGCCATAGACCACCGAAGACCCTCATCTATGCCAACGGCAAGTGCCACGTCACCTTAGATCTCTTTAACCGAACGACATAGAACGGGTACGGTTCCATCTAACCCGTGCTCACATCGCAACGACAATTTAAGTCATTTGCGCGGGTCAAACTTCTCCCGAGTCCCATTTCCGTAACATTTCACATAACCCGGTTATGTTCAAGTTGACTCTCAGGCCACCAAGTTGGCAAGATCACGCATCCGCCCAGTTTTCCGGGTGCACCTTTGGGTTAATCCCCAAGGCTCCCTGTTGCAATCTACCGTGTAGAAAACCCGAAAAACAACAAATAGCACGTAGTCTTCTCCGGCATTATGCAATGCAACATCACCGATCCAGACCAACATGTCCGGATAGGCTTCACACATCATGTTTATGTCCGTTCTCGCTTACGGACTATAAACAACGGGGACTTCACATATCTACCCAAAGGAACGCCTCCAACTTACCGCAAACTCGCGAGAGCGGGCTTCCTATGCAAAGAAGGAGTGCTACTCATGCTCAAGAAGATAATCATTACCCTAGCGTTCTTCTTTGGCGCCATGGAAAAGTAATCGGATGAAAAGCACCACACTCTCTTTGCCTCCGTGGATTCGGAGTCGGCTCGCGATTTGGAGCTTCGAAGCTCCTCTAATGGCCGGATCTAGCTTCTTCTTCCTTCCTTGGCTCTCCTCTCTCTCTAAGCTTTAGAAAGATAACCACTCATGAAAAGTGAGGGTTTCTAAGGCCCAATCCCGGGTATATCCCATCAGGAACAACCCCCAGCCGTTGGATAATCAATTAGAGAAACGAACGGCTTTGATTCGGGACTGAAATGTCCAATCTGGACCGAACATGGCCTGGCACACGCCCGTGTCCAGGGCCGTGTGCCTCATTCGCCGTAAAAATCGACACGCCTGGAACAACGCACGGGCATCGAACACGCCCGTGTTGGACCTGACACGACCGTGTTCCAACTGACACGGCCGTGTGGTCGGCCGTGTACCCCCATCGATTTATCCCGAAAACAACTCGAGCGCTGCACGGTTTCTAGGACACGCCCGTGTCCTTGCCCGTGTCTACCTCAACACGCCTGGGCTCCAGGCCGTGTACACGGTCTCGACACTCGAAACTTCGTCGAGCGAAGTTCATCGACCTCACGACACGGCCTTGGACACGCCCATGTCCTAAGCCGTATGCCTTGTCTTGACACATCGTCGAGCAAAATTCGTCGACTCCCCGGGACGAGTGTCGACACAGGTCGACACGCCCTGCGACACGCCCATGTCGCAGGCCGTGTGCCATGTCTTGACACTTCGTCGAGCGCAGAGTGTCGACTTCGCGGGCTGAGTGTCGACACGGGTCGACACGCCCTGCGACACGCCCGTGTCGCAGGCTGTGTGCCCAGTCTCGACACAATGTCAAGAGCAAAATGTCGACTTCACCGGCTGAGTGTCGACACAAGCCTGACACGCCCAAGAACACGCCCGTGTCCCAGGCCGTGTGCCTCTTGCCAGAACCCAAAACTGCCCCAAAACGTCCCCCGTCGCTCTTTTGAGTTTCGGGGCGTTACACTACCACGTAGAAAACCCGAAAAATAAACATTCACATGGAGTCTTCTCTGGCATTTATGCAATGCAACATCACCGATCCAGACCAACATGTCCGGATAGGCTTCACACATCATGCATATGACCGTTCTCGTTTACGGACTCTACACAACAGGGACTTCACATATCTACCAGAAGAAACACCTCCAACTCACCGCAAACTCGCGAGAGCGGGCTTCCTATGCAAAAGAAGGAGAGATTCACATGCTTAAGTAGAGAATCATTACCCTAGCGTTCTTCCTTGGCACCATGGAAATGTAAGCATATGAAAAGCACCGCAATCTCCTTGTCTTCGTAGATCCGAAGTCGGCTCGTGATTTGGAGCTCTAAAACTCCTCCAAACACTGGATCTAGACTTCTTCTTCCTCCTTTGCTCTCCCCTCTCTCTGGGATTTAGACAGAGAACACGGCAGAAAAATAATGGTTCTGAAACCCTTCTCTCGGGTATAACCCTTTCGGGAATAACCACAGCTGTTGGATCCCACTAAAATGGATGCACGGGCACGATCCAGGTCTGACTTGGACAAATGGGGTTAAACACCGCATGGTTCACCAATCCGGAGCAAGGCACGTCCGCGGCCAATTAAATTGTGTCAGGACATTTAGTCAACTCCCGCCAAAACCCCAGCGTCAACACTCCGCGTCGACAGAATCAAACACGCCACAATCATCCCCGCGCTCGACAATCGTTGAACCAAGATCGTCGACCGCTGCCAGATCGTCGAACGGAGATCTATAGCCCGATCGTCAAATGCAAAACTCCGGCCAAATCGCCGAACGCACAGCCCGATCGTCGAACCCACGGCCCGATCGTCGAACCCAAAAAACTACATGTTCAACGAACACGGGGCCCGATCGTCGAACCCACGACCCGATCGTCGTACCTAGAAAATTGCCTGATCGACGAACACGCGGCCAAATCGTCGAACCCACGGCCCGATCGTCGAACGGATATAACTGGCCTGATCGTTAAACACAGAAAGCTGGCCCGATCGTCGACCGTAGCATTGTGACCAGATCGTTGACCGCTGCTCGACAATCGTCGAACCCAGATTTCTGCCGGATCGTTTTTGCCAGAACTTTGAACTACCCCGACACGCCCTGGGACACGCCCGTGTCCCAGGCCGTGTACCCCTGCCAAATTCCAAATTTTGTACAGATTCGTCACCCGATGCTCTTTTGAGTTTTGGGGCGTTACAGCTCTCCCCCTCTTAAAAGAATTTCGTCGACGAAATTACATAAAGGAAAGATAAGTAAAAAATTAAATTGTACCTGAGCGGAACAACTCCGGATACTCGTCAAGCATAGTCTGCTCTCGTTCCCAAGAGAGCTCCTCTCGACCGCAATTGTCCCGTCGGACCTTGACCATCCTGATCTCTTTATTGCGTAGCCGCTTGACTTCTGAATCTTCAACACGCACGGGCTTGACCTCTGTTGTCAACCCACTATCAATCGCCACTTGATCGACCGCAATCACTTGCGTAGGCTCTTGAACCGCCTTTTGAAGCACCAATATATGGAATACATCATGTAAACCACTAAGCTCCACTGAAAGCTTCAACCAATAGGCTGTTTCACCAACCCGCTCCAGAATCTAAAACGGCCCAAGGTACCTCGGGCTTAGCTTTTTCAATCGCCGCACCCGCGAGACAACCTTGAACGGCTTGATCTTTAAGTACACCCAGTCACCCACAGCGAACTCCACGTTTCTGTGCTTGGCATTATAGTACTTCGATTGTCGGTCCTGAGCGATAAGCAACCTCTCTCGAATGGTTCGCACCAATGAAGTAGCATCCTCCACCTCTAGGCGCTTGTACAATTTTGACTCACCCATTTCCAACCAGGACAACGGCGTGCGACATCTTCTACCATAAAGGGCCTCGAAGGGAGCCATTTGAATACTCGCCTGGTAGCTATTGTTGTACGCAAATTCCTCCAAATAAAGATGGTCTTCCCATTGCTTTGCAAAGTCCAAGACATACATGCGGAGCATGTCTTCCATAGTTCTATTGACCCTCTCGGTCTGCCCATCTGTTTGCAGATGAAAGGCTGTGCTTAATTTTAACTTTGTTCCCAACATTTGCTGCACTAGCCTCCAATCATTGGACGTGAACCGCCCATCTCGGTCACTCACGATGTTGCGGGGCACACCGTGAAGCTGTACTATATTATCCACATATAACTATGCCAACTTCTCCACCGGATCATCCTTCCTATGCGGAATGAAATGTGACACCTTCGTTAGCTGGTCTACGACCAACCAGATGGCGTCGTTCCCCTTTTGCGACCTTGGCAACCGGTGCAAAAAGTCCAAAGTGATGTCGTCGAATTTCCCCTCCGGAATAGGCAAGGACTTCAGAAATCCTCCCGGCTTTTGGCACTCCGCCTTCACCAAGGCGCAAGTTTGGCACTTCGCCACGTAGAGCGCCACATCCTTCTTCAAACTCGGCCACCAAAACAGTTTCTTAACGTCATGGTACATCTTTGTGCTCCCCGGGTGAATCGAGTACTTGGTACGGTGCGCCTCATACAACAAATCCACCCGCAAACTGCCCACGCTTGGGATGCAAAGACGTCCGTCTTTCCAAAGCAATCCGTCCTCCATAACGAATTGGGAATTTGACCCATCCAGAGCCTCTACCATGAACGACCTCATATGGTCATCCAAATCCAATGCCTGCCGAATCTGATCAGCCAGCTCATATTAAACTTCAGTCCAATTCAGTAGTGCTTCAGCACTTGACTGCTTATCCATGCAAGAAATCTCCAACGCCTCCAACTCCTGAACCAATCGCTCGCCATGAACCGACAGCCAATTGGCTTGAGCTGGGGCCCAGCGACTCAATGCGACCGCAACCGCATAGCCCTTACCAGTCACGTAGTGGATCTTGAATGTATAGTCCCCCAGGAACTCCATCCATCTACGCTACCGCATATTCAGATCTTTCTGATCGATCAAATAATTTAGGATCTTATGATCGGTGTAGATATCAATATTCACATCGTATAAATAATGTCTCCACAGCTTCAAGGCAAAAATCACGGCCGCTAACTCCAAGTTATGGACTGAATAGTTCCTCTCGTGCACTTTCAGCTATCTCGAGCCATAAGCTATCACACTCTCGTGTTGCAGTAGCACGAAACCCAAACCGCTGCCTGAAGCATCGCTATAAATCTCATAACCTTCGGTCCCACTCGGTGAACTCAGCACAGGCGCCGTGGTCAACCGACATTTCAACTCCTCAAAATCTCGCGTGCACTGCGGCGTCCAAACGAACTTCTGCTCCTTCCTCATCAAAGTAGTGAGAGGTAACGCTATCCGTGAGAAGTTCTCTACGAAGCGCATATAATAGCTGGCATGCCCCAGAAAGCTCCGGACTTCCACTACCGTAGAAAGCTCAGGCCACTCCCGTATCGCAACAATCTTCGCCGGATCCACTGTAATACCTTCCCCACTCACTATATGACTGAGGAACGCAACTGAGGACAACCAAAACTCGCACTTCAAGAACTTGGTGTACAATTGATTCCTCCTTAGCGTCTCTAAAACCAAATGAAGATGCCTGAAGTGATCTTCCTCACTCTGCGAGTACACCAAAATATCGTCGATGAAGACGATCACAAAATGGTCCAAGTACTCCCTAAAGGTCCTATTCATCAAATCCATGAACACTAACGGCACATTAGTCAGGCCAAACGGCATGACCGTAAACTCGTAATGCCCGTATATCGTACTGAACGTTGTCTTCGGGATATCACTCTCCCTTATTCGTAGTAGATAGTACCCGGACTTGAGATCCAACTTTGAGTACACCGTCGACCCGACTAACTGATCGAATAGATCATCAATCCGGGGGATCGGGTACTTGTTCTTTTTCGTCAACTTGTTGAGCTCCCGATAATCAATACATAGCCTCAAGCTTCCGTCCTTCTTCTTAACAAAGAGGACCGGCGCGCTCCAAGGCGAAGAACTTGGACGCACATACCCTTGCTCCAACAACTCTTGCAGTTGAACATTCAGCTCCGCCATTTCCTTAGGTGCTAGCCTATATGGAGAGCGTGACACAGGCTTTGCACCTGGTACGAGCTCTATCGTAAAATCTATCTCCCGCTGCAGCGGGGCTCCAAGAAGATCGCTAGGGAACACATCAGGGTACTCCGATACCACTAAAATACTATCCAATGCGGGCTTAGGCTTTGCAACCTCCACTAGTGTAAAGAACAGTTCTGCACCAGCACGAACCGGCTTCACCACCTGAAGAGCAGACATCAACGTATTGCTCGACCCCCTTCAAGCCCATGAAAGTCGTCTCACGACCTGCTCCCAGCTTGACTTCCTTGCTACCGCAATCAATATAGGCTCGCTGCTCTGAGAGCCAGTCCATGCCAAATATAACGTTGAATTCTACTAGCGGCAATAACGATGCTTGCAAATTGAACTCCTGGCTCCCAATTCTAATCTTCACGCCACAGATTCTATCCGCACGCATCGAACACCCATTGGGCAACAATACATCCAACTTGTCCTTCTCCATCGAAAAAGGTACTCCGATGCACGATATGAATCCTTCGGACAAGAAGGAGTGTGAAGCTCCCGTATCAAAGAGTGCTCTTGCCGGATACTCACAAATCAAAACAAATCCAAAACAAGCACTAGTAAGGTAACATGTGCATAGCAAATATGTAAAGAAATTAACTTGCTATAAATTTAAATTTTACCTGTCACCACATCCGCCTGTTTGATGGCCTCCTGTTGGCCAAGATTATAAACCCTTGGTTGGGCCGGAGCATAATGGGACGGGGTTGACTCCACCGCCTTGCCCTTCTCTTTATAAGTTTCTCCCGACTTCCTTTCGGACTTGGGACGTCCGCTCCAACAGTCACAGGCAAAGTGCCCCAGCTTCCCACAAGTAAAACATGCACCCGGGGTCCGACCCGTAGTCTCCCCAGAAGCACCAGAAGGAGCTGGACCCGAAGTCCTAGACATCTTAAAGAACCTTTGATAGCCGGACTTTGAAGTAGTCAGCACTTTGAACCCAGACTTCTTATCACCAACGCTTTTCTTTGCTTGTACATTCTTCATGTCCTTCTCCAAGGACCGGGTCGTGTTGACAAAGGTCAAGAAACCCTGCGTCATCGGCCCCGAGAGTAGTAGCCATGCATAGAATCGATTTGTCCTGCGCTCCTTATCCGCGATGGTGGATAGCATATCGACTCAATCGAGTAAACTCATGGAGATATTCATCCACGATACTGTCTCCTTGAACCAACTTCAGGAACTCGTTCTCCAACGCTATCCTCTGCATCAAAGGGAGGTACCTAGCCAAGAACAGTCTTGAGAACTCTTCCATCGAGACATCTATAAGTTGCCTACCTCTCAAAAGATGCAGCTCCAATCCTTCCCACCACAATCTCGCTTCACCGTCTAGAAGGAACGTAGTAATAGTGATCATTTTCCATTCCTCCGTCTCCATCGCTGTCAAGACTCTCTTCACACGAGAGAGCCAGTATTCAGCCTGAGATGGGGTTCCCAACCCCGAGAATACCGGAGGATTAAAGCTCATGACATGCTTGAGCTGTCTCTCAGTTGCCCTCCTTGGCACCAACGGCTCCACTACTACCTACTCCACTCTCCTCGGCTCTACCTCTGGAAGAGGTACCTGCTCCCTCTCAGGAGCGGGTTGCTGCATTTGCCTTGTAGGCTGCGTATTAATCATGGCCAACACTGCTTCGGCAACCAATTATATGGTCTCAGCCGACGGAGGTGTTGTAGGAGCATCATATGGTGCACTGCTAGCCTCAGAAACTCGGCGTTCTGACGGCCCAGCACCGCTTCTGGTCACCTATATTGGTACAAAACACCGTTAAGCAACCAAATAAAATTACAAATAGCAATTACAGGAACACGCAGGTTCCCCAAACACGTGTATTTTCATTCCTAAGTGGACATTCATGGGTTCTTTTGTTGTTATAACGATGACGCGCACACATGTGCTCACCACACCTTAAAAAGAATTCACCCACAAATTCATTTTAAGCCCGACCGAAACCAGTAGTCTGATACCAAATTGTAACACCCCCTATCCGTCGCATAACATATAGCAGTAGGTCCGGCCGGGGCCAGACGCCATATAACACAGACAGACCGGGTGGTTACCCATTGGAAACCATCTAACCAATCACAATGTCCTACACAGAGCATTCTAGCGGAAGCAGTTTTATAAGTTGCAAATAAGAGAACCCAGCAACAAGCAAGAATGCGCACTAACAAGCCAAATAGGAATGAAGTACATACACAAGTAATGGCCTTAAGGCCTTACAAATGGTTTACTCTTATTACATGTTTTCCATACCACAGCATGCAGGTCGGTCATATATGAACAAAAGCAAGTAAACACTCCAATTAGGCCTTCGAGGGTCGGCTTCGCAATTTGGGCTTTAGCCCGCTATTGACCGCTTGTTCCAGCAGCACCTACAAGCAACAAACCACCGCACGGTGGCAAACAAAAGCAACGGTCAGCAATGCTGACCAAATTATAACGATCCCACCCCCAATTCGGGGCGGCGAGCTCCTTCCCTGCACTTATTAGCATAACCAAGCAATATATAAATATACATTTCATCACAGGAGTAGGCTCACACGGCCACACACCCCGTGCACTCAGGGCACATTCTAGGTGAAGACGGTCAAAGCCCGCCGACTCACCACCATCCCTAGGACAGCCCAACAATGAGCAATTTGTCTGCCCGGTAAGGGTCACAGTAATTTAAATAATAGACCGTCGAAGAACCTCATTTATGCCAACGGCTCTAATCTGAATGACATAGAACGGGTACGGTTCCATCTAACCCATGCTCACATCACAGCGTTAATTTAAAACAAATGCGCAGGTCAAACTTCTCCCGAGTCCCATTTCCATCACAAAATCACATAACCCGGTTATGTCAAAGTTGACTCCCAGGCCACCAAGTTGGCAAGATCACGCATCCGACCAGTTTTTCGGGTGCACCTTAGGGTTAATCCCCAAGGCTCCCTGTTGCAATCTACCACGTAGAAAACCCGAAAAACAAACATTCGCACGGAGTCTTCTCCGGCATTTATGCAATGCAACATCACCGAACCATACCAACATGTCCGGATAGTCTTCACACATCATGCCTATGTACATTCTCGTTTAGGGACTCTACACAACAGGGACTTCAAATATCTACCTGAAGGAATGCCTCCAACTAACCACAAACTCGCGAGAGCGGGCTTCCTATTGCAAAAGAAGGAGAGCTTCACATGCTCAAGTAGAGAATCGTTACCCTAGCGTTCTTCCTTAGCGACATGGAAATGTAAGTGAATGAAAAGCACCGCAATCTCCTTGCCTTCGTAGATCCGAAGTCGGCTCATGATTTGGAGCTCTAAAACTCCTCCAAAGACTGGATCTAGACTTCTTCTTCCTCCTTTGTTCTCCCCTCTCTCTAGAATTTAGACAGAGAGCACGGCAGAAAAATAAAGGTTCTGAAACCCTTCTCTCGGGTATAACCCTTTCGGGAATAACCACAGCCGTCGGATCCCACTAAAATGGATGCACGGGCACGATACAGGTCTGACCTGGACAAATGGGGTTAAACACTGCATGGTTCACCAATCCGGAGCAAGACACGTATGCAGCAAATTAAATTGTGTCAAGACATTTAGTAAACTCCCGCCAAAACCCCAGCATCAGCACTCCACATCGATAGAATCAAACACGCCACAATCAGCCCCGCGCTCGACGATCATCGACCCAAGATCGTCGACCGCTGCCAGATCGTCGAACACAAAACTCTGGCCAAATCGTCGAACGCACAGCCCGATCGTCGAACCCACGACCCGATCATCGAACACAGGAAACTAAATATTTGACATACACGCGGTCCGATCGTCGAACCCACGGCCCGATCGTCGAACCCAAAAAATTGCCTGATCGACGAACACGCGGCCCGATCGTCGAACCCACGGCCCGATCATCGAACGAAGATAGCTGGCCTGATCGTCGAACACAGAAAGCTGGCCTGATCGTCGACCGTAGCATTGTGACCAGATCGTCGACCGCTGCTCGACGATCGTTGAACCCAGATTTCTGCCGGATCATTTTTGCCAGAACTTTGAACTACCCCGACACGCCCGTGTCCTAGGCCGTGTACCCCTGCCAAATTACAAATTTGGTACAGATTCGTCACCTGTCTCTCTTTTGAGTTTCGGGGCGTTACATATACATTCAAGATCCACTACGTGCCTGGTAAAGGTAATGTGGTTGTGGACACGTTGAGTCGTCATGCCCCAGCTCAAACCAATTGGCTATCGGTCCATGACGAGCGATTGGTTCGGGAGTTTGAGGCATTGGAGATCTTTTGCATTGATAAGCAATCAAATGCTGAAGCAGTATTGAATTGGACTGAAGTCCAATATGACCTGTTTGATCGGATTCGGCAGGCATTGGATATGGATGTCCACATGTAGTAACTCATGATAGAGGCTCTAGATGGGTCAAATTCCCAATTTGTTGTGGAGGATGGATTACTTTGGAAAGACGGTCGTCTGTGCATCCCAAGTGTGGGCAATTTGCGGTTGGAATTGTTGTATGAGGCGCATCATACCAAGTACTCAATTCACCCGAGGAGCACGAAGATGTACCGTGATGTTAAGAAATTGTTCTGGTGGCCAGGACTGAAAAAGGATGTGGCGCTCTACGTGGCGAAGTGTCAAACTTGCGCCTTGGTGAAGGTAAAATGCCAAAAGCCGGGAGGATTCTTGAAATCCTTGCCTATTCCGGAGTGGAAGTTCGACGACATTACTATGGACTTTGTGCACGGGTTGCCAAGTTCGCAAAAGGGCAACGACGCCATTTGGGTGGTCGTAGATCGTCTAACGAAGGTGTCGCATTTCATTCCGCATAGGAAGGATGATCCGGTTGAGAAATTGGCAAAACTATATTTGGATAATATTGTACAGCTTCATGGTGTGCCCCGCAGCATCGTGAGTGACCCAGATGGGCGGTTCGCTTCCAATGATTAGAGGCTGGTGCAGCAGATGTTGGGAAAAAAGGTGAGTTTTAGCACAGCCTTTCATCCGCAAATGGATGGGCAGACCGAGAGGGTGAATAGGACAATGGAAGACATGCTTCGCATATGTGTCTTGGACTTTGGAAAGCAATGGGAAGATCACCTATACTTGGTGGAATTCGCTTACAACAATAGCTATCAGGCGAGCATTCAAATGGCGCCATTCGAGGCCCTTTATGGTAGAAAATGTCGCACGTCGTTGTCCTGGTTGGAAACGGGTGAATCAAAGTTGTATAAGTGATTAGAGGTGGAGGATGCTACTTCTTTGGTGAGAACCATTCGGGATAGGTTGTTAATCGCTCAGGACCGCCAGGCTTAGTACTATAATGCCAAGCACAGGAATGTGGAGTTCGCTGTTGGCAATTGGGTGTACTTGAAGATCAAGCCGTTCAAGGGTGTCTCGCGGGTGCGGCGCTTGAAGAAGCTAAGCCCGAGGTACCTTCGACCATTTGAGGTTCTGGAGCGGATTGGTGAAGCATCGTACCGGTTGAAGCTGTCTATGGAGCTTAGTGGTCTACATGATGTATTCCATATATCGGTGCTACGGAAGGCGGTGCAAGAGCCTACGCAAGTGATCGCGGTCGACCAAGTGTCGGTTGATAGTGGGTTGACGATGAAGGTCAAGCCCGTACGTATTGATGACTCGGAAGTCAAGCGGCTACGCAATAAAGAGATAAGGATGGTCAAGGTCCGTTGGGATAATTGTGGTCGAGAAGAGCTCTCATGGGAGTGAGAGCAGACTATGCTTGAGGAGTACCCGGAGTTGTTTCACTCAGGTACCATTTAAGTTTTATGTTTCTTTCCTTTATGTAATTATGAGGATGAAATTCTTTTAAGAGGGGGAGAGTTGTAATGCCCCGAAACTCAAAAGAGCGACGGGAGGCATTTTGGGCCAAATCTGGAATTTGGTTGGTGGCACACGGCCTAGGACACGGGCGTGTCCCAGGGCGTGTCAAACTCGAGTCAATGATTTGGCCGTGAGGTCGACGAATTTTTGGAGTCGACAATCATCGGGCAGCGAACACGGCCTGAGACACGGGCGTGTCTCAGGGCGTGTCGAGCTCGTGTCGACGATCTGGCAGGGAAGTCGACAATTTTCGCTCGACCTTGTGTCGAGACACGGAACACGGCCTAGGATACGGGTGTGTCCAAGGCCGTGTCGGGTGGTCGACGAACTGCGCTCGACGAAGTGTCGAGACAGTGAACACGGCCTGGAGCCCAGGCGTGTTCGGGTTTTACACGGGCGTGTCAAATAGGATACGGGCGTGTCCAAGACCTGTGTTGGGTATTGTATCCACAATTACCTGGATTTGAGGAAGCCATCTGTCAAGCTAAGATGAATTCACAATGTATTTGATGAAATCTTTTAAGTTGTGCTTGCAGTTATTCCACGCTAAGTACACACCAATGTCAGGGTGCAGCAGGTCAATATACACGGGTCTGCGCGACGTAATCCCTCGTTGAGCAGAACAGTGTGTTGGCCTACGTGTACTCTCTCTATTGGAGTGTACTTATTTTCAAGTACAGGGCTGTGATAATGCAAGAGCAGATAAGGAGCAAGGATGGGTCAAAGAGCAGCTCATGGGTGGAAAGACGAAAAATCGTCTAAGTAATAATCGACGAGAATCACCAAGTGATTCTCGCCGATTCGGTGAGAATCACTGGTGATTCTCGCCAAATCATCGAGAATCACTGGTTGATTCTCGCCGACTCTATCCGGCTAAATCAGAGCGTGCAAATCTGTCGCTAAGTCAAAATCGTCGAGAATCACTGGCTGATTCTCGCCGATTCGGGGTCAAAGAGCATGTGTGGAAAGACGAAAAATCGTCTAAGTAATAATCGACGAGAATCACCAAGTGATTCTCGCCGATTTGGCGAGAATCACTAGTGATTCTCGCCGAATCATCGAGAATCACTGGCTGATTCTCGCCGACTCTATCTGGCTAAATCAGAGCGTGCAAATCTGTCGCTAAGTCAAAATCGTCGAGAATCACTGGCTGATTCTCGCCGATTCGACGAGAATCACCTTCGATTCTCGCCGATTCTCGCCAATTTTGACTTAGGAGACATTCTGAAGCACGCTGGACCGGATCAAATGTTAAGGCACTGTTTTGAACCGGTTTTAGGGTTTCTTCTGGTGCGACCCACAACGGTCATTTTGAAGACCTAATGTATAAATACACCTATATTTTTGAACAGTAAAAGAACAAGACAGAAAAAAAACGTATACACGAGCCGCCGACGTGACCTAGATCGCGAAACTTGCTCCGCCGCCATCGCCGCTCATGCCAGTTGATCGCCGGCCTTTGATCGTGGTTTCTTCCAGATCTCCCAGCGACAGAAGCTCAGCCAAGCACAGCGTCTCACGCGTCTAACCAGAGATCCTTTGTCTCTTGATTCGTAGATCGGGAAAACCTTCCCCTTCCGAATCGATCGAGACGATCGATCCTAGTGTGACCGTTGGAAGATCTTGCTAGCTTTGCTACGAAGATTGAATCTCCAAAGAACAGCCGCAACACGCCGTTGTCGCCGCCGATCCCGAGAACTAAGCCGCCACCCTTCTTTCCGTCGCCGGTTTCGGGGAGATTCTCTCCAAGTGAGATCTAGGGTTGTTGACTCTTCGTTGACTTCAAGAACACGTCATTGAACGAAGAGGGACACTTTAGTCTCCATAAGTTGTTTGTATTTCTTATACAATCTATTTTCTATTTTGTTGTAAAGGAACGTTGGTTCCTAGTTGCAAGGGTTGGGTGCAACCCGTGTTGTGGGAGTGGTGACTCCTACGTGTGGAAGGGTTCCTTCCGTTAGTGCAAGGATTGGATTTCAATCCTGTTGGTGAAGTGACCGAGTCATCCCTGGTTTGGAGATAGGTCGAAGGGGGAAAGTGGATGTACCCAAATCGGGGAACCACTATAAATTGCTTGTGTCCTTTCTGTGCTGTGTTGTTTTGTTTTCTTGTGCAGGTACGATTTTAATTCCGCAAAAACGCTGCAAGACACCTATTCCCCCCCCCCCCATAGGTGAAGGTAGTTGAAACTAAGTGGACTTTCAACCTGTATGAGTCTCGGGTTGTTTTTGGGGCTGTGTAGATGGGGACACATGGCCAACAACACGGCTGTGTAAGTTTGAACACGGGCGTGTCAGGTGAAACACGAGAGTGTTGGGACCCTTGTAATTTTCATAACGCGTTGATTTTGACGGAGAATGAGGGACACGACCCTGGACACGGGCGTGTCGCAGGCCGTGTTCGGCCCAAGTTTTACTTTTAGCTACGGATCATAGCCGCTCGTTTCCTTAGTTTGGGATCCGACGGTTGGGGGTTGTTCCTACTGGGATATAACCAGGATTGCGCCTTTGAAACCCTCATTTCACTTGAGTGGTTCTCTTCCTAAGTCTAGAGAGAGAGGAGAGCAAAGGAGGAAGAAGAAGCCTAGATCCGGTCACCGGCGGAGCTTCGAAGCTCCAAATCACGAATCGACTTCGGATCTACGGAGGCAAGGAGAGCGCGGTGCTTTTCATCCTCTTACATTTCCATGGCACCAAGGAAGAACGCTAGGGTAATGATTGTCTACTTGAGAACATGAAGCTCTACTTCTTTTTCATAGGGAAGCCCGCTCTCGCGAGTTTGCGGTGAGTTTGAGGCGTTCCTTCGGGTAGACATGAATAGTCCTCGTTGTGTACATGTAGAGTCCGCAATCGAGAACGGATATAGGCATGATGTGTGAAGCCTACCCGGACAAGTTGGTCTGGATCGGTGATGTTGCATTGCATAAGTGGCCGGAGAAGACTCCGTGCGAATGTTTGTTTTTTGGGTTTTCTACGAGGTAGATTGCAACATGGAGCCTTGAGGATTAACTCCAAGGTGCACCCGAAAAACTGGGCGGACGCGTGGTTCTGCCATCATGTGGGCCTAGGAGCCAACTTGAAAATAACTGGGTTATGTGATGAATGTAAATGATTTGGGACTCGGGAAAGTTTGACCCGCGCATATGTTTAAAATTAACGTTGTGGTGTGAGAAACGGGTCAGGAGGAACCATACCCGCTCTATGTCGTTCGGTTAAACAGACCTAAAGTAACTTGGCACTTACCGTTGGCATAGATGGAGGGTCTTAGGCAGTGGCCAGAAAGAACAAATGCTCACGAGAGATTGTCGTCCCGGGGACGGTGGTGAGTTGGCGGGCTTAGACCGTGATCACCGAGACCAACTAGTATTACTTGGGAACAACACAAGCATTACTCGGTTACAAAAGTAGACCTCTCGAGAACTAGAGGCATTTCTTGAGAGCTAGAGGAATTTTCTCGAGTACAAGAAGAGGCATTCTCGGGAATCAACACACTACTCGAGAACAAGTCCTAGCCTCTCAAGAAATGAAGGGCCAAAGCTCTCGAGTACACAACGATCTCTCTCGAGGACAAGGCTGCTCATCTCGAGTACTAAGCAGGGTAATTTCAGAAATTCTAATTTGACTAATATCTGGGATAAAATGTGACTCTACAAATTTTGAAGCGAATACAACCCTAGAATCCAACGTACCATTCTTGAGACACTATCATCAAATGCTTACAAAAGCAAAAGTCATCCTTCAAATCAAGGAAACGTTCAATCCAATCAAAATCCCCACTCCGGTGAAACAGACCCAACAGACGCAAAAACGCACAAACAGTGCAGCGATGACTACAAAATATAAAAAGGGGGTAACACCACGACGTCATAAATATGATGACAACAAAACAAATAATAATATCTGAAAATCGGGGGTGTTACAGTCACACCCCCTAAAAAGAAGTTTCGTCCAGAAACTTATCACAACATTAAACCTAAACCAAAACGAAAAATCCAAATATTACCAAAAACCTGAAGACATACCTGAACTAAAGGAAGAGATGCGGATGAGATTCTTTCATCGCTGACTCCAATTCCCACGTTGCGCTCTCGACGTCTTGATTTTGCCAGAGAACTTTAACCGTGGGGATGGTCTTTCTCCACAACACTCGTTCTTTAGAATCCAAAATATGAACAGGTTCTTCCACGTACGTAAGGTTGGGCTTAATCTGGGGCACCGACTCAAGGACTTGACGATCACTATGAATGCACTTCCGCACCTAGCTCACATGAAACACATCATGGACACCAGGGAAGGTAGCAGGCAACTCCAGCCTATAAGCAGACACTCCGATGCGCTCTAGAATATGAAAAGGTCCCACATACCGGGGGTCTGACTTGTGATTCCTTCCAAACCTTTTAACACCTAACATCGGAGAGACTTTCAGAAAAACCATGTCCCCAACAGCGAACACCAGATCAAACCTTAATTGATTAACATATTTCTCATAGCGTTCTTGTGCTACAGGGAGGTTCTCCCGAATATGAGTCACAACACAATTCATTTATTCAAGGGCTTCCGGACCTAGTAACGGTCTCTCACCAACCTCAGCCCAAAATATAGGAGTCCTACAACGCCTCCCATATAAGACCTCAAATGGGGCCATCTGCAGACTCTCTTGATAACTATTATTATACGTAAATTCCATGAGTTTGAGATGCTCATCCCAAGAACCACCACGATCCAAAATGTAACACCTGATTATGTCCTCCACGATCTGACTTACACTTTCCGTTTGACCATTTGTCTGCAGATGAAAGGCGGTGGAATACCTCAAATCGGTACCCAATCCCTCCTGTAAACTTTTCCAAAAATGAGACGTAAATCTAGAGTCTCGATCCGATACGATGCTGACAGGCACTCCATGTAATTTGATAACCTCATCAAGGTATAACTCAGCTATCTTCTTCATAGAATATACAATCTTAAAGGGGACAAAGTGAGCACATTTAGTCAATCTATCAACTATCACCCAAACAGAATCGTGCCCATAGGGAGATCTTGGTAAACCTGGGATGAAATCCTTGGAAATACTCTCTCACTTCCAACTTGGAACATCAAGCGGTGTCAATTTACCTCCAGGGCTTCTATGGTCAGCTTTAACAAGCTGACATGTATAACATTCCGACACAAACTTCTTTATATCATTCTTCAATTCTGACCACCAAACAATTTGATTTAGATCTTTATACATTTTAGTGGAACCAGGATGGTGGGCAACACTGGAACCATGAGCTTCAGTACAAATCTTAGCCCGAATATCACTAAAAGCGGGGATGGAAAATCTACCTCGATACCTCAAAGTACCCAACTCATCAAAAATAAATCAGGTAGCTCTCCGTTCTCAGTTCTATACGGAGATGCAAGAAATCCAAATCATCCTTATGGTGCGCTCTAGTTACTGAAATCCAAGAGTGCTCTTCTGCTTCCAAACTAGCAAGCACAGTACTACACCCAACCTCAATGTTCATCAACAAGAATTTTTCTACCAAGGACTAAACAGATAGATTAAAATTTTGGCGCTCTTTCTACTCAAAGCATCGGCTACTACATTAGCCTTTCTTGGATGATAAAGAATCTCCACTTTATAATCAGCCACATATTCTAACCAACTACGCTGGAGCAGATTTAGTTCCTTCTGAGTGAAGACGTATTTCAAACTCTTATGGTCTGTATAGATCATGCACAACGCGCCATACAATAAATATCTCCAAAGCTTCAGCGCATAAATTACAGGAGCAAACTCCAAATCATGTGTAGGATAGTTTCTTTCATGAATCTTTAATTGACCTGATTCATACGCAATCACTTTTCCATCTTGCATCAAAACACAGCCAAGTCCAATACGTTATGCATCCACATACACAGCATACTCAAATCCTTCAGTAGGCAAGGTGATGGCTTAAAACACGCGGCACCCCGGGCGGATTTATTTAGAAAAGTGGTTGATTTTATTTAGGAAGACGGGGCAAGCAGATTTATTATTTGGATATTAAAAAGGGTTGAAACCGAGTTTTAATGAAAGGAGGCAAGTGCACCTATCACGTGTAGTACTGGATATTCCGGTGAGGAATATCGGGGTCATATTGTTCTTGGGGACGGGTTTATTATTTCTACTCTTCCCTGGAGGGGACTATTATTTTACCGATTACAACTTGTCTGGTTATTATTTTATATATATATAAATAGAAAATTAAAGCATTAAAAAAGCAGTCAATGAATAATTTAGCACAACGGTAGCAAATTGAATTTGAACAAAAATAACTTTTAATAAATAGAGATCCTAAGTTCAAATTAATTAACGTGGAGACTTGGCCGTGGAGGTTCAACAAAAATGAGCTCACCTATCTCTAGGACTATCGCTCACCTGAACATTAAGACTGTACAACCGCGTATTCGCAGGTTTTGGGTTGAGTAGTTTAAGCTCTCGGTGGCCAATTTTGGCCTAGCCCTTGGAATATACTAGTAGGGGGAGGAAAAATCGGCCTCCCTCAGTGTCCCTTTTTTGGGGGGTCGGGGGTCTCGCCCCTGACCCCCTGCCCGCGGCTTGGTGGGGCGAGACCGTCCAAGGTCGGGGGTCTCGCCCCTGCCTGTGGCTTGGCAGGGCGAGACCGGCCAAGGCCGGGGGTCTCGCCCCTGCCCGTGGCTTGGTGGGGCGAGACCGGCCAAGGTCGGGGGTCTCTCCCCTGCCCGCGGCTTGGTGGGGCGAGACCGGCCAAGGCCAGGGGTCTCTCCCCTACTCGCGGCTTGGTGGGGCGAGACCGGCCAAGGCCGGGGGTCTCGCCCCAGCCCGCGGCTTGGTGGGGCGAGACCGGCCAAGGCCGGGGGTATCTCCCCTGCCCGTGGCTTGGTGGGGCGAGACCGGCCAAGGCCGGGGGTCTCGCCCCTGCCCGCGACTTAGTGGGGCGAGACCGGCCAAGGCCGGGGGTCTCCCCCCTGCCCTCGTCGCCCCTGTGCTCGGCCCCAAGATGGATGAGGGGCGGGGTGGTTTTTACCCCTTTACCCCCGAGTGTGGCAGTTTTCTATTGGCCCGAGGCATGTTTGGCGTCGGGGTATTTCGGGCATTTTGGTCCATTGGATTTGGAAAACTATAAATAGGCCCTTAGGGCTACCTTGGAGAGCATCACTTGATCACTTCTTCATACTCTCTTCATCCTTCAAGGCACCCTAGCTCAAGCATTGGCTAGGGAGGGCGAGATCTCAAAGGTCTTCCGGGTGTGAGGTGGGACCTCCGTGCTAGAGTCGATGGTCTGTTTCTAGCTTCTTGATCCTTTGGTCCGTGACGTTCTCCTAAGTGTAGTAGGTGCGAGGTCACCCCTTTCTAGGGACCCCGAACTCTACAAAGGTCATTTTTGGCTTCAACACTTTGGTGCGGTGAGCGTGGAGAGTGACCAACACAGAAGATCTCGGGAGAGTGTCATGATTGGAGGTCGGGGAGGTTGTGATGATCTCGGCGAGCTCCCCAGCCCAGGTCCCTTTGTGGGGAGGCAAGAGTTCATGGCCTCCATCCAAGACATCATGGAGATGCTGCGAAGCATTGCTCCTCAGGGTGGCAGCTCCACCCCAACCCCCCAGGAGCTAGCTCCCCTCCCTCGCAATGAGTCGACTCCCAGGGGTCTTGGCGAGATGACCCCAGTAGGGGGAGAAGGAAGTGCACCAGGAAGAAGGTCAGGGAAGGAGAGTATGGGAGATGGGGTCGAGCGAGACATCACGGTCGGGAATTGTTCTCCAGCCCGGCGAGTGCCAACCTTCCAAGCGAGCAAGTCGCGCGAGTGGAGGTGGCGAGACCACCCCATAGGGGGTCACCATTCAGCGAGCTGATCATCTCAGCTCCCATTCCCGAGGGGTTCAGAGAGCCAGACATGGCTTACTATAAAGGTAAGGATGACTCCGTCTAGCATCTGTTGTGGTTTGAGGATGTCGTCTCCATTAGGCCAATGACGTATGCCTTCAAGTGTCGCCTCTTTGTGATCACATTGAAGGAGAAGGCAAGGGACTGATTTCATCAACTCCCTCCGAGATCGATCTATGGGTTTGAGGACTTGAGTCGGAGCTTTCAGCTTCGCTTCTCCACCTCCAAGAAGAGGAAGAGGAGTCCTGAGTCCATCTTCCTGATAAGGCAGGGGGCCGAGGAGTCGCTGGCCCGTTACATAGACAGGTTCCAAGAGGAGATCCTGGAGGTCCAGGAGATGCCAGGGTATGCTCTCCAGATGGCCTTCATCGTAGGGCTGAAGGAGGGCTTCTTCAAGATGAGCTTGATCCGGAAGTCCCCCCTTTCCTTCGAGGAGCTGATGGAAAGGGCGGCAGAGGAGATTGCCATGGAGGCAGCGAACCCGGCATTTGTCAAGACGTTGGCAAAGTTGACGGAGGTGGAGTCAAAGGAGCAGGGTGGCTCAAGGCATTAGGAAGGAAGAAGAAGAGAGGAGCAGAGAGCTCAGGGGTTCAAAAGACAGGAGGGTCCGGAACCAGGCTAGAGGCAGTAGGGAGGACCTGCCCAAGGTCCAGGCATAGCTCTCATCCAAGGAAGGGGGAACTTCCACGGGGGCCAAGGGAGGTTCAACTTCTAGAGGCAGGCCCCTAGGTAGCTCCTACCCCCACCCGAGCAGGCCTTGGTGATCGACGACAGAGGAAGAGGCATGGGGGGAGACCACCGAGCCCGCCAAAAGAGGGGAGGAAGAGCCTTGCCTTACTGTGACTATCAACAGTTGTAGGGTCACACCACGGCTACCTGCCCTGAGTTCCTGGAGGTAAAGGAGGCGAGAGGCCCAGCTCAGCCTCAGCCGCCAGCGCAGGTTGAATGAGTTCTGCCCCAAGGAGGGGGTGATGATGTATGCGAGGACCGAGTCGATGTAGGACCCTGAGGTGGTATAGCTGTAATCCATGGGGAGGTGGGGGTAGAAGCCGCTCGAAAGGCAAGTCTCCATATCATGAAACGTCGGAGCGTCGCCTCGGCGTCTCAGACCCCGCCCCTGGAAGAAAAGATCACCTTTTCATTGAAAGACATGCCAGAGCATGAGTATCCCTTCTGCGACGCCCAGGTCATCCAGGCAGCCATCGAAGGCTTTACCGTCTCCCGGATCTTGGTTTACAATGGAAGCTCTGTCAACGTCATTTTCAAGAAGGCATTTGATGGGATGAAGGTAGAGCCAAGAAGGGTGCTAGCCTCGGACGGACCCCTGTTTAGATTTTCAGGGGAGAGGAAGGAAGTGGAAGGTGGAGTCGGACTCCAGGTAAAGTTAGGAGGGATCTCAAGAAACTGCAGGTTTTTCATTGTTGACGCTCCAAGCAGCTACAACGCCATTTTCGGAAGGCCCCTCATCAGTGCTTTCCGGTGTGTGCCTTCGTCCTTCCACCAGTATCTTAAGTTCAACTCAGAGGGGACTCAGGTCAGGATCAAGGGAGACTCCAGGATGGCGAGGCAGTGCTACATCACAGCTATCAACACCATCTCTTGGTTGGCCAAGGCAGAGGAGATGGAGAAGATCATGGAAATCCTGAGCAGGATGGAATTATCCAAGGGGAAGGAATTGGATAACGGCCATCAGGCCCAGGCCCCCTGAAGAAGCCTCGTCTCGGCAGAGTCCTGTATCTTTTTCTTATGCTATAATGAGTCCAGCCCACGACCAGCAGAGTCGGGGGGGGGGGGGTCATGTAACCAATCTTTTTTCCCCATTAGAGGATGTTGAAATTGAAAAAAGCTTAGGTGACATGTCCAGCTCCCAACCCCCAGGAGGATCTCCTCATACCAGCCTCACACCAGCTGGTAGGGTCGAGAATGCCTCGGGGGGTGGCTCTTTTCTCCTTTGCTCCGATGATGATTCCGCTGTCAGGCTCTCACTAGCTGACAGGGCTGGTTGATCTCTCGTGGAAGCCAAGACCTTTGCTCCGATGATGATTCCATTATCAGGATCGCACTAGCTAACAAGGATGGTTGGTCCCTCATGGAATCCAAGCCCTTTGCTCCGATGATGATTCCGCTGTCAGGCTCTCACTAGCTGACAGGGCTGGTTGATCTCTCGTGGAAGCCAAGTCCTTTGCTCCGATGATGATTCTGCTGTCAGGCTCTCACTAGCTGACAGGGCTGGTTGATCTCTCGTGGAAGCCAAGCCCTTTGCTCCGATGATGATTCTGCTGTCAGGCTCTCACTAGCTAACAGGGCTGGTTGATCTCTCGTGAAAGCCAAGTCCTTTGCTCCGATGATGATTCCGTTGTCAGGCTCTAACTAGCTGAGAGGGCTGGTTGATCTCTCGTGGAAGCCAAGCCCTTTACTCAGATGATGATTCTGCTGTCAGGCTCTCACTAGCTGACAGGGCTGGTTGATCTCTCGTGGAAGCCAAGTCCTTTGCTTCGATGCTGATTCCGCTGTCAGGATCTCACTAGTTGACAGGGCTGGTTGATCTCTCGTGGAAGCCAAGCCCTTTGCTCTGATGATGATTCTGCTGCCAGGCTCTCACTAGCTGACTGGGCTGGTTGATCTCTCGTGGAAGCCAAGTCCTTTACCCGGAGGAGGTCTCGCCACCCAGGATCCCATAGCTGGTATTGCAGGTTGACCCCTCTGGGGGGTGAAGTGTTTTTTACCCGGAGGAGGTCTCGCCACCCAGGCTCCCATAGCTGGCATGGCAGGTTGACCCCTCCGGGGGGTGGAGAGTCCTTTACCCGGAGGAGGTCTCGCCACCCAGGCTCCCATAGCTGGCATGACAGGTTGACCCCGTAGCAAAGTTACACTTAGCGAATACGTTGGGTTGGACGTTTCTTTCCGAGCTTGTGACAACCTTGAAAAGAGCGGGGATTGTGTACAACCCCGTATTCGCAGGTTTTGGGTTTTAAGCTCTTTGAGTAGTTTGAGCTCTCGATGGCCAATTTTGGCCTAGCCCTTAGAATATACTAGTAGGGGGACGAAAAATTTGCCTACCCCAGTTGCCCTTTTTTGGGGGGCCGGGGGTCTCACCCCTGCTCCCTGCCCGCAGCTTGGTGGGGCTAGACCGGCCAAGGCCGGGGGTCTCTCCCCTGCCCGCAGCTTGGCGGGGCGAGACCGGCCAAGGCTGGGGTCTCTCCCCTGCCCGCAACTTTGTGGGACGAGACCGACCAAGGTCGGGGTTCTCGCCCCTGCCTGCGGCTTGGTGGGGCGAGACCGGCCAAGGCCTGGGCTATCGCCCCTGCCCGCGGCTTGGTGGGGCTAGACCGGCCAAGGACGGGGGTCTCGCCCCTGCCCACGGCTTGGTGGGGCGAGACCGGCCAAGGCCGGGTGTCTCACCCCTACCCGCGACTTGGTGGGGCGAGACCGGCCAAGGCCGGGGGTCTCGCCCCTACCCGCGGCTTTGTGGGGTGAGACCGGCCAAGGCCGGGGGTCTCGCCCCTACCGTCGTCGCCCCTGTGCTCGGCCCCAAGGTGGATGAGGGGCGGGGTGGTTTTTACACCTTTACCCCCCGGTGTGGCTATTTTCTATTGGCCCGAGGCATGTTTGGCGTAGGGGTATTTCGTGCATTTTGGTCCATGGGATTTGGAAAACTATAAATAGGCCCTTAGGGCTGCCTTGGAGAGCATCACTTGATCACTTCTTCATTCTCTCTTCATCCTTCAAGGCACCCTAGCTCAAGCATTGGCTAGGGAGGGGGAGATCTCAAAGGTCTTCCGGGTGTGAGGTGGGACCTCCACGCTAGAGCCGAGGGTCTGTTTCTATCTTCTTGATCCTTTGGTCCGTGACATTCTCTTGAGTGTAGTAGGTGCGAGGTCACCCCTTTCTAGGGACCCCGAACTCCACAGAGGTCATTTTTGGCTTCAGCAAAGACTATTCGACCGGGCTCTCGTCCGACGAAGGATTCCTCTTAATGCCCGCATTACGCTATGAACTATTGGGTAGGGAACCCAATCCGATAGAGTTGCACGCCTCCTCTCTCGAGGGTTAGTGCGGAACTCCCTTTACCCAGGGTTGATCGGTCCATATGCACGGACTTTCGGCTAGCTAGCATATGGATAAAAGAAATAGAGTCCACACATCGATATGTGGTTCTACGCGTCGTAAACCCGGGGCAGACCTTAAGTAATTTATTTAATGAGAAAAAGAGGACCTTTAATTATTTAAAGCAATTTTATCTGTCCTAATGCTCTTCGATACTGAGGGCTAAGAGCGGTTAGCCATTCATCGAAATGGGGACGACTTGCGAAACGAAAATTGCAGAATTGAAAAGTGCGAGTCCCACTCAAATGAGTAGGTGGGAAATGAAAGCTGAAAATGAATGCTGAAAATGAAAGCAATAAAAGAAAGAAGTAAATTGCGAGTCCTACTCAAACGAGTAGGCAGGATATGAAAGCTATAAAATTGACAAGTCCTACTCAAACGAGTAGGCGGGAAATGAAAGCAGTAAAATTGCGAGTCCTACTCAAACGAGTAGGCATGAAATTAAAGCTGAAAATACAAGTCCTACTCAAATGAGTAGGCGGGAAATGATAAGTCCTACTCAAACGAGTAGGCTGGAAATTAAAGCAAGTACTACTCAAACAAGTAGGACGAAATAGATGCACACACGCACACACTCTAAAGGAATAAAATGCACACACTCTACAGAAATAAACACACACACACACACACACACACACACACACTATATAAAATAAAAACACACACACTCTACTTGAAATTAAGAAAGAAATAAAAAGCTAACTCATACACTCACGTACACATACAAAAAAGACGAAAAACAAAGTGACTGAAAAATTAAAACAATTACATTTTGATTTACCCGCGAACAGACTCTTACTGTGGTTGGTTCGGTGAGTCGATCGCTGCGGGCTTGCTAGATGAGGCAAGTGCACCTATCGCAAGTAGTACTCGATATTCGAGAGAATACCGAGGTCATATTATTCCCGGGAACGGGTTGATTCCCCCTACTCCTCCGAAAACACTATTATTTTACCGAAATAGAAGTTGAGGGTTTTAAGTAAAATAGGAACGAAAATAGATTTTAAGAAAATAGTCGATGAAAAGATAACTCCCGGTATCGAATTGCGTTAGGATTAAAAATAGATTTGAATAACTAGATATCTAAAGTTTCAATTTAATTAAAGCGGAAACTTGGCCGTGGAGGTTCAAAATAGTGAGCTCACCTATCTCTAGAAATATCGCTCACCTAGACATTAAGGCTATTCGACCGGGCTCTCGTCTGACGAAGGATTCCCCTTAATGCCCGCAGTACACTAAGAACCCCGTTATTGGGTGGGGAACCCATTCCGGTAGAGCCAGCGCGCCTCCTCTCTCGAGGGTTAGTGCGGAACTCTATCTACCCAGGGGTGATCTGTCCATATGCACGGCCTCTCGGCTAGCTAGCGTATGGATAACGGAAATAGAGCCCACACATCGATATGTGGGTCTACACGTCGTTAACCCGGGGTAAACCTTAAGTTTATAATTAAATTGAAAAATTAGACATTTGGTTATTTAAAACATTTTAGATCCCAAAGCTCTTCTGAAAGAAATTGTACCTAATCACCTAGAGGGGGGTGAATAGGTGACTTAATCTTTATTAACTTTTTAGGCAGATTTCAGATTATATCATAGATTCTTAACTAATTCAACACTGCAGTCAATCAGCAATCACAACAATCAATCAAGCACACAGTGAACACACAAATTTATAGTGGTTCCCCAAGGTTTGAGTACATCCACTTTCCCCCTTCGCCTATCTAGCAGTGTACTAGATTCGGCCAAACTCCTCCACTATCTCAGATCCTCAGATCTTACACTCAGAACCCCAAAACAGGTTCCTACAGCTCAGGACCAAGGCCCTACAACTCAGTCTTCTTCAAAGACCTACACTCAGCTTCTTCACAAAGCCTACACTCAGCCACAAGGCCTACACTCAGCCACAAGGACTACACTCAGCCACAACATGCCTACACTAAGAGATACAAATCTCCTACACTCAGGCACACAGGCCCTACACTCAGCCTTTATAATTGCAGGCTTACAACTCAGATCCCTAAGGATCCTACAAGAAATATAAAATACAAAGTATATATACCTACAACTCTGAATAGAGAGATGAGTTGATAGGTTCTTGATGAGTTCTTGGAAGAACTCTGCTAAGATCAACCTCACTTGGCTTTTCTTCAAAGCTTCTTGAATGTAGAACACATTAGGGTTGATCTTCTCTGCAGCTGATCCTTGATCTCTACAACTTAAGATTCAGAACAAATTCTGAACCCTTCTTCTCAGCCTGGTTCCAACGGCTGTCTTCTTGGATGGAGCTCTCTCTCTCCAACTACTTAGAACTTCACTTGAAAGTCTTCAATGAATTACTTTTCAACAACTTGATCATCTTTTTCTGTAGACAGTATAAGCCTATATATAGGCCTTCTTTATGGTAACCGGCTGGTCCGGTTCATAACTGATTTCTGACAACTCTGACAGGTGCAGTAGACCGGCTGGAATGGCAGCTGTCAAGTCATCCAGTCAGTTCTTGAAATAACTGTAACTGTCTAAAAGTGTCGACACAGTCTGTCTTTAAGTGTCGACACTTATAGACCAAGTGTCGACACAAGTTGACTAAGTGTTGACACTAGCCTTCAAGGTGTCGACACAACTCCTTGTGTTGTAGAAATTACTTCTCGACACAGCTTCTTCATCATGTGTCGACACTGATAATGTGTGTCGACACAACTCTTTGTTCTTCAGTTCTTTGTTGAATTCTTGTAAGTGTCGACACATTTCCTTGTGTCGACACATCTTCATGTGTTGAACTTGTTCAGTGTCGACACATCTTCTTGGTGTCGACACATGCCTTCTGTGTTGATATTTGCTGAGTGTCGACACAGCTCCTTGTGTCGACACATTCTTCTTCTGTTGAGACTTTGGCTGAGTGTCGACACATCTCCTTTGTGTCGACACTTGTACTTAGAATTTTGTTGAACTTTGCTAAGTTTCGACACAGCTCCTTGTGTTGACACTTTCTTCAAGTGTTGAGTCTTCTGCTGAGTATCGACACATTCTTTCTTGTGTCGACACTTTCTTCAAGTGTTGAGTCTTATGCTGAGTGTCGACACATTCTTTCTTGTGTCGACACTTTCTTCAAGTGTTGAGTCTTCTGCTGAGTGTCGGCACATTCTTTATTATGTCGACACTTAAACTTAGACTCTGCTGACTTTTGCTGCGTGTCGACACGGCCTCAAAGTGTCGACACTTTCTGATGTAGACATAGTTTCACTGGGTGTCGACACAACTGCTAAGTGTCGACACAGCTTCACTGGACTTTTCTTCATTGAGTGTCGACACAGCTCCTTGTGTCGACACTTTCTGTCTGTTGTCGACTCTTCATCCTTGGTGTCGACACAAGTACTCCAAGTGTCGACACTACTTGCCTGGGTGTCGACACAAGTCTTCTTAAGTGTCGACTCTTTCTCTCTGGGTGTCGACAGATGGACTTAGAATCTTTTCATCTTTCCCTGCAAATACTTGACCTGCACAACTAAACTCAAAACACATCAAATAAATTTTGATGTATATCATTGAGTAGGGTGAGGCTTCTTCAAATCAGGTACATTTAAACCAATGTACCCAACAATCTCCCCCTATTTGGAGAAGCCATAACCCTTAGTCAATGATATACACCATACAGAATAAAATCATAGCATGATGTAAAGCAGGATTATATAACAGGGCAAACATAAACATGTATTAAACAAACATGTATACATAGATATCATCTCAGAACAATTATTAAATAGATTTATAACACATCACATTGTTCTAATCAACTTTGTCATATTCATTATACAAGAGTTTACAAAGTGTTTTAATACAAGTGATTACATAGTAAACTTAAGATAATGCAATTTTATTTCTGCTCAGCCTCCTTGATCACTATGCCCTTCCCAGACTTTATCTTTGCTTGCACAGGGGCTTCAGCATCTTCAGTATCAGCAGGCTTTTTCCCTTTCAGCTCCTTCTTCTTTAGCTCTTCAGCTTTAATCTTCTGCCTCTCAAAATAATGATAAGGCTTGGGAAAGTACTTGCTAGGCTCCTGGGCAGTAGGAGGTAGCTTTCCCATCTTTTCCTTTCTTCTATATTGCACTATAGCTTCTTGCCTTGATTCATGCTTTCTCCACTCCAGTTCAGAAAACCATTTGTTTCTATCTTGAATATTATCCTTGGCAGCATTCCATGCAGTAAAAATAATATTTCTTGAAGTGGGGCTCCACTGCTCAAAATCAGGCCTTTGTTCAGCTTGCTCTCTGAACCTCTTCTTAGACAATCTAGCTTCTTGTTCAGCTTGTTCCTTTAGTATAGCTTCCTGTAAAGCCTCAGATACTGGCTGAACCACCTTTTCTATAATGACATTGTGCTTTCCCTCAGGTGGGCTATACATGGACTGTATATCTGCCTGTACCATGTCAAAATCTAGAGGAGGGTAGATTACTTGAGCCACTTCAGGTTGCTCCCCTCCTAGATATGCAGGATGTATCCCAGATTCTGCTACATTGTCATCATCACATAAAGGAGGATAACCAAGAGTAGCTCTGATAGAATTAGAAATCCACTTGGCATGATCAGAGCTGGCTTTGACTAACACCCTCTCCCCCTTTATGACTTCTCTTTCCATGTGATCTCTTAGATCATCCTTCTTAAATCTTATTTGGTTATCCAAATAGTTTACTCCATCTTTAAAGAAAGGTTTCAACCTTTTGAGCTTTTCAGTTATCAACTTCTGAGAGTCTTGAATTGCAGAAGTAACATCAGTTAAACTCTTTTGCAATGCTTTATCAAACTCTGCCTTAGCAGTAGCATTTGAAGTAGTCAGTCCAGCAGCTATGTTCTTCATCTCTGTGATAATGGCATTGTGTGAAGCAGTTAAGTTATCATTCATTCTGATCTGATTCTCCAGTACATATCCTTGCTTTACTTCAAGTTCATCCACTTGAGCTTTAATTTTCTCTTGATGAGTGGCTAAATATACCACTGCATTCCCTCCCTTGTGGAAGCAGTCAGTCATCACCTTCTTATTGAGATTCATTTCAAATCTTATAGACTTTATGTCTTGGGCCAGATCAAACTGTAAAGACTTATATCCCTCATCCACATATGTTTCTATGGATTTCCTGTGCTCATCAAGCTTAATTTGCATAGCAACCATCAAAGCACTGTAATCTACAGTTGGTGCTGGCTGTAGTGCAGGCTGTGGTGCTATAGTTTGTAAATCTTTCCTATAAGTCTGGCTTCTTCTTTTAAATACTTGAAATTTCCTTTTCTTAGCTCTTGCAGCTTCCTCATCTTCAGAAGCTGATGTGCTGGCTATGTCTACCCTCTCCCTAGGTAGCTCCTCAACTTCCTTTGGTTTCTCAGGCTCTTTTCTTGATGTTTCTTCTAGAATTTCCACTTGCTTCCCCCGAACTTGAGCAGTCTCCCCCTCAGCAGCAGCACTTTCCTTCTCAAAGTCTGTCTGATCCAAGTTAAGGAAGAGATCTTCCATAGTAAATTCTTGTTGAGGAAGAGATGGAGATTCTCTTATCTCATCTGTTACTTGATGTGGTTCCACTTGATCTGCAACAGATGTGTCCTCCATGACAACATCTGGGAGTAGACTATCAATCTGTGGTTGCTGATTAACATCAGATAAGTTGTCAATTATAACTTCACTCTCAATAAGGAAATCTAATTGATTGAATTCTGAGATTACCTCAAGGATAGTGTGGGTTGCTTGCTCACTCTCTAGTGGAGTTGGCTCTTCCACTACTAGGGGCTCCCCCTAGATAGTATCCTGATGTACTGGGCTAGCTTGAGGTAGCTCCCCCTGCCTCTCTGCAACTTCTTGTTGAGCTGGAGACTTCTCAGCAGTGTCAGTGTCTTCTTCATCAGGAGTGAAGACAACATGCTCTTAAGAGCTGCTAGATGAATCCTGAGCCACAGGGGCTATCTTCTTTTTCTTCTTTAGGGGTGTTACTTTCTCAGGAGTAGGCATCTCCTTAGTTAAAACTCTGTCCCACCTAGAGAATATCCTCATGTCCATCTTCCTCATATGGTTGATCTTAGTGCCAGCAGCTTGACTCATTACTTCTGGTATACTACCAGCCATGTAAAGACTTAGAATTCTACCCAAATTGGGTTTCTTCAGGCTCTCCTTAATCTTCTCAAATAATACTGCAGACCAATCAGTAGTTAGTTGAAAGATAATCCTTGTCATGATGCTGAACAAATAAGCTTAAATCCTATCATGTCCTCCAGACTTGCACAGGATAACTTTGCCAACAATTTCTGAGAGAAATTTCCCCGGGCTGTTCATACCTTTCCTATTGAATATAGATCCAATTTTCAGCTTGGAATCTAGACCACACCAAGTTAATGCTTCTCTGCTCTTAGAAGCAGTAACTTCTTCCTCTTCCTTAGTCCTTGGTAACTGAAGTACTTTTCTCAAACTCTTAGATGAGACCTTCACCTTTTCTCCATGAACCCTAGACTTGATCTTGAATCCAGTGTCGTCTAAGGTTGCTCCATTTAAAAACTCTAAAACTTCTTTCTTCCAAATCTTGGTTGGTTCTGAAACAAGAAAATCTAACCCTGAATTAGCGACTAGGGTTACCACATTCTTGATCTCCTGATCTGCATCGTCAAACGCATGTCGCACCAGTTCATAGCCTTTTTTCACGTTCTCCTCGAGCTTTGTCGCCATTAGGGTTTGAAGAATTTGAATTGAAAGAAGAGAGGTGTCGACACACTAGTTTGGTCTCGAAACTTTGGTGAGCATGTCGACAGATAATGAAGAAATCCTATTTATACCTTTCTAGGATTGAAGATGAAAGGGCGGGTTAACTAACTTAAATTGTGTCGACACTGTTGAAAAGTGTCGACACAGACTTATAATGTCTCGACACCTATGTGTCGACACAAGTATAGTCGACAGAATATATGTGTCGACACTTGTTTATGTGTCGACACCACTTAGCTCGACACTTAGTCGAGACTTAACTTGTCTAATTCTGTGTGAATTCTAAGTGTCGACACCACCTTGGTTGTGTCGACACTGACCCTGTATGAGTCGACACCAATTTTCTGAAGTGTCGACACTAAGTTCCTAGATGTGTCGACACCTTTTCTCTGAAGTGTCGACACCACTTTTCTGTCTCGACACAGACAACTCTGTGTGTCGACACTATTTGACTTAGCCATATCTGTAAACTTATTCTATGTTTATCATACCTCGTTCAATTTTAAACCTATTGAACTTTGTTTCTTCTAAAGGCTTAGTATACATATCAGCTAGTTGATTATCTGTCGTAACATATTCTAGTGAAATATCTTCTTTCTCTACATGTTCCCTAAGAAAATGATATTTTATTTCAATATGTTTAGTTCTACTATGGGAAACAGGATTGTTTGTGTTGGAACACCCTATTACTAATTTGGGTCAGGATCACTATGTCTCTAAGAAACAAATACTTGACCTTCTGTATAGCTTAAAAGGTCAATTAGAATTGAGTATAAGGGTTAGAAGTCTAGGTTTGGAAGCTGCCCTCAAGACCAGAAGTCTTTCTGTTTGGAGACTAAGTCATATCGTCGAGCTCAGCACGACGATTCGTCGAACTCCGATCGACGATCGTCTAGCTCAACTTCGACAGATCGTCGAACTCCATTCGACGATCGCTGAGCTCAACTTCATCTTATCGTCGAACTCAGTTCGACGATCGGTGAGCTCAGATCGACGATTTTGACTCTGCTTTGGATCTTTATCTCTGAGCTCAGTTCGACGATCTTTGATCTCAGATCGACGATATTTTTGTTGCTGTATATTTCCAGATCGCTGAGCTCAGCTCGACGATAGCAGAGCTCAGTTCGACGTTTTCAGATAACTTCAAGGATGTTTCTAGATTCAAATTCAAATCAGTTAAGGAGTTATTCTGCAATTAATTCAGAGATTTCCTAGCCGTTTCCATTCATTTCTGGACCAAGTTTCAAGGGATTTTTCAAGGAATATTTCTGTGGACTTTCCTCTTGAAGAGATTTTGCAATTAAGTATGTAATTAATGCTGGCCAACGGCTATTCTTATCAGAGAGAATGTTTTGTTCTGGACCAGAGAAAAAAAGACAGAATTTTTTGTTTTTGAATCTTACACAGGTGACAGATTACAGTTTTACAGACACACAGACAGACATCAATAATCTTCAACAAAATTTTCTGTCTCAAGGAATTCTCAAGAACACTCATCCAAGGAGATCAATCTTCAGATCTTTTTAGTTTCAAAGTGTTCAAGGCCAACATATTTCAAGACTCCAGACATTCAACATTTCAGCTATTGCTGAAATCATCTATTGCTGGAGTTCAATCTTTGAAGGCCTATCACCCTCAGCAAAGCTTTTCTTCCTGAAGATCTCAAGGATTCAGGGGGAGCTTTGACATCAACAATCCACATAGTCTTCTCAGTTGTTTGAGAAAGAGAAGACTTCCATCACTCTCTCACCCCCCCTCTCTATAAAGGGTTTCTCAAACTCCCTTCAAAAGTTTGAGCTTGGTTTTTGAGCACCTTGTCAAAAGCTCATTGGTGGCAAGACACCTGATCAATAAATCTGCTTTGGTTTTTGAGCACCTTATCAAAAGCTCATTGGTGCCCAGGACACCTGATCAACTCATCTTGCAGTGGATTCCTACCTAGGGTGGTAAAAGAGTGGATGTACCCAAGTTTAGGGGAACCACTATATTTCCTTGTGTCTTCTGGTTTTGCTTGTGTTTATGTTTGTTTCTGGCCTTTATTACTCTGTGATTAGCTTTTGTTTAACTTAGTGCTGTGATTAGATTTATTACTGCTTCCCTGCTCACACATATTACAACAACTGTTGTAAAATGTTTCAAAGCACCATATACTCTATTCACCCACCCTCTAGAGTATATCAGATCTAGCTGCACTTTCAGTTTGCAATTGATATAGCAGTAGTAGAATCACAAAACAGTGGTGTTCTACTTACCTGAATTCCATAATCCTCAAGCTGATGTTGTATCCATAGAAGTTGAGCACAGCAACTTCCTGCAGCCACATATGCTGATTCTGTAGTGGAGATAGCCACACTTGTTCGCTTCTTGCTACTCCTTGAAATCTGTCTTCCACCTAGGAATTGATAGGTTCCAGTTGTACTTTTTCTGTCTTCTTTGCATCCTGCAAAATTTGCATCTGAATAACCTGTTAGTTCAAAGTCTCCATTCCTAGGGTACCAAAGGCCTAGATATGGAGTGCCCTTTAGATATCTCAGTATCCTTTTGACTGCTGTCAAATGAGACTCCTTAGGGCATGTTTGGTACCTAGCATAGACACATGTAGCATACATGATATCTGGTCTACTTGCAGTCAAATAGAGTAGGGAGCCAACTATCCCTCTATACAAAGACTCATCTACAGGTTTCCCTGCATCACCTTTGCTAAGAGACATACTTGACCCCATAGGAGTCTTCATGGTACTGGATGAATCCATACCATACTTCCTTATCAGTTCTAGGGTGAACTTAGACTGGCATATGGATAAACCATTCTCAGTCTATCTAACTTGGAGACCCAAGAAGAACTTAAGTTCCCCCATACTGCTCATCTCAAATTGCCCTTGCATAAGTTTTGCAAACTTTTTGCAAAGACTACTTTCAGTAGACCCAAATATAATGTCATCTACATATATTTGGACTAGTATTATCTTGCCTCTAGATTCCCTAAGGAATAGAGTCTTGTCTATTTTCCCCCTTGTGAATTTATTCTCAATGAGGAAACTAGACAGGGTTTCATACCAAGCCCTAGGGGCTTGCTTTAACCCATACAAAGCTTTCTTAAGTCTATAGACATAATTAGGTTGAGTTGAATCAACAAAACCTGATGGTTGTTCCACATAGACCTCTTCTTTCAGATTACCATTCAAAAAGGCTGACTTAACATCCATTTGGTATACTTTAAAACCTTGAAAGGTTGCATAGGCCAGGAACATCATTATGGCTTCCAGTCTGGCTACTGGAGCAAAGGTTTGATCAAAGTCAATACCTTCTTCCTGCCTATATCCTTTAGCAACCAATCTAGCTTTGTTCTTGACAATTACTCCATGTTCATCCATCTTGTTCCTAAAGATCCACTTGGTCCCAATTATGTTGTGGTCTTTTGGTTTAGGAACAAGCTCCCAGACTTTGCACCTCTTGAACTGATTCAGCTCTTCTTACATTGCCTCAATCCAATGAGAGTCTAGGATGGCTTCTTCAAACTTCTTTGGCTCTACTTGGGATAGAAAATTAGAGTAGAGTGCTGCACTCAGATTTCTGCTCCTTGTTTGTACCCCTTGTCTTAGATCACCAATGATTTGATCTGCTGGATGATCTCTAAGATGCCTATTAGCTGGAGGCATCCTGACTTCAGGTTGAACTTCTCCAATTTCTTCAACTTGCTGCACTCCTTGGACTTCTTCTGCATTAGGTACATGTAGTACACCCCCTGGACAACATCCACTACCTTCTCCCTGCTGTCTTGCAGTAGGTCCTTCTTCTATAGTGAGCTTGTCCAACTTCTCAGTCACACCTGTGGAGCTGCAAATACTACTAGACAATTCATTGTTAATAAGTCTAGTTTCATCAAATACTATATGTACATACTCTTCTACAACTTGAGTAGACAAGTTGTAGACTCTATAAGCCTTACTATTGTTATTGTACCCAACAAAGATCCCCTCTTGGGACTTGGAAGCAAACTTAGTAAAGTAAGACTTTCCATTGTTAAGTATAAAGCACTTACAACCAAAGATCCTGAAATAGGATATGTTTGGTTTTCTGCCTTTCACAATCTCATAGGGGGTCTTGTTGTGGCTTTTAGTAATGGTAGCCCTATTAATTATATGGCATGCAGTATTAACTGCCTCAGCCCAGAAATATTCTGGTAGAGATGTGTCACTTAATAGGGTTCTACCAGCCTCAATCAAGGTTCTATTTTTCCTCTCAGCAATGCCATTTTGCTGAGGTGTTCTTGGTGAAGAAAACTCTTGAAATATCCCAAATTCTTCACATAGTTTTGCCATACTATCAGACTGAAATTCAGTACCATGGTCACTTCTTATCTTGACCACTGTACTGTCTAGTTCATTCTGAATTTGTTTGACAAAGTTATAGAAGATACTAGGTGTTTCAGATTTCTGTCAAAGGAAGAACACCCAGGAAAACCTTGAGTAGTCATCTACAACTACAAAGGTATAGACCTTCCTACCTATGCTGTGAACTGGCATAGGACCAAAGAGATCCATATGCAAGAGGTATAAACACCTCATAACATCTTTGTTTTCAATGCTACTAAAGGTGGATCTAGTCTGCTTGCCCTTTTGACAAGCTGAGCATATTCCATCTTTAATACACTTAACTTGAGGACCATTCCTCACTAACTCTTTACTAAAGAGTTTGCCAATTGTCTTGTAGTTAAGATGGGCTAGCCTCTTGTGCCATTTGACAAAATGAGATACTTTCTCATCAGCTACAAGACACACTGGAGAACCATTGTTCTCACACATAATGTCTAGGCAATAGAAATTCCTCTTTCTATAACCTGTCAAAATGATCTCTTGATCATTTGACCTCCTGATATGACAACCATCTTTGACAAATGAGATGTCATATCCTAAATCACTCAATTGACTTATACTAATAAGGTTATGTTTTAAACCTTTAACATAAGCCACTTGAGTAATAGTTATATGGGTGCTAGAAATGTTACCAAAACCCTTGATGATTCCTTTTTCAGAACCACCAAAGGTGACTTTTGGACCATCCTTGATGGGTGTGTAGTCCTTTAGTAATCCCCTAGTTCCAGTCATGTGCCTGGAACATCCACTGTCCAAGTACCATATTGTGGCATGGCCACTTGGACTTACCTGCAAAACAGATTAGTTGACCTTAGAACCCAAAGAATTCTTGGGTCCTTGGTACTGGTTAGTTTGCCTCCTAACAAAGCTACCTGCAGATTTTCCAACAGGCAGTTTGCTACTCACTTTGGCACTTGCATTGTGCCAACAGTCCATGGCAAAGTGGCCTACCTTGCCACAGCACCAGCATTCAAACCTATTGTACCTTTGCTTAGGTACATCCCTAGCTGTTTTATTTACAGCTGGCTTGTTGAGAGCTGGGGATTTTCCCTTAGACTTGGACTGAACAGTCCTAGCTGGTTTAGTGAACCCCAGTCCAGCTTTACCTTTTTGATGAACAAATTCGTCAATTAAGGGTAGAACTGACTTTGGTTTAGAAAACCTAGCAACTAAATCTCTCTCCTTCTGAAGACTAATCTCCAGACTTCTGATTTGATCATTCTTAAATGTTATAGTCCCCATCTGAATCACAGTTATATGCTTCAGTCTGGTTATTTCATTTAGCTTTTGATCAATCATCTTCTCAAAATCAGTTGCAGCAACTTTGAGATTAGCAATTTCCTTTGCCTGACTCTTGGCTAGGGACTTGCTCTTCTTAAAAGCTTGCAGCAGAACTTTATATTCATCTATCAATTGATGAATATCCCCTTCAGACTTAGATGCACTCTCTTCACTTGATGATGATGAATCTGATTCTGAACTAGCACAAGAAATTGAACTTAAAGAACAATTTTGTACCTTACTAGGTCCAGGCTGCTCCTGGATTTTGTTATCTTCTGTTAAGGCCATCAGTCCTTTGCACTGGATGTCCTCTTGCTCATATATGGAGTTCATTATCTGGATGAACTCCTCTTCCTCTTCCTCAGCAAACAGTCCTATGTATGCTTCAGCATCTGACTCAGTTTCTGAAGAAGACATGTCTAACAAGCCTTTGTCCTTCTTGACAACAAAAGACCTTTCCTTCTTGCCCTTTAATTGTTTCTTTTTCTTATCAGTAGATTCTTTTCTCTTCTCAGTACAGTCAGCAACAACATGTCCTTGTTTGTTACAACAATAACAAACTATCTTTGATGATGAAGTTCTATTTGACTTAGGCTTTCTTCTGTCACTCTTTGATGACCTCTGTGATGTGGATGGCTTAGTCCTCCACTGTTTCTTCTTTAGAAACTTCTGAAAGTGTCTTGTGAAGGCTGCAAAGTCCTCATCACTTTCACTGCTTTTAGACTTTCTGCTTTCTGAATCATCTGACTCAGTCTCAGCTACTTTAGGAGGTGGAGTTGGTGACTTACTTCTGTATTTTCTGGTGGCTTCTGTCTTGAATGCCACTGTTCTTTCTTTATTCTCAATTCTGGTAGTTTTCTCCTCTTCTTTCCTCACCATCAACTGCATTTCATAGGATAGGAATTTTCCAAACAAAGTTGGAGGAGGAATTTCTGCTAACTTTGCCATTTCCCTAATGGCACAGATCTTGGTGTCCCAATCCTTTGTTAGGGACCTTAAGAACTTATCATTTAACTCATAATTACTGAATTCTCTGTCATAGGACATTAGCTCATTCAAAATCCTATAGAACTTCTTATAGCATTCTGTTATGCTATCAGACCTACCTTGCCTGAAGCTTTCATATTCTTGGTTTAATAAGGACTTTCTGTCCTGCCTCACTTCTTCAGAACCCTCCATGTACACTATAAGAGTATCCCACATATCCTTGGATGTCTTACAGTGTATCAAATTCTGAAAGGTAGCATCATCTATGGCACTCACAATGATATTCTGAGCCCTCTTGTCCATTGTGGCTAGAATTATCTCATCTTTTGTCATCTCAGAAAAGTCTTTAGGTGTTCTCTGATTTGCATCCAGGACTAAAACCTTCATAGTCACATATGGCCCTTCTTTAACTGTGATGTAAATTCTAGGGTCAGAGGCTTCCATAAATAGTCTCACCCTTTCCTTCCAGATGCCAAAAATTTCTTTTCTGCAAATAGGTAGCTTCATGGATCCAAGTTCCTTATGATTCTCAGTTGAACCCATGTTTCTTGATTTTCTTGATTCTGCAATTTACTTAGACTGAATCTGCCAACAGGATCTACTCAGACAGTTAAGTCCCTTTTTTGAGGAACCTCCCTCTGATACCACTTGAAAGAAATTGTACCTAATCACCTAGAGGGGGGGTGAATAGGTGACTTAATCTTTATTAACTTTTTAGGCAGATTTCAGATTATATCACAGATTCTTAACTAATTCTACACTGCAGTCAATCAGCAATCACAGCAATCAATCAAGCACATGGTGAACACACAAATTTATAGTGGTTCCCCAAGGTTTGGGTACATCCACTTTCCCCCTTCACCTATCTAGTAGTGTACTAGATTCAGCCAAACTCCTCCACTATCTCAGATCCTCAGATCTTACACTGAGAACCACAAAATAGGTTCCTACAGCTCAGGCCCAAAGCCCTACAACTCAGTCTTCTTCAAATACCTACACTCAGCTTCTTCACAAAGCCTACACTCAACCACAAGGCCTACACTCAGCCACAAGGCCTACACTCAGCCACAACAGGCCTACACTCAGAGATACAAATCTCCTATACTCAGGCACATAGGCCCTACACTCAGCCTTTATAATTGCAGGCTTACAACTCAGATCACTAAGGATCCTACAAGAAATATAAAATACAAAGTGTATATACCTACAACTCTGAATAGAGAGATGAGTTGATATGTTCTTGATGAGTTCTTGGAAGAACTCTACTAAGATCAACCTCACTTGGCTTTTCTTCAAAGCTTCTTGAATGTAGAACACAATAGGGTTGATCTTCTTTGCAGCTGATCCTTGATCTCTGCAACTTAAGATTCAGAACAAAGTCTGAACCCTTCTTCTCAGCCTGGTTTCAACGGCTGTCTTCTTAGATGGAGCTCTCTCTCTCCAACTACTTAGAACTTCACTTGAAAGTCTTCAATGAATTGCTTTTCAACAACTTGATCATCTTTTTCTGTAGACAGTATAAGCCTATATATAGGCCTTCTTTATGGTAACCTGCTGGTCCGGTTCATAACTGATTTCTGACAGCTCTGACATGTGCAGTAGACCGGCTGGAATGGCAGCTGTCAAGTCATCCAGTCAGTTCTTGAAATAACTGTAACTGTCTGAAAATGTCGACACAGTCTGTCTTTAAGTGTCGACACTTATAGACCAAGTGTCGACACAAGTTGACTAAGTGTCGACACTAGCCTTCAAGGTGTCGACACAACTCCTTGTGTTGTAGAAATTTCTTCTCGACACAGCTTCTTCATCATGTGTAGACACTGATAATGTGTGTCGACGCAACTCCTTGTTCTTCAGTTCTTTGTTGAATTCTTGAAAGTGTCGACACATTTCCTTGTGTCGACACATCTTCATGTGTTGAACTTGTTCAGTGTCGACACATCTTCTTGGTGTCGACACATGCCTTCTGTGTTGATATTTGCTGAGTGTCGACACAGCTCCTTATGTCGACACATTCTTCTTCTGTTGAGACTTTGGCTGAGTGTCGACACATCTCCTTTGTGTCGATACTTGTACTTAGAATTTTGTTGAACTTTGCTAAGTGTCGACACAGCTCCTTGTGTCGACACTTTCTTCAAGTTTTGAGTCTTCTGCTGAGTGTCGACACATTCTTTCTTGTGTCGACACTTTATTCAAGTGTTGAGTCTTCTGCTGAGTGTCGACACATTCTTTCTTGTGTCGACACTTTCTTCACCTGTTGAGTCTTCTGCTGAGTGTCGACACATTCTTTATTATGTCGACACTTATACTTAGACTCTGCTGACTTTTGCTGAGTGTCGACACAGCCTCAAAGTGTCGACACTTTCTGATGTAGACATAGTTTCACTGGGTGTCGACACAACTGCTAAGTGTCGACACAGCTTCAATGGACTTTTCTTCATTGAGTGTCGACACAGCTCCTTGTGTCGACACTTTTTGTCTGGTGTCGACTCTGCATCCTGGTGTCGACACAAGTACTCCAAGTGTCGACACTGCTTGCCTGGGTGTCGACACAAGTCTTCTTAAGTGTCGACTCTTTCTCTCTGGGTGTCGACACATGGACTTAGAATCTTTTCATCTTTCCCTGCAAATACTTGACCTGCACAACTAAACTCAAAACACATCAAATACATTTTGATGTATATCATTGAGTAGGGTGAGTCTTCTTCAAATCAGGTACATTTAAACCAATGTACCCAACATCTTCGATACCGAGGGCTAAAAGCAATTAGCCACTCATCGGAATTGGGATAGCTTATATGTTTGGTTGTGCGAGCGTCGTAAACTATTTGCTGAAAGGTTATAAAGAAAATAAGAAGAATAGTAAAATATCCTAACAATAGAAAAGTTTTTACAAATAAACACATGCGCACTCATTTAAACATATAGGAAGAGACAGAAATAAAACTAAGTTACACATAAGAGAAAATTGCATAATTGACATTTGCAGATCCCACTCAAACGAGTGGAGGCGGGAAATAAAAGCTGAAAAGTGCATAATTGAAATTTGCAAGTCCCACTCAAACGAGTGGGGCGGAAAATTAAAGCTGAAAATTGCAAGTCCTACTCAAACGAGTAGGACTGAAATGAAAGCGAGTCCGACTCAAACGAGTAGGAGAAAATAAATGCGATTACAGTGCTTTCTTAAATATTTACATCAAAATAAAGTCCGATCATTTAACTCCTAGCGAGTAGGCGGAAAATCAAATCTAGCCATTTAACTCAAGTGAGTAGGCGGAAAAATAAAGAATGAAAATTATAAGTCCTACTCAAACGAGTAGAACTGAAAATACAGACCGGCCATTTAACTCAAATGAGTAGGCAGAACAATAAAAACAACACACGCACTCTACTTGAATAAAATCCAGCCAATTAACTCAAATGAGTAGGCGAAAAAATAAAAACAACACACAAACACTCTACTTGAATAAAATCCAACCAATGAAATCAAATGAGTAGGCGGAAAAATAAAAACAACACACGCACTCTACTTGAATAAACACACACACACTTGCATGAATTAACTAAGACGATAAATATTATCTCATACACTCACGCACTCGGGCTAAAATAATTGCAAAAATCAAAGTTATCGAAAAATTAAAATGATTGCATTTCTACCGGTGGAATGCAGTAGAAATGCATAAAAAGGCAAAATAAAAATTGTTTGATCAAAAAGGTTTCAAATTAAAGTGAGAAAGGCAAGTGCCCGAAAAATTAAAACGTTTACATTTTTACCGTTAGATTTTGATAGAAATGCTTAAAAAGTGAAAATAAAATTGTTCGAGTGAAAATATTTTTTGTAACTACTTAAAATGAAAGTTGATGAAAAATAAAAATAACAATTTATACATTCCTATAGTCTTGTAAAATGGTTTAAAAAGTGGGAGTAAGCTAAAAAGAAGCATCGGTTTTATCATTAAAACAAAGTAAAAGCTAAGTTGAGAGGGATGAAAACTACCTTTTTAAAGTTTTACAAGTTCATAATAACGCATTTTAAAGCATGAAAATTCTAAGTCTAACCAATTTTTAAGAGTTTGAGGATGAAAACGGCCATAATAACGGCTATAAATTTTGTTATAAATGAAAGGAAAACAAGAACATTTTCGTTTTAAAAACATAATTTTTGCAATTTTAAGCTCATACACACACACATGCATTATGAAAATAAAAATGAGAGTATATAAGATTGATGAAAAGGAGGCTATTTGGAGAAATTTCAAAGCATGTAAGGATGAAATAATAACGATTTTTATTACAAAAAAGTGGTGATTACAAGAGTTCAAACATACAAACTTAAAAAGGAGAGGGAGGGGATCCTTACATAGCACTAAAGCAGCTCCAACGGCAGCCCTAATACATCAAAATGGTTCGGATTTTGGGAACCCTGAACTCATACAGCAGCTGCCCTTAAATAGGCAAAAATTTCCAAGTACACGCCCTCCGACACGGGCGTGTCGGGGGGCGTATCAGCACTATTTTACAGCGGAATTTGGCGATCTGACGGATTTGACGGCGATTTGACTTTCCGGCCGAAAACGCGGCGGTCACGCCCCACGTCACGGGCGTGACGGTGGGCGTGTCGTTCGGCGCTTAAAGGCGTTGTTGACTTCGGGATTCGCCGGCAGCAGTTTGTTGGGCTGACACGGGCGTGTCGAATCATTGAACACGGGCGTGTCCCTGTTGGCTTCGACGAACGTTGAGCGCAAAACGGTGACCTGGCTGGCACGGGGCATGTCGGGCTGACACGGGCGTGTCGCACATTGGACACGGGCGTGTCCCTCTTGGGTCGACGAACGTCGAGATGAAAACGTCGAGCGGGATGGACACGGCTTGGTCACGCCCCGTGTCGGATTGACACGGGCATGTAGAATCATTGAACACGGGCGTGTCAGGCTTTTCTCTTCAAAATTGGCTGCTTCTCGGGATTTTGAGCTGTCACGCCCTGGTCACGGGCGTGACAGGACATTTTTTTGCAGATTTTGATTTTTTCCTGAAAAATAAAATAAAACAAGTTAGTATAATATTTACAAAAATAGGACCATTTTATTGAATAAAAACAAGTAGAAATGACAAAAATAAATGAAAACGACTTAAGTAATGTACATAAAAATAGGTAAATTTACAATTCATCAAATACCCCCATACTTAAGCTTTTGCTATTCCAGAGCAAAAGTTTGAGAAGAACTTATAAGGAATAGAAAAAAAACTCTAAGTGTAGCTACCGCTTAATCAATTATAAGAGAGATCTAAATAAATAAACGAGGTGTAAGAGTTAAGTCCTAAATGTATGAAGATGATTTAAATAGCGCAAAAGTTTTGCGCAAAAAACTTCTTGATATAATCAAATAGAAGGCAATAATGGTAATGGTTAGATTAACAAGAATAGTTTGGAATTATATGAACTTTTAGCCTATAGGAGTTTTACTGGAAATAATACAATTTACAAATTATGCTCTCAAAAAGATTTTTGAATTAAATCTAGAATCGTGAAATTGGCTAAGGGGGTTGATGTTGTTTATGAAGAGGGTTTTGATTTTTGAGGCGAGGTAATTTTTTCTCGAACCTCCTTGTTTTTTTTGGATTATTAGGAAAACGAAATCTTATTTTCCTAATATCGATTTTTTCAACTTCATAATAAATTTTAACCCAATGTATATGTGTATGAGTAATGAATTTTATCCTCTTAATCCATAGCATATAATCTTTTTAATCTATTGGGTGCCTATGTTTATGGAACGAAATCTTATTCCCATTGAAATAGGATCTTTTAAGGATAACAATTTTATCATGCCAAGTCGGTCATAATAAGGACGGTGAGAAAAGAAAACTAGATTTTTTATTAAAAAACAATTTTGAGAGCAACCTTAATAAATTGTATGTTCCAATTTTTCATAAATCTAAAAGTAAACATAATTGAATCCTATAATCGTTATTTTCTAACATAATACACGTGCTCCTATCAATGAAAAATTAGAAGTAGTGCCTAAAACGATTTCGCTATTTTTTGACAAAGCATAATGAATTCTTTAAAACTTAATCCCGAATATTTAAATTTTTCAATCAATAATTAACAAACGAATAACAAACAAAGAATTAATAAAATTCACATATAAATAAACTCAAAGCAAAATTTTTGGATAGCAAGAAAATTAAGGATGGTATATTTGATTTATTTGTTTTAAAATATTTTTTTTGGTTTTTTTTTAGAGTTTTTTCATCATTTTTTTTGTGTTTTTTTATTTATTATCTCTTTTTTTGTTTTTCTTTTTGGTTTTGGTTTACTCAAAAAATTGTTTTTTTAATTTTTGTTTAGTTTTTCTTCTTTTTTGGAATTTTTTTTGAATATTTTTATTTTTATTTATTTTGAACTTATTATTTTTTCTGCACTTTTAGGTTTTGCGGAAAGTGAGAGAAAAAGAAATGGTATTCACAAGAATGAGAGAGAAAAGGAAGGTGGAGAGAGAAGATTATTTACAAAAATATTTACACAGATTTTTACAAAATGAAACAAAAAATGTTTTTGGAATTTTGGGTTTATAATTTTTTTGGAGTTTTTGTTTTATATATTTTTTTGAATTTTTTTTGTGTTTTACAATTTTTTTGGGATTTTTGGTTTAAAAAGACATAAAACAAAAACATTTTAAAGAAAGAAAAGAAAAAAAAACTTAGGTTTTTTGGGATTTTGTTTTCATTTTCAAATTTTTTGGGATTTTGTTTTCATTTTCAAATTTTTTTTGAAGTTTTTGTTATTTTTATAGTTTTTTTTTTGTTCATAATTTTTTTATGTTTAAAGTGCAGAAAATAGAAAGACCGTGAAGAAAATAGAAAGACAGTGCAGAAAATAGAAATATGAAAAAGAAAGCGAGAAAACACCCGCATACTTAAGTCCAACATTGTCCCCAATGTTGTAACGTAAGTATGCGAAACAAAACAGGTAAGATAATATATACAAAGAAAAGAAAGAAATGGGGGTAGAAGCTTCTCTGATAGGAGGTGGGGAAGGCGCAGTTTAGGAACCCTGCATTAGGAATAAAGATAACAAAGAAAAAGGTAAAGAGATAGCGAAAAAGATTAACATGGGGTGCCTCCCAGGAGCGCTTTGTTTATAGTCGCGTAGCTTGACTATGTTGGCGGTTTATATATCTAGGACGGTTATGGATTCGAAATTACCGCCCACAGGATCGCCTGCTATATATAATTTTAAGCGATGACCGTTCACTTTAAACGAGCCTTTATCCGGGTGGGAGACGAGTACGGTCCCATAAGGCCAAACCTCTTCAACTTTGAAGGGGCCGTACCAACGTGATCTAAGTTTCCCGGGAAAAAGTCTAAGTCGTGAGTTATAAAGAAAGACAAGATCGCCCGGAGAAAAAGTTTTTTGGGGCTTGAGTTTTCGGTCATGATAAAACTTAGAACGCTCTCTTATAGAACTTATTGCTCTCGTAAGCGTTGGCACGTCATTCATCGAGCTCGTTTAGTTGCAGTTTTCTATTTTGGGCGGCTAAGTTAGCGTCGAGATTTAAAAGTTTTAAAGCCCAAAGTGCGCGATGTTCTAATTCTACGGGTAGATGACACGCTTTGTCGTACACTAATCGATACGGCGTACAACCAATTGCGGTTTTGTATGTGGTACGATAATCCCACAACGCATCGTCGAGTTTGATGGACCAATCTTTCCTATTAAGTGAAACAGTTTTCTCTAATATGCGCTTTATCTCCCGATTTACTACCTCTACTTGGCCACTAGTTTGCGGGTGGTAGGGGTGGCAAGTTTGTGCGTGAAGTCGTATCTAGCTAACGTCTTAGCCATCTTGGTGTTGCAGAAATGCGTCCCCCTATCGCTTACAATAGCGCGCGGAGTGCCGAAGCGAGAAAATAGCTTTTTAAGAAATGTAACGACGACTCGCGCATCGTTGGTGGGGAGAGCTTGCGCTTCCCCCCACCTCGATACGTAGTCGACCCCTACTAAAATATACATATTTTTGAAAGATGGAGGTAGGGGGCCGACGAAATCTATGCCCCTTAAATCGAAGACTTCGCACTCTAAAAACATGTTTTGGGGCATCTCGTCGCGACGAGAGATGTTACCCCACCGCTGACAGCTATCGCATGCGCGCACAAAATTGTGAGCATCTTTGAATAGAGTGGGCCAAAAGAAGCCCGCCTCTAGCGCCTTCCGCGCGGTCCGGTTAGCTTGATAATGCCCACCGGCCAGACCTCGTGCAGTGCCTAAGGATTTGCGTGCACTCCACACCCGCGACACATCTTCGGACCGCTTGGTCCGCGCAGATACGAAAAAGAAAAGGGTCCTCCCAAAAGAAATATTTCAAGTCAGAAAAGAATTTCTTCTTTTGCTGGCTTGAAAAGTCTTTTGGAAGTACCCTCGCAACTAAATAGTTTGCAAAATCTGCGAACCAAGGCGGGGAAGAAGAACTAGTAGTTATGGCTAGGAGGCATTCCTCGGGGATTCTGTCATTTATGTCAGATTCGACGAGCGCTTCCGCAGTGGGATTTTCTAAGCGGGACAGGTGATCGGCGGCTAAATTTTCTGCGCCCATTTTATCCCGGATCTCTAAATCGAACTCCTGCAAGAGGAGGATCCACCGAAGAAGGCGGGGTTTGGCGTCCGTTTTCGCTAACAAATATTTTAAGGCGGAATGGACGGTAAATACGATAACTTTGGATAGCGTTATATACGAGCGAAACTTATCGAAAGCAAAAACGACGACTAAAAGTTCCTTTTCTGTTGTCGTATAATTTCCTTGTGCGGAAGTGAGTGTCTTGCTAGCGTAGTAAATAGAATAAAAATATTTGTTTATACGTTGGCCAAGAATGGCTCCTATGGCAATATCACTAGCGTCGCACATAATTTTGAATGGAAGGGTCCAATCGGGCCCCACTAAAATAGGTGAATTGATAAGTCTTTTTTTATGAAATTAAATGCAGACTTGCATTCGCTATCAAAGACAAAATTTGATTCCTTTTCCAAGAGGCGAGTTAGTGGCTTTGTTATTTTTGAAAAATCTTGAATAAAACGTCTATAAAAGCCCGCGTGCCCTAAGAAACTCCTAATAGATTTAACGTTGGAAGGCGGGGGAAGTTTTTCTATAATTTCAACTTTTGCCTTATCGACCTCCATCCCCTTAGACGAAATCATATGGCCGAGAACCAAACCTTCTCGAACCATAAAGTTACATTTTTCCCAATTTAAAACAAAATGCGTGTCCTCGCATCGCTGGAGGACACGATCTAAATTACGAAGACAGGACGGGAAAGAGCTTTCGAAAACAGAGAAGTCATCCATAAAGACTTCCATAATGTCTCCTACCAGCTCGCCTAAGATCGCCAGCATACATTTTGGAATGTAGCGGGCGTGTTGCAGAGGCCAAATAGCATTCTTCGATATGCGAAGGTATCAAACGGGCAGGTAAAAGTTGTTTTCTCTTAGTCATCGGGGGAAATGGGGATTTGGAAAAACCCCGATAGTCCATCGAGAAAACAAAAATACGGATGACCGGACAAACGCTCTAAAATTTGGTCTAAAAATGGTAGTGGGAAATGATCCTTACGGGTGGCGTCATTTAGTTTTCTATAATCGATACACACCCGCCAACCCGAACAGTACGAGTTGGGACGAGTTCATTGTGCTCATTCTCCACTACGGTAAGACCGCCCTTTTTAGGCACCACGTGAATGGGACTAACCCACGTACTATCCGATATGGGAGAAATAATCCCCGCATCTAATAATTTAATAATTTCGGCCTTAACGACCTCTTTCATGTTTGGGTTAAGACGTCCCTGCGGCTGAATAGTTTTGCGGCAATTATCGAGAAGGAAAATCTTATGGGTGCAGAAAGACGGGTTAATCCCTTTGAGATCAGAAATTTGCCACGCAATTGCGTGGCGATGTTTAAGCAAAACTCCCAATAAATCGGAAGTCTCCGATTCGCTCAAATGCGAAGAAATGATAACAGGGAGTGTATCATCTTTCCCCAAAAAGGGGTATTTGAGTGAATCGGGTAGGGGTTTGAGTTCAAGGCAGGGCAGTTCTTCTAACGCGGTTTTAATTCCTATGTCTTTCTTACAAATTGGTTCGAAAGGCAAGTCTATAGAGGTATCCTCATCGCAGTTAAAATTTTCGAGCGCAAAAAGATCGTCGTTTAAAAACATAGACTCAAAAATAGGGGAAGAACAATCTCCGAGATATGTGTCTAAATTATAACAAAAGTCATCGCTCGATGACGAGTCTCCTATGGAGGGATTAATAGAGAAAGTAACTTCGACATCGCCTACCCGAAGGAGGAGACGATCGTTACTGACATCAATTAATGCACAGGAGGTAGCGAGAAAAGGGCGACCGAGTATAATTGGTACATCAGTGTCCTCCTCGATGTCCAAGATGATGAAGTCTACCTGAAAGATAAACATATCAACTCGGACAAGTACGTCCTCCACGACCCCGACGGGAAACTTAACTGAGCGATCCGCTAGTTGGATTCGCATTTTAGTAGGGGCCGGAGTTCCCAAACCTAATTTTTGAAAGAGCAAGAATGGCATCAAATTAATGCTCGCGCCTAAATCTGCAAGAGCGTATTTTACTAATATATTGCCAAAAGGGCAATGGATGGAGAACCGTCCCAGGTCATTTCTTTTTAGGGGCAATTTATTAGTAAGAGCCGCTGAGCAGTCAGCATTAAGAGAAATATGCAAAATATTTTCTAATTTTTTGTTTATTGGAAAGAAGTTGTTTTAGGTATTTCGCATATTTAGGCATCTGAGAGAGTGCCTCACAGAAGGGAACATTAATATGAATTTGTTTTAATAATAAAATAAATTTTTCAAATTGCGCGTCCTTACGCTCACTATTAAGTTTATGCGGATACGGCAAGGGCATTTTAATAAATTTTTCATCTAAAATTTGTAAAGGCGGCGTAATCAAAGAAGGGGGAAGAGGGGTCGGAGGTGAAATATATACCTGAGGATCGGTCCGTTTTGGATCGATCACCTCCTTTCCGCTACGGAGGGTTATAGCGTTGATATTTTCCCGCGGATTGGGCTCCGTGTTTCCCGGCAGTGCCCCGAGCGCGCGATCGGACATCATTCGCGCTAGATGTCCAACCTGGAGTTCTAAGTTTTTTAGCGATCTGGTGATCTTCCGGATATTTGACTCGTTGGAAGCTATATATTTAGAAAAATTATCCTCCATCGGGGAGGGTTTTGGAAGAGGGGGAGGCGGCAGAAATCCAGGCGCGAAAGAATTGGGGGGGGGGGGGGCACTGCGCATTATTCGGATTGCTCCATGCGAAGTTGGGGTGGTTCCTCCAACCCGGATTATAGTTATTGTTATAAGGGTTGTTATTGGGGTTGAAGTAAGGTCGCCCAGCATTTCCCACATAGTCTACGAATTGATTTGCTATGCTGGCATTAGGGGGAATCGCCCAAGGAGGAGTGGTGGAGGCAGCAGACATCTCCGCCACCTGCTTAGTCAGCCTTTCAACTTGAAGGGCTAAGTGGGCAGTGGCATCCACTTCGAAGAGGCCGGCCGCCTACTTGGGACGTCCCCGAGGGACGTTCCATTGGTAGGCGTTCATAGCCATCTCTTCAATAAGAGCTTGGGCAGCCTCGGGGGTCTTATTATTCAAGGTACCCCCGGCAGCCACGTCAATCATTTGACGCGTCTGATAGTTAAGCCCATTGTAGAAGATTTGGACCTGCAACCACGCAGGAAGCGCGTGGTGCGGACACTTGCGGAGGAATTCCTTAAAGCGCTCCCAAGTCTCAAAAAGAGACTCAGAATCGTTCTGCACGAACGAAGAAATGTCCGCCCGCAACTTTGCAGTTTTGGCGGGCGGAAAATACTTCGTTAAGAACCGCTCCGCAAGCTGTCCCAGGTGGTGATACATCCTCGTGGGAGGGAATTCAACCACGCCTTAGCTTTGGATCTGAGGGAGAATGGAAAAAGGCGCAAATGAATGGCGTCATCAGTGACGCCATTAATCTTAAAAGTATCGCAAATCTCCAAGAAACTAGACAAATGAACGTTCGGGTCCTCATCCGGCTGTCCATCGAACTGCACGGCGTTTTGGATCATTTGGATAACGCTCGATTTGATCTCAAAATTATTGTTCGCCACCGTCGGGCGGACAATACTGGACCTAGTATCGTCCAAATTTGGCTCGGCGTAATATGACATTGTACGCTCAAGGGCCGCGTTCGGATTGGGGTCGGCCATAGCAACGGCAGAGGGTTCTCCGATGGATTCTTCGGGATCCAAAGAGGGATTCGGCGTTGAGACCAAATACGCGCAAGAGAGCATTCGATCTCAAGATCGAAATCCAAATTTTCGGACTCCGAAGGCTGTCCACGGGTCATACACCCTAAAATAAAAAGTAGAAAATTAACTTCCTTTTTTTGGATTTTTGAAGAAAAGTTTTTAAGTTTTTTTAGTTAGTTTTTAGAAATAAAAGTAAAAGTAATATAGTTCGGATTCGGAATGACAACTCAAAGAGAAGTCCCCGGCAACGGTGCCAAAAACTTGATTTACCCACGAACAGACTCTTACTGTGGTTGGTTCGGTGAGTCGATCGTCGCGGGCTTGCTAGATGAGGCAAGTGCACCTATTGCAAGTAGTACTCGATATTCGGGAGAATACCGAGGTCGTATTATTCCCGGGAATGGGTTGATTACCCCTACTCCTCCGAAAACACTATTATTTTACCGAAATAGAAGTTGAGGGTTTTAAGTAAAATAGGAACGAAAATAGATTTTAAGAAAATAGTCGATGAAAAGATAACTCCCGGTATCGAATTGCGTTAGGATTAAAAATAGATTTGAATAACTAGATATCTAAAGTTTCAATTTAATTAAAGCGGAAACTTGGCCGTGGAGGTTCAAAATAATGAGCTCACCTATCTCTAGGAATATCACTCACCTAGACATTAAGGCTATTCGACCGGGCTCTCGTCCGACGAAGGATTCCCCTTAATGCTCGCAGTACGCTAAGAACCCCGCTATTGGGTAGGGAACCCAATCCGGTAGAGTCAGCGCGCCTCCTCTCTCGAGGGTTAGTGCGGAACTCTATCTACCCAGGGGTGATCTGTCCATATGCACGGCCTCTCGGCTAGCTAGCGTATGGATAACGGAAATAGAGCCCACACATCGATATGTGGGTCTACGCGTCGTTAACCCGGGGTAAACCTTAAGTTTTTAATTAAATTGAAAAATTAGACATTTGGTTATTTAAAATATTTTAGATCCCAAAGCTCTTCGATACCGAGGGCTAAAAGTAATTAGCCACTCATCGGAATGGGGATAGCTTATATGTTTGGTTGTGCGAGTGTCCTAAACTATTCGCTGAAAGGTTATAAAGAAAATAAGAAGAAAAGTAAAATATCCTAACATTATAAAAGTTTTTACAAATAAACACACCCGCACTCATTTAAACATATAGTAAGAGACAGAAATAAAACTAAGTTACACATAAGAGAAAATTGCATAATTGACATTTGCAGGTCCCACTCAAACGAGTGGGGGCGGGAAATAAAAGCTGAAAAGTGCATAATTGAAATTTGCAAGTCCCACTCAAACGAGTGGGGGCGGAAAATTAAAGCTGAAAATTGCAAGTCCTACTCAAACGAGTAGGACTGAAATGAAAGCGAGTCCTACTCAAACGAGTAGGAGAAAATAAATGCGATTACAGTGCTTTCTTAAATATTTACATCAAAATAAAGTCCGACCATTTAACTCCTAGCGAGTAGGCGGAAAATCAAATCCAGCCATTTAACTTGAGTGAGTAGGCGGAAAAATAAAGAATGAAAATTACAAGTCCTACTCAAACGAGTAGGACTGAAAATACAGACCGGCCATTTAACTCAAATGAGTAGGCGGAAAAATAAAAACAACACACGCACTCTACTTGAATAAAATCCAGCCAATTAACTCAAATGAGTAGGCGGAAAAATAAAAACAACACACACACTCTACTTGAATAAAATCTAGCCAATTAACTCAAATGAGTAGGCGGAAAAATAAAAATAACACACGCACTCTACTTGAATAAACACACACACACTTGCATGAATTAACTAAGACGATAAAGATTATCTCATACACTCATGCACTCGGGCTAAAATAATTACAAAAATCAAAGTTATCGAAAAATTAAAATGACTGCATTTCTACCTGTGGAATGCAGTAGAAATGCATAAAAAGGCAAAATAAAAATTGTTTGAACAAAAAGTTTTCAAATTAAAGTGAGAAAGGCAAGTGCCCGCAAAATTAAAACGTTTACATTTTTACCGTTAGATTTTGATAGAAATGCTTAAAACGTGAAAATAAAAATTGTTCGAGCGAAAATATTTTTTGTAACTACTTAAAATGAAAGTTGATGAAAAATAAAAATAACAATTTATACATTCCTATAGTCTTGTAAAATGGTTTAAAAAGTGGGAGTAAGCTAAAAAGACGCATCGGTTTTATAATTAAAACAAAGTAAAAGCTAAGTTGAGAGGGATGAAAACTACCTTTTTAAAGTTTTACAAGTTCATAATAACGCATTTTAAAGCATGAAAATTCTAAGTCTAACCAATTTTTAAGAGTTTGAGGATGAAAACGGCCATAATAACGGCTATAAATTTTGTTATAAATGAAAGGAAAACAAGAACATTTTCGTTTTAAAAACATAATTTTTGCAATTTTAAGCTCATACACACACACATGCATTATGAAAATAAAAATGAGAGTATATAAGATTGATGAAAAGGAGGCTATTTGGAGAAATTTCAAAGCATGTAAGGATGAAATAATAACGATTTTTATTACAAAAAAGTGGTGATTACAAGAGTTCAAACATACAAACTTAAAAAGGAGAGGGAGGGGATCCTTACATAGCACTAAAGCAGCTCCAACGGCAGCCCTAATACATCAAAATGGTTCGGATTTTGGGAACCCTGAACTCATACAGCAGCTGCCCTTAAATAGGCAAAAATTTCCAAGTACACGCCCTCCGACACGGGCGTGTCGGGGGGCGTGTCAGCACTATTTTACAGCGGAATTTGGCGATCTGACGGATTTGACGGCGATTTGACTTTCCGGCCGAAAACGCGGCGGTCATGCCCCACGTCACGGGAGTGACGGTGGGCGTGTCGTTCGGCGCTTAAAGGCATTGTTGACTTCGGAATTCACCGGCAGCAGTTTGTTGGGCTGACACGGGCGTGTCGAATCATTGAACACGGGCATGTCCCTGTTGGCTTCGACGAACGTTGAGCGCAAAACGGCGACCTGGCTGGCACGGGGCATGTCGGACTGACACGGGTGTGTCGCACATTGGACACGGGCGTGTCCCTCTTGGGTCGACGAACGTCGAGTTGAAAACATCGAGCGGGATGGACACGGCTTGGTCACGCCCCGTGTCGGATTGACACGGGCATGTAGAATCATTGAACACGGGCGTGTCAGACTTTTCTCTTCAAAATTGGCTGCTTCTCGGGATTTTGAGCTGTCACGCCCTGGTCACGGGCGTGACAGGACATTTTTTTGCAGATTTTGATTTTTTCCTGAAAAATAAAACAAGTTAGTATAATATTTACAAAAATAGGAGGATTTTATTGAATAAAAATAAGTAGAAATGACAAAAATAAATGAAAACGACTTAAGTAATGTACATAAAAACAGGTAAATTTACAATTCATCACATTTCTACCGCTATAATGTGATAGAAATGCAAAAAAAGAGAATAAAAATTAAACGAGCAAAAGTTTTGAAAATAAAAGCAAAAATCAAAGTGCTCGAAAAATTTAAACAAGTAAATTTTCATTCTTATAATCTTATAAAGGAGCTTAAAAAGTGAAAATAAAGCAGAAAAAGAACAAAAAGTTTTAAAACCTAAAAAAACTAAGTTAAAGAAAAATCAAAACCACTTTTAAGACACCTTTATAAACTCATAAAAATGAAGTAAAAAGCACTAAAAAGCTAAACTATAAAAACAATGAAAGCATCAAACTAAACTCATACACGCACACACACACCCATTTTAAAGAACAAAAACAAAGATAAAACAAATAAAAATAAGATTGCTTAAGGTGTGGAACATAGATGAAGTCTAGAACAATATAAGGAGGAAAAAGCTACAAATTTTATTAAAACTAAAAGACGATTATAAAGCTTAAATAAAAATAAAAGAGAGGGGGAGAAAATCCCTTACAAAGCTTGGAAATCAACTATGCAGCACCTCCCTAAGCAAAATGGTATAAAAAGAAGAACAGGAGATCATACAGAAAGATCCTATTTATAGGAAAACATTTCGGGTTACACACCCTAGGACATGGGCGTGTAGGGGCGTGTAGCTACTGTTGTTGATGTGATCCAGCACATTTATTACTAGGCATTAATTATTTTGTTGACTTTTGGGATGTACACGTGGAAGTCACCGGCATGACCCTGCTGTCACGGGCGTGTAAGGGGAATATCGTGGATGTTTATCTAACGAAGGCGTCGTGTCAATTAGTCATCGGCACTGTCTTGTCTGGGACACATGGAAGTCCCGTGAGTGTCGAATCTTGACACGGGCATGTCATTTGGCGTTGAGTGGTTGGTTGGCGTTGAGTGGAGATGGCATTGAGTGGTTGGCGTTGAGTGGAGATGGCATTGAGTGGCTGGCATTGAGTGGAGATGGCGTTCAGTGGTGGCTGGATAAATCAGATTTGATACGGGCATGTCACGGGCATGTTCTACAATAGTCGAATGCAAATTGTCAAGTTGAGATCGACGAACATAGATCGTCAAGCTGGGTTGACGAACGTCGAGGGCGTGACACAGGCATATCACAGGATGACCACGGCTTGTTGGGCAATTCGACGACGTCGAATGCCGATCATCGAGCTGGTGATAACTTCTTGTAGGGATCAATTAACACGCCCAGGTCACGGGCGTGACCAAGAAGTACACGGGCGAGTACTTTGAATTTTTTTAACTTTTTTATGAAAATTTCTGAAAACAAAATAAACTAAGTTAGAAGTGTATTTACAAAAAAGGAACAATTTACTAAAGAAAAATAACTAAAAATAAATAAAACGACTTATTTAATGTACGTAAAAATACATATATTTACAACTTATCAAATACTCTCATAATTAAGCTTTTGTTATTTCAAAGCAAAAGTTGGAGATATACTTATAAGGAATAAAAAATCCTATGTTTAGATACCGCTTTAATTAATCGAAAGGAAGATCAAAATAATTATCCGCTTTAATCCACCTTGGGGCCGAGCACAGGGGCGACGAGGGCAGGGGCGAGACCCCCGGCCTTGGCCGGTCTCGCCCCACCAAGCTGCGGGTACGGGCGAGACCCCCGGCCTTGGCCGGTCTCTCCCCACCAAGTCGCAGGTAGGGGCGAGACACCCGGCCTTGGCCGGTCTCGCCCCACCAACCGTGGGCAGGGGCGAGACCCCCGTCCTTGGCCGGTCTAGCCCCACCAAGCCACGGGCAGGGGCGATACCCCCGGCCTTGGCCGGTCTCGCCCCACCAAGCCGCGGGCAGGGGCGAGAACCCCGGCCTTCGCCGGTCTCATCCCACCAAGTTGCGGGCAGGGGAGAGACCCCCGGTATGGCTATTTTCTATTGGCTCGAGGCATGTTTGGCGTAGGGGTATTTCGGGCATTTTGGTCCATGAGATTTGGAAAACTATAAATAGGCCCTTAGGGCTGCCTTGGAGAGCATCACTTGATCACTTCTTCATTCTCTCTTCATCCTTCAAGGCACCCTAGCTCAAGCATTGGCTAGGGAGGGGGAGATCTCAAAGGTCTTCCGGGTGCGAGGTGGGACCTCCACGCTAGAGCCGAGGGTCTGTTTCTATCTTCTTAATCCTTTGGTCCGTGATGTTCTCTTGAGTGTAGTAGGTGCGAGGTCACCCCTTTCTAGGGACCCCGAACTCCATAGAGGTCATTTTTGGCTTCAACAAAGACTATTCGACCGAGCTCTCGTCTGACGAAGGATTCCTCTTAATGCCCGCATTACGCTATGAACTATTGGGTAGGGAACCCAATCCGATAGAGTTGCACGCCTCCTCTCTCGAGGGTTAGTGCAGAACTCCCTTTACCCAGGGTTGATCGGTCCATATGCACGGACTTTCGGCTAGCTAGCGTATGGATAAAAGAAATAGAGCCCACACATCGATATGTGGTTCTACGCATCGTAAACCCGGGGCAAACCTTAAGTAATTTATTTAACGAGAAAAAGAGGACCTTTAATTATTTAAAGCAGTTGTATCTGTCCTAATGCTCTTCGATACTTAGGGCTAAGAGCGGTTAGCCATTCGTCGAAATGGGGACTACTTGCGAAACGAAAATTGCAGGATTGAAAAGTGCGAGTCCCACTCAAATGAGTAGGTGGGAATGAAAGCTGAAAATGAAAGCAATAAAAGAAAGAAGTAAATTGCGAGTCCTACTCAAACGAGTAGGCAGGAAATGAAAGCTATAAAATTGACAAGTCCTACTCAAACGAGTAGGCGAGAAATGGAAGCAGTTAAATTGCGAGTCCTACTCAAATGAGTAGGCATGAAATTAAAGCTGAAAATACAAGTCCTACTCAAATGAGTAGGCGGGAAATGATAAGTCCTACTCAAACGAGTAGGCGGGAAATTAAAGTAAGTCCTACTCAAATAAGTAGGACGAAATAGATGCACACACGCACACACTCTAAAGGAAAAAAATGCACACACTCTACAGAAATAAACACACACACACACACACTATATAAAATAAAAACACACACACTCTACTTGAAATTAAGAAAGAAATAAAAAGCTACCTCATATACTCACGTACACATACAAAAAAGACGAAAAACAAAGTGACTGAAAAATTAAAACAATTACATTTCTACCGCTAGAATGTGATAGAAATGCAGAAAAAGAGAATAAAAATTAAACGAGCAAAAGTTTTGAAAATAAAAGCAAAAATCAAAGTGCTCGAAAAATTTAAACAAGTAAATTTTCATTCTTATAATCTTATAAAGGAGCTTAAAAGTGAAAATAAAGCAGAAAAAGAACAAAAAGTTTTAAAACCTAAAAAAACTAAGTTAAAGAAAAATCAAAACCACTTTTAAGACACCTTTATAAACTCATAAAAATGAAGTAAAAAGCACTAAAAAGCTAAACTATAAAAACCATGAAAGCATCAAACTAAACTCATACACGCACACACACACCCATTTTAAAGAACAAAAACAAAGATAAAATAAATAAAAATAAGATTGCTTAAGGTGTGGAACATAGATGAAGTCCAGAACAATATAAGGAGGAAAAAGCTACAAATTTTATTAAGACTAAAAGACGATTATAAAGCTTAAATAAAAATAAAAGAGAGGGGGAGAAAATCCCTTACAAAACTTGGAAATAAACTATGCAACACCTCCCTAAGCAAAATGTTATAAAAAGAAGAACAGTAGATCATACAGAAAGATCCTATTTATAGGAAAAAATTTCGGGTTACACACCCTAGGACATGGGCGTGTAGGGGCATGTAGCTACTATTGTTGATGTGATCCAGCACATTTATTACTGGGCATTAATTATTTTGTTGACTTTTGGGATGTACACGTGGAAGTCACCGGCATGACCCTGCTATCACGGGCGTGTAGGGGGCATATCGTGGATGTTTATGTAGGTAAGGCATCGTGTCAATTAGTTATCGGCACTGTCTTGTCTGGGACACGTGGAAGTCCCGTGCGTGTCGAATCTTGACACGGGCATGTCATTTAGCGTTGAGTGGTTGGTTGGCGGTGAGTGGAGATGGCGTTGAGTGGTTGGCATTGAGTGGAGATGGTATTGAGTGGCTGGCATTGAGTGGAGATGGCATTCAGTGGTGGATGTATAAATCGGATTTGATACGGGCATGTCACAGGCATGTTCTAAAATCATCGAACGTAGATTGTCGAGTTGAGATCGACGAACATAGATCGTCAAGCTGGGTTGACGAACGTCGAGGGCGTGACACAGGCGTATCACAGGATGACCACGGGCTTGTTGGGCAATTCGACGACGTCGAATGCCGATCGTCGAGATGGCGATAACTTCTTGTAGGGATCAATTAACACGCCCAGGTCAGGGGCGTGACCAAGAAGTACACGGGCGTGTACTTTGAATTTTTTAACTTTTTTATGAAAATTTCTGAAAACAAAATAAACTAAGTTAGAAGTGTATTTACAAAAAAGGAACAATTTATTAAAGAAAAATAACTAAAAATAATAAAAATAAATAAAATGACTTATTTAATGTACGTAAAAAATACATATATTTACAACTTATCAAATACTCTCATAATTAAGCTTTTGTTATTTCAAAACAAAAGTTGGAGATATACTTATAAGGAATAAAAAATCCTAAGTTTAGCTACCGCTTTAATTAATCGAAAGAAAGATCAAAATAATTATCCGGGATATAAGAGTTAAGTCTTAAATTCTGACAAAAATTTAAACAAAGCAAGAGTTTCAGCTAAAAACTTCTCGATATAATCAAGTAGAAAACAATAAATATATTTGTTAGGTTAACAAAAATAGATTAGAATTATAGAAACTTTAGCATATAAGAATTAAAGCAAATAATTCAATTTAAGAATTATGCTCTCAAAAAGATTTTAAATTAATTCTAGAATCATTTGAAATTGGTGGAGGGGGATATTGTGGTTTATGAAGAGGACTTTTACTTAGAGGTGAGCTATTTTTTAGCTCAAACCACTAATGAATTTTTTGATTTGAATGTGGATGTTTAGGAAAACAAAATCTTATTTTTCATAACATATAATTTTTTTAACAACTTCATAATAACCCAATGTATATGTATAGAAGTAATGAATATTATTCTCTTACTCCGTAACATATAATTTTTTCAAATATTGGATGTCTATGTTTACGGAATGAAATCTTATTCCTATTGACATAAGATCTTTTAAGGATCAAAATCATGTCAAGTACGACATGAAAAAATGTGGGGAGAATGCTTTTTTTCAGAAAGAAAATTAAGTTTAATAAAAAAAATTTAAGAGCAACCTTTATAAATTGAACGTTCCTATATTTCAAAAAATAAGCTTGAAATAAACATAATTTGAAATCTAAGGTTGTTATTTTCTAATAAAATAAATGTGCAACTATTTAGAAAATTTAGAAGTTGTGTTGAAAATAAGTCACTTATCTAAATAAAAAAAGACATACGAAATTCTTTAAAACTTAACCCCAGATATCTAAATCTATCGATCTCCAATTAATAAACGAATAGTAAACAAAGAATTAATAAAAATCGATTATAAATATACTCGCAACTAGATTTTTGGAGAGCGAAAAGGGTTAAAAATGAGATATTCGATTTATTTGTTTCAAATTAAACAAATTTTTTGTGATTTTTTAAAGTTTTCATTTTTTTTATATTTTTGATTATTCTCTTTTTTTTGTATTTTTAGAGTTATTCTCTTTTTTTGGATTTTCTAAAAAATTTTTTTTGACATTTTTATCAAGTTATTTTCAAGAAAGGAGTGATAAAAATGGGTTATTTACAAAGAAGAGAGGGGGAAAGAGAGATTTTTTACAAAATTTTCAAAATAAAAAAATATTTTTTTGAATTTTTGTTTTATAATCTTTTTGAAATTTTTGTCTTTTATGATTTTTTTGGGTTTTTGATTATTAAAACAAGAAAAGTTTTTGAGTTTTGTTTTTTGCATTTTTGTAAGTTTTTTTTTATTTGTGCAGAATATAAATGTGCAAAATAAGAAAACACCCTCATACTTAAATCCAACATTGTCCCCAATGTTGCAATGTAAGTATGCGGAACGATAAGAAATAAAATACAGGTATGTACATAAATACAGAGGAAGGTGGTAGGAACTTCCCTTAAACGAGGTCGGGGAGGCCCATTTGGAACCCTGCATTATTAAGAACAAAGAAGAAAAGAAAAAAAAATTATTCCGTTATATGGAATTTATTTGGTGGCGTGAGGTTTTTATTTGTATTATGTGCTTTATTTATAGATTTACTAACTCGACTTGGCTATAAGGTTTCAGGTGGTAGGGGTGGCAAGTGTGGGTGACTCGTAAAGAGCTAACGTATTAGCTAAATGAGTACAATACAAATGCATTCCCTTAGAGCCTAAAATAACGTGAGGCGTGCCGAAGCAAGAAAATATATAATTCCCAATATTTTTTTACTGTTGTAGTTTTTAGATGTTTTTTTCGTGTCAGTTTTTAAATTTTTCTGGTTTTTAGTTGTTTTTAGATATTTTTGCTTTTTAGTTTTTAGATTTTTTTTTTAGTTTATAGTTTTTTAGATTTTAGTTTTTAGATTTTTTTTGTTGTTTTTAGTTTTTTAGATTTTTATACTTTTTCTGTTCTTTTTTAGGTTTTAAAGTTTTTTAAGTTTTTTAGTTTTTAGAGTTTTTTAGTTTTTCGAGTTTTTATTGTTTTTTTTTTGTTTTTAGAGTTTTTATTATTTTTAGTTTTTAGATTTTTTTGGTTTTGTATTTTTTTGGTTTTGTATTTTTTGGGTTTTTAGTTGTTGTGTTTTTTAAAAAAAAAAGGAAACGACGTCATTTCATTTTTTTTATATAGATAAAGATATATGAAAGAATAAGCATAAAATAATTTTTTTGCTTTATGTTTTTTTTGTTTTATAAGTACGTTTATTATTATTATTATTGTAATTATTAGTAGTATTTTTTGGTGGCCATTTTTTGTTATATATAAAAATAGGTAAAAGTAATAGTTTTTCAGATTTCAAAAAAACAACACGAAAATTCCCCGTCAACGGCGGCAAAAACTTGATGGTTAAGACTCCAAAAATTGATGGTTTAAAACACGCGCCGCCCAGGGCGGATTTATTTAGAGAAGCGATTAATTTTATTTAGTAAGGCGGGGCACGCAGATTTATTATTTGGATATAAAAAGGGTTGAAACCGTGTTTTAATGAAAGGAGGCAAGTGCACCTATCGCGTGTAGTATAGGATATTCCGGTGAGGAATATCGGGGTCGTATTATTCTCAGGGACGGGTTGATTATTTCTACTCTTCCCAGGAAGGGACTATTATTTTACTGATTATAACTTATCTAATTATATATATATATATATATATAAACAGAAATTTAAAGCATTAAAAACAACCGATGAATAATTTAGCACAACGGTACCAAATTGAATTTGAACCAAAATAACTTTTGTTGGATCCTTAGGTTAGATTTGGGCTAGGTTCACTAATTAGGATGTCTGACCCATAATGTATAGTTAGGGTCATGTGTTTTGAGTCCTAGAGTTTAGGTTAAGTCTTTAGGTTCAACCTTGATGGACCAGCCAGCAGAAGACCTTAGTGGACTCAAGACTTATGAGAAATCAAGTTCAGAATTTAAGCTCGACGATAATCGTGCTCTACTCGATGAACTCAGAGTTAATTCTCTGAGTTGAGCTCGATGATATTCGAGCTTAGGTCGACGAAGTCTAGAGTTCAGCCTTCAACACATTCTTTCCAGATTCCTTTCGCTGAACTCAGCTTGATGAAGATAGATTATCAGCATGCCGAGCTTAGAGTGCAGATTAGGCAAGTTTTCTCCAGAATACAGTTCATTGAGCTCAGGCTGATGAATAGGTTTTCTCAGGTCGACGAATAGGATTTCTCAGCTCGACGAACTTGGATCTCCGGTTAGCGGAATCTGTTCAGAGGTCGACGATTTCTATCTAAGCCTGACTTAGAGTTTTTCCTTAGTTTTTGTCCTTATTCCACATATTATTTAGCAGTAATTTCCTGAGTAATTAATGCTCATATTCTCTAAATATAGTCGTTATTTGCAACATTAATTATGGTATTCATCAGGTTAATTACTTGCTTAATTAAAGGGGACAGTTGGGGAAAATCATTAAAGCAAATACAAAGGAGAATTTGACTACAGAATATAAAAGAGATTTTCTCTTTCAGACGAATGGAGAAAAAAGCAGTGATACAGATACAAATAGTAGAGCAAAATACAGAACCAGAGAATACAGAAAGATATTCAGAAATTCTCTGTGCAAGAAAACAACATATTTTCTCCTTGATCTTACTGAAGAAGAAGAAAAACAACAATCATAATCAAGAGTCGTCTTCAATTTCAACTCAAGGAGCTTTCAAGGATAACAAACTCTGAATCAGTCAGAAGTTCCTGGAATACTTCAAATCAAGGATGAAGACCTACACCCTAAGCAAGGCTCCAAGTGACTTTGAAAGGAGCTCTTGACAACAGCAAATCCACTAGTCTTCTCTATTGATTAGAGAAAGAGAAGACACCATAAAATCTATCTCACCCCTCTTGTAAAAGAGTTTATTAACTCCGTTCAAAAGTTTATTCTTGGTTTTTGGGCACCTGATCAAAAGCTCAAAGGGTTATGAGATCTCCCTGGAAATAGATCTTGTGGTGGCAGTCACCTGATCAAAAAACTGCTAGTGAATTCCTACCAGGGTGGTAGAAGAGTGGATGTATCGAGGTTGGGGAACCACTATAAAATTCTTATGTCGTCTGGTTGTTCATTTTCTGTGTTGTTCTTACTGTGGCTGTGATAGGATAGATGTGCTGTGATAGATTAGGCTAGTTATACTGTGGTAGATTAGCTTAGATTATTCTATATTTCTATTACTGCTACTGGTATCACTACTTTACTCAGATAATATTTAAAACAGCCAAAAAGTTTTAATTACTCTATTCACCCCCCCCCCCTAGAGTAAATCAGATCTAACCCCTTTTTTCAATTGGTATCAGAGCAGGTTCCTTTGGTTGTACAAGTTAACACTTGAACCAAAAGATCCTTATTAGATCTGTTCTTCTTTTTCCTTAGTTTTTCTGATTATTTTCACAGCATGACACATAACAAGGATTATGCAAGCACCAGACCTCCAGTTTGCAACTTAAATAAGTTTGCAATCTGGAAGGTAAGAATCAGGCTTTATATGAATTCAATTGTTGAGGACATATATAATTCTATTTTGACAGGTCCTCCTCAACCTACAACTTCTACATCTACCTCTACTTCAAGCACGCATACTGTTCCACCACCTGAGTGGATAGATGCTCAGAAAAAGGCAAAGATAATTGATACAAAGACCATGAATATACTGGCTCAAACTATGTCAGATGACATCTTCTAAAAAGTGGCTGAATGCACATCTGTTAAAGAAATTTGGGACTCTCTCAAGCAGATGGTTGCTAGATCAGTAGATGAGGGGAAGGATAGGAGATCAACCCTCATCTCCCAATATGAAAATTTCAAGAAGGATGAATCAGAATCTGTCAGTGATATGTATAACAGTTTAAGCACAATCATCAACGAGCTAAAGACTCTGGATAAGGATATCACTCTCACTAAGGTGAATGACAAGATCCCCATGAGCTTCCCAAGCTCATGAGATTCCAGAATATGGCCAATCAAGGAGGCCAGAAGTTTGAATGAGATTTCTATAAAATCTCTTTTTGGCAAGCTCAAATCATATGAGCAACTAATAAAGTCCAGAGAAGTTGTAGAGCAGAAGACTCCCACAATAATAAGAAAGGAGCAGAATATAGCCTTCAAAGCTTCAGAGGAATCAGAAGCCCCAACTGCCAGTGAAGAACTTCTGAGTCTCTTAGCCAAGAGATTCTACAAGATGGAGAGGAAGGACTTCAGAAGAAAGTCATCCAGGCATGATGACAAAACAAGTTATGACAAAACACCCACTAAAGATGTTGTTTGTTTTGGGTGCAGGAAATCAGGACACTTTATCTCAGAGTGTCCTGAGAATCAAAATAAGGATAAAAGAAGAGAAAAAGAAACCAGGAAGCATGACTACAGCAAGCCTTCCTCTAGCAATCACAAGAGAAAAGAGAAGTGCTTTGTGGCTGACACATGGAGTGACACTGAAGATGAATCATCATCTTCTAGCTACAGTAAAGGGGAAGAAGAAGCTATGGCAAGGGAAGTTTGTCTTATGGCTATCAATGCCTCTTGAAGCCCATCTGATGCTAAGGGACAAGCAGAAGAGTTAGACAATGAAAGATCTGAATCAGAGGCAGATCAGGTATTGTCTTCCTTTGATTATAATTCAGATGGTTTTGAGACTGAATTTAAATCTTTGTGTATTGACTTGATTAATTTTGAAAAATAAATTAAAACTCTTAGAGAAAAATTATTTGAACAAGATAACTTGATGTCTGAAAATATTAAATTAAAAGATGAATTGACTTTAGCTAATGAACAAATAATATCACTAAAGACTGAATTGGCTGAGGCAAGGCAACTTGAAGAATCCCTAAATGGGAGAAGCATCAAGTTGATGGACATCACAAGCACAGTGAATGCCAGGTTAAATGGCAAGCTGGGCTTAGGTGCTTCATCAAGCCAACCCCCACTAATTCAAAAGAATATCCTAACAACACCAATTAAATTTGTTTTATAAAAAGGAAAAAAAGAAGATAGATAATAATAATGTTAAACAAACTGAGTTAAGACAAATGAATAAGAAGAAGAAAAAGAATAAGAAAAATCCTAATTATAACAATGTTCAACAGATTTCGTCGAACTCTGATCGAAGAAATATGTATAGTTCGTCGAACTCAAGTCGACGAACTCCAAACGCAAATTTTCATCATAATTATTTGTTGAACTACAATCGATGAAACCTGTATGGTTCGTCGAACCAAGATCGACAATTTTACAGTCCAGAAAATGACTACCTTCATTCTCTGAGCAGAGTTCGACGAACTCATCCCCATTCGTCGAATTCAGATCGATGAACTTACTTGAATTCATCGAACCCAGTTCAAGTTAATAGAAACTTTAATTTTGCCAAAACTCATAATCAACCAAGATCATCCATAAACCAATTTAATCAATGGATTATTCCACCTAGAAGATATTATCCTTTAGGTTATAAGTGTCAACCAGAATATTCTTATATCTCCAATTTTAACTATGTGAAGAAAGAAGGACCCATGGTAACCTGGGTCAAGAATAGCTAATCTGTTTCATTGCAGGTGAAAGACTATCCCACCACAGAGCAACAGTGGTAGCTGGATAGTGGCTGTTCTAAACAAATGACCGGAAACAAGGACAACCTGATCAATTACAAGTCAAAGCTAGGACCCAAAGTAATATTTGGTGACTCCAATTATGGCCACACTGAAGGCTATGGATATGTCAAGATTTAACCTGTCACCTTCAGGAATGTTGCATATGTAAATGGACTGAAGCGCAACCTGATATCCATAAGCCAGTTATGTGATGAAAGGTTTCAAGTATCCTTTAATAAAACTTCATGTATTATTACTTCCTTAGATAACCATGTAGTATTGACTGGCACTAGAGTAGGAAACATTTACATAGTTAACTTCCAGTCAGCTAAATCTGAAATATTTTTATTTAATCAAACTAGCAGTAATAATGACCTTTGGCATAGGAGATTAGATCATGATTATTTGAAAAACATTGCTAAATTATCTAGGGACAACCTTGTTAGAGGATTGCCTTCTTTCCCCTATAAGAAGGAAAGCCTTTGCATGGCTTGTCAGTTAGGAAAGAAAACTAAAAATAGTTTTAAATCTGTAAATAAAAGTGACTCACCTAGAATACTGTACTTGCTACATTTGACCTTTTTGGCCCTATTGTTGTACAAAGTCTCGGAGGGAAATCTTATACTTTAGTGATTATAGATGACTTCTCAAGATTCACTTGGGTATTCTTTCTGAGATCAAAGTCTGATAAATTCAAGGTTATTACAGATTTTCTCAAGAACATATAGATTGAGTACTCTACATCCAGTTGCATTGATCAGAAATGATCATGGTATTGAGTTTGAGACTCTTCTTATGCAAGAGTTCTGTGAGAAGGAAGGTATCAAGCACTGCTTCTCAGCTCCTAGAACTCCTCAACAAAATGGGGTTGCTGAAAGGAAGAATATAACCCTAATTAAATCTGCAGGCATATTACCGCAGATGCTCATTTGCCCCTTTCCTTTTGGGAAGAGGTTGTGAGCACAAAAAATTATGTACTTAACAGAAGTCTTATACACAAGCTTAAGAATAAGACTCCTTATGAGCTACTTAAAGGGAAGAAACCTAAAGTAGACTTTTTCAAAAATTTTGGTTGCTTATGTTACATTCACAACAACAATAAGAAACATATTAGAAAATTTGAAGCCAAGGCTGAAATTGGAATTTTTCTTGGATATTCCCAAGTAAGCAAGGCTAATAGGGTCTATAATAAATCTACCATGAAAATTGAAGAATCTATCCATATTTTATTTGATGAGAATAACATGTTTTACAAGGAGAAAGAAATTTTTACCAATAACTCTTTGCAGGAACCACATTTGTGTGAGAGGCTGAATGAATTAACCCTCACCAATGAGGTTGTTATCCATCCTTCTCCACAAATTGCTGAAGACAGTAAAGATGAAGATAGTGAAGATAAAGACACTGAAATCAGTGAAGAACCACCAATAGCTTTAATTCCACAAGAGGAATTAATTCCCCAAGTTGTTGCTCAACCAACACCACCTACTGAATTTGTCACATTTAGAGATCACCATGTATCTCAAGTGATTGGAGACATTTCAGTTGTTGTGCAGACCAGGCATCAACTCAACCAAGACTTGATGCATGTCTGCTTAATATCTCAAATTGAGCTCCAATCCATTAAAGATGCAGAGCAAGATCCCCACTAGAATATTACAATACAAGAGGAGCTCAACCAATTTGAGAGATGCAGAGTTTGGGATTTTGTTCCAAGACCCAAAGACTACCCAGTCATTAGAACTAAATGGGTGTTTAGAAACAAGCTTGATGCCCAAGGTATTATCATAAGAAACAAAGCAAGGCTGGTTGCTCAAGGCTACAGACAAGCGGAAGGGATTGACTATGACCAGACATTTGCACCTGTTGCAAGGCTGGAAGCAATCAGAATCTTCCTTTCATATGTTGCCTACAAAAAGTTCAAAGTATACCAAATGGATGTCAATAGTGCATTCTTGAATGGTGAACATAAAGAAGAAGTTTATGTGGAGCAACCACCAGGCGAACAAATGGCGATTCCGGCGAACTCCCTGGCAGCAATGAAGTTCAACATGGGATTCGACATCGATTTCGATTCTTTCCAACACTCAGACCAGATATTTTTGGATATTCTGAAACTGTTTGAGGAACAAAACTTGAAGAACTTCATGACCAACCGAATCAAGATAGCAGCGACTGAAATTAGAGAATGTGTATTTACTGCCACAACACCAGATGTAGATACTATGATCGGCACCATATTCGGTAATCAAGTTTCTCTTTCCCCCACAATAATAACTGAAATTTTCGGTCTGACGAATGGTAATGAAGATATAGAGACTGATAGTGATGAATATGATAATATGCTGATGAAAATGAGTCACACTGGAGAGAACCCAAATAAACTACTGAAGAAGAATTTGTCGTCTGAATACAAATTCTTAGTTGATGTGGTGGGCATGGATTTGTTGGGAAAGCACACAGCCCATGATTATATTACCAGGCACCAATTTCTGGTTATGAATGCTCTGGTTGAGAAGAAAGCAGTTAACTGGGCAAAATTGATGTTTGATTTAATTAAGAAGTAAAATAATAAGAAGGAAGTTTATGTTGGAAGAGTACTAGGAATCTTCCATCAAGAAAAGGCTCCTAAACTACTGGTCTCCACGATAGTGTTCATCAATGCTTCTAAAAGGCTGACTTGAGCCCTATTTGGAAGGTGGGAGAGTACCATATCCAAGCCATCCAAGGCTTCTTCCTCTTCCAGGACTTCTGAGAGCACCAGGGCAGTGACATCCACTCCTCCACCTCTAGAAGATGTCCTTCCTTCCAACAGAATCCCTTCACCTCCTCCTCAGCAACAACCATCATCTCCTCCAGCTCATACTCCACCAACTCAACAACAACATCAACCCTCACCAGTTCCAACACCAGTTCCATCTCCAGGACATACCACACCACCTCTATCTCCACCTCCATAGTCTCCACCTCCAATTAATATAGCTAAAATTCCATCTAAAATTCCATCTACCTCCCAACCCTCTTTCAATCTACTATCTCCTCAGCCTTCTCCCCATAATTCTCCAATCCAGGAACCCATCTCCTCACCCGCAACCACAGTTCCCCTTTCTACCACTACAACTCCTTTTATTCCTATCCCTCCAGTCATCCACACTGACATTCCCTCTACTTCTCCAGACTACACTCACACAGATTTCTCCAATGCATTTTCTGTGTGTTCACACTGTGGACATCACACTCCCTACTCCTCCTCTGCTGCAGAACCCCTATATCTAAATTTTTCTGATATTGCAAAAGATCTACTAGCCTTTATTTCTCCCACTCTTGAAAACCTTATATCCACTACTATTGCTCCTCTTTCTTCTTCCATCACCTCTCTCTCTCTTTCAGAATTTCTGCTCTGTCCTATGTCCCTTCTTCTGAGGACTGGCTTCAGGACCCTCTGAACCCAGTCAGGGGGTGATGCTCTGTGAAGAAGTTCCAATTCCCCCCTGTGCAGCAGTAGCAGCAGATTCTGAGATGTCAGATGATTCAGCAGAAGCAGCCCTTCATATAGATATAATTGATTTAATTGATTCTGATATAGACATGGATGACATAGTTATAGCAGAAATAAATACTGTTGGTGATTACATTATAAATCCCATAGTTAATCTGGATTCTTTGCTAGATTCATTCAGTTTTGTTTGCAGAGATATTCTCCTTAGTTTTTCTCATCAACAATCTAGGGTTATAGTCCCTTATACTGCTCCAATAAGCCCTATAGTTGCTAAGCAACTCAAGGCAAGTTTTGTAGTAACAGAGCCCCCAAAATTATCAACCCCCAAGTCCAGTTCTTCTCCAAAGGCTATCTCACCTTCCACATATAAGATGGATGATAGTCCCCTACCAGATCTAGATGAGATCATTATGGCTGACATAAAAGAAGAGATCCTATTAGTTTCTGAAAGTGTTGCTGAAACAATAGTTCTAGAAGTAACAAAACCTCCAGTGCAGCCTTAGGCTGACAAGCAGATATCTAGAGATTTTCTGAAGGCCATTGATACCTTATATGATAATCCTCAAGGATCTTCTAATGATGAAGATGATGATGATGACTCTGAGGATTCTGATAATACTAAAGCTAAGAAGAAAGTTATCAAGAGAAGGAAAGCTATTCCTAAAGTTGTACCTAAGCTAAACCCCACCCATGACACTCCGTATTATGTTCTTCAAAAGATTACTCCATATCCAGGGATGCCTGCATCGATGTTGCTTTCTAAAAATGAGTAAAAATCCAGGAAGTAGAGTAGAAGGCACTCTCCTCCTCCTCCTTCTCAAAGAAACTGGAGAGGTCCTCCTCATCCTCCTACAGTAATTGGTGCTTCAGGAAGCATTTCTCAGAGATCTACCTCCTATTCTCAAACTTATCAAAGACATCAAGGTAGATCTTCAAAATCTCAAGAAAGCAGTTAGTAGAGATATTCTTCAAACAACAGACAGCAATAGCAGCAACAAAAAATATCTGAAACTGAAAAAGTTGAAAGTCCAAAAAGGCCAGATTCTCCTCCAGTCCCCTTTGTGGATCCTGAACAAGATAATACTACAAGAATGGACAGATTTCAAGAATTGGTTGGACTCACCATGATCAACAAAGCCAAAGCTGAAGGCAGAGATCCATCACAGTACACTACCATGTCAACCTACAGGAAAGAAGTACTTAAAAGGTGTGACAAGGCTAATAAATTTTTCAATGTAGATGCTTACATGAATTTGTATCCAGAGGCTATTGTACCAAGAGCTACCTCTGTCAATATAATTGGAGCTACTGACATGACAATGTCTAGAAGAGAAGTAGCCAATCCTAACAGAAAAATCAAATTCACATAGCCCACTGAGAAAGACAAAGCTGTCAAGGAAAGGCAGAAGAAGAACAAATGAATATCTTATTTAGTTGTTATTGTCTGAACTATATTTGTTTAAACTCTCACAAAGCCTGTTATGTACATATCTACTAGATATCATTTATATTTTCTGCCAGATATATTTATTTTGGTTTGTGATTGTTTTTCTTTCATTTGTATTAGTGACCTCACCCAAATAGGGGGAGATTGTTGGATCCTTAGGTTGGATTTGGACTAGGTTCACTAATTAGGATGTCTGACCCACAATGTATAGCCAGGGTCATGTTTTTTGAGTCCTAAAGTTTAGGCTAAGTCATTAGATTCAACCTTGATGGACCAGCCAGCAGAAGACCTCAGTGGACTCAAGACTTAGAAGAAATCAAGTTCAGAATTTAAGTTTGACATTCGTCAAACTCAGCTCGACGATAATCGTGCTCTGCTCGACAAACTCAGAGTTAATTCTCTGAGTTGAGCCCGATGATATTTGAGCTCAGATCGACAAAGTCTAAAGTTCGGCCTACAAAACATTCTTTACAGATTCCTTTCGCTGAACTCAGCTCGACAAAGACAGATCATCAGCTCGATGAACTTGGAGGGCAGATTAGGCAAGTTATCTCTAGAATATAGTTCCCTGAGCTCGGGTCGATGAACAGGTTTTCTCAGGTCGACGAACAAGATTTCTCAGCTCGACGAACTTGGATCTCCGGTTGACAAAATCTGTTCAGAGGTCGATGATTTCTGTCTAAGCCTGACTTAGAGTATTTCCTTAGTTTCTTTCCTTATTCCACATATTATTTAGCAGTAATTTCCTGAGTAATTAATGCTCATATTCTCTGAATATAGCCGTTATTGACAGCATTAATTATGGTTTTCATCAGATTAATTACTTGCTTAATTAATTGGGACAGTTGGGAAAAATCATTAAAGATAATATTCTCCAGCCGATTTTCATTCTCCAGGCAATCAACAATCAATGCTTGAGATTCAAATTTCAAAGGAGAATCCAACTACAGGATATAAAAGAGATTTTCTCTTTCAGACGCACAGAGAAAAAAGCAGTGATACAGATATAAACAGTAGAGAAAAATACAGAACCAGAGAATACAGAAAGATATTCAGAAATTCTATGTGCAAGAAAACAACTTGTTTTCTCCTTGATCTTACTGAAGAAGAAGAACAACAACAATCACAATCAAGAATCTTCTTCAACTTCAACTCTAGGAGCTTTCACGGACAACAAACTCTGAATCAGTCAGAAGTTCCTAGAATACTTCAAGTCAAGGCTGAAGACCAACATCCTGAGCAAGGCCCCAAGTGACTTTGAAAGGAGCTCTTAACAACAGCAAACCCACTATTCTTCTCTGTTGATTAGAGAAAGAGAAGACACCATCAAATCACTCTCCCCCTTCTTATAAAAGGGTTTATTAACTCCCTTCAAAAGTTTATTCTTGATTTTTGGGCACCTTATCAAAAGCTCAAAGGGTTGTCAGATCTCCCTGGAAATAGAACTTACGATGGCAGTCACCTGATCAAAAACCTGCTAGTGGATTCCTACCAGGGTGGTAGAAGAGTGGATGTACCCAGGTTGTGGAACCACTATAAAATTCTTATGTCGTCTGGTTGTTCATTTTCTATGTTATAATTATTGTGGCTGTGATAGGCTAGATGTGCTGTGATAGACTAGGCTAGCTATGTTGTGGTAGATTAGCTTAGATTATTCTTTATTTTTATTACTACTACTGGTATCACTACTTTACTCAGATAATATTTAAAACAGCCAAAAAGTTTTAATTACTCTATTCACCCCCCCCCCCCTCTAGAGTAAATCAGATCTAACCCCTTTCTTTCAACTTTTAATAAATAGAGATCCTAAGTTTCAAATTAATTAAGGCGGAGACTTGGTCGTGGAGGTTCCACAAAAATGAGCTCACCTATCTCTAGGACTATCGCTCACCTGAACATTAAGACTATTAGACCAGGATCTCGTCCAACAAAGGATTCCTTTTAATGCCCGCATTATACTAAGAACCCCGTTATTGGGTGGGGAATCCAATCCAGTAAAGTTGCATGCCTCCTCTCTCGAGTGTTAGTGCGGAACTCCCTTTAGCCAGGGTGATCAGTCTATATGCACAGCCTCTCGGCTAGCTAGCGTATGGATAACGGAAATAGAGCCCAAACATCGATATGTGGTTCTACGCGTCGTAAACCCTAGACAAACCTTAAGTAATTTAATTAACGAGAAAAAGAGGACATTTAATTATTTAAAGCGATTTTATCTGTCCCAATGCTCTTCGATACTAAGGGCTAGGAGCGGTAAGCCACTCATCGGAATGGGGATGGCTTGCGAAAAGAAAATTGCAGAATTGAAAAGTGCGAGTCCCACACAAACAAGTAGGCGGGAAATGAAAGCTGAAAATGAATACTGAAAATGAAAGCAGTAAAATAAAGCAGTAAATTGTGAGTCCTACTCAAACGAGTAGGCAGGAAATGAAAGCTGGAAAATTGACAAGTCCTACTCAAACGAGTAGGCGGGAAATGAAAGCAGTAAAATTGCGAGTCCTACTCAAATCAGTTGGCGGAAAATTAAAGCTGAAAATACAAGTCTTACTTAAACGAGTAGGTGGAAATGACAAGTCCTACTCAAACGATTAGGCGGGAAATTAAAGCGAGTCCTACTTTAATGAGTAGGAGGATATAGATGCACACACGCACACACTCTACAGAAATAAAACACACACACTCTGTAGAAATAAAACACATACACACACACTCTACATAAAATAAAAACACACACACTCTACTTGAAATTAAGAAATAAATTAAAAGCAAACTCATACACTCACAAACACATAGGAAAAAGACGAAAAATGAAGTGACTAAAAAATTAAAACAGTTATATTTCTACCGCTAGAATGTGATAAAAATGCAGAAAAAGAGAATAAAAATTAAACGAGCAAAAGTTTTGAAAATATAAGAAAAAATAAAAGTGCTCGAAAAATTTAAACAAGTAAATTTCATTCTTATAATTCTATAAAGGAGCTTAAAAAGTGAAAATAAAGCAGAAAAAGAACAAAAAGTTTTAAAACCTAAAAAAACTAAGTTAAAGAAACATCAAAACCACTTTTTAGACACCTTTATAAACTCATCAAAATGAAGTAAAAAAGCACTAAAAAGCTAAACTATGAAAACCATGAAAGCATCAAACTAAACTCATACACACACACACACATTTTAAAGAACAAAAACAATGATAAAACAAATAAAAATAAGATTGCTTAAGGTGAGGCACATAGATGAAGTCCAGAAAAATATAAGGATAAAAAACTACAAATTTTATTAAGACTAAAAGACGATTACAAAGCTTAAACAAAAATAAAAGGGAGGGGAGAAAATTCCCTTACAAAGCTTGGAAATCAACTATGCAGAACCTCTCTAAGCAAAATGGTCCAAAAAGAAGAACAGGAGATCATATAGAAAGTTCTTATTTATAGGCAAAAATTTCGGGTTACATGCCCTAGGTCACGGGAGTGTAGGGGGCATGTAGCTAATGTTGCTGATATGATCCAACACATTTATTGCTACGCATTAATTGTTTTGTTGATTTTTGGGCTGTACACATGGAAGTCACGGGCGTGACCCTGCTGTCATGGGCGTGTAGGGGGCGTGTCAGGGAGGTTTATCTGGGGAAGGCATCGTGTCAATTGGTCACTGACGTTGTCTTGTCTGGGACATGTAGAAGTCACAGGCATGTCGAATCTTGACGCGGGTGTGTCATGTGGCGTTGAGTGTTTGGCTGGCATTGAGTGGAGATGGCGTTGAGTGGTTAGCATTGAGTGGAGATGATGTTGAGTGGAGATGGCATTGAGTGGCTGGCGTTGAGTGGAGATGGTGTTGAGTGGTGGCTAGATGAATCAGATTTGACACGAGCATGTTAGGCATGTCACGGGCGTGTTCCAAAATCGTCGAACGCATCTGAGATCATCGAGTTGAGATCGACGAACGTAGATCGTTGAGCTGGGTCGACGAACGTCGAGGGCATGACACGGGCGTGTCACAAGATGAACACGGGCGTGTCGGGCAGTTCGACGAACATCGAACGCCGATCATCGAGCTGGCAAAAACTTCTTGTCACGATCAAGTAACATGCCCAGGTCACGGGCATGATCGAGAAGTGCACGGGCGTGTAGTTTGAATTTTTTTGACCTTTTTTTATGAAAATTTCTGAAAACAGAATAAACTTATTTACAAAAAAGGAACAATTTATTAAAGAAAAATGACTAAAATGACAAAATTTAACTAAAATGACTTATTTAATGTACGTAAAAATACATATATTTACAACTTATCACAAGGTTAAAACTAGAGCAGTACACAATCTCTTCTTCAACTTTTGGAAAGCTTTTTCACACTTATCGCTCCAAATGAATGCAATGTTCTTCTGGGTAAGTCTAGTTAGAGGAGCAGACAAAAATGAAAACTCTTTTACGAATCTTCTATAATAGCCGGCCAGGCCTAAGAAGCTCCTAATCTCCTCAGGTTTATAAGGTCTCTCCCACTCCATCACAGCAGAAATCTTGGTCGGGTCTACAGAAATACCATCCTTGTTGATGACACGACCCAGAAAGGACACCTGAGGTAGCCAGAACTCACACTTGCTCAACTTCGCATATAACTTATGCTCCCTCAGGGTCGACAAAACCAATCGAAAATGTTGAGTATGCTCCTCAACACTGCAAGAATAAACAAGGACGTCATCTTTGAATACGATCATGAAACGGTCCAAGAAATCCTTGAACACTCTATTCATTAAATCCATGAAAGCAGAGGGTGCATTGGTCAAACCGAAGGACATCACAAAAAACTCAAAATGTCCATGTCGCGAACGGAACGCGTTCCGGGGAATATCTGCCTCACGAATTCTCAACTGGTGGTATCCTGAACGAATATCGATCTTTGAAAATACTGAGCTACCACGCTACTAATCGAACAGATCATCAATCCTCGACAAGGGATATCTATTCATATTTGTAACCTTATTCAATTCTCTATAATCGATGTAAAGCCTCATCGATCTATCCTTTTTTCTTTACAAATAATACAGGAGCACCCACGGAGAAGAACTCGGTCTAATAAAACTATTATGTAGTAACTCGTCAAGCTGAGTCCATAACTCATCCAATTTCCATGGATCCATACGGTATGGTGCTTTGGTAATAGGACGAGTACCTGGTTTGAGGTCTATCACAAACTCTATCTCCCTCTCCAGAGGAAGTCCTGGAAGACAATCAGGAAAAACATTTGGAAACTCTCGCACCACCGAGATATCCTCAAGACGTGGTGTAACAAAAGCTATTTCAAAAGTAGAAATAGAATCCAAATACACCTCACAACCAGCCTCTATAGCATGGCAAGCACGTACCGCAGAAATAATAGGTCAAACCCTATCCTGAAAACCATAGATGCTCATAGGTTGGTCATTATCCATCTTGAAGTCCAGTCACTTTGACTTGCACTGGATGACCGCATCATACTTGGACAGCCAGTCCATGCCAAAAATCACATCAAACTCATCTAGATCGAAAACCACCAGATCCGCAAAGGCTAGAAAATTTCCTAGATAAATAGGGCATCTCAGAATACCTATATTAGATATCACCGAATCACTGGAGGGAAGCTTGACGTTGAAGGAGTCTCTTTGTTGATCCACGTCCAATCGATATTTATCTATAAAACTTCGTGTCACAAAGGAATGGGTGGCACCCTAATCAAAAAGAATGCGTTCCCACCTATTCTGCACCTTAAATTCCCCTAAAACTGTAGCATACATAACTAAACGAACGAAAACTAGGGCAATAATAGAGAGTAAAAAGAATCAATCTATGGTCTAACCTGATACCACTTGTGTGGACGTCTGAGCTTCCTTCTTGGTCACCACATTCAGCTTTCCGTTCCCTCTGTCCTGGTTGGGTGGCAGTGGTAGGGCCCAAAGCGGGGTAGGCTGTAATGGAACCTGAGCCTTGGGGCATGAAGTCTTCAGGTGCCCCTTTTACCCGCACCGGAAGCAAGTTTTATCCTTCAACCAGCAATGACTCACGTCATGTCCCTTTCTTGTTCAATGTGTGCACACTATATCTCCTTTGGGTACACCTTAGATGGCGAGCACCAGCTTCTGCTTTAAGGTGGCAGTCCTTTTGAAACACCTTTCGTAAGGGTTGCCAGATCGACCACAGAAGCTACAAATGTTTCTACTTTTCTTCTTCAAAGAAGGGCCAGATGCCCTAGAGCTTCCATCCTCATCACCTTTCCTCTTCTCTTTTCTAGCCGTAGCACCTTGATTCTTATCGTTTTCATTCGCCTCAACCTTCAAAGCAGCTTCTACTGCCTCAGCATAGCTTTCAGCTCTATAATCGCATGCCAACTTTTGTACATCACTTCTTAATCCTCTATGGAAGCTCTTCACTCTTCCTGCCTCTGAAGCTACCATATCAGGAGTAAATCTACTCAACTTACCAAACTCAATCTCATATTCACTCACCATGAGTTGTCAAAGCTTCAAATGCAGGAAATTATTCATCAGACGGTCCTGCTCGACCGAGTGTAAAAACTTCTTAAGCAGCATCTTCTTGAAGGACTCTCAAGAGCATCATTCCATCAAACTTTCCCTTTCCCGAATCCACCAACTCTTTGTAAGGTCATTTAGCTAGTAGGCAGCAATCATTACCTTTTGGGCTTCAGCAATCCCCGAGTTCTTGATCATCTCATCGATAGCGATGATCCAGTCATCCAAAACCATAAAGTCGACACTCCCATTATAAGTGGGAGGTCTCAATCATAGGAAATGCGATACAACATTCATATCTGGTGGTAGTGTCATTGGGGGCACCAGAGGAGCAGGATTAGCAGGTACAGCTTGACCCGTGACAGAATCTTGCGCTAAGGGTTGTTGCGCAGGAGTGACAGATAATAAGGACTTAATCTGCGACTGCATCACAACTAACTGTCCCGATAGAGCCTCGTTAGTCTGACGCAAACTCTCGATCACCGCATCACTTTGCGCACCAGATAACTCACCCTCTGACTGGGGAGTCGACCTCATCGTAGGATGTCTATCCAACATTTCTAGAAAAGTAACAAACGACTCATCAAAAATCCTAGATTACAACTAGGTCATACAACTAGTTCATACCATACTTAAAGACACTTGTTTATGCTGCAAACTTACTCTGGGATTATGATGCAATGTCCTACTTAGGATGATATCCTCTCATTATATTTACTCATGTGCCTACGATATGGATGCATGAAGTCTTTTTTTCCATTTAGAAAAAAAAATCATGTGTGTACATGTGTCATCATGTAAACCTTAACTTAGCACACATGTTTATACGATGATATGCTGTGTATGTAGTGTCACGCATTCTAAAAAGGCCTTAATGCATGTATGAGCATCGTACACATGAAATGTTATGCATCCCATACTACATAACATCGTATGCAATGAGAAAATAAAACGTGCTAATGGGTACCCATGTGATGATGGTTATGCATCTCATACTACATAACCATCACTTGTTGCCTCCTATGGTGGATCCATATACAAACACATATTATGCATCCCATACTACTAAATATGCTTCGTATACTTCTTATCATGCTATGAGTGTAGTGACTATGGTTCGGTTAAGACGTATTGATGACACATCGGTGCGTGTATGCAAATGAATGAAGGGAAACAAACTATATGAGATTGGTTGGTTCGACCAACTTGCCAAACCAACCTCCCACTGATACCAACTATCACAACCCGCATTTTTCTCCGCCATTAATGGTATATCAGAGTAAAGAAAAAATGCACGTCATGATTCCATGTCAGCAGAAGATAACTGCGGATGCTCAGGCAAAACTCCTACTTAACCGTGAAGAAATATCTTTAAGTTGTTTATAGGCAAAATCAGTTTAAGTGTAGTAGTTAGTTGTACCCCTCGGCTTAGTGGCTCATTTAGTCCACGAGGAAAAATAGTTATATGCAGCGGAAAATACTTCTTTTACAAGATTTGACATCCTACATGAGTTAAAAGGTCCCTAGAGGACACCTCATGGTATGCAAGTTCTAAGTTTTTAATAGGAATAAAAATAAACTTTTACAGTCGTTAAATATAGTGATTTATCATTTTAAAACATGCAGTGCATGAGTTAATTATAGTAGTTTTTATACTAGAAAATACCTACCATGCAATCCTAACATAAAACATCATAGAGAGCAAGTAATCCAAATATACGGAAAGGAAACCAATTAAGCAGCTAGCAAGCATCCAAAATCAACAATCCAGTGGGCGTCAACAAACTGACATGAACCCACATAAAACAAAGTTTGTTTAAACTAGTAAAGCAACAAAAACAACAGTCTACCTCGCTACGGCGAGGCAAAAACCACAGCCAACATTGCTTCTCAAGAACTCCAAAATTATCACCGCAATCAGCTATAGCTCAGAACCTGAGGCATTCCAAAAACAGAACACCTCAGCAGAAATATAAAAATGATGGCAGAAGTAATCCAAAAGTAAACGAAGGTCAAGGGGTACCAACCCAAGACCAAAATAAATACTGAAATGAAGTACAACAGTAAGGTACAAAAACAAACTCAGAAAGGGACACTTACGTGAACCGTCACGTACAACAAAAGTACCCCAAATACATAAGACTATAAGGGGGAACAATATTCACGATTAAATCATCAGGAAGAAGACAAAACTCCATTAGCCACTTGTGGTCAACTCCACTAAAAACAAAATGGGAATGGTGGTCAACTCATCTAGACACACCCCCATGGGTATATTAATCTGTCATAAACGCAGGGGAGATTGGATACTCCACCATGCACGGTAAAAGCCCAAACACCCGGTAGAGTCCACAAGGTACTAACAGAGGGATCAATGTTGTGGCGGTGGATTCGCCCACAAATAACACCCGCAATGAAGAAAATCATGAAGTCACACCCCCTAACAACCTGGGTTTAGAGATTATGGGCACACCACAACCCAATTGAGGCCTGGCAGCTTGTCTCGTCTCACGGCATCGCTACGAAGAAAACTATGATATAAATCTCAAGATAATAATGACACAACGGATTCTACTAGACAATTCTATATTTGAAATGGTTGATCAACCTTTAGGAAGAATTTATAATCCTAAATAAACTCTAACACATCCTACATAAAAGTTGAGGAATGGTTATAAGAGTGAGATTTAACCAAATCATCAAACATGTAGCACTGAACAAGGTTGGGCGGCAAAGTCAAGAACTTGAAAATTATATTCATCAAGTATAATTTCTGCATATTTCTGCAAATCGGGATAACAAGAAGTTATTAAAAATCAGCAAGTTATTAAAATCATGATAACAAGAAGTTGGAAATTTCTACAAATCAGGATAAATAAGGGAAGAGAAGGAGGAAACCATTACTTGTCTTGGTTTTACCGGTGAAGACCACCAAATCGCACCTCGGCGTAGATCGGGACCAAGAAAGACAAGGGAAATCAAAATATAATAAGAATGGACAAAAATAGGAGTTAGGGCCGAAAACCCTAGTGAGAAAAATTCAAGGAATGTGGAAGATTTTATCACAATGGCGTAGCTCTCATTGAGCACTTTCAGGATCTATGATCAGTTCAGGATTTCGAGCACCAGAGAACCATCGGCAGCCACCGGAAGAATCGCAAAAAATTTTCTCTCTATCGCTCACGCCACTCTGGTTCGGGAAAAGCGGGGAAAATCAGTCTAAGGAGAAGGAGAAGTTTATCTTATATGTATATATATATATTTATATAATGAATATAATATAAGGGTTAGTACACTTGAGTGAACGGACAAGGTTTGGCTGAACCAGAATCCTCAAGAAGTATGGATTTCTCGGGTAGCAGGATATATTTCTCAATTAGAAGATGAATTCTCGGGAACAAAAGAAATTTTCTCGAGTAGGAGATGAATTATCGGGAACAAAAAGAAGTTTTCTCGAGTAGAAGATATGTCGCGGGAATAGGGAGGAAGATTACTCGAGTAGAAGAAGTGGGTTTCTTGAGTAATGGAGACGATATTTCTCGAGTACAATAAGAATTACTCGAGAACTGAAGGAAGCACCACTCGGGAACAGCGAACCCAGCTCTCGAGTATAGAGCCAAAACATCTTGAGAACAAGGGCAGTTCTCGAGTACACGTGAATCTTCTCAAGAACAAGAAGTGCAGTTCTCGAGAACAAGATGAATCTTCTCGAGAACTAGAACAGATCACGAGTACGAAAGATGATTTCTCGAGTACTAAATAACCTTCTCAGGAAGTAAAAGGGACTTCTCTAGAGCATGACTGCACATCACGAGAACGATAAGGTACATCTCGAGAACAACTAATATTACTCGGGAACAACACAGGCATTACTCGGGTACAAAACTAGACCTCTCGAGAACTAAAGGCATTTATCAAGAGCTATATGAATTTTCTCGAGTACAAGGAGAGTCATTTTCAGGAATCAACACACTACTCTGCAACAAGTCCCGACTTCTCTAGAAATGAAGGGCCAAAGCTCCCAAGTACACAACAATCTCTCCCGGGGACAAGGCTGCTCATTTCGAGTACTAAGCAGGGTAATTTCAGAAATTCTAATTTGACTAATACCCTTGATAAAATGTGACTCTACGAATTTAGAAGCGAACATAACCATAGAATCTGATGCACCATTCTTGAGACACTATCATCAAATGCTTACACAAGCAAAAGTCATCCTTCAAATCAAGAAAGCGTTCAATCCAATCAAAATTCCAAAAATTCGGTTAAACAGACCCAACAAATGCGAAAACGCACAAACGGTGCAGCTCGATCAACAAAAAAGAAAAATGCGGTAATGCCCCGACATCATAAATATGATGACACCAAAACAAATAATAACATCGAAAAATCAGGAGCGTTAAATAAAATCCCTCTCTCAATGTTACTCTCAATATCCTAAGGTATATCTATAACTCTTTTAGTGGAGAGTTGATATATCATTTGAACTCTAATGTCAACTACTCCACATAATGCCCATGTACTTACTCTACCACTCGACATCACTAAGCTAAATTTGTCCTTTGAGTCTAATCAGAAGTTTGACATACACCCAAACATGTCACTAACTTATTTATGATCAAGTCCTGAGCTCGTCCTCAAGGTTCACCCACTAGAAAGCGTTTAGTTAAATCCAACTCACCTTGGTAATACTATAACTAATATGAATGAAGACCTTTCTACCAATGCATGTTTGAGAAATGTTCTACTATCATAGGTTCCAGGCCAAATAATCTAAAGTTACTTCTAGAGGTTTATTGTAACATAATATTGATTTACCATAGATTTGAACATTTTTCAATTTATTTGGCCACAAATTATCTTTTCCTTAAAATATAGCAAAGACACAATTAACACATGCACTATATAAATTTTACATCCAAAAATTCCAGATAAATTTTCAGTGATGTAATACGTTCTAAAAAGTGCTCATATAATTTCCATAAATACCATAACGTGTCACAAAATGTGTTTGATAGAAATCACATTTTTTTCAAAGTTATTTGGCCATTACAATTCCACAAAAACTTTTATAAGCTAATTTCATCACTACATTGGAACTTTGTAATTTATTCATCCAAAAATTCGAAATAAATTTTCAGAGATTTATCTCACATCAAAAAGTGTCTAGCGTGAAAATTGGAATTTTCTAAATTAATTTCACCATAATTAATTCACATATTCATAAGTGAGACAAATCCTAATAATGATAAATTACAGAGAAAATTGCATTCAATAATTCTCACTAAATTCTCGTAGGTGTGATTTCACCTACCTAAACATATGACAGAGATTTGGATTTTTCCTAATTTGTTTAGTCATATTTATTTCAATACATTCATTAGGTGACAAAATTATTATTTAAAAATAAATATAGGAAAAACATGTCGAAAATTTCTAATTTATCCGAAGATTATAAATTTCATAATAATATAAGCATAATCAAAGTTTCATTGATATGCAGTAAGTGATTTGAGAAAGTTACACAAAATTTCATTTTGTGCAAAATGAACATCCTTTCCTAACATAAACAAATCTTACAAATGGAATGCATCCACATGCAGAAAGCCGAATAGTCCCAATTTTTAGCAGGGACATTTGATGACCTAAATAATAACCTACTAATGTTTTAAGTTATTTTGAAGTCATCTATCCATGTATATTACCTATATATGCATAATTAAATATTTACATAAAGTATAGAAAAAGTTTCTCTAGAAAATATGATTTTGGGGTGGATGGTCTATCTAGGTGCCACTCATACATGGCAAAACTTTCAGGCCCATGCAATCATCCTACAACATGGAATTCATAGATTAGTGTCTAAGTCGCCCTTAGGACACCTCTCAGTAAAACAAAGATTATGGGGGCTATATGGCACCCAACGGAGTTCTAAAGCTCATTGGAAAGCCCATACCTTGGGCTATAGGATTTGTGTTAGAACTTTGCTCTGAATCTAAACTTAAGGTTACTTAATTTAATCTTGAAATCACTATCCCTAGTGTAATAGATTTGATTTTTATCAAAATCCTTAATATAGTATATAACGCGAATCTTAGAGCAGATCAATCGGCAGTTAGTCATCTCTTACCTCTAGCAAATGATCCAAATAATCCTGACAGGGATCACTTTCAAGATAGAATTCATGGTCATTCGAGCTTCTCCTCGGCCAACCACTGCCACCATCACCTCCATTTAGGTGAGGGCTACCGGAAGGCGGTGGTCCGACAACCTGAGGTAGCCTGAATGGAGATCCCGAGCAAGCTTTAAAGCTCTCAGTTTTCTATAAAATATCCCACGGGATTGTGCTCAATTGAGTCGATTTCTCTCCTAAATCGATCTAAAGAAGCTAGTACGGAGAGAGTGATGAGGAAACACACCCGTAATTGGGTCCATGACCTCGTATTTCTCCGGCAAGACATTTTATGGCGAGCTTACTCCAACCCATGATTCACCACCAAATCCTTCATTGTAAATGCTTAGTTCCACTCTGTGTAGTCCTCTAAAGCTACTAGATGGGTTTAATTGGGCTGAGGGAGGTTGTATAATGGAATGTCATTAATGGGGGGAGGTGAGGGTCAGCCACAACATTGGATGCTCGTCCCTTGCCCCATCCATCACCCAAACAACACCAAAATGGTTGGGCTTGCTCAGAAGAGTTAATGGGATGGATCGGGAGGAGGAATGGAGAGCTAAGTGGCTTTCATTTCTCAAATCCATATTTGTCCTCTTATGAAAAATTTGGGATTTTCTAATTTTACCCCTGTTGCATGTTGTCACATGCTGATTTCAGTAAGCATGGAGGATATTTTGGCTATTGGGTTGTAGAGTGCACTGAACTTGAGGGCTTTAGCCCATTGAAAATAGGTTAGCCCTTTGATTTTCATATTTAGGCCAAATTTTACCTTGGTTGACTTAAGGGTTGACTTCATCAACTGAGGGTTGGGCTAACTACACATGATGTTCATGGGTCCCATGGAATCAGCCAATGTTGGTCGGGCCATGGTGGGGCCTAATGAGGAAAATTGATCCATATATGTATGATTTGACCTAAATTGACCTAAGTTTCACTTTTGGTCAAATTGGGTGATTTGTTTGACCCATGGGTGTGGTCCTTGGTCAATTGACTCACTAACTAAGTTAAAGGAATATTGGTGAGGTCAATTTGACCAATTGAAGTCTAGTTGAGCTTTTTATTGTTGAATTGGGTTAAGTTGAACCAAAATTGACTTTGTTCAATTTGGATAGTTTGGTTAACCAATTCATGTGGTTTATGTTCAATTGACTCGCCCTTAGGGATATGGAGGTAGTGGTGAGGTCAATTTTATCTTGTGAATTTAATTTGAGGTGAATTGACCTAGGTTGACTTGTGTCCCTTTGTGTGCACAAGGTGAGGTCATCTTATCACATTAGGTCATAGGGTCACCTTTTTGCCCTAACTCACATGTCATGCCCTAACTCATACTAGGGGTCCAGTAAGAATTGGGATGCTATAGGCTATGTCAGAAAACTAAACTGTGGTTTAAAACCTGAATTGAAATGTATGGATTCAGTTTAGTTTCAGTTTGAGATGTGTGAAAACCGAGGGTACTCAGTTCAGTTTCTAATTTATCTAAAATGAACCAAGCCGAACCATTTATAGGCCTAACGACGGTTATTAACCATTATATTATTGTCTGCCACTGCCGTGTGATGCGCTGGTGGTAAGATTACCATTCACGGCCAAATAATAAAAGGGAGGAGTAGCTTCCCCAAGTATCGATCTCACGCGGAGTGCAAGTAAGGAGCATGGATTCCGCTTTCAGAGAAATTAATGAAAGTTCTAAGTAAAAATGAGGGGGTTTGTTGGATCCCTAGTTGATTTGGGCTAGGTTCACTAGCTTAGGATGTGACCCATCATGTATAGCCATGGTCAATTTTATGTCCTAGAGTCTAGGCCAAGTCCTTAGAGTCAACTTCAGATGGACCAGCTATCAACAAGACCATCAGAGTCTCCAGACTTAGAAGATTTCAAGACCAAGTAAAGTGAGTTCGACGTTCGTCGAACTCAGCTCGACGAAAGGTGTTCGGCGCTCGACGATCGTGAGACATATCTTTATGCTGAGCTCGATGATCTTCGTTCTCTGTTCGACGACGACTGAGTTTCTTCAACAAGCTAAAGTTAGGACAACTTCAGAATTTTTCTAAGTCCAACTTCATGCTTTGGTCGACGAACTAGATTCTGAGCTCGACGAACTTGGACCTCAAGTTCTCAACTTCTCAGTTCGACGAAGTCAGCTTCTCAGGTCGACGAATTCAGTACTCTACTCAATGATTTATGGTCTACGATTTGATTCCTTCTCAGTCAGAGACTTCTTAGATTCCAAGTCCAGAACTGTTCTCAGCTCGACGAATTTGGATCTCAGCTCGACGAATGTAGATTGTCGGTTCGATGATGATTGAAGCAGAATTGACAAGATTTCCCTGGAAGACTAATTGTTATTGTCTGGTCGACGAACTCATCAAGCTCAGCTCGACGAACTCAAGCTCAGCTCGATGAACTCAAACTCAGCTCGACGAATTGTGTTCTTCGTTCGACGATTCCATACAAGGTCTTCTCCAGTTTTTCGTCCCGATTCTTGGCGATGATTCCGAAGTAATCAATGCCAGATCTTCTCAGAATGTTACCATTAGAACGCGCATTGATCTTGGATTATTACATGCCGTTTTTTCCCTGGGACAGTTAGGGAAATCATTGATTGCCGCTTCTTTCCAAGGCCGACTGCAATTACTGCTCAACATTCAAATTTCGAATGTTCCTCAGTCAGTCAAGAGATAGAAAAGAAAAAGACGTAATTAGTAAGAGATACTACTAGCAATACAGACAATCAGACAGACACACTCAAATTGCACAGAAGAACAATCATACTCAAATCAAAAGTTCTACTGCAATAAGCCCAGGCCAGAGAACATCTTCAAGAAGAAGAAGAACATTCAAATACTATCAAGAGTCGTATTCCTTCAATCCTACAGGACAACTTCTAAAGGACAACAAAACTCTTTCTGTCAAAGAAGTTCCCGAACAATCTCTGGTCCAGGCATTCCAGTTTTCAAGACCTATCACCCTGAAGTAGTGCTCTAGTTTTCCTGATCTCAGGGGGAGCAAATCTGCTAACATCAATCCACAGTCTTCTCAGTTGTTATTGAGAAAGAGAAGACACCATCTCCTCTCTTCCAACTTCTGTACATGGTTTTAATTCCCTTCAAAATTATTCCTGGTTGCAAGTCTCCTTCCAAAAGACTTGAGGTTTTGGTTTTTGAGCAGCTGAACAAAAGCTCATTGGTGTTAGGCACCTGATCAAAAACCTGAGTGGATTCCTACCAGGGTGGTAGAGGAGTGGATGTACCCAGGTTGGGGAACCACTATAAAATTTCTTGTGTCGTCTGGTTGCCCTTTTCTTTTGTTTTGGCTATGTTGCTCTGTGATTAGATAGTTTGATGTGCTTATTTGTTTTATCAACTGACCTGTTCACTTAGGAATACAACAAAAGTTGAAAAAACTTTGTAGTGAGCACAATACTCTATTCACCCCCCCCCCCCCCCCCCCTCTAGAGTATTTCAGATCTAACCTGCACTTTCAATTGGTATCAAAGCCAGGTTGATTAAAATACCACATCTTAAGAGATCAAGTGGTTGTATAGGCTAACACCTGAATCATAAAGATCCCTCTAGTTAGATCTGCTTGTTTTGATTTTGTTATTAGATTTATTGCTTCACAGACATGGACCAAAACAAAGATTATGCAAGTATCAGACCTCTAGTATGCAATCTTAACAAGTTTGCCATCTGGAAGGTAAGAATCAGATTATACATGAATTCTATTGATGAGGATATTTTTGCTTCTATCTTGACAGGTGTACCTCCAGCACCTGCAGCTTCTACAAGCACTTCTACCAACATGACTGCAGTACCTCCTCCAGAGAACAATGATGCCTACAAGAAAGCAAAAATGGCAGATGCTAAGGCAATGAATATCTTGGCTCAGACTATGTCAGATGATATATTTCAGAAGGTGGCTGAGTGCACCTCAGCCGAGGCCATTTGGGACTCCCTCAACCAAATGGTAGCTGGTTCAGCAGATGAAAGGAAAGACAGGAGATCCAATCTCGTATCCCTGTATGAGAATTTCAAGAAGAATAAAGCTGAATCAGTGTTTGAAATGTATAACAGGTTGAGCTCAATCATCAATGAGCTTAAGACCTTGGATAAGGACATCACCCTGATAGAGGTGAATGATAAGATTTTGATGTGCTTCCCCAGCTCTTGGGATTCAAGAATCTGGCCTATCAAAGAAGCCAGAAGCCTAAATGAGATATCAACTGAATCTCCGCTAGGCAAATTAAAATCCTATGAGAAGCTGATCAAATCAAGAGAAGCAGCAGAACAGAAGGCAACAACTCCAGTGAGAAAGGATAACAGCATAGCCTTCAAAGCATCTGAGGAAAGTGAGACCTCAACATCCAATGAGGAACTCATGAGCCTCTTTGCAAAAAGATTTTATAAGATGGCTAGAAAGGATTTCAGAAGAAAATCATCCAGGCAGGATGATAAGCCTAGATTTGACAAGACACCAACCAAGGAGGTTGTGTGCTTTGGTTGCAGAAAGCCTGGACATTATATCTCAAAATGTCTAGAAAACCAGAAGTAGGACAAGAGCAGAGAAAATGACTCCAGGAGAAGACACAGCAGCAGACCATCTTCCAGCAAATACAAAAAGAAAGATAAGGGCTTTGTTGCTGAGATATGGAGTGATACAGAAGAAGAAACATCCACTTCCAGTTCAAGTGAAGAAGAGGAAGAAGAAAGATCCAAGGAGGTTTGCCTTATGGCAATTGATGCCTCCAGGAGCAATTCTGGATCAGAAGGAGAATCTGAAGATGAAGTAGCCTCAGACTTAGAGGCAGATCCGATTCTTTCAAATTTTGATTTCAATTCTGATTCATTTAAATATGAATTCAAAGCCATGTGTTTAGATTTAATTAGCTCAGAAAAGGAAATAAAGACTCTTAGAGAAAGACTAGAAAATTTTGAATTTGTTAACTCAGAAAATATTAAATTAACAGACCAACTAACTCTAGCAAATGAACAAATAATCAAATTAAATCTGAATTATGTGAGGCCAAACAACTTGAGCAATCTCTCAATGGAAGAAGCCTCAAGCTGATGGACATAACAAGCATAGTTAATGCCAGATTAAATGTCAAGCTGGGCGTGGGTGCATCATCAAGTTTGCCCCCCATAATTAAGAAAAATATTCTTACAACCCATATTAAATTTATTTCTGCCAAGGGAAAGGAAAAGATTATAAACAAACCATTGTCTGAAAACAATCCAAAACCTATAGATAAGATAAACAGAAATCAGAAAACAGCTAATAAAAACAAGGTTCAGCAACATTCATCGAACTCAGATCGACGAAATGTGGCTAGTTCGTCGAACCCAGATCGACGAACGCTGAACGCAAACTTTAGTAATAACAATTCATCTAACTCCGATCGACGAACTTGGTATGGTTCGTCGAGCAGAGGTCGACGAACTTGAGGCCCAGAAAATGACTACTATCATTCTCTGAGCAGAGATCGATGATCTCAGCCCTATTCATCGAACTCTGGTCAATGAACTTACAAAAATTCGTCGAACCCAGAAGTACCAAACTTAAATCATTTCTCTTACAGAAATTCTAAGCCAATTAATATACCATTTAATCCAGTAGCTGATTGGGTTATTCCACATAGGAGATATCACCCTTAGGTTATAAATCTCAACCTACTTTATCAGTTATATTCAGTTTTTTTTTCAACCAAATAAAGGACCCAAGGTAACCTGGGTCAAGAACAATTGAGTTTTGTTTTTCATTACAGGTACAGGTGAAGAGCTGTCCAAGGGTAAGTCAACCCTGGTAATTGGACAGTGGTTTCTCCAAGCATATGATAGGCAGCAAGGACAATCTATCCAATTACAAGTCCAAGCTAGGACCAAAGGTGATTTTTGGTGATTCAAACAGTGGCCAGTCTGAAGGATATGGAGCAGTAAAGATTGGGACAGTTACTTTCAAGAAAGTAACATATGTAAGAGGACTCAAACATAACCTAATATCCATAAGTCAATTATGTGATGAAGGTTATCAGGTACACTTTAACTCTACCTCTTGTTTTATTATTAATAGTGAAAACCAAACTGTTTTAATTGGACTTAGATAAGAAAACATATATCTAGTAGACTTTATTTCTGCCAAAACTGATGTTTGTTTACTCAATATCACTGAAAGAAATATGCCCAACCACCTAGAGGGGGGTGAATAGGTGTACTTTTTATTTTTTACTTTAAAGGCAGAAAATCTGTTGTATAATCTAAGCAGCAAATGTAAATTCTACAGCTATCATCACAGCAATCACAGAAACAATCATTCACAGTGTGCACACAGTATTTATAGTGGTTCCCCAAGGTCTGGGTACATCCACTTTCCCCCTTCGCCTATCTAGCAGTGTACTAGATTCGGCCTAACTTCTGCACTTCTCCTCAGATCCTCAGATCTTACAGCAACTCAGAACCCCAAACAGGTTCCTACAACTCAGAGTGTCCCCACTCTTACAACTCAGACAAACTGCCCTACCTCAGCCTTCACCAAGGCCTACACTCAGAGAATATAGTCTCCTACAACTCAGGCACAAAGCCCTACCACTCAGTCTTCAACAAGACCTACACTCAGAGAATAGATTCTCCTACACTCAGGCTCAAAAGCCCTACCTTAGCCTTTATAAGTTTATGCTTACAACTCAGATCCATTAGGATCCTACAAGAAGATAATAAAGAGTTTTAGGTTACCACTCTGTTTGAGAGAATGAAGAGGGCAACCTTCTTGATCTGTTCTTGATAGAACAGATTCCTAAGATCAACTTTGTATTTGCTTTCTTTAAGGTTTCTTGAGTCTGAACTCAGTAAAAGTTGATCTTCTTAAAGTATTCTGGCTGAGAACTTCCTTCTTAAGATGAAGAATTAAATCTGGATCCTTATTTGCAGTCTGGTTCAGAACCTACTTCTTAAGAGATTTGATTAAATAAGTCTCTTTCTTGATTTCAATTACTGGAGTTCTCTCTCTCCAAGTAAATCTGAAGTTTCTTCAAAATACTGATTTACAGTTTTCTCTTGATCGGTATTGATCTTCTTAATCCTCACTTTCTGTGGAAGGAGAAGGCCTTTATATAAACTTTCTCCATGGTAACCGGTTGATCCGTTTTCTAACAACCTTCTGACAGCTTTGACAGTTGCAGTTGACCGGTTGAAATGGCAGCTGTCAAGTCATCCAGTCACTTCTTCAAATCACTGTCTCTGTCTGAAAGTATCGAGACTGTTCTTCTTTATGTGTCAACACAAATAGACTAAGTGTCGACGCATGCCTTGGCGGTGTCGACACAACTTCTGTTGTTGTTGTAACAACTTCTCGACACTGCTTCTGTTGAATGTGTCGACACTAATTCTGTGTGTCGACAGAAATACTTCTTCTTTAAAACTTAGTTGAAATTCTGCTGTGTGTCGACACATCTCCTTTGTGTCGACACAACTTCTTTTGTTGTTGATACTTGCTGAGTGTCGGCACATCTCCTTTGTGTCGACACAAGTACTTCTTTACTTTAACTGTGTTGAAACTTGCTGTGTGTCGACACAAGTCCTTTGTGTCGACACAGTTGTTGTCGACAATGCCTTCAGTGTGTTGACACAGCTTCCTAGTGTAGACACATTTGATGTCGACTAAGCTTCTCTGGGTGTCGACACTGCCTCTAAGTGTCGACATGATTTATGTTGACTATTCTTCACAGTGTGTCGACACTGCCTGTATGTGTCGACACTTTTCTCCTGATGTCGACCATGTCTTTCCTGCTGTCGACACAAATACTCCAAGTGTTGACACAGCTTTTCTCCAGTGTCGACACAAGTCTTCATAAGTGTCGACACAGTTTCTCTGGGTGTCGACACATGGACTTAGAAACTTTTTTGCATTTCCTGCACTTACTTAACCTGCACATAAAAACTCAAAACACATCAAATACACCTTGATGTATATCATTGAGTAGGGTGAGGCTTCTTCAAATCTGATACACATTTTCCAATATACCCAACAATCTCCCCCTATTTGGAGAAGTCATAACCCTTAGTCAATGATATACACCATTCATAACAAATACTCAATATGATGTATAACAGCATTATATGACAGGGTAAATACTAAATAAAACATGTATAAACAATCTTCACAGAATAACAATGTAACAGATTGAACATTAAACATTGTTTTGTTACAACTTCCAATAGTTTCATGAACAAACGTTTACATAGATGTTTTAATACTAAAGATTACAAAATGTAAACTTAAGAAAATTCTATTCTATGGTTGCTCTGGCTCCTTGATGACAATGCCCTTGCGAGATTGAATTTTGGCTTGAACTGGAGCATCAGTGTCATCAGCAGGCTTCTTGCCCTTAAGATCTTTCTTCTTTTGTTCTTCAGCCCTTATCTTTTGTCTCTCAAAATAATCATAAGGCTTAGGGAAATACTTGCTAGGCTCCTGTGCATTAGGAGGTAGCTTCCCAAGTTTAGCCTTTATTTTATACTGCATTATGGCTTCTTGCCTGGCTTCATGTTTTCTCCACTCTTGCTCAGAATACCATTTGCCCATCTCTAGGATATTATCCTTTGCAGCCTTCCAAGCAGTCAGTATAATATTTCTAGAAGTTGGGCTCCACTGCTCAAAATCTGGCCTTAACTCAGCCTATTCCCTGAACCTCTTCTTGGACAAAAGGGTTTCTTGCTCTTTTAATACCGCCTCTGGCATAGGCTGGTCTACTTTCTCAATGATAATATTTTTATTTCCCTCTGGACGGCTATACAATGATTGGACTTCATGATGTATCATTTCAAAATCTGCAGGAGGATAGATCACCTGAGCAACTTCAGCTTGTTCTCCTCCAAAATATGCAGGATTTATACCACATTCAGCTATATTGTCATCATCACAAACGGGTGGATATCCAAGAGTGGCTCTAATGCTATTGGAAATCCATTCAGCATGATCAGATCCAGCTTTGACTAGTACTCTCTCCCCCTTTATGACTTCTCTAGCCACATGATCTCTATGATCATCCTTCTAAAATCTGATCTGTTCAACTAGAAAATTAACTCCATCCTTATAAAAACCCCTCAACTTCAGCAGCAGTCCAGAAAGAGTCTTTTAAGAATCTATAATAGCAGTTTTTACAGCAGCTATTCCTTCCTGGAACTCCTTATAAAACTTTGTCTTATCAAATTATGATGTGGCTTTTGACTTATCCTCAGTTGGGGCTGTTGCAATTTTCTTTATTTCAGTAACAATTGCATTATGAGAAGCAGTCAGATTATTATTCATCCTAATTTGATTTTCCAGGACATATCCTTGTTTGACTGCTATATCATCAACCTGTGTCTTTATCTTCTCTTGATGAGTGGCTAGGTAAACCACTGCATTACCTCCTTTATGAAAACAGTCAGTCATTTCCTTCTTATTTTGATTTACTTCAAATCTTATATATTTTATGTCTTGAGTCAGATCAAATTGAAGTGATTTATGTCCTTCATCCATATATTTTTCTAGAGCCTTCCTTTGCTCATCCATTTTGATCTGCAAAGCCACCAACAAAGAGCTGTAATCAGCTGTTGGGGCAGGCTGTGGAGCAATTGTTTGCAGTGCCTTCTTGTAGCTCTAGCTTCTCCTTTTGAAGACTTGTAGCTTTCTTTTCTTTGCTTGAACCTCAACAGCATTCTTAGATTCTGAGGTACTAGCTATGTCAACTCTATCTTTAGGACTAGCAGGCAATTCCTTCTCAGTCCTTGGTAGCGCATTCCTTGCAGTCTCCTCCTGAGATCTTACATGCTCCCCCTCAAGATCTACCTTCTCCCCCTCAAAAATTACTTTCTCTCCCTCAAAATCAGTTTGTACCAAATCAGGGAATAACTCTTCTAGAGTAAACTCCTATTGAGTAGGGACTGGAGATTTTCTTATCTCAGGAGCATTATCAGCAGCTTATATGTCTTCCATGACAACATCTTGTGGTTGACTATGTAACTGAGTTTGCTGATCAACATTAATTAAAGACTCAGTTAATACTTCATCCTCAATATGAAAAATTGATTGATTGACTTCATGTATTACCTCAAGGATTGTCTGAGTAGCCATTTCACTGTTTAGGTGAGTTGACTCTTCTACATGGTGAGGCTCCCACTGCAGTGGATCCAGGTGAATGGGGCTAGCAGATGGTAGCTCCTCCTGCCTCTGTGCTTCTTCAGTCCTTACTGGTGACCTTCCAGTAACATCAGCTTCTTCCTCATTGGAACTGAAAACTACTTGCTCCTCTAAACTACTGGAGGATTTAGAAGCCATTATGGCTTTCTTCTTCTTCTGTTGAGGAACTTCCTTTTCTGGAGTAGGCATGTCCTTGGTTAACACCCTATCCCACCTTGAGATAATCCTAACATCCATTCTCCTCATGTGATCTATCTTAGAACCTGCAGCTTGGTTCATGACTTCTAGAATGGTTCCAGCTAGGTATAGACTCATAATTCTACCCAGATTGAGCTTCTTCAGACTTTCCTTAATCTTGTCGAACATCACTGCTGACCAATCAGTTTTTAGTTTGAAAATGATCCTTGTCATTAAACTGAACATGTGAGCTGATATCCTATCATGCCCACCTGGCTTGCACAGAATCACCTTCCCTACTACTTTAGACAAGAACTTTCCTTGCATGTTCATGCCTTTCCTGTTAAAAACTGATCCAATCTTCATGGCTGAATCAAGTCCACACCATTGCAGTGCCTCCCTTGTCTTAGATGTAGGTACATCTTCTTCCTCTTTAATTCTTGGTAGATGTAGAACTTTTCTTAGACTCTTCTGGGTGAGTTTTACTTTTTCTACATGGACTATGGATTTAAGCTTGAGTCCAATTTCATCAAGAGTAGCTACACCAAAGAATTCGAGTACCTCCTTCTTCCAAATCTTGATGGGCTCGGAAACTAGATACTCCAACCCAGTCTCAGCAACTAGGGTTACAACACCTTGAATTTCTGGTTCCGCATCGTCAAAGGCATATCGTACTAGCTCATAACCTTCATTGATGTTCTCTTCTAGCTTGGGCGTCATTAGGGTTTTGAGAAATCTTGAATTTAGAGGAGAGAGATGTCGACACACAAGTTTGGTCTCGAAACTATGGAGAGCATGTCGACAAATAATGTGGAAGATCTATTTATACCTTTCTAAAACGAAGGTGAAAAGGCGCGTCAAAATACTCTAAATGTGTCGACACTGTTGAAAAGTGTCGACTCTTACTTCTAATGTCTCGACAACTATGTGTCGACACAAATATAGTCGACAGAATATATGTGTTGACACTTATACATCTCGGCTCGACGATTAGTCGAAACTTCACTCGGCGATATTAGTATTAAAACTAAGTGTCGACACTACCCTGGATGTGTCGACACCTACTCTGGATGTGTCGACAACATTTATCTAAAGTGTCGACATAGACTGTCTAGATGTGTCGACACCATTTCTCTGAAATGTCGACACCACTACTATGTGTCGACACAGACAACTCCTTGTGTCGACAATATTTTATTTAGCCAATTTTATCAAACTATTCTAAGTTCAACATTCCTAATTCAATTTTAAACTTATTGAATTTAGTTTCATCAAGAGGCTTAGTAAACATATCAGCAATCTGATTCTCTGTTTTAACATATTCTAGGGAAATGTCCTCCTTTTCTACATGTTCTCTAAGAAAATGGTATTAAATTTCTATGTGCTTAGTCCTACTATGTGAGACAGGATTATTTGCAATAGAAATGGCACTTGTAGAATCACAAAACAAAGGTGTTCTACTTACTTGAATACCATAGTCTTCTAGCTGGTGTTGAATCCATAATAATTGTGCACAGTAACCTCCTGCTGCCACATACTCTGACTCAGCTGTGGAGATTGCCACACTGGTCTGCTTCTTACTACTTCAAGACACCAGCCTACCACCTAGAAATTGACAGGTTCCTGTAGTACTTTTTCTATCTTCCTTACAACCTGCAAAATCTGCATCTGAATATCCTGTTAGTAGAAAATCTCCATTCCTAGGGTACCAAAGGCCTACATTAGGGGTGCCCTTAAGATATCTCAAAATCCTTTTGACTGCAGTCAGATGATATTCTTTAGGGCATGCTTGGTACCTAGTACAGACACATGTAGAATACATGATATCTGGTCTACTAGCAGTGAGATATAGAAGGGAGCCAACTATCCCTCTATACAAAGTTTCATCTACAGGTTTCCCTGCATCATCTTTGCTAAGAGACACACTTGACCCCATAGGAGTTCTCATGGTAGTGGATGATTCCATACCATATTTCTTTATTAACTCCAGGGTGAACTTAGACTTAGTTATGGACAAGCCATCTTCAGTCTGTCTAACTTGGAGACCCAAGAAGAACTTAAGTTCCCCCATACTGCTCATTTCAAATTTTCCTTGCATAATTTTTACAAACTTTCTGCAAAGATTACTTTCAGTAGACCCAAATATTATGTCATCCACATATTTTTGGACTAGGATTATCTTATCTTTAGATTCCCTAAGGAATAGAGTCTTGTCTATTTTCCCCCTTGAGAATTTATTCTCAATGAGGAAACTAGACAGGGTTTCATACCAAGCCATTGGGGCTTGTTTCAACCCATACAATGTTTTCCTAAGTCTATAAACATAATTAGGTTTGAGAGGATCAACAAAACCTGAAGGCTGCTCTACATAGACTTCTTCCTTTAGATTTCCATTTAGGAAAGCTGACTTTACATCCATTTGGAATACCTTGAAACCTTGATATGGTGCATAAGTAAGAAATATCCTGATTGCCTCTAGTCTTGCTACTGGGGCAAAGGTCTGATCAAAATCAATACCTTCTTCCTATCTATATCCTTTTGCAACAAGTCTTGCTTTATTCTTCGCAATGACTCCATTCTCATCCAACTTGTTCCTGAAGATCCACTTTGTTCTAATGATGTTGTGGTCTTTTGGTTTAGGAACAAGCTTCCAGACCTTGCATCTTCTAAACTGATTCAGCTCCTCTTGCATGGAATCAATCCAATGAGGGTCTAGAACTGCTTCTTCAAATTTCTTTGATTCCACTTATGATAGGAAGCTGGATCAAAGAACAGTGCTCAGATTCCTGCTTCTTATTTGCACTCCTTGTCTTGGATCACCAATTATCTGATTGGCTGGGTGATCCTTTAAGTGTCTATTAGCTGGAGGTAGTCTATCTTCAGGTTATACACCTTCAGCCTCTTCATTTAGCTGCACCTCTTGGTCTTCTTCAGCATCTAGAGAGTCTTGTACTCCCCCTGGACAGCAGCCACCATTTTCCACTTGCTGAGTTACAGTAGAATCTTCTGTAATGGTAAGCTTGTCCATTCTCTCATTTAAACCTGTAGAACTGCAAACATTACTTGGCAATTCACAGTTAATTAGTCTTGTTTCATCAAAAATCACATGTATATACTCTTCTACAACTTGAGTAATCAAGTTGTAGACCCTATAAGCCTTACTATTGTTGATGTACCCAACAAATATCCGCTCTTGGGATTTGGCAGCAAACTTGGTTTGATAAGACCTGCCATTGTTAAGTATATAGCACTTGCAACCAAAGATCCTTAAATAGGATAAATTTGGTTTTCTGCCCTTCACAATCTCATAGGGAGTCTTTTTGTGGCACTTAGTGATAGTAGCCTTATTGATCACATGACATGCAGTATTTACTGCCTCAGCCCAGAAATACTCTGGGAGAGAAGTGTCACTCAATAGAGTTCTACCCGCCTCTATCAATGTTCTATTCTTCCTTTTAGCAATACCATTTTGCTGAGGTGTTCTTGGTGAAGAAAATTCTTGAAAAATCCCAAAATCTTCACACAGTTTTGTCATACTTTCAGACTGAAATTCAGTACCATGGTCACTTCTGATTTTGACCACTGTACTGTCCAACTCATTCTGAATTTATTTAACAAAACTATGCAAGATAGTTGGAGTTTCAGACTTTTGTCTTAGAAAGAACAGCCAGGAATATCTAGAATAGTCATCTACCACCACAAATGTGTAGACCTTCCAACCTAGACTATGAACTGGCATAGGACCAAAAAGATCCATATGCAAGAGGTATAGACACCGCACTGAATCCTTGTTTTCAAGGCTATGAAAGGGGGCTTTGTTCTGCTTGCCTTTTTAACAACCCGAGCATATCCCATCCTTTATACACTTTACTTGAGGACCATTCCTCACTAACTCTTTGCTAAAGAGTTGACCAATAGTCTTGTAATTAAGATGGGCTAGCCTCTTGTGCCATTTGACACAATGAGAGACTCTCTCATCAGCTACAAGACAAATAGGAGAAACATTGTTCTCACACACAAAGTCAAGACAGTAAACATTCATCTTTCTATAACCTGTCAAAATGATCTTTTGATCACTTGACCTTTTGATATGACAACCATTCTTGATAAATGAGATGTCATATCCTAAATCACTCAGCTGACTTATGCTAATGAGGTTGTGTTTCAAACCCTTTACATAGGCCACTTGAGTGATAGTAATCTGATTACCAGAAATGTTACCAAAGCCTTGATGATCCATTTTTCTGAACCACCAAAGGTTACTTTAGGGACACCCATGATAGGTGTGTAGTCCTTCAACAACCCCCTTATTCCAGTCATGTGACTGGAACATCCACTGTCCAAGTACCATATAGGGGCATGGCCACTTGGACTCACCTGCAAAATAGATTACTTAACCTTACAACCCAAATAACTTTTGGGTCCTTGGTGCAAGTTAGTTTGACTTTTAACAAAACTACCTGTAGCACTTCTAGCAGGCAGTTTGTTATTCTCCTTGACACTGGAATTGTGCCAACAATCTATGGCAAAGTGGCCTACCTTGCTACAACACCAGCACTCAAACCTTTTGTACCTTTGTTTAGGTACTACCCTGGCTGAATTATCTTCAACAGACTTCTTATTTTGTGCTGGAGCTTTGCCTTTAGATTTGGACCTAGCAGTTCAGGCAGTTTTCTTAAACCCTAATCCAGCCTTACCCTTTTGAGGTACAAACTCATCTATCAAAGGTAAAATAGATTTAGGTTTAGAAAAACTAGCTACAATCTCTCTCTCTTTCTGAAGTCTAACCTCCAGATTTCTAATCTGATCATTCTTGAATGTGATAGTACCCATCTGAATAACTGTAATGTTTTTCAGTCTAGTTATCTCATTCAGTTTTTGATCTAGCAACTTCTCTGAATCTACTGCAGCCAACTTAAGATCTGCAATTTCCTTAGCCTGAGATTTGGCCAAGTTTTTGATCTTCTTAAGTGCCTGCAGCAAGACTCTATATTCATCAATTAATTGATGAATATCTCCTTCAGATTCAGACTCACCCACATCACTTGATGTAGATGTATCTGACTCTGACTCAGTACTATAAATTGAACTAGAAGAACAACTTTGTACCTTACTTGGTCCAGGCTGATCCTGGCTCTTGTCTCCTTCTGATATAGCCATCAGTCCCTTGCACTGATGGTCTTCATGCTCATAAATTGAGTTCATTAGCTGCATGAACTCATCTTCTTCCTCTTCAGCAAATAATTCAATGCTGGCTTCAGCTTCTGATTCTGTATCTGAATATGACTGGTCTGTCAGACTCTTGTCTTTCTTAGCAACAAAGGACTTTTCCTTTTTGCTCTTAACTTGAGTCTTCTTTTTGTCAGCTGACTCCTTCCTCTTTTCAGGACAGTCAGCCACTACATGTCGCTGTCTATTGCAGCAGTAGCACACAATCTTTGAAGATGTAGCTTTGCTTTGCTTGGACCTGCTTCTGTCATTCCTGGATGACTTTCTCTTCTGATAATAGTCATCTTTTGGCTGAGAAGTGGAAGGCTTACACTTTCATTGCCTTTTCTTTATAAATCTTTTAAAGTGCCAAGTAAAAGTAGCAAAGTCTTCATCACTTTCACTGCTATTAGAACTCTTGCTATCTGAATTATCTGGGACAGCCTCAGCAATTATTTTAGTTGGAGATGGAGACTTGCTTCTATACTTCTTAGTGGCTTCAGTCTTGAATGTCACAGACTTTTCCTTGTGCTCCACTCTAGTATTCTTCTCTTCCTCCTTCAAAGCCATTAACTGTATCTCATTAGATAGCAGTTTTCCAAACAAAGTTGGAGGAGGTATATCTGCAAGTTTGGCCACTTCCCTAATGGCACAAATCTTGGTGTCCCAGTCCTTAGTCAGGGATCTTAAGAACTTGTCATTCAGCTCATAGTTGCTAAAGTATCTTCCATAGGACATCAACTCATTAATAATCCTATAGAACTTCTTGTAACATTCTGTAATGCTATCAGACTTTTCTTGTCTAAAGCTTTCATATTCCTGATTTAACATTGACTTCCTATCTTGTCTTACTTCCTCTGATCCCTCCATATAGACTATTAATGTGTCCCACATTTCTTTAGAGGTTTTACAATGAATTAAGTTCTGAAATGTTGAATCATCAATGGCACTAACAATTATATTATGGGCTCTCTTGTCCATAGTGGCCAGGATGATTTCATCTTTAGTCATTTCAGAAAAGTCCTTGGGAGTTCTCTGATTTGCATCCAGAATGGATATCTTCATTGGCACATATGGGCCTTCTTTGACTGTAATATATATCCTTGGGTTAGAAGCTTCCATAAAGAGTCTGACCCTCTCTTTCCATATGCCAAATATCTCTTTTCTATATATTGGCAATTTCATTGACCCCAGCTCCTTGTGATTTTCACCTGAACCCATTTTCTTGATTCTTTCTTGATCTTAAATCTGCCTTAAGGATCTTACACTGACTGTTAAGTCCTTTCTTGAGCAACCTCCCTCTGATACCACCTGAAAGAAATATGCCTAACCACCTATAGGGGGGTGAATAGGTGTACTTTTTCTTTTTTACTTTAAAGGCAGAAAATCTGTTGTATAATCTAAGCAGCAAATGTAAATTCTACAGTTATCATCACAGCAATCACAGAAACAATCATTCACAGAGTGCACATAGTATTTATAGTGGTTCCCCAAGGTCTGGGTACATCCACTTTCCCCCTTCGCATATCTAGCAGTGTACTAGATTCGGCCTAACTTCTGCACTTCTCCTCAGATCCTTAGATCTTACAACAACTCAGAATGTCAAACAGGTTCCTACAACTCAGAGTGTCCCCACTCCTACAACTCAGGCAAACTGCCCTACCTCAGCCTTCACCAAGGCCTACACTCAGAGAACACAGTCTCCCACAACTCAGGCACAAAGCCCTACCACTCAGTCTTCAACAAGACCTACACTCAGAGAATAGATTCTCCTACACTCAGGCTCAAAAACCCTACCTCAGCCTTTATAAGTTTAGGCTTACAACTCAGATACCTTAGGATCCTACAAGAAGATAATAAAGAGTTTTAGGTTACCACTCTGTTTGAGAGAATGAAGAGGGCAACCTTCTTGATCTATTCTTGATAGAACAGATTCCTGAGATCAACTTTGTCTTTGCTTTCTTCAAGGTTTCTTGAGTCTAAACTCAGTAAAAGTTTATCTTCTTGAAGTAGTCCGGCTGACAACTTCCTTCTTAAGATGAAGAATTAAATCTGGATCCTTCTTTGCAGTCTGGTTCAGAACCTGCTTATTAAGAGATTTGATTAAACAAGTCTCTTTCTTGATTTCAATTACTGGAGTTCTCTCCCTCCAAGTAAATCTGAAGTTTCTTCAAAATACTGATTTACAGTTTTCTCTGGATCGGTATTGATCTTCTTAATCCTCACTTTCTGTTGAAGGAGAAGACCTTTATATAAACTTTCTCCATTGTAACCGACTGATCCGGTTTCTAGCAACCTTCTGACAGCTTTAGCAGTTGCAGTTGAACGGTTGAAATGGCAGCTGTCAAGTCATCCAGTCACTTCTTGAAATCACTGTCTCTGTCTGAAAGTGTCGAGACTATTCTTCATTATGTGTCGACACAAATATACTAAGTGTCGACACAAGTGAACTAAGTGTCGACACAAGTGAACTAAGTGTCGACACATGCCTTGGTGGCGGCGACACAACTTCTGTTGTTGTTATAACAGCTTCTCGACACTGATTCTGTTGAATGTGTCGACACTAATTCTGTGTGTCGACACAAATACTTCTTCTTTAAAACTTAGTTGAAATTCTGCTGTGTGTCGACACATCTCCTTTGTGTCGACACAAGTACTTCTTTACTTTAACTGTGTTGAAACTTGTTGTGTGTCGACACAATTGTTGTCGACAATGCCTTCAGTGTGTTGACACAGCTTCCTGGTGTCGACACATTTGATGTCAACTAAGCTTCTCTGGGTGTCGACACTGCCACTAAGTGTCGACATGATTTATGTTGACTATTCTTCACAGTGTGTCGACACTGCCTGTGTAACATCCCATGTTACTTCTAGACCCCTCAACTTAGATTGGGTTAGGCATGGGGTGAGATTTGAGGAGACCAGCTAGGTTTGACCCCAGGTAGTGGTGGTAGCCATGTGGGGCCCACTATAAGACCATAGTCAAACTAGGTCAAACTAGCCTAAGTGGGGACCCTAGCCACACCATGACCCCACCACATTGCCCTAACCCTAAAGACAATCTAAGTGGCCCCTAGGGTTTGTCACTGGGTCAACATTTTGACCCCAGTTGACCAAGGTCAACCTTGGGCTTAATTTGGTCAAATCCACACCCATAGGCCTAATTAACCTAAGTGGGGCACCCCCTTGACCCAAACCAAGTTGGGTGGTGCCACTAGACCCATTTCCACCAGGTGGGGTCAGTCCACCCACCATAGTTGACCAGTCAACCCCAAAAGTCAAATTGGTCAACAATTTGACCTAAGGAATGAAATGAAGGCCAAGTCATTCCCCCTTGGACCAAGCCCACCAAAATTGGCCCATAGTCAGCCCAAGTGAACAAGACCAACCCTACCCCTCTAAATCAGGAGAGAGAATGCATGCAAGGGGGTAAAATTGGAAATTTTAGGAGAAGAGGAGAGAGAAAGAGGGATGAAGGGAATGGTGGCCACATGGCCACCCCATCAGCTGACTTAGGCTGCCCAAAACCAAATGGCTGACCTCCCCTCTTCATTTCCAGCAGAATTCCAGAGCTGAGAGCCACATGGCAGCTGGGTGAAATCTCCAAAGCCCAAAACCGAGCTAGCATTGGAGATATCTCCACTTATAGCCCACCTCAGTCCAAACAGAGCTCACCATCAGCTTCAGAGGGCCGAGAGGAGTGGAATTCGACTACTTACTCATGGAGAACGGTGGAGAATTCAACTTTCGGGGAGGAGCTCGCCGGCGCACCACCACCACGGCAAACCGCCGCCTGACCCGCAGCCAAGCCCCGATTATGGTGCGTTTCACTTCACCTCTACCCGTACTAGCTTCTTAGATCAAATAGGCGAGAGATCGGGCTCAATTGAGCCTGATGCCATGTGAGAAAATCTAGAAAATTCTAAGTTTCTGAAACCGCTCGGGATCGCCGTCGCCGCCGTCTCCCGCCGCCCCATCGCCGGGAAATGATAGCCACCACCACCGTGAAGGTGATGGCACCATTGGCCGGAGGTGGCGACGTCTCAGCTGGCCGGAAACCGCCGGCAAAATCGCTCCAGGTCGGCTCGATCTCAGCCGTTGGCTGGAGGTAGACGATAACCCGATCCCGTCAATTCCTACTTTAAGATTCGTGCGCCGATTTTAATATAAATCAGTTTAATAAATGAATAGTAACATTTCTGTCACATATATTCAGCCCTCTTTCATGTTAAATTCAGACCTTAGACCCTCAATGAAAAATGTAGCCTAGGGACTTACCTTTAAAATGCCACCCTAAACATACATTTTGGAGTAGTATACAGCCCTGTAGGACATTTCTCTTAGGACTGGTCCTAGACTAGGTCAAAAATTATATTGGATGCCCTGGTCTCAATATTAGTCACCATGACCCCATATTTTGGGCACATGCATGATTAGGGCTTACTTACCTCCTGCCAAAATTTAGGAATTTTTGGAAAATATTTTCCTATAGTTTTTGGTAAAATATCAAAATTTAAATAAATGATATATATGGAGTTCTACTCCTCCCCATGGCCCCAAATTTTGGTGGTGGGTCAGTGGGGTCACCCTTGGTGCATGATAAAATTTTCAGCACCTTGGGATCACTGCATGTGGGAGAATCCACTTGCATGTGCTAGCCTATCTTAAGGCTTGGTGTGCAAATAGCAAAAATGCAAATTGGTGAATTTAGCCCAATGGTTGCATGCAAGAATTATGAAATTATTTATAGTGGCTCATTAGGGTAAATGTCACTCTTCAAATTAATAATGGGATTTTTGGAATCAAAATTCCATTTATTGGGATTTACTTTATAAATAGCTATTTTGGAATTAAAAATTGGAAAATAGGATTTATTCAAGTACAAATCCAAACAACATTACCAAGGCATAGATTACATCACATTTGACTTAGGAAAATTATGATTTCTCTGTTTTGAAGAACCTTGGAGTAGATACCCTAAATTTCCCATTTTACCCTTGTCATGATAATTCTTGAAATGATATATTTATACCTCTGAAAAAATTTGGGATTTATTCTACTGTCATAAAATGTTGATATTAGTTTATCATGAATTTTTCAGAATTTTATTGGATGCATTACTTGTGTTAAATTAGTACAATGGCATTTTGGTAAATACCTTATAATGGAACCCCATAGGCCATCTTACATTCAATTTTGATGATTCTCTGCCAATAGCCATAATTTAGTGTCTTAAAGGCTCTGTAATTTTTCTGGAATTTTTGAGTATATAATGCTTATACTTCATGTGTAAAATGGAATTTATGTGGGATTGTTATTAAATAGAAAATGACAATAAATAGTTTAAGGAAAATTATGAAATTCTGAAGGCAGCAATATTTGGTTAATATACATCTCAGGAAAAATTTCCTAAGTCAGAGGATGCTTAATTAAACCACTTCATGTGTAAAGTGACCTAGCATTTAAATTAAAAGAATGAATTAAATGATTATTTGGCCAAGAAAAATTAAGAGAATCCTTAGGGTAGTTCCCTTAGTCCATAATACCTTAGGATAAATAATTGGAGGCAAGATGCCTTAAGTTTTGGAAGATCACATTTCTAGGGTAAACATAGGTCATGGTCTGCATATAACACAAATAGGTCTTACCTTAGGGGAATTACCAGGGGATTGATTATCGGCAGAAATAAGATAGAGTTCAACATGAGTAACCCTGGTGGGTAGAGTTGTCTTAGTGAGGGATTTAAAAGTGCAAGTCTTAGCTAGCAACAGGAGCGGGGATCGGCGGAAGACCGGCGGTTCCCGGTAATAACTTAAGTCACTAGGGTTATACTAAAGCAATAAGGAGAGCTGGGAAGATACATGGGTAGCCATCAACTAAAATAAATATCCTTGCGAAAGGGAACGCTGGGCGTAATCCCAACACAGTTCCTAGTGCCCCTTGAGAGCCCTTCACAGGGAATACCGGGGGCAGTTCTGGGATTAACCTAAAATCTCTAAGTATAATAAACCGTAGGCAAGAGTAGTTTAATAGGTTAGGACATCGTTGTACCTCTCGCCCGTGTGGGGGCTGGAGAGATTCATGATATATGCTCACCCGTTTGGGGTTTGAGGGAGTTGACACAAAGGCACTGATGTGCGTTCTCACCCGGGTTTGGGTTTGAGGGATTCAGGACGGGTTTTGGTCCTGCGAGCGGAAGGCTCGGTATGAATTACTTGCATGTGCATAAATATCGTGGCGGGGCATGCGGTACTGGCCGTTCGTCACACCGATGGCAGTACGGTGCACCAGGCGGTTGTGGGAGTTAGAGGGGCCAGTGGGTTGTTTTACACTGCGGTCTGGAGGACGACCCCCGATAACACACATCCGACCCAACAAGACTGACGGGTTTGTCAGCAAAGTACGTACGCGAGACTCTAGAGTGCACCTTGGACGTGTACAGAGGCGTATGAGAGGGGTCTAAGGCTTGGTAGTGTGCATACCGGTCTAGAAGCGGAGACGCCCGCTCCGCTGCTGCCGTAGCCACAGCGGTGGTACCCGAGAGTGATGCTAGCTCTCAAAAAGTGGGAACTAAAGGTCTGTGATCACAGAGTCGTTGTGTGTGAGTTGCACTTGCCTGCGCATAAATTGCATCATATCATTCATTCATATTAGGTCATACGCTTCATAGATCCTTATCATATAAATTAGTATGGGCTCTTTTATATGATAAGTTAAATTTCCTGGAAATCCTAACTTATATATTTGTATGGGCATTTATATAAGTTAGGGTACGTTTGTGATGATAGCATAGTGGTAGCTTAGCTTATTTACTTGTTCATACTGCTGCTTCTTTACTTTTTCATTACTGCACTACTTGTTACTTGTACGTACATAGAATTGCTAGAGTAGAACTACAGTATTTATTACATCATTAGTTAGATATTGTCACCTGCTTCCACCTTGTTACCCCTTGTTGTCCTCCGCTTCGTCCTCCCGCTCGGTGCCTAGGAGCTGCGGGGCGAGGTGCGGAGGAAACGACTTAGTCTTTTTGACTAATGGTCGGTGACCAACTATTTTTAGGAGCCCGTGGAGATGGAGCACCAGCACGTCGAGGAGGCAGGGCATGAGGAGCAGATACCACTTCAGCAGGCTACTACCACTACTGCGCGTCCTCAGGTGGGACGAGTCTTGATGTTCTAGTTTAGCTTCCGCATTTACTATTTTGTGAGAGAGAGATTTGATGTACTGGGCATAAGCCCTTTTTACTCTTTCTTCTGTACTTTTCTGTGGACTAGTGATGTACTATTCATTTCCTTTATATGATTGTACTGTGACTTGTGGACTGATGGCATTGTATACTCAATTATGCTTCTTATTTCTCATATTGGCCTACAGGTTTATGATCGTACTAGCCGGCAGAATCGGCGTGTTGCGGTGTCGACTAACCCGTGAGTTAGTGCCACCGTAAGACGGCGGTTCTGGGCATAAGATCCGGTAGCCCTCCTTGGTAAGGGGGAGGGGGGTCTTACAAACTGGTATCACTCGAACAACGATCATATGAGAAAGAAGTCCACAACATGGGACCACCCCCGCCCCAGCATTAGTTTGCAGACAAACTATGCAGCGGAAGCAGTGGTGTGCCCATGTACAAAAGTCACAGAAATGGTCCACAAAGTACAATTTGATAGGCCAATTTTGCTTTAACCTTACCTTTATGCAACCTCCACAGGTCGCAGCGCCGCAAAATGTGGCTCCTCCCCCTCCAGCTGCCACTCCATTCCTACATACGGAGATGGGGCAGACCCTGACGGCGATTTTGGATGCCTTTAGAGCCCAGCAAGTCCCGGCTCCACAGCCAAATCCGGGGTCGAGCTGGCTGAGTGCATTCAAGAGCCTGTCCCCACCGACGTACCGCGGGACAGAGGATGCGGTGAAGACAGAAGAATGGCTGGAGGCCATACACGAGATCTTAGCGGGCATCAGCTGCCTAGTCGGCCAGGCAGTACCTCTAGCCACCTCCGTGCTAGAGGCCCACGCGAAGAGATGGTGGAAGTCAGTCCGGGAGACTACTTATGCGGACTTTGAGTTGTCAGAGATTTCTTGGGAGGAGTTTGGCGATGTGTTCCTGGAGCACTTCGTCTCTGCTACGGACAGAGATGCTTTGGAGGAGAGGTTTTTGAACCTCAAGCAGGGGACCAGATCTGTGATAGAGTACCAGAGGGAGTTCTCCCACTTGGCCAGGTTCGCGGGGATTCAGGACACCGACGACAGGAGGTATGCGAAGAGGTTCTACCGGGGCCTTAGGGATGATCTGAGGCAGGCTCTGTTATTCATTTCACATGGCACATCCAGGCAGATCATCGAGATGGCGAAGAAGCTGGAGGCTGACCAGCTGATGGTGCGAGCCGGAGGGAAGAGACCATTTGATGGATCGACATCAGGTGAGAGCAGTAGGGGCTCTCAGAGGGGCAGGACCATTGGATACAGGAGGGGTGGGGGACGTCGTCGTCCCAACTTCAGGCAGGAGCAGGGGCCTCCTCCAGCTTTGGCTCCCCCACCTCTACAGATGCACGATCCGAGGAGACAGGATGACCGAGGCCACCGACAAGTGGTTTGTTATGGGTGCCGCCAGCCAGGGCACATCAGGTCGGAGTGCCCGCACCGATTCCATCCCCCTCCTCCTCCTCCACCTCCAGTGGCCCCTGTACAGCAGGGCCGAGGACGAGGCCGAGGACGAGGCCGAGGCCGGGGATATCATGGCCGGAGGCGCGAGCAGGAGCAGATATACGCCTTGGACCTCACAGAGACGAGGAATCCCGAGGAGGTCATTACAGGTACTTGAAGTTAGTTTTGAGTTTCCTTAAATTTTCCAATGATATATATATAGTACCTGGAACCATAGGATAACAATTAACCTTCACATAAACAAACCTCAGGCATAGTCATGATCAGCGGCAAGCCTGCCCATACTCTTTTCGACACGGGTGCGTCACACTCGTTCGTATCCGAGGCCTTCATCGACGGACTCGAAGGCGTGGAGAGGTTCCCTGGACTAGAGATGAGGGTACGCCTACCCGATGGGTCGGAGCTGCGGACTACTGCACATTGCGACATGGAGGCCGAGATTGGCGGAAAGGCTTTTGAGGCGCCGGCGACTATTCTGAAGCTGCAGGACTTTGACTTGATCTTGGGCATGGCCTGGTTGCACCGGAACCATGCCCAGATAGATTGTCCGTCCCGGAGGATCACGCTGAGACATGGCGACTCTCATGTTATCGTTGAAGGTATCCAGCCTGTCTGCCACCTACTATTATCTTCTATACAGGCTGTGAAGGCCCATGATCAGGGCGAAGAAGTCTATATTGTCTGCTTCGAGATGATGGGGACAGAGGCGACTATCTCAGATATTCCGGTGGTTCGGGATTTCTCCGACGTATTCCCGGAGAAATTGCCCGGGCTACCGCCTGCTAGAGACTTGGATTTCAGGATTCAGCTAGTGCCGGGAGCGAAGCCGGTGTCCCGAGCACCCTACAGGATGTCTCCTAGAGAGTTAGCAGAGTTCAGACTCAACTGCAGGAGCTAGTCGAGTCAGGATTTGTACGGCCTAGTTCATCGCCATGGGGAGCGCCAGTTCTATTTGTGAAGAAGAAGGACGGATCACTGCGATTATGTATAGATTACCGGGAGCTGAACCGGTTGACGGTCCGCAACACCTATCCTCTGCCTCGGATAGATGAGTTATTTGACCAACTACAGGGAGCATTCTGGTTCTCCAAGTTAGATTTGCGATCCGGCTATTATCAGCTCCGTATCAGGGAAGAAGACATACCGAAGACGGCTTTCAGTTCGCGCTATGGACTATACGAATTCACGGTGATGCCTTTTGGGCTCACGAATGCTCCTGCTGCATTCATGAGTCTGATGAACCGTGTTTTCGAGCCTTTCTTGGATCGCTTCGTGATAGTATTCATCGACGACATCCTTATTTATTCTCGGACTCAGGAGGAGCATACGGAGCACTTGGCACAGGTCCTGCAGAGGTTGAGGGAGACACAGATGTACGCAAAATTTTCGAAGTGCCAGTTCTGGTTACAGGAGGTGGTTTTCCTGGGGCACACGATCAGTGGGGCTGGGTTAGCTGTGGACCCAGCCAAGATAGAGACGGTGAGGGATTGGCCACGGCCGAAGACCGCATTTGACATCCGCAGTTTCTTGGGACTAGCCGGCTATTACCGCAAGTTCGTGGAGGGGTTCTCGAGGATAGCACTCCCCCTCACGTCCTTGACGAAGAAGGATACAGATTTTGTTTGGTCAGAGCGATGTGAGATGGCTTTTCAGGAGCTGAAGGACCGACTCATCTCATCCCCCATTCTTGCGCTTCCATCCGGGAGCGAAGGATTCCAGATCTACACGGACGCCTCTTATCAGGGGATGGGTGCAGTCTTGATGCAGCACGGACACGTCATCGCTTATGCTTCGCGACAGTTGAAGAAGCATAAGCATAATTATCCAGTACATGATCTAGAGCTCGGGGCTGTGGTTTTCGCCCTGAAGATATGGAGGCATTACTTATATGGGATTCATTGTGACATCTTTTCAGATCACAAGAATCTCAAGTATATTGATACTCAGAAGGACCTAAACCTGAGACAGAGGAGGTGGCTGGAGTTTCTCTGTGATTATGATTACAAGATCCACTATCATCCGGGAAAAGCGAACACGGTTGCGGATGCTTTGAGCAGGAGGGCCGGCACTTCTGGACCGGAGCCCCGATTGATGTCCATGGAGCTACTTCAGATGATGGAGGACATGCACATTACCGTGGTGTCCGAGACCGAGCCAGTGGTATATAGAGAGTATTTGAGCTCAGTGATCAGCTGCGATGATATACAGGAGCGCATCCGAGCACATCAGAGGCTGGATGCTGCGTTACAGCCAGTTTTCAGTGCCCTAGAGAGGGGCAAGGTCGAGGACTACACACTACAGGATGATCTTCTTCGGTTCCGGGGGCGCATCTACATACCAGCAGGGGGCAGTATTCGAGATGACATACTCCGAGAGGCACATTGCTCGAGATATTCAGTGCACCCCGGCATCACCAAGATGTGGGCAGATTTGCGGAGATCTATGTATTGGCCCGGGATGAAGAGGGAGATCACGGATTTTGTGACCCATTGCGAGACCTGCCAGCGTGTGAAGGCAGAATGCAAGAGCCCGGGAGGTTTACTACAGCCACTGCCAGTTCCAGAGTGGAAGTTCGAGGACATTGCTATGGACTTTGTACACGGATTGCCTCGCTCCCACTCTGGGCATGATTCTATTTGGGTTATAGTGGACAGATTGACCAAAGTAGCGCGGTTTATTCCAGTTCGGAAGGATGCCCCAGTTGCAGTTCTGGTGAGACTATTTGTGGAGCACTACGTCAGATATCATGGTATCCCCAGGACTATTGTTTCGGACCGTGATGGTCGGTTCACTTCGAGCGAGTGGAGGGCCGTGCATGCTCACTTGGGATCTCGGCTTACCTTTAGTACCGCCTTCCACCCGCAGACCGACGGACAGACCGAGCGGACCATCCGGACCATGGAGGACCTGCTCAGATTATGCATATTGGATACGGGGAGGCCTTGGGAGAGGCTACTGCCATTGATCGAGTTCTCGTATAATAACAGCCACCAGGCTAGCATCAGGATGGCTCCGTACGAGGCTCTTTATGGGAGGAGATGTCGGACACCGTTATCATGGGTACAGGATGTGGACACCAGGGCTCTGGGATCCGATTATATAGAGGACACTGAGGCTCAGATTCGATTGATCAGGGATCGGCTACTGGAGGCCCAGAGCAGGCAGGCAAAGTATTATGATGCTCGGCACCGGCAGGTGGAGTTCCAGGTTGGAGACAGGGTATTCTTGAAGATACGTCCGGTACACGGTGTTTCACGGGTGCGGAGGCACAAGAAGCTCAGTCCACGATACATGGGGCCCTACCTGATCCTGGAGCGGATCGGCCCCTTAGCTTACCGACTGCAGCTGCCACCGGAGTTGGGTGCACTACATGACGTCTTCCATGTCTCTTCCTTACGGAGAGCTCTCCTTCGGCCGGAGCAGCACATCACTACTACAGCCGGACCGGTGGAGCCTGACAGATCAGTGAGATTGGAGCCGATCCGGATTGACGATACAGCCATCCGAGTGTTGCGGAAGAAGAAGGTTCCCCTTGTGAAGGTGCTGTGGTCCAACCATGGACGGGAGGAGCACACTTGGGAGCCGAGAGATCTGATGCTGGAGCAACACCCGGAGCTATTCGCATCAGGTACATTTAAGTTATGCTTTTAAGATTCTTGATAATTCTTGCAAATAGAACCCCGTAGACCCGAACTTAAATTTCGGGGACGAAATTATTTTCTTGTTTATTGGAATTTGTAACATCCCATGTTACTTCTAGACCCCTCAACTTAGATTGGGTTAGGCATGGGGTGAGATTTGAGGAGACCAGCTAGGTTTGACCCCAGGTAGTGGTGGTAGCCATGTGGGGCCCACTATAAGACCATAGTCAAACTAGGTCAAACTAGCCTAAGTGGGGACCCTAGCCACACCATGACCCCACCACATTGCCCTAACCCTAAAGACAATCTAAGTGGCCCCTAGGGTTTGTCACTGGGTCAACATTTTGACCCCAGTTGACCAAGGTCAACCTTGGGCTTAATTTGGTCAAATCCACACCCATAGGCCTAATTAACCTAAGTGGGGCACCCCCTTGACCCAAACCAAGTTGGGTGGTGCCACTAGACCCATTTCCACCAGGTGGGGTCAGTCCACCCACCATAGTTGACCAGTCAACCCCAAAAGTCAAATTGGTCAACAATTTGACCTAAGGAATGAAATGAAGGCCAAGTCATTCCCCCTTGGACCAAGCCCACCAAAATTGGCCCATAGTCAGCCCAAGTGAACAAGACCAACCCTACCCCTCTAAATCAGGAGAGAGAATGCATGCAAGGGGGTAAAATTGGAAATTTTAGGAGAAGAGGAGAGAGAAAGAGGGATGAAGGGAATGGTGGCCACATGGCCACCCCATCAGCTGACTTAGGCTGCCCAAAACCAAATGGCTGACCTCCCCTCTTCATTTCCAGCAGAATTCCAGAGCTGAGAGCCACATGGCAGCTGGGTGAAATCTCCAAAGCCCAAAACCGAGCTAGCATTGGAGATATCTCCACTTATAGCCCACCTCAGTCCAAACAGAGCTCACCATCAGCTTCAGAGGGCCGAGAGGAGTGGAATTCGACTACTTACTCATGGAGAACGGTGGAGAATTCAACTTTCGGGGAGGAGCTCGCCGGCGCACCACCACCACGGCAAACCGCCGCCTGACCCGCAGCCAAGCCCCGATTATGGTGTGTTTCACTTCACCTCTACCCGTACTAGCTTCTTAGATCAAATAGGCGAGAGATCGGGCTCAATTGAGCCTGATGCCATGTGAGAAAATCTAGAAAATTCTAAGTTTCTGAAACCGCTCGGGATCGCCGTCGCCGCCGTCTCCCGCCGCCCCATCGCCGGGAAATGATAGCCACCACCACCGTGAAGGTGATGGCACCATTGGCCGGAGGTGGCGACGTCTCAGCTGGCCGGAAACCGCCGGCAAAATCGCTCCAGGTCGGCTCGATCTCAGCCGTTGGCTGGAGGTAGACGATAACCCGATCCCGTCAATTCCTACTTTAAGATTCGTGCGCCGATTTTAATATAAATCAGTTTAATAAATGAATAGTAACATTTCTGTCACATATATTAAGCCCTCTTTCATGTTAAATTTAGGCCTCCTAGAGGCATTTTCAGACCTTAGACCCTCAATGAAAAATGTAGCCTAGGGTCTTACCTTTAAAATGCCACCCTAAACATACATTTTAAAGTAGTATACAGCCCTGTAGGACATTTCTCGTAGTACTGGTCCTAGACTAGGTCAAAAATTATATTGGATGCCCTGGTCTCAATATTAGTCACCATGACCCCATATTTTGGGCACATGCATGATTAGGGCTTACTTACCTCCTGCCAAAATTTAGGAATTTTTGGAAAATATTTTCCTATAGTTTTTGGTAAAATATCAAAATTTAAATAAATGATATATATGGAGTTCTACTCCTCCCCATGGCCCCAAATTTTGGTGGTGGGTCAGTGGGGTCACCCTTGGTGCATGATAAAATTTTCAGCACCTTGGGATCACTGCATGTGGGAGAATCCACTTGCATGTGCTAGCCTATGTTAAGGCTTGGTGTGCAAATAGCAAAAATGCAAATTGGTGAATTTAGCACAATGGTTGCATGCAAGAATTATGAAATTATTTATAGTGGCTCATTAGGGTAAATGTCACTCTTCAAATTAATAATGGGATTTTTGGAATCAAAATTCCATTTATTGGGATTTACTTTATAAATATCTATTTTGGAATTAAAAATTGGAAAATAGGATTTATTCAAGTACAAATCCAAACAACATTACCAAGGCATAGATTACATCACATTTGACTTAGGAAAATTATGATTTCTCTGTTTTGAAGAACCTTGGAGTAGATACCCTAAATTTCCCATTTTACCCTTATCATGATAATTCTTGAAATGATATATTTATACCTCTGAAAAAATTTGGGATTTATTCTACTGTCATAAAATGTTGATATTAGTTTATCATGAATTTCTCAGAATTTTATTGGATGCATTACTTGTGTTAAATTAGTACAATGGCATTTTGGTAAATACCTTATAATGGAACCCCATAGGCCATCTTACATTCAATTTTGATGATTCTCTGCCAATAGCTATAATTTAGTGTCTTAAAGGCTCTGTAATTTTTCTGGAATTTTTGAGTATATAATGCTTATACTTCATGTGTAAAATGGAATTTATGTGGGATTGTTATTAAATAGAAAATGATAATAAATAGTTTAAGGAAAATTATGAAATTCTGAAGGCAGCAATATTTGGTTAATATACATCTCAGGAAAAATTTCCTAAGTCAGAGGATGCTTAATTAAACCACTTCATGTGTAAAGTGACCTAGCATTTAAATTAAAAGAATGAATTAAATGATTATTTGGCCAAGAAAAATTAAGAGAATCCTTAGGGTAGTTCCCTTAGTCCATAATACCTTAGGATAAATAATTAGAGGCAAGATGCCTTAAGTTTTGGAAGATCACATTTCTAGGGTAAACATAGGTCATGGTCTGCATATAACACAAATAGGTCTTACCTTAGGGGAATTACCAGGGGATTGATTATCGGCAGAAATAAGATAGAGTTCAACATGAGTAACCCTGGTGGGTAGAGTTGTCTTAGTGAGGGATTTAAAAGTGCAAGTCTTAGCTAGCAACAGGAGCGGGGATCGGCGGAAGACCAGCGGTTCTCGGTAATAACTTAAGTCACTAGGGTTATACTAAAGCAATAAGGAGAGCTGGGAAGATACATGGGTAGCCATCAACTAAAATAAATATCCTTGCGAAAGGGAACGCTGGGCGTAATCCCAACACAGTTCCTAGTGCCCCTTGAGAGCCCTTCACAGGGAATACCGGGGGCAGTCCTGGGATTAACCTAAAATCTCTAAGTATAATAAACCGTAGGCAAGAGTAGTTTAATAGGTTAGGACATCGTTGTACCTCTCGCCCGTGTGGGGGCTGGAGAGATTCATGATATATGCTCACCCGTTTGGGGTTTGAGGGAGTTGACACAAAGGCACTGATGTGCGTTCTCACCCGGGTTTGGGTTTGAGGGATTCAGGACGGGTTTTGGTCCTGCGAGCGGAAGGCTCGGTATGAATTACTTGCATGTGCATAAATATCGTGGTGGGGCATGCGGTACTGGCCGTTCGTCACACCGATGGCAGTACGGTGCACCAGGCGGTTGTGGGAGTTAGAGGGGCCAGTGGGTTGTTTTACACTGCGGTCTGGAGGACGACCCCCGATAACACACATCCGACCCAACAAGACTGACGGGTTTGTCAGCAAAGTACGTACGCGAGACTCTAGAGTGCACCTTGGACGTGTACAGAGGCGTATGAGAGGGGTCTAAGGCTTGGTAGTGTGCATACCGGTCTAGAAGCGGAGACGCCCGCTCCGCTGCTGCCGTAGCCACAGCGGTGGTACCCGAGAGTGATGCTAGCTCTCAAAAAGTGGGAACTAAAGGTCTGTGATCACAGAGTCGTTGTGTGTGAGTTGCACTTGCCTGCGCATAAATTGCATCATATCATTCATTCATATTAGGTCATACGCTTCATAGATCCTTATCATATAAATTAGTATGGGCTCTTTTATATGATAAGTTAAATTTCCTGGAAATCCTAACTTATATATTTGTATGGGCATTTATATAAGTTAGGGTACGTTTGTGATGATAGCATAGTGGTAGCTTAGCTTATTTACTTGTTCATACTGCTGCTTCTTTACTTTTTCATTACTGCACTACTTGTTACTTGTACGTACATAGAATTGCTAGAGTAGAACTACAGTATTTATTACATCATTAGTTAGATATTATCACCTGCTTCCACCTTGTTACCCCTTGTTGTCCTCCGCTTCGTCCTCCCGCTCGGTGCCTAGGAGCTGCGGGGCGAGGTGCGGAGGAAACGACTTAGGCTTTTTGACTAATGGTCGGTGACCAACTATTTTTAGGAGCCCGTGGAGATGGAGCACCAGCACGTCGAGGAGGCAGGGCATGAGGAGCAGATACCACTTCAGCAGGCTACTACCACTACTGCGCGTCCTCAGGTGGGATGAGTCTTGATGTTCTAGTTTAGCTTCCGCATTTACTATTTTGTGAGAGAGAGATTTGATGTACTGGGCATAAGCCCTTTTTACTCTTTCTTCTGTACTTTTCTGTGGACTAGTGATGTACTATTCATTTCCTTTATATGATTGTACTGTGACTTGTGGACTGATGGCATTGTATACTCAATTATGCTTCTTATTTCTCATATTGGCCTACAGGTTTATGATCGTACTAGCCGGCAGAATCGGCGTGTTGCGGTGTCGACTAACCCGTGAGTTAGTGCCACCGTAAGACGGCGGTTCTGGGCATAAGATCCGGTAGCCCTCCTTGGTAAGGGGGAGGGGGGTCTTATAGCCTGTATGTGTAAAAACCTTTCTCCTGGTATCGACTCTGCCTTTCCTAGTGTCGACATAAATACTCCAAGTGTCGACACAGCTTTTCTCCAGTGTCGACACAGTTTCTCTGGGTGTCGACACATGGACTTAGAAACTTTTCTGCATTTCCTGCACTTACTTAACCTTCACATATAAACTCAAAACACATCAAATATACCTTGTTGTATATCATTGAGTAGGGTGAGGCTTCTTCAAATCTGGTACACATTTTCCAATCTACCCAACAATCACTAGTAACCAAAATGAGTTATGGCATAAAAGATTAGGGCATGTAAACCTTAAGAATATATCTAGTTTATCTAAAGACAACCTTGTTAGAGGTTTTCCTTCTGGGCCCTACAAGAAGGAAAACCTATGCAGGGCTTGTCAATTAGGCAAGCAAACTAAAACTTGTTTCAAATTCATTAATAAAAGTGATTCACCTAGGATATTGTATTTGCTTCATGTGGATCTATTTGGACCCATTGCAGTACAAAGCTTAGGAGGGAAGTCTTATACTTTAGTGATTGTTGATGACTTCTCTAGATTCAGTTGAGTAGCCTTTCTGAGAGCTAAGTCAGATACATTCAAGGTTCTTATAGATTTTCTCAGGACCATACAGATTGAGTTCTCTACTCATGTTGTATTGATCAGAAGTAATCATGGCATAGTGTTTGAGTCTCTTCTTATGCATGAGTTCTGTGAGAAGGAAGGTATCAGGCAGTGCTTCTCAGCTCCTAGAACTCCCCAACAAAATGGGGTTGCTGAAAGGAAAAATAGGACACTCATTGAATCTGCAGGCACATTATTGGCAGATGCTGACATGCCTCTATCCTTTTGGGCAGAAGCTGTAAACACTGCTAACTATGTCTTGAATAGAAGGCCTATACATAAGCTGAAAAATAAGACCCCTTATGAATTACTTAAAGGGAAGAAACCTAAAATCACATACTTTAAAGTTTTTGGCTGCATTTGTTACATTCACACAAACAACAAAAGATACATTAAAAAGTTTGAGGCTAAGGCGGAAGAAGGGATTTTTCTAGGATACTCCCAAGTAAGCAAAGCCTATAGGGTTTTTAATAAATCCACTATTAAAATTGAAGAGTCTGTTAATGTATCTTTTGATGAAGCTAACATGTCTTATAAGGAGAAAGAGATTTCTACCAATAGCTTTTTGCAGGTTCCACAACTGTGTGAGTTTATGGATGGACTAAACCTTACCCAAGAGGTGTCAACCCATCCTACTCCACAGGTTGCTGAAGATAGTGAAGAAGAACTTCAAGTGAAAGTGACTAAACTTCCCTCAACAGCTAGTACCATTCCACAGGAGGAATTAATTACAGAAGTTTTTGCTCAACAAACTCCACCAACTGATCTTATCACACTTAGAGATCACCCCAGATCTCAAGTGATAGGAGACATTTCAGCAAGTGTTCATACAAGGCATCAACTCAACCAAGACTTGATACATGCATGTTTTCTCTCTCAGATTGAACCTCTCTCCATCCATGAAGTAGAGCAAGATCCCCACTGGATCATTGCAATGCAAGAGGAACAAAATCAGTTTGAGAGATGTAGAGTTTGGGATTTGGTTCCAAGACCTCATAACTAACCAGTTATTGGAAACAAATGGGTTTACAGGAACAAGTTGGATGCTCAAGGAAACATAGTGAGAAATAAGGCTAGGCTTGTTGCTCAAGGCTACAGGCAAGAGGAAGGAATTGACTATGACCAAACCTTTGCCCCTATTGTAAGGTTAGAGGCCATAAGAATATTCCTTGCCTATGCAGCTCACAGGAGATTCAAAGTCTTCCAAATGGATGTCAAGAGTGCATTCTTGAATGGAGTGCTTCAAGAAGAGGTTTATGTAGAACAACCTCCCGGTTTTATCTCTCTAACTCAACCCTCTTTTGTATTTAAATTGCATAAATCTCTCTATGGTTTAAAGCAAGCTCCAAGAGCTTGGTATGAGACCTTAGCAAGCTTTCTTTTAGAGCATAAATTTACAAGAGGAATCATAGATAAAACTCTTTTCACCAGACATCATAAGGACCAAATTCTGTTAGTACAAATATATGTGGATGACATAATCTTTGGGTCTACTGATCCTAAATTGTGCAAGAGGTTTGCTGACCTCATGCATTCCAAATTTGAGATGAGTAGCATGGGTGAGATTTCATACTTCCTTGGTCTCCAAGTGTAGCAGCTTCCTGATGGTATCTTCCTCTCCCAAGCTAAGTATGCTAAAGAGCTTATTAAGAAGTTTGGGATGGGTGATGCTTCAGGAATGAAAACACCTATGGCTACAAATGTTGTTGTGGATTCTGATGCAGTAGGAAAACCTGTAGATCAGAAACATTATAGGGCAATTGTTGGATCCCTATTATACCTAACAGCTAGCAGACCTGATATAATGTTTGCAACATGCCTTTGTGCTAGGTTCCAAGTGAACCCTAAAGAATCTCACCTTATTTTCCTAAAAATAATTTTTTGTCCTAGAGTCTAGGCCAAGTCCTTAGAGTCAACTTCAGATGGACCAGCTATTAACAAGACCATCAGAGTCTCCAGACTTAGAAGATTTCAAGACCAAGTAAAGTGAGTTCGACGTTCGTCGAACTCAGCTCGAAGAAAGGTGTTCGGCACTCGACGATCGTGAGACATTTCTTTGTGCTGAGCTCGACGATCTTTGTTCTCTGTTCGACGAAGACTGAGTTTTTTCAATAAGCTAAAGTTAGGATAACTTCAGAATTTTTCTAAGTCCAACTTCAAGCTTTGGTCAACGAACTAGATTCTGAGCTCGACGAACTTGGACCTCAAGTTCTCAACTTCTCAGGTCGACGAAGTCAGCTTCTCAGGTCGACGAATTCAGTACTCTGCTCAACGATTTGTGATCTACGATTTGATTCCTTCTCAGTCAGAGACTTCTCAGATTCCAAGTCCAGAACTGTTCTTAGCTCGACGAATTTGGATCTCAGCTCGACGAATGAAGTTTGTCAGTTCGACGAAGATTGAAGCAGAATTGACAAGATTTCCCTGGAAGACTAATTGTTATTGTCTGGTCGACGAACTCATCAAGCTCAGCTCGACGAACTCAAGCTTAGCTCAACAAACTCAAACTCAGCTCGACGAATTGAGTTCTTCGTTCGACGATTCCAGACTAGGTCTTCTCCAGTTTCCCGTCCCGTTTCTTGGAGATGATTCCGGAGTAATCAATGCCAGATCTTCTCAGAATGTTACCATTAGAACGCGCATTAATCTTGGATTATTACATGCCGTTTTTCCAAGGGATAGTTAGGGAAATCATTGATTGTCGCTTCTTTCCAAGGCCGACTGCAATTATTGCTCAACATTCAAATTTCGAATGTTCCTCAGTCAGTCAAGAGATAGAAAAGAAAACGACGTAATTAGTAAGAGATACAACTAGCAATACAGACAATCAGACAGACACACTCAGATTGCACAGAAGAACAATCATACTCAAATCAAAAGTTCTACTGCAATAAGCCCAGGCCAGAGAACATCTTCAAGAAGAAGAAGAACATTCAAATACAATCAAGAGTCTTCTTCCTTCGATCCTACAGGACAACTTCTAAAGGACAACAAAACTCTATCTATCAAAGAAGTTCCTGAACAACATCTGGTCCAGGCATTCCAGTTTTCAAGACCTATCACCCTGAAGCAGTGCTCCAGTTTTCCTGATCTCAGGGGGAGCAAATCTGCTAACATCAATCCACAGTCTTCTCAGTTGTTATTGAGAAAGAGAAGACACCATCTCCTCTCTTCCAACTCCTGTACTGGGTTTTAATTCCCTTCAAAATTATTCCTGGTTTCAAGTCTCCTTCCAAAAGACTTGAGGTTTTGGTTTTTGAGCTCCTGAACAAAAGCTCATTGGTGTCAGGCACCTGATCAAAAACCTGAGTGGATTCCTACCAGGGTGGTAGAAGAGTGGATGTACCCAGGTTGTGGAACCACTATAAAATTTCTTGTGTCGTCTGGTTGCCCTTTTCTTTTGTTTTGGATGTGTTGCTCTGTGATTAGATATTTTTCTGTGCTTATTTGTTTTATCAACTGACCTGTTTACTTAGGAATACAACAAAAGTTGAAAAAACATTGTAGTGAGCACAATACTTTATTCACCCCCCCCCCCCCTCTAGAGTATTTCAGATCTAACATGCACTTTCAGGCTTGATTTTGGGTTTCCTACACTAAGCAACATTAATCTAGTGCGGGTCGCCATCACCGCATCTCCAGGGTGAATTACTCCAAAGAGTAATAGCGGAGACGAACAAACTATCGAGGGTCATAAACACCTCTTCGCATCACGCGCTTCTATCAGTCGCTAGAACAGCTCAAACATAACTTTCTCTAACAAAGATGCAGCTCATCAACACATATCATGATCAAGAAATCACCACACAAAACCATAGCAAGACCTTGAGCAAAACAAGGTTATTAAACCTCAAGCATACTAGCACAAGTTCAGGTTAAAGCAAATCCAAGAAAAGTGGGGGTGAAACACAACCAAGCACTCTAAGGCTCTCCAAGATTCACTGCCGGAAGAGAGGGTTGTCGAGCCTCATCCTAGCTCGGTCTTTGGAAGGTATTCGGGATCCCGAAGGGCTGCCACTTCCTTCTTCACACCCAACTTCTTCGTGTTTTGGTCGCTGATTCGGATCAGAGTGAAATACTTCACAAGTTCTGCAACTAAGAACTCAAACAGTAGTTTGGAGGTCGACAATGGCAATGGCGGTCGGAGACAAAGCTTGAGCAAGCTCTTTGGAGGAGAATGGGTGGCCGGATCAACCCTCCAAGGAGGATAGGGAAAATGATGGCTGGAGGGATGAGTTACCGCTCAAAGGAGCGGAAATGGCGGGGGGAAACGGTGATGTCCAGGTCCAGAAGAAATATGCGGCTTAAATAGTATAAGTCAAAAAATATTGTCACGCACGGCCTGGCGCATGACCGTGCGTGAACCGTGCGATATTAATATCCAGAAAATTCCTGAGGAAGAAGAACCGTTGACCCGTGCGTTTCCTTAGTGCATGGGCGATCCGCCCGTGCGTGAAGTAATTCGCACGTGTAACGATAGAGAGCTAAAAAACAAGAAAAGCAGGTGGAACCATGCGTTTTACTCGCGCACGGGCGCTTCTGCCAGTGCGTGAACAAATCGCACGATTAACCATAGAATGCAATAACAAAAAGCTACAGGAAAACCGTGTGTTTCCTTCGCATACGGTTCCGAAGAAACCGTGTGTTTCCTTCGCATACGGTTCCGAAGAAACCGTGCGTTAACCTTGCGTTAAGATCGTCGAGCTCAGTTCGTCGAGCTCAGCTCGGCGTTTCTCCTGCACAAACAAAATGCACGATCACAAAGGACCATGTGCCAAGAAAATGCACGACCATGCGTTTTACTCAAACCTGCATTCTAGACTTGGGGAAAACGCACCACCTACACACAATAAAAACTCACAAAGGAGGACCCTCCAGCAATCAACAAAATGCAATAAAAACTACTGGAACGAGCTCTAGGGAGCACCAAGTGCATACCCCCAGCAATTGAATGCGCAATTGCGCACCCACGGGCTAGAAAAGTGCACTAAATGTGAAACGCAGTAGGAACGAAATATCAATGAAAACGACCAAAAAGTGAAGTGAAAAGTCATGAAAACCAGCCCAGATGAGTCTGTAAAACCCTATATAAACGGGACTCATCACACCCCCAGACTTACCTATTTTCGCGTCTCGAGCAAAGAGGATCCTTGCAGACTAGAAAAAGAACTAACTAACATAGTAATTATGATCTGGAGTACCATGCGTAGTCACACGCTTGCGGGCTTAAAAATATAGTAGAGAAAATTTCTAAGCATACAAAATAATTTATACTTTTCATCCTGCGTAACAAAAATTCTATCACAACTCAAAAACAGAATCGTGGTGAACGCTCCGGTCACGCATAGGGAGAAAATAGACTAACCACTAAGGCGAGTATTGCCAAAGATCGTGATTCGGGACAACCTCCAAAAGAATCCAATAATGTTGGTGACCATATGCTTGCCCGTTCGCACTCTCTCCATGACACTAGTTTGCTTTAAGCGTGAGTCCGTAGGACTTTGGGTAGTAATGGGGCTTGGGTTAAGGCGAGGTAATCAAGGATAAAAATGAAGGCTACACACAAAACCCTACTGAGCTAGCAAAAAAAGAGTCTATCCGCTACCCACAAAACACGCGGGTACACCACACCTCCAGACTTAATTTTTAGAATACGGGTGTGTGTACCACCTACTCCAAAAAATATATTAACTCAAATCAGACTTTCAGTTATACTTTTCCTTTCTCTTTTTCTTTCTTTTTCAAATTTTCTTTTTATAAATTTTCTTCTTAATTCTTCTTTTTCTTTTACATAATTCCAGCAAATAAATTCATGGGAGCACAACCACATATTTCACAAAGAACAACACCGCATCAACACCCCATCCTGAAATTGAAAAACAGTAAAGCTAGACTTGGGTGTGCGACTAGGGTCGGTTACTAGGCTTTGGTGAAATAAAAGTGGAGCTGAATCAAAGGAGGGGTAGGCACAACGGGGCTAGCGAGGATAAGATGTTAGGAACGGGTACAAAGCTCAACATGGCCAAAATGATGGCCAACATCATGCTCACGCTTAACTAACCAGGCACCAATGCTTCGAGAGTAGCTTGGGGCAAGTTCTTAGCCAACGAGAAAGACTATCCATCCTCCCGACTCGAGCAATATGAATCTAACAGCTATCTACACACATCCCTAAGCTACTGTCAGATTCACACCAGATTCAGCAATTTTTGAGTAGAATAAAAAGAATTTACATAATTAGAAAAATATAAAACTAAAAGCATGCAGAAAAACTAATTCTACTCTAATTTCTACACGAGACGGGAGCACTCGACTAGGAGCACCACAAGGTCAACATTTTACCCCGTCTCACAATCCTATGTTAGCAAGGTAATTTTCCTAAATCTAACGAAAAAAAATAAGTTTGACTTGTTGTATGTAAAAAGTTAAATATGCGCTCATGTGGGTGCAACGATGCGCAATGCAATGAACTAAACAAATAAATTAGAAACAGCTACTGGTATGAAAATGAAGTGCACGTACAAAGGTAACATTGACAAGCTCTCCCCCATACTTAAGCTAAGAAGCACAGCAAAATATGTTAAAGCTAAAATCAAAATGAGATAAGGGGACAAGTTACCCAATGCTCAGAAGATGAGCATACCAGAAGATTAGCTTTAAACTTGATCAATAAGACCACGACCCAGACAAAATCACCTGTAAGAAGCACATCTCCAACCAAGAAAATCATAGGCATGCACACTCTAAAAATACTAAACAAACAAATTAAACGCAGCTAAATTGGGTTGTCACCCAGAAGCCCTTTTCTTTACTGTCCTTAAGGTGGACCAAATACCTGTATTAACCATTTTATACAATGTTCAGGTAGCAAATGTTTAATACGCAGAGAAAGACAATTCAAAGTCACACAAAACATTAAGCAAATAAAACGCTAGCAGCAATAAGACAAATGGAGACGGCCCCGGATATCCCTCACTTTTCAGCTAAACGGCGATTCATGATAGACCCCCCCCCCCAGACACGCGAGATGAGGAAGAGGGGAGAGATTTAGAGCCCAAGGAAGACAAATCTCCCCTGCCCCTACCCTCCTCCATCCCGCGCCTATGGGCAAAACTCTGAGCTTTGGGCAGAAGCAACTCCTTTCATTTTAATTCCACAGAAGAGGAGCGCCATGGAGGTAAGGTCACACCCGGCTCTTCAGCAGCTAGATTAACATCCAAAACCGGGGGCATCCTTTCTACACCCGCTGAGGGTGAAAGATCAGCCCATGTTACCTGTTTCATAGTTTTACAGACTTTGGCAAAACAAATTACAGTTTTTAAATCAAAATTCTGCACGCCCACAGCCGGCATGCACAATACATCCATCTTTGCAGCAGCATCACGCATCACATCAAGGACCTGTGTCACTTCTTTCCCTTTAGTTGTCATTGGCATTTCAAAAACTTCCTCAACCTGTTCTTCTCCCGTCGATTGAAAATCTGCCTTTACACCAATAGAAACATCATTAGATGACACGATAGTTAAGTTCAATGGTTTAACGAGATCAAGAAAAATTATTTGAGGAGGCGAAGGTGGTAAATGTGCATTAACTTTGGGAGCAACAGTGATGCCACTAGCATCAAAATGCATAGTCGCCTCACTGGCTTTAAGGAAGCGGACCCCAAGGATGGGTTTTGACGTGTTACCCCTGGGTCCAAGCACCTTAAAGTCTGTGAAGATAGCCTCCCCATTCAAAATCACTTCTACACCCTTCACCTCTCCATTGGTCTCAACCACAGATCCATCAGCTAGAATTAAGGATTTCCTTCCATTAGATTCGATATTCAAATTCATCTTTTCAACATCTTGCAAAGTAAGAGTGTTGCAAGATGAAACGGAATCACATAGTTCTAGAGTTTCTATGGTATTAATCTCACATTTAACATTCATTTCACGGGCATTACATTCCCCCACATCCTCAACACTCTTCCCCTGCTCACGGGGATTCTTCTTCGTGTCGCTAGGAAGAGTGTCACGGGTGCGCTCAGAAAATATGTGGGCCAATTTTCCCAATTGTGTTTCCAAATTCCTCGTTGATACAGTCTGGCTAGCCATATTCGACTGCACCATTTCAACAAACTTTTCCATCATCAACTCTAACGCGCTCTTACGCGTCCCTTGCAAATTTTCATTATAACCCGGCTAAGATGTTCGCGGCTGGCTACCAGAAGACTGAGCATCGAATTGATGCTGGCCACCCTGCCATCTTTGACCGGGCGAGTTTTGGTTCCACGAGAAATTAGGATGGTTTCTCGCATTAGGGTTATAAGTGTTATTATAAAGCACAGCACGATTTTGATTATTTATAAAATTAACATTTTCTTCACAAGCCATACCTGCCTAGTCAGCAAACAGCTCACCCGCGGGGCACTCATAACCGTGGTGGCCAGAGTTACCACAACCCTGGCACGATATGTTCATCACAGGGGCAGGCGTTGGGGTAGATCGAGTCAACATCATCTTCCCATCCAAGGCAGGATGGCTCGATTCGGCGTGCAGCCCCACCGCATTTACATCAAATAAATTTCTTGCCCCTCTAAGAGCATTCCTGCCTGCTGTCCAGTACGTGTTGTGGGAGGCCGTGACTTTAAGGTGTAAGACCCCCCCCCCCCCTCCCCCTTACCAAAGAGGGCTACTGGATCTTATGCCCAGAACCGCCGTCTTACGGTGGCACTAACTCACGGGTTAGTCGACACCGCAATACGTCGATTCTGCCGGCTAGTACGATCATTAACCTGTAGGCCAATATGAGAAGAAAGAAGTAAACTATATATGTAAAACTATCAGTCCACAAGTCACATAGTACAATCATGTAAAAGAAATGAATAGTACATCACAATAGTCCACAATAGAGTACAAATGAAAGAGTAAAAAGGGCCTATGCCCAGTACATCAAATCTCTATCACACAAAATCATAAAAGCGGAAGCTATGCTAGAACATCAGATCTCGTCCCACCTGAGGACGCACAGTAGTGGTAGTAGCCTGCTGAAGCGGTATCGGCTCCTCATGTCCTGCCTCCTCGACGTGCTGGTGCTCCATCTCCACGGGCTCCTAAAAATAGTTGGTCACCGACCATTAGTCAAAAAGACTAAGTCGTTTCCTCCGCACCTCGCCCCGCAGCTCCTAGGCACCGAGCGGGAGGATGAAGCGGAGGACAACAAGGGGTAGCAAAGTGGAAGCAGGTGACAATATCTAACTAAAGCTGTAATAAGTAATGTAATCCTACTCTAGCAATTCTAAGTACGGTACAAGTAATAAGTAAGAGCGGTGCAGCAAAGGAAAGTAAAGAAACAACAGTATGAACAAGTAAATAAGCTAAGCTACCACTATGCTATCATCACAAACGTACCCTAACTTATATAAATGCCCATACAAATATATAAGTTAGGATTTCCAGGAAATTTAACTTATCATATAAAAGAGCTCATACTAATTTATATGATAAGGATCTATGAAGCGTATGACCTAATATGAATGAATGATATGATGCAATTTTATGCGCAGGCAAGTGCAACTCACACACAACGACTCTGTGATCACAGACCTTTAGTTCCCACTTTTTGAGAGCTAGCATCACTCTCAGGTACCACCGCTGTGGCTACGGCAGCAGCGGAGCGGGCATCTCTGCTTCTAGACCGGTATGCACACTACCAAGCCTTAGACCCCTCTCATACGCCTCTGTACACGTCCAAGGTGCACTCTAGAGTCTCGCGTACGTACTTTGCTGACAAACCCGTCAGTCTTGTTGGGTCGGATGTGTGTTATCGGGGATCGTCCTCCAGACCGCAGTGTAAAACAACCCACTGGCCCCTCTAACTCCCACAACCGCCTGGTGCACCGTACTGCCATCGGTGTGACGAACGGCCAGTACTGCATGCCCCGCCACGATATTTATGCACATGCAAGTAATTCATACCGAGCCTCCCGCTCGCAGGACCAAACCCGTCCTGAATCCCTCAAACCCAAACCCGGGTGAGAACGCACATTAGTGCCTTTATACCAACTCCCTCAAACCCCAAACGGGTGAGCATATATATCATGAATCTCTCCAACCCCCACACGGGCGAGAAGGTACAACAATGTCCTAACCTATTAAACTACTCTTGTCTACGGTTTATTATACTTAGAGATTTAAGGTTAATCCCAGGACTGCCCCCGGTATTCCCTGTGAAGGGCTCTCAAGGGGCACTAGGAACTGTGTTGGGATTACGCCCAGCGTTCCCTTTCGCAAGGATATTTATTTTAGTTGATGGCTACCCAAGTATCTCCCCAGCTCTCCTTATTGCTTTAGTACAACCCTAGTGACTTAAGGCGTTACCGGGAAACCGACGGTCTTCCGCCGACCCCCACTCCAGTTGCTAACTAAGACTTGCACTTTTGATCCCTCACTAAGGCAACTCTACCCACCAGGGTTACTCATGTTGAACTCTCTTACTTCTGCCGATAATCAATCCCCTGGTAACCCCTAAGGCGAGACCTATTTGTGTTATATGCAGACCATGTCCTATGGTTACCCTAAAATGTGATCTTCCAATCCTTAAGGCATCTTGCCTCTAAATATTTATCCTAGGGTGGTATAGACTAGGGGAGCTACCCTATAAATTCTCATAATTTTTTCTCGGCCAATTAGTCCTTTAATTAAATCTTTTAATTTAAACACTAGGTCATTTTACACATGAAGTAGTATGATTAAGTATCCACTGACCTAGGAAATTTTTCCTGAGATTTATATTGATAAAACATTGCTGCCTACAGAGTTTCATAATTTTCCTTAAATTATTTATTCACATTTCCTATTTAATATCAATTCAACACAAATTCCTTTTTCCAAATGAAGTATAGGCATTATGTACTCAAAAATTCCAGAAAAATTACAAAACTTTTAGGACACTAATTTATGACTATTGGCAGAGTATCATCAACATTTATTGTGAAATGGCCTATAAATTTCCATTATAAGATATTTACAAAAATGCCATTATATTAATTTAACAAACAACAATGCACCCATTAATTCTGAGCAATTTATGCAAAACTAATAATACCATTTTATAGCAGTAGAATAAATTCCAAATTTTTCAGAGGTATATATCCATTATTTCAAGAATTAATAAAATAAGGGTAAAATGGGCAATTTAAGACATCTACTCCAAAAGTTCTTCAAAACAGAGGAAACATATTTTTCCTAAGTCAAATGTGACATTATGTATGCCTTGGCAAAATATTGGGATCTGTACTTGAGGAAAACCTATTTTCCAATTTTATTTCCAAAATAACTATATTTAAAATAAATTCCAATAAATGGAATTTTTAGTCCAAAAATTTCATGATTAATTTGAGGGATGCAATTTACCCTAATGAACCACTGAAAATAATTCCAAGACCTTTTCATGTCACCATTGGGCTAAATACACCATATTTGCATTTTTGCTAATTGCACACCAAGGCATAACATAAGCTAACACATGCAAGTGGATTCTCCAACATGCAGTGAACCCAAGGTGCTGAAAATTCTATCATGCACCAAGGATGTCCCCACTGACCTACCACCAAAATTTGGGGCTATGGGGAGGAGTAGAACTACTTATATTTCAATTATTTATATTTTGCTATTTTAGCAAAAACTATAGGAACATATTCTCTAAAAATTCCTAACTTTTGGCAGGAGCTAAGTATGCCCTAATCTTGCATGTGCCCAAAATTTGGGGCCATGGTGACCAATAGTTTGACCTAGGCATCCAATTTAACTTCTGCCCAACTCTAGGACCAGTCCTAGGAGAAATGTCCTACAAGACTGTACACTACACCAAATCATATGTTTAGGGTGGCAAATTACAGATACGACATTCAGCTACAATTTTCATTGAGAGACCATGTTCTGGAAGTGCTTCTAAGAGGCCTAAAAACAACATGCAAAAGGACTGTATTTATGTGACAGGAATCATACTATTCATCACATTAAATTAATTCATATTAATAATCACGCACGAATCTTAAAGCATAACCGACGGAATCCGGTCATCTCCTACCTCCAGCCAACGGCTGAGATCGAGCCGACCTGGAGCAACTTTGCTGGCGGTTTCCGGCCAGCTGAGACGGCGCCACCTCCGGCCAACGGTGCCATCACCTTCACGGTGTTGGTGGCTATCATTTCCCGGCGATGGGGAGGCGGGAGACGGCGGCGACGGCGATCCCGAGCGGTTTCAAAAGCTTGGAAATTTCTCGTTTTTCTCACATGGCATCGGGCTCAGTTGAGCCCGATATCTCTCCTAATCGATCTAAGATGCTAGTACGGGTAGAGGTGAAGTGAAACGGACCTGAATCGAAGCTTGGCTGCGGGTCAGGCGGCGGTTTGCCGTGGTGGTGGTGCGCCGGCGAGCTCCACCCCGAAAACTCAAATCTCCACCATTCTCCATGATTAAGCAGTCGAATTCCACTCCTTTCTGTCTCCTGAAGCTGTTGGTGAGGTCTGTTTGGACTGAGGTGGACTATATGTGGAGTTAACTCCAAAGTGTGCTCGGTTTGAGCTTTGGAGGCTTCACCCATGGTGTCATGTGGCTCATAGCCCTGGTTTTCTGCTGGAAATGAAGAGGGGAGGTCGGCCACCTGGTTTTGGGCAGCCAAAACCAACTGATGGGGTGGCCATGTGGCCACCATTTTCTTCATTCCCCTTTCTCTCTCCTCTTCTCCTAAAAATCCCAATTTTACCCCCTTGCATGTATTCTCTCTCCTGATTTAGAGGGGTAGGACTGGTCTTGTTTACTTGGGCTGACTATGGGCCAATTTTGGTGGGCTTGGTCCAAGGGGAAATGGCTTGGCCTTCATTTCACTCCTTTAGGTCAATTTGTTGACTTGTTGACTTAGGGAGTTGACTTGGTCAACCATGGTGGGTGGACTGACCCTACTTGGTGGAAATGGGTCTAGTGGCACCACCCAACTTGGTTTGGGTCAAGGGGGTGCCCCACTTAGGTTAATTAGGCCTATGAGTGTGGGTTTGACCAAATTAAGCCCAAGGTTGACTTTGGTCAATTGGGGTCAAAATGTTGACCCAGTGACATACCCTAGGGTCCACTTAGATTGTTTTTAGGGTTAGGGCAGTGTGGTGGGGTCATGGTGTGGCTAGGGTCCCTAATTAGGCTAGTTTGACCTAGTTTGACTTGGTCCTATAGTGGGCTCCACATGGCTACCACCCACTACCTAGGGTCAAACCTAGTTGATCTTCTTAAGTCTCACCTCATGCCTAACCCAATCTAAGTTGAGGGGTCCAGAAGTAACATGGGATGTTACAAATTCCAATAAACAAGAAAATAATTTCGTCCCTGAAATTTAAGTTCGGGTCTACGGGGTTCTATTTGCAAGAATCATCAAGAAATTTAAAGACATAACTTAAATGTACCTGATGCGAATAGCTCCGGGTGTTGCTCCAGCATCAGATCCCTCGGCTCCCAAGTGTGCTCCTCCCGTCCATGGTTGGACCACAGCACCTTCACAAGAGGGACCTTCTTCTTCCGCAACACTCGGATGGCTGTATCGTCAATCCGGATTGGCTCCAATCTCACTGATCTGTCAGGCTCTACCGGTCAGGCTGTAGTAGTAATGTGCTGCTCCGGCCGAAGGAGAGCTCTTCGCAAGGAAGAGACATGGAAGACGTCATGTAATGCACCCAACTCCGGTGGCAGCTGCAGTCGGTAAGCCAAGGGGCCGATCCGCTCCAGGATCATGTAGGGCCCTATGTATCGTGGACTGAGCTTCTTGTGCCTCCGCACCCGAGAAACACCGTGTACTGGACGTATCTTCAAGAATACCCTGTCTCCAACCTGGAACTCCACCTTCCGGTGCCTATCATCATAATACTTTGCCTACCTGCTCTGGGCCTCCAGTAGCCGATCCCTGATCAATCGAATCTGAGCCTCAGTATCCTCTATATAATCAGATCCCAGAGCCCTGGTATCCATATCCTGAACCCATGATAGCGGTGTCTGGCATCTCCTCCCATAAAGCGCCTCGTATGGAGCCATCCTGATGCTAGCCTGGTGGCTGTTATTATACGAGAACTCGATCAATGGCAGCAGCCTCTCCCAAGGCTTCCCCGTATCCAATATGCATAGTCTGAGCAGGTCCTCCATAGTCTGGATGGTCCGCTCGGTCTGTCCGTCGGTCTGCGGGTGGAAGGCGGTACTAAAGGTAAGCCGAGATCCCAAATAAGCATGCACGGCCCTCCACTCGCTCGAAGTGAACCGACCATCACGGTCCGAAACAATAGTCCTGGGGATACCATGATATCTGACGTACTGCTCCACAAATAGTCTCACCAGAACTGCAACTGGGGCATCCTTTCGAACTGGAATAAACCGCGCTACCTTGGTCAATCTATCCACTATAACCCATATGGAATCATGCCCAGAGTGGGAGCGAGGCAACCCGTGTACAAAGTCCATAGCAATGTCCTCGAACTTCCACTCTGGAACTGGCAGTGGCTGTAGTAAACCTCCCGGGCTCTTACATTCTGCCTTCACACGCTGGCAGGTCTCGCAATGGGTCACAAAATCCGTGATCTCCCTCTTCATCTCGGGCCAATACATAGACCTCCGCAAATCTGCCCACATCTTGGTGATGCCGGGGTGCACTGAATATCTCGAGCAATGTGCCTCTCTGAGTATGTCCTCCCGGATACTGCCTCCTGCTGGTATGTAGATGCGCCCACGGAACCGAAGAAGCTCATCCTGTAGCATGTAGTCCTCGACCTTACCCCTCTCTAGGGCACTGAAAATCGGCTGTAACGCAGTATCCAGCCTCTGATGTGCTCGGATGCGCTCCTGTATATCATCGCTGCTGATCACTGAGCTCAAATACTCTCTATATACAACTGGCTCGGTCTCGGACACCATGGTAATGTGCATGTCCTCCATCATCTGTAGTAGCTCTATAGACATCAATCGGGGCTCCGGTCCAGAAGAGCCGGCCCTCCTGCTCAAGGCATCCGCAACCGTGTTCGCTTTTCCCGGGTGATAGTGGATCTTGTAATCATAATCACAGAGGAACTCCAGCCACCTCCTCTGTCTCAGGTTTAGGTCCTTCTGCGTATCGATATACTTGAGATTCTTGTGATCTGAAAAGATGTCACAATGAATCCCATATAAGTAATGCCTCCATATCTTTAGGGCGAAAACCACAGCCCCGAGCTCTAGGTCATGTACTGGATAGTTATGCTCATGCTTCTTCAACTGTCTCGAAGCATAAGCAATAACATGTCCATGCTGCATCAGGACTGCACCCATCCCCTGATAAGAGGCGTCCGTGTAGATCTGAAATCCTTCGCTCCCGGATGGAAGCGCAAGAATGGGGGATGAGATGAGTCGGTCCTTCAGCTCCAGAAAAGCCGTCTCACACCGCTCTGACCAAACAAAATCTGTGTCCTTCTTCGTCAAGGACGTGAGGGGGAGTGCTATCCTCGAGAACCCCTCCACGAACTTGCGGTAATAGCCTGCTAGTCCCAAGAAACTGCGGATGTCAGATGTGGTCTTCGGCCGTGGCCAATCCCTCACTGTCTCTATCTTGGCTGGGTCCACTGCTAACCCAGCCCCACTGATCGTGTGCCCCAGGAAAGCCACCTCCTGCAACCAGAACTGGAACTTTGAAAATTTTGCGTACATCTGTGTCTCCCTCAGCCTCTGCAAGACCTGTGCCAGGTGCTCCGTATGCTCCTCCTGAGTCCGAGAATATATAAGGATGTCGTCGATGAATACAATCACGAAGCGGTCTAAGAAAGGCTCGAAAACACGGTTCATTAGACTCATGAATGCAGCAGGAGAATTCGTGAGCCCAAAAGGCATCACCGTGAATTCGTATAATCCATAGCGCGAACTGAATGCCGTCTTCGGTATGTCCTCTTCCCTGATACGGAGCTGATAGTAGCCGGATCGCAAATCTAACTTGGAGAACCAGAAGGCTCCCTGTAGCTGGTCAAATAACTCATCTATCCGAGGCAGAGGATAGGTGTTGCGGACTGTCAACCGGTTCAGCTCCCGGTAATCTATACATAATCGCAGTGATCCGTCCTTCTTCTTCACAAAGAGAACTGGCGCTCCCCATGGCGATGAACTAGGCCGCACAAATCCTGACTCGACTAGCTCCTGTAGTTGAGTCCTGAACTCTGCTAACTCCCTGGGAGCCATCCTGTAAGGTGCCCGGGACACCGGCTTCGCTCCCGGTACTAGCTGAATCCTGAAATCCAAGTCTCTAGCAGGCGGTAGCCCGGGCAATTTCTCCGGGAATGCGTCGGAGAAATCCCGGACCACCGGAATATCTGAGATGGTCGCCTCTGTTCCCACCATCTCGAAGCAGACAAGATAAACTTCTTCACCCTGCTCATGGGCCTTCACAGCCTGTACAGAAGATAACAGTAGGTGGAAAATAGGCTGGATACCTTCAACGATAACATGAGAGTCGCCATGCCTTAGCGTGATCCTCCTGGACGGGCAATCTATCTGGGCATGGTTCCGATGCAACCAGGCCATGCCCAAGATCAAGTCAAAGTCCTGCAGCTTCAGAATAGTCGTCGGCGCCTCAAATGCCTTGCCGCCAATCTCGGCCTCCATATCACAATGTGCAGTGGTCCGCAGCTCCGACCCATCGGGTAGACGCACCCTCATCTCTAGTCCAGGGAACCTCTCCACGCCTTCGAGTCCGTCAATGAAGGCCTCGGATACGAACGAGTGCGAAGCACCCGTGTCGAAGAGAGTATGAGCGGGCTTGCCGCTGATCATAACTATGCCTGAGGTTTGTTTTTGTGAAAGTTAATTGTTATCCTATAGTTCCAGGCACTATATATATATCATTGAAAATCCAAGACAATTCATAATTAACTTCAAGTACCTGTGATAACCTCCTCGGGATTCCTCGGCTCTGTGAGGTCCAAGGCGTATATCTGCTCCTGCTCGCGTCTCCTGCCGTGATATCCCCGACCTCGGCCTCGTCCTCGGCCTCGTCCTCGGCCCTGCTGTACTGGGGCCACTGGAGGTGGAGGAGGAGGAGGGGGATGGAATCGGTGCGGGCACTCCGACCTGATGTGCCCGGGCTGGCGGCATCCGTAACAAACCACTTGTCGGTGGCCTTGGTCATCATGTCTCCTCGGATCATGCATCTGTAGAGGTGGGGGAGCCAATGCTGGAGGAGGCCCTTGCTCCTGCCTGAAGTTGGGACGACGACGTCCCCCACCCTTCCTGTATCTGATGGTCCTGCCTCTCTGAGAGCCCCTACTGCTCTCACCTGATGTTGACCCATCAAATGGTCTCTTCCCTCTGGCTCGCACCATCAGCTGGTCAGCCTCCAGCTTCTTCGCCATCTCGATGATCTTCCTGGATGTACCATGAGAAATGAATAGCAAGGCCTGCCTCAAATCGTCCGTGAGGCCCCGGTAGAACCTCTTCGCATACCTCCTATCGTCGGTGTCCTGAATCCCCGCGAACCTGGCCAAGTGGGAGAACTCTCTCTGGTACTCTATCACTGATCTAGTCCCCTGCTTGAGGTTCAAAAACCTCTCCTCCAAAGCATCTCTGTCCGTAGCAGAAACGAAGTGCTCCAGAAACACATCGCCAAACTCCTCCCAAGATATCTTTGACAGCTCAAAGTCCGCATAAGTAGACTCCCGGACTGATTTCCACCATCTCTTTGCATGAGCCTCTAGCACAGAGGTGGCTAGGGGTACTGCCTGGCCGACTGGGCAGCTGATGCCCGCTAAGATCTCGTGTATGGCCTCCAGCCATTCTTCCGTCTTCACCGCATCCTCTGTCCTACGGTACGTCGGTGGGGACAGGCTCTTGAATGCACTCAGCCAGCTCGACCCCAGATTTGGCTGTGGAGCCGGGACTTGCTGGGCTCTAAAGGCATCCAAAATCGTCGTCAGGGTCTGCCCCATCTCCGTATGTAGGAATGGAGTGGCAGCTGGAGGGGGAGGAGCCACATTTTGCGGCGCTGCGACCTGTGGAGGTTGCATAAAGGTAAGGTTAAAGCAAAATTGGCCTAACAAATTGTACTTTGTGGACCATTTATGTGACTTTACACATGGGCACACCACTGCTTCCGCTGCATAGTTTGTCCGCAAACTAATGCTGGGGCGGGGGTGGTCCCATGTTGTGGACTTCTTTCTCATATGATCGTTGTTCAAGTGATACCAGTTTGTAAGCCCCCCCCCCTCCCCCTTACCAAGGAGGGCTACCGGATCTTATGCCCAGAACCGCCGTCTTACGGTGGCACTAACTCACGGGTTAGTCGACACCGCAATACGCCGATTCTGCCGGCTAGTACGATCATTAACCTGTAGGCCAATATGAGAAGAAAGAAGTAAACTGTATATGTAAAACTATCAGTCCACAAGTCACATAGTACAATCATGTAAAAGAAATGAATAGTACATCACAATAGTCCACAATAGAGTACAAATGAAAGAGCAAAAAGGGCTTATGCCCAGTACATCAAATCTCTCTCTCACAAAATCATAAAAGCGGAAGCTATGCTAGAATATCAGATCTCGTCCCACCTGAGGACGCACAGTAGTGGTAGTAGCCTGCTGAAGCGGTATCGGCTCCTCATGTCCTGCCTCCTCGACGTGCTGGTGCTCCATCTCCACGGGCTCCTAAAAATAGTTGGTCACCGACCATTAGTCAAAAAGACTAAGTCGTTTCCTCCGCACCTCGCCCCGCAGCTCCTAGGCACCGAGCGGGAGGACGAAGCGGAGGACAACAAGGGGTAGCAAAGTGGAAGCAGGTGACAATATCTAACTAAAGCTGTAATAAGTAATGTAATCCTACTCTAGCAATTCTAAGTACGATACAAGTAATAAGTAAGAGCGGTGCAGCAAAGGAAAGTAAAGAAACAGCAGTATGAACAAGTAAATAAGCTAAGCTACCACTATGATATCATCACAAACGTACCCTAACTTATATAAATGCCCATACAAATATATAAGTTAGGATTTCTAGGAAATTTAACTTATCATATAAAAGAGCCCATACTAATTTATATGATAAGGATCTATGAAGCGTATGACCTAATATGAATGAATGATATGATGCAATTTTATGCGCAGGCAAGTGCAACTCACACACAACGACTCTGTGATCACAGACCTTTAGTTCCCACTTTTTGAGAGCTAGCATCACTCTCGGGTACCACCGTTGTGGCTACAGCAGCAGCGGAGCGGGCGTCTTCGCTTCTAGACCGGTATGCACACTACCAAGCCTTAGACCCCTCTCATACGCCTCTGTACACGTCCAAGGTGCACTCTAGAGTCTCGCATACGTACTTTGCTGACAAACCCGTCAATCTTGTTGGGTCGGATGTGTGTTATCGGGGATCGTCCTCCAGACCGCAGTGTAAAACAACCCACTGGCCCCTCTAACTCCCACAACCGCCTGGTGCACCGTACTGCCATCGGTGTGACGAACGGCCAGTACCGCATGCCCCGCCACGATATTTATGCACATGCAAGTAATTCATACCGAGCCTCCCGCTCGCAGGACCAAACCCGTCCTGAATCCCTCAAACCCAAACCCGGGTGAGAACGCACATTAGTGCCTTTATACCAACTCCCTCAAACCCCAAACGGGTGAGCATATATATCATGAATCTCTCCAACCCCCACACGGGCGAGAAGGTACAATAATGTCCTAACCTATTAAACTACTCTTGTCTACGGTTTATTATACTTAGAGATTTAAGGTTAATCCCAGGACTGCCCCCGGTATTCCCTGTGAAGGGCTCTCAAGGGGCACTAGGGACTGTGTTGGGATTACGCCCAGCGTTCCCTTTCGCAAGGATATTTATTTTAGTTGATGGCTACCCAAGTATCTCCCCAGCTCTCCTTATTGCTTTAGTACAACCCTAGTGACTTAATGCGTTACCGGGAAACCGACGGTCTTCCGCCGACCCCCACTCCAGTTGCTAACTAAGACTTGCACTTTTGATCCCTCACTAAGGCAACTCTACCCACCAGGGTTACTCATGTTGAACTCTCTTACTTCTGCCGATAATCAATCCCCTGGTAACCCCTAAGGTAAGACCTATTTGTGTTATATGCAGACCATGTCCTATAGTTACCCTAAAATGTGATCTTCCAATCCTTAATGCATCTTGCCTCTAAATATTTATCCTAGGGTGGTATAGACTAGGGGAACTACCCTATAAATTCTCATAATTTTTTCTCGGCCAATTAGTCCTTTAATTAAATCTTTTAATTTAAACACTAGGTCATTTTACACATGAAGTAGTATGATTAAGTATCCATTGACATAGGAAACTTTTCCTGAGATGTATATTGATAAAACATTGCTGCCTACAGAGTTTCATAATTTTCCTTAAATTATTTATTCTCATTTCCTATTTAATATCAATTCCACACAAATTCCTTTTTCCAAATGAAGTATAGGAAAATTACAGAACTTTTAGGACACTAATTTATGACTATTAGCAGAGTATCATCAACATTTATTATGAAATGGCCTATAAAATTCCATTATAAGATATTTACCAAAATGCCATTGTATTAATTTAACAAACAACAAAGCACCCATTAATTCTGCGAAATTCATGCAAAACTAATAATACCATTTTAAGGCAGTAGAATAAATTCCAAATTTTTCAGAGGTATATATCCATTATTTCAAGAATTAATAAAATAAGGGTAAAATGGGCAATTTAAGACATCTACTCCAAACGTTCTTCAAAACAGAGGAAACATATTTTTCCTAAGTCACATGTGACATTATCTATGCCTTGGCAAAAGTTTGGGATCTGTACTTGAGGAAAACCTATTTTCCAATTTTATTTCCAAAATAACTATATTTAAAATAAATTCCAATAAATGGAATTTTTGAGTCCTAAAATTTCATGATTAATTTGAGGGATGAAATTTACCCTAATGAACCACTGAAAATAATTCCAAGACCTTTGCATGTCACCATTGGGCTAAATACACCATATTTGCATTTTTGCTAATTGCACACCAAGGCATAACATAAGCTAACACATGCAAGTGGATTCTCCAACATGCAGTGAACCCAAGGTGCTGAAAATTTTATCATGCACCACGAATGTCCCCACTGACCTATCACCAAAATTTGGGGCCATGGGGAGGAGTAGAACTCCTTATATTTCATTTATTTATATTTTGCTATTTTAGCAAACACTATAGGAAATTTTTCTCTAAAAATTCCTAAATTTTGGCAGGAGCTAAGTATGCCCTAATCATGCATGTGCCCAATATTTGGGGCCATGGTGACCAATAGTTTGACCTAGGCATCCAATTTAACTTCTGCCCTACTCTAGGACCAGTCCTAGGAGAAATGTCCTACAGGACTGTACACTACACCAAATCACATGTTTAGGGTGTCAAATTAAAGATAAGACATTCAGCTACAATTTTCATTGAGAGACTATGTTCTGGAAGTGCCTCTAAGAGGCCTAAAAACAACATGCAAAAGGACTGTATTTATGTGACAGGAATCATACTATTCATCACATTAAATTAATTCATATTAATAATCACGCACGAATCTTAAAGCATAACCGACGGAATCCGGTCATCTCCTACCTCCAGCCAACGGCTGAGATCGAGCCGACCTGGAGCAACTTTGCTGGCGGTTTCCGGCCAGCTGAGACGGCGCCACCTCCGGCCAACGGTGCCATCACCTTCACGGTGGTGGTGGCTATCATTTCCCGGCGATGGGGCGGCGGGAGACGGCGGCGACGGCGATCCCGAGCGGTTTCAAAAGCTTGGAAATTTCTCGTTTTTCTCACATGGCATCAGGCTCAGTTGAGCCTGATATCTCTCCTAATCGATCTAAGATGCTAGTACGGGTAGAGGTGAAGTGAAACGGACCTGAATCGAAGCTTGGCTGCGGGTCAGGCGGCGGTTTGCCGTGGTGGTGGTGCGCCGGCGAGCTCCACCCCGAAAACTCAAATCTCCACCATTCTCCATGATTAAGCAGTCGAATTCCACTCCTTTCTGTCTCCTGAAGCTGTTGGTGAGGTCTGTTTGGACTGAGGTGGACTATATGTGGAGTTAACTCCAAAGTGAGCTCGGTTTGAGCTTTGGAGGCTTCACCCATGGTGCCATGTGGCTCACAGCCCTGGTTTTCTGCTGGAAATGAAGAGGGGAGGTCGGCCACCTGGTTTTGGGCAGCCAAAACCAACTGATGGGGTGGCCATGTGGCCACCATTTTCTTCATTCCCCTTTCTCTCTCCTCTTCTCCTAAAAATCCCAATTTTACCCCCTTGCATGTATTCTCTCTCCTGATTTAGAGGGGTAGGACTGGTCTTGTTCACTTGGGCTGACTATGGGCTAATTTTGGTGGGCTTGGTCCAAGGGGAAATGACTTGGCCTTCATTTCACTCCTTTAGGTCAATTTGTTGACTTGTTGACTTAGGGAGTTGACTTGGTCAACCATGGTGGGTGGACTGACCCTACTTGGTGGAAATGGGTCTAGTGGCACCACCCAACTTGGTTTGGGTCAAGGGGGTGCCCCACTTAGGTTAATTAGGCCTATGAGTGTGGGTTTGACCAAATTAAGCCCAAGGTTGACTTTGGTCAATTGGAGTCAAAATGTTGACCCAGTGACATACCCTAGGGTCCACTTAGATTGTTTTTAGGGTTAGGGCAGTGTGGTGGGGTCATGGTGTGGCTAGGGTCCCTAATTAGGCTAGTTTGACCTAGTTTGACTTGGTCCTATAGTGGGCTCCACATGGCTACCACCCACTACCTAGGGTCAAACCTAGTTGATCTCCTTAAGTCTCACCCCATGCCTAACCCAATCTAAGTTGAGGGGTCCAGAAGTAACATGGGATGTTACATAAGGAGTCTCAATGCTTCCTTAGGAGATAAGTTCATGATCGTGCCACCCGCCGCATCGATCATTGCACTGAAATTTGGCTCAATGGAGAAATAAAATATCTCCACCAAATTCCAAGGCTCACAGCCGTGTTGAGTACAACGACGTTGCAGGTCGGCAAATCTCTCCCATGCCTCATAAAACGTTTCTTGATCCAGCTGTCTGAACATGGCTATTTCCCTGCGAGCATTATCAATTTTATCAACATGACGAAACTTAGCCAAAACATGGAAGATAAAGCTTCCCAAGTTGCAGCGGTGCCAGGCGCGATCGTATGCAGCCACGTCTTGGCCCTATCCCTTAGTGAAAAAGGGAACAACTTTAGTTTCACAACTTCATCCGCAATGCTCGCATAGCAAAAAGTACAGCATATCTCAGAAAACTCAGCCAAATGTAGCTGAGGATCCTCGCTCGACAAACCCGAGTACTGTGTATTGTTCCTAATCATATTTAAAATCGCAGGCTTGATCTCAAAATGATTATTGGCTATGGCTGGCCCGAACCCTGGATAAACTCTCCCCACTGTAGGGGTAGTGAAATCCCGCATTATCCTAATGCGAGGTTGGGCCACATCCTGGTTCTCAATGATTCGTTCCCCTTGGCCATTTCCCAAATGGCCCAAGTCATCCATCCTTCCCTCAGCTGCAGTAGCACGCAAGCGAGCTCTCCTTGCTCGTGCAGTATCAGGATCAACACCCAAATCTTTGCCCCTTCCACCAGGGTTCAGATCTGTCATACAACACTCACGAAAAGAAAACACTAAAAACACCAAACCACTCACAAACTTCTCCCAAAAGAAACAAAATCCACGTAATAGTTGCACTCCCCAGCAATGACGCCAAAAACTTGATGAGCTGGCAGTAAGATTACCATTCACGACCAAGTAATAAACGGGAGGAGTAGCTTCCCCAAGTATCGATCTCACGCGAAGTGCAAGTAGGGAGCATGGATTCCGCTTTCAGAGAAATGAATGAAAGTACTAAGTAAAAATGAGGGGTTTAATTTTGGGTTTTCTACACTAAGGAGCATTAATCTAGTGCGGGTCGCCGTCACCGCGTCGCTAGGGTGAATTACTCCAAAGAGTAATAGTGGAGACGAACAAACTATCGAGGGTCGTAAACACCACTTCGCATCGCGCGCTTCTAGCAGTCTCTAGAACGGCTCAAACACAACTTTCTATAACAAAGATGAAGCTCATCAACACATATCATGATCAAGAAATCACCACACAAAACCATAGCAAGACCTTGAGCAAAAAATAGTTATTAACCTCAAGCATACTAGCACAAGTTCAGGTTAAAGCAAATCCAAGAAAAGAGGTGGTGAAACACAACCAAGCACTCGAAGGCTCTCCAAGATTCACGGCCAGAAGCGAGGGTTGTCGAGCCTCGTCCTAGCTCGGTCTTTGGAAGGTATCTGGGATTTCAAAGTGTTGTCACTTCCTTCTTCACACTCGTCTTCTTCGTTTTGTGGTCGCTGATTCGGATCAGAGCGAAATACTTCACAAGTTCTGCAACTAAGAACTCAAACAGTAGCTTGGAGGTTGGCAATGGCGATGGCGGTCGGAGACAAAGCTTTAGCAAGCTCTTTGGAGGAGAATGGGTGGCCGAATCAACCCTCCAAGGAGGAGAGAGAAAATGACGGCTGGAAGGACGAGTTCCTGCTCAAAGGGGCGGAAATTTATAGGGGAAAACGGAGATGTCCAGGTCCAGAAGAAATCTGCGGCTTAAATAGTATAAGTCAGAAAAAATGGTCACGCACGGTCTGCCGCACGACCGTGCCTGAACCGTGTGATATTAATATCCAGAATACGCCTGAGGAAGAAGAAGCGTTGACCCGTGTGTTTCCTTCCGCCCGTGCGTGAAGTAAATCGCACGGGTAACGACAGAGAGCTGAAAATCAAGAAAAGCAGGTGGAACCATGCGTTTTACTCGCGCACGGGCGTTTCTGCCAGTGCGCGAACAAATCGCACAATTAACCACAGAATGCAATAACAGGAAGCTACAGGAAAACCGTGCGTTTCCTTCGCGCACGGTTCCGAAGAAACCGTGCGTTAAGATCGTCGAGCTCAGTTCATCGAGCTCAACTCGACATTTCTCCTGCACAAACAAAACGCACAATCACAAAGGACCGTGTGCTAAGAAAACGCACTACCGTGCGTTTTCCTCCAACCTGCATTCCAGACTAAGGGAAAACGCACCACCTGCACACAATAAAAACTCACAAAGGAGGACCCTCCAGTAATCAACAAAATGCAATAAAAATTACTGGAACGAGCCCTGGGGAGCACCAAGTGCATACCCTCAGCAATTGAATGCGCAATTGCGCACCCACGGGCTAGAAAAGTGCACTAAACGTGAAACGTAGTATGAACGAAGTATCAATAAAAACAACCGAAAAGTGAAGTGCAAAGTCATGAAAACCTGCTCAGATGAGTCCGCAAAACCCTATATAAATGGGACTCATCACCGTGCCAAACAGACCCTTAATATTAATATTGTAGTAGTGTTGCAATGTTCAAAAGTTCCAATGCACCAGAAATTGAAAGATTTGTGCATTAGTTTAACCCACATTATAGAAGAAGAGAAAGAACATGAAAAAAATATTTTCTTTTTGGTTGTTATGCCATTATTCCAATAGTATATATCGATTTTTGTCTCTGAAATCAATACTGTTGTTGCAAGTTGCCCGATTTTCCTCTGGTCTAGAGTTTTGGACCGCCTTATCTAAAAGTCGGACTTGGCGCGCAAGCAGTAAAAGGTAAACCAATCGCACGAAGACATTTTTTAGAGTGGAAAAATCGGAAATAATGAAAAATCATGTGGTAGAATTTTTGTCGGACTGAGATCAACTATATTCCTTAAGGTTACATGTGTTTTAAGTTCCTTGGAGGATGACAAGCCACCTCTCAGTTTACAAGATTTAAGTACAGGAAGAGGGGAAAGGAGTCTTCGAGAGAGCATTCACGGTGCATTTTCTAAGTCTTTCCCTGCGTCTGCAGCTATGTTCAAGATAGAATTGAGCGGTGATGGGCGCTCGCCCTCGATGGGCGAGCGCGCACACAGGTCGCGCAACTGTGAGCCTTGTGGGCGTGCATGTGGCGTAGGCTGCACGCAGAGCTGGTCGTGCGCGCGTGGAGCGGGCCACGCATGCGTTTGTCCGGTGTCGGTTGCACTCGCCTGCTGTGCACGCTGTGTGCAACCTAGGCGTGCACATGTCGCGCAAGCCGCACGTGTTTGTGTCTGGTGGCGGTCATACGCATGTGTGGCGAGTGCCTTTGTGCGCGTGCGCGGTGAGAGCCGATTGGGCGCACAGAACACGCGTGTGCGGGGCCTGCACGTGGGCGCGTGCGTTTGGTCCTTTCAGGACATATGGGTGTGTTGTCCCGCTTGTCCCATTTGGGGTGGTTTTAGGTTCATTCGAGCGAGCACGGCAAGCGCACACGGCCAACTCGTTCGGGTTAAGTTGCTCAAGCGCTTCAATCCGGCTCGACTCCAAAACCCTCAAGAGGAAACCCCATCAACTACAATGAATGAATTTACCCTTGTTGAATTTTTATGAGGCCTTCTTGATTGTTCAGTCATTAATCTAGCCTCTTTTGTTTGAATCTATAAGTTTAACTTACAATAAAGTGGTCGTAGCAAACCGAAAAATTGAAGTACATGATCGTTTCTACCTGTGATTAAATTTTTAATAGAGCTGAAGTTCAAATTTCGTATTATTTAAATCTCCCCTAAATGACAATATTTAATACCTCGTCAACTTGACAATTAACAAAAGCTTTTATTTAAACATAATCATTACTTTTCCCTTCTTTTTTATAAAGTTATAATATATTAAAGAAACATTTTAATCTTTTTTTTATCATTGTCTCACGATTCTAACTGTTTTGGACAAACAGAGAAAGCAAAATAAATTTGCCTTATTATTATTATTATATATATATAATTTAAAGCTTTATAATAAAATTAATAGCCATCAATTATCAAATATCTAGAATATAAAAAGAGTGAAGGATAATTAATTAATGCTGCATCTAATCATTAAGATGATTGGAGCAGATCCCACTATCTAATATCCACATACATTGTTAATTATGTGTTGTTAATAATTACATTATTAAAATATGGGTTAGAGATATTAATTTCTTATTGCAATCTAATTAGCTAATGAAAGTGAGCAATTAAAAAAAATTAAAACCTGGTTTACGCTTTTTGGGATATGAACTTTTAAATAATTACAGAATTCTTTATTTAATTATTGGGATTGGATTTGAGCGAGACACCGCCAACTGTTACTTTATATCTTCCAAAAACTAATATATATGAGCAGAAAAATGTATGATATTGACTTCATTCCATCTTTGACTAATTATATACATACGAGAGATATTTCACGGGCGGCCTCTTAAGGAGTGCAGCCCTGCTGGTCGCTCGATTTTCTAATGCACTCCAGGAACGGTGAGCGAGAACGGTGAGCGATCTTTATATTCATTTCAAATATTTAATGCTGTGTGAACACGTTACTAACGACTCTTTGTAACCACCATGCTTATGACTCCCACCACGATGCCCAACGAGCCCCCAATTCCTATTCTTACTTTGCATGCCCGACTTGCCATGAAAAGTGTCAAATAACGATTTTAAGTGATTTTTTTATATTCATTCTGAGAATTTCATAAGTTTTTAATGCTGTTTAATCCAATTAATCCGGAAGAAAAAGAAGAGAAAATGACAGCACGCATTGATTGGGATGAAATAACAGGATTTGGTTTTTTTTTCGAAATTCCTTTGGAAATTAATACTGCACAGCTCTCATCCTCACATATTTTTTTTCCAACAGTTTGACCAATTTGACCTTGAACCTCTCTTTGTTCCGGTTTAATTTTTGGTCCGATTCTCAAAAGCTTAAGTAAACTGTCGAAAGCGATTAATGTCATAATATCACAATCAACCGTCACACAAAAGCAAACAACTTGTATTTATTTCATAGAATTTGTAGCATCAACATGTTAATTCAACCAATTTTAATAAAAAAGTGTTTAACCAAAGTTTTCCAACAACAAGATGAGTAATCACTGATCCTCTTCTTTTGTGTTTGCGCGATCGGGAAGTAGCTCCTTGCAGAGTTCACCGAAGGGAGCTCACGTACAGAGAGTCTACCTTTACTACTGGTCGCTGGATGAGGCCGCACGGGAGATTGCTATATGAGGGTCATGTTCGCATTCCTTCCTGCTGGAGCTCGCCAAGAGAAGTTTGCAACTCCTGTTGGCCTTCTTCTCCTCCCTTCCTGCTGGAGGTCGCCATGAGGAGTTCACAACTCCTGTTCGCCTTCCTTCCTCCTAGAGGTTGCCAAGGAATTTGCTGGATGAGGATGCTCTCAATTCGTATTCGCTTGATCCAATACATGCTTACAATTTTGTAGGGAGGCCATTCCAATTTATAGGAGATCCGGCTTAGATGCATGACTGCAACCACGAATTTATACATCTAATAATATATTAATATTTCATTATATCTGAGGAAATTTTAGAAGATTATTTTTTCTAAATCTAACAAACTATAGACGAGAGTACCTATCGTTCATAGTATATGGTATTTAAAAGAAATATCAAGTGTTATATTTCACGAGGCTTTTGATTACTTCTACTCACGCAAATTACTATAATTTTATCGAAAGATAAAAAAAGGTGATTTTGTAAAGTAAAATTATAAAAAGATAAAGAAAATAGCTAACATTTGATCTAGCATTCTTCTTAAGCAATACAATTAGTAAATTTCCTAATTCATAAGCGTTTGCTGAAAACTCACTCGGCCATGGAGTTTATCGAATTATGATAGCACCTCTCTCGAGGAATACTGTCAACTAAACTTAGGTTGATCGTTTAAAATCTCTCGAGCAGTCAAAACCACTAAGCTTGCTTTCGAGGTGCCCCACTGTTGGGTTTGACTCCAATCTAAAAGATTTATCTCATCCTCTTTCAAGAGGTGCATTCAATTTGTTTCATTCTTGAGCGATCTCCTCATATTTGGGGACCACTCAACCAACTAGAAAATGGATCATAGATTGATAAACATATGTCGACGCTATGTAATCAATATAATTAAAATCAAAGGTAAATGATGTTTTTTTTAAAACCAAAGGTTCTGGAAAAGAGAATACCAAATGAGTTTACTTAAGAATTCATATGATCAAATGTTAAAAATGCAAGTGCATGAAAATAATAAAAGTGCTTGAATTGACATTACAATAATAAAAGTACAGAAACAATAAAAAATGATCCAAGTCGAAGCTAGGACCGGATGACTTTCATCTTGGCAACAATTGGCTTTTATAGGAAAAAAATCAAAGTCACGCCCAAAGTCTGACATGGGGGCATGACTTGGTAAAAAAATGTCAAAAAAAGGCGGGAAACATTGGGAGAAAAACTGCCAAATTCTGCAATAAATGTTGTTATATGCCTTAGGTACAAGGACGTGACCTAGGGCGGGTCTAGCTAGATCTGAAATGGTAGAGAAATGACGCGATCTCTGTTGAAAATTGTGAAGTGGAAGTGGTTGATGGGACAGGCCGGGCGGCCTGGGCGGATAGCGTCAGTGGACTGGGCGGACTGGGCGGACTGCGGCCTAGTGATAATTCTAGTGGAAGCTGGCTGTTTTGAGCGGGTTTGTTGGGTACATTGGAAAATATGTACCTGATTTGAAGAAGCCTCACCCTACTCAATGATATACATCAAAGTGTATTTGATGTATTTTGAGTTACCTTGTGCAGGTTAAGTAATTGCAGAGAAAGCTTAAAACTTTCTAAGTCCATGTGTCGACACCTTGAAGAAAAGTGTCGACACTTAAGAAGACTTGTGTCGACACCCAGAGAAGCTGTATCGACACTTGGAGTAATTGTGTCGACACCAGGGATGCAGAGTTGACACTAGAAGGAAAGTGTCGACACATACAGGATGTGTCGACACACAATGAAGAAGAGTCTAAAGAATCAGTGTCGACACTTAGGAGCTGTGTCGACACCCAGAGGAACTTTGTCGACATCAGAAAGTGTCGACACTAGGAGGCTGTGTCGACACTCAGCAAAACATCAACAAAGTTCAAGTACAAGTGTCGACACTAGGAGGCTGTGTCGACACTCAGCAAACTTCAACAGAGTTTAAGTACAAGTGTCGACATAATGAAGAATGTGTCGACACTCAGCAAAAGTCTCAACACAAGAAGATGTGTCGACACAAAGGAGATGTGTCGACACTCAACCAAAGTCTCAATACATGAAGAATGTGTCGACACAAATGAGATGTATCGACACTCAGCAAAAGCTTCAACACAGAAGGCATGTGTCGACACAAAGAAGATGTGTCGACACTTAGCAAGTATCCACACAAGAAGATGTGGCGACACAAAGGAGTTGTGTCGACACTTACAAGAAATCAACTAAGTATCAAAGAAGAAGGACTTGTGTCAACACATAGGATCAGTGTCGACACATATTGAAGAAGCAGTGTCGAGAAGCAGATTCTACAACACAAGGAGTTGTGTTGACACCATGAAGGCTAGTGTCGACACTTAGTCTACTTATGTCGACACTTAGTCTATCAGTGTCGACACTTAATGACTGACTGTCTCAACACTTTCAGACAGTTACAGAAAATTCAAGAAGTGACTGGATGACTTGACAGCTGCCATTCCAGCCGGTCTACTGCAAAAGTCAGAGCTGTCAGAAAGTTGTTAGAAACCGGAACAGTCGGTTACCTTGGAGAAAGTCTATATAAAGACTCTTCTCCTTCGACAGAAAGGATGAATCATTGAAGAACAACACTAAAGGAAGAAGACCTTCAAGTGAAGATCTAAGAAGTTGGAGAGAGAGAGCTCCTTCTAAGAAGACAGCTGTTGAACGAGGCTGTGAAGAAAGTTTCAGATTGAGATCTGATTCTTAAGTCAGCAGTGATTGAAGATCATCTGCATAGAGTTTCAACCCTACTGTGTTCTAATTCAAGAAGCTTTGAAGAAAGCCAAGGGAGGTTGATCTCAGCAAAGTTCTTTCAAGAACTCTTCAAGAAACCAGACAACTCTTCTCTCTCAATCTGAGTTGTGGTTATATTCATTGTAATTTTAATTTTCTGTAGGATACTTAGAGATCTGAGTTGTAAGCCTAAAACTATAAAGGCTGAGTGGTAGGGCCTGTGTGCCTGAGTGTAGGAGATAAATTTCTCTGAGTGTAGGCCTGTTGTAGGCTGAGTGTAGGCCTTGTTGAAGGCTGAGTGTAGGTCTTGGTGAAGACTGAGTGGTAGGGCTGTGAGCCTGAGTTGTAAGAGTGGGATCACTCTGAGCTGTAGGAACCTATTTGGGGTTCTAAGTGTAAGATCTGAGGATCTGAGGAATAGTGGAGAAGTTGGGCCGAATCTAGTACACTACTAGATAGGCGAAGGGGGAAAGTGGATGTACCCAGACCTTGGGGAACCACTATAAAATCTATGTGTTCTCTGTATGTGCTTTATTCTGTGATTACTGTGCTGTATTGCTGTGAAGAATTGCATATAATTCTGTGTTTCTGCCATTAAAGTTTAAAAAGATTAAGTGCACCTATTCACCCCCCCCCCCTCTAGGTGGTTAGGCACTAGTTCTTTCAAGTGGTATTAGAGGGAGGTTTCTCAAAAAGGACATAACAGTCTGAGTAAAGTTCCTGTAGGCAGAATCAGCATAATAAAGAATCAAGAAAATCGGTTCAACAGAGAATCACAAAGAGCTAGGATCCATGAAGTTGCCAATCTGCAGAAAGGAGATTTTTGGCATTTGGAAAGAAAGGGTTAGACTATTTATGTAAGCCTCTGACCCTAGAATCTATATCATAGTTAAAGAAGGGCAATATGTGCCAATGAAAGTATCCGTTCTGGATGCAAACCAGAGAACTCCTAAGGACTATTCAGAGATGACTAAAGATGAGATTATTCTGGTCACTATGGACAAGAGGGCTCAGAATATAATTGTAAGTTCAATAGATGATGCCACATTTTAGAATTTGATACACTGTAAAACATCAAAGGAAATGTGGGACACACTGATAGTGTACATGGAGGGCTCTGAAAAAGTTAGACAAGACAGGAAGTCTTTGTTAAATCAAGAGTATGAGAGCTACAAACAAGGAAGGTCTGATAGCATAACTGAGTGCTACAAGAAATTCTATAGGATAGTTAATGAGTTAATGTCCTATGGAAGAGAATTCAGCAATTATGAGCAGAATGATAAGGTCTTGAGATCCCTAACTAAAGACTGGGATACTGAGATTTGTGCCATAAGGGAAATGACCAAATTAGCATACATTTCTCCTCCAACATTGTTTGGAAAACTGTTATCATATGAGATGTAGTTAATGGTAAGGAAGGAGGAGGAGAAGACTACCAGAGTTGAGCACAAAGAAAGAGCTGTGGCTTTCAAGACTGAAGCCACTAGGAAATATAAAAGCAAGTCTCCATCTCCACCTCCAAAAGTTGCTGAGACTGAGACAGATGAGTCAAAAAGCAAGAATTCTGAAAGCAGTGAGAGTGATGAAGATTTTGCAGCTTTCACTAGACATTTTCAGAAGTTTCTTAAGAAGAAACAGTGGAGGTCTAAGCCATCCACTTTACAGAAGTCATCAAAGAATGATAGGAGAAAGCCCAAGTCAAGTAAAACTACATCTTCAAAGATAGTTTGTTATTGTTGTAACAGACAAGGACATGTTGTTGCTGACTGTCCAGAGAAGAGGAAAGAGTCAACTGATAAGAAGAAGACTCAGATCAAGGGCAAAAAGGAAAGGTCCTTTGTTGATAAGAAGGACAAAAGTCTGACTGATATGTCTTCTTCAGAAACTGATTCAGAAGTTGAAGCTTATATTGGACTGTTTGCAGAAGAAGAGGAAGATGAGTTCATCCAGTTAATGAACTCTATATATGAGCATGAAGACAATCAGTGCCATGGGCTGATGGCCTTATCAGAAGGAGATAAAATCCAGGATCAGCCTGGACCAAGTCAGGTACAAAATTATTCTGTTAGTTCAATTTCTACTACTGAGTCAGATTCAGATACATCAGCATCAAGTGATGTTAGTGGATCTGAATCTGAAGGAGATATTCATCAGTTGATTGATGAATATAGAGTAGTGTTGCAAGCTTTGAAGAAAAGCAAATCCTTGGCCAAGAGTCAGGCAAAGGAGATTGCCAGTCTTAAAGTTGCTGCAATAGATTTTAACAAGTTGCTTGATCAGAAATTAAATGAAATAGCCAGACTGAAGCACATTACTGTTATTCAGATGGGGACTATAACATTTAAAAATGATCAAATCAGAAATCTAGAGATTAGTCTTCAGAAAGAGAGAGATATAGTTGCAATGTTTTCTAAACCAAAGTCTGTTCTACCTTTGATAGATGAGTTCATTTCTCAAAAGGGTAAAACTGGATTGGGGTTTACTAAACCTGCCAGGACTGTACAGTGCAAGTCTAAGGGCAAAGGCCCAGTACTCAACAAGAAAGCTGCTGTAGACAAAACAGCCAGGGTTGTACCTAAACAAAGGTACAACAGATTTGAGTGCTGGTGTAGTGGCAAGATAGGCCACTTTGCCATAGATTGTTGGCAAAATTCAAATGCCAAGGTGAGTAGCAAACTGCCTGCTAGAAATGCTACAGGTAGTTTTGTTAAGAGTAAGACTAACTTGCAGCAAGGACCCAAGAATTATTTGGGTTCTAAGGTAAAGTAATCTGTTTTGCAGGTGAGGCCAAGTGGCCATGCCCCAATATGGTACTTGGACAGTGGATGTTCCAGGAACATGACTGGAACTAGGGGATTGCTGAAGGACTCTACACCAATCAAGGATGGTCCTAAAGTCACCTTTGGTGGTTCTGAAAAAGGAATCATCAAAGACTTTGGTAACATTTCTAGCAACCTTATTACAATTACTCAAGTGGCTTATGTTAAAGGTTTGAAACACAACCTCATTAGTATAAGTCAGCTGAGTGATTTAGGATATGACATCTCATTTGTCAAAGATGGTTGTCATATCAGGAGGTCAAATGATCAAAAGATCATTTTGACAGGTTATAGGAAGAGAAATGTCTATTGTCTAGACATTATGTGTGAGAACAATGTTTCTCCTGTGTGTCTTGTAGCTGATGAGAAAGTCTCTCATTGTGTCAAATGGCACAAGAGGCTAGCCCATCTTAACTATAAGACAATTGGTTAACTCTATAGTAAAGAGTTAGTGAGGAATGGTCCTCAAATTAAGTGTAAAAAGGTTAGGATATGCTCAGCTTGTCAAAAGGGCAAGCAGACCAAATCCACCTTTAATAGCATTGAGAACAAAGATGCTGTGAGGTGTTTATACCTCTTGCATATGGATCTATTTGGTCCTATGCCAGTTCACAGCCTAGGTAGGAAGGTCTACACTTTTGTGGTTGTAGATGACTACTCAAGGTTTTCCTGGGTGTTCTTCCTTAGACAAAAATCTGAAACACCTAGTATCTTTTATAGTTTTGTCAAACAAATTCAGAATGAGTTAGACAGTACAGTGGTCAAAATAAGAAGTGACCATGGTACTGAATTCCAGTCTGATAGGATGACAAAGTTATGTGAAAAGTTTGGGATATTTCAGGAATTTTCCTTACCAAGAACACCTCAGCAAAATGGTATTGCTGAAAGGAAAAACAGAATCTTGATTGAGGCTGGTAGAACCCTATTAAGTGACACATCTCTCCCTGAATATTTCTGGGCTGAGGCAGTTAATACTGCATGTCATGTGATTAATAGGGCTACTATCACCAAGAGCCACAATAAGACCCCCTATGATATTGTGAAAGGCAGAAAACCAAATCTATCCTATTTCAGGATCTTTGGTTGTAAATGTTATATACTTAACAATGGTAAGTCTTACTTAACTAAGTTTGCTGCCAAATCCCAAGAGGGGATCTTTGTTAGGTACAACAACAATAGTAAGGCTTATAGGGTCTACAACTTGACAACTCAAGTTGTAGAAGAGTCAGTACATGTAGTATTTGATGAAGCTAGACTCATTAATAATGAATTATCTAAAAGTGTTTGCAGCTCTACAGGTGTGACTGAGAAGATGGACAAGCTTACTATTGAAGAAAGATCTACTGCAAGTCAACATGTGGATGATAGTGGTTGCTGTCCAGGGGGAGTACAAGTTACTCCAGTTGATGAAGAAGATCAAGAGGAGCTGCTAAATGAAGAAGCTGTAGGTGCACAACCAGAAGACAGGCTGCCTCCAGCTAATAGATATTTAAAAGATCATCCAGCCAATCAAATTATTGGTGATCTCAGACAAGGGGTACAAACAAGGAGCAGAAATCTAAGTTCAGTACTCTACTCCAGTTTTCTATCCCAGGTAGAGCCAAAGAAATTTGAAGAAGCCATCCTAGACCCTCATTGGATTGAGGCTATGCAAGAGGAGCTGAACCAGTTCAAAAGATGCAATGTCTGGGAGCTAGTTCCTAAACCCAAGGACCACAACATTATAGGAACTAAGTGGATCTTTAGGAACAAGATGGATGAACATGGAGTTATTGTGAAGAACAAAGCTAGACTGGTTGCTAAGGGATATAGGCAGGAAGAAGGTATTGACTTTGATCAAACCTTTGCTCCAGTAGCCAGACTGGAGGCCATAAGGATGTTTCTTTCCTATGCAACCTATCAAGGGTTTAAAGTATACCAAATGGATGTTAAGTCAGCTTTTCTGAATGGAAATCTGAAGGAAGAAGTCTATGTGGAACAGCCATCAGGTTTTGTTGATTCTACTAAACCTAATTATGTTTATAGACTTAGGAAGGTTTTGTATGGTTTAAAACAAGCCCCTAGGGCTTGGTATGAAACCCTGTCTAGTTTCCTCATTGAGAACAAATTCTCAAGGGGGAAAATAGACAAGACTCTATTCCTTAGGGAATCCAGAGGCAAGATCATTCTAGTCCAAATATATGTAGATGACATCATATTTGGGTCTACAGAAAATAATCTTTGCAGAATGTTTGCAAAACTTATGCAAGGACAATTTGAAATGAGCAGTATGGGGGAACTTAAGTTCTTCTTGGGTCTCCAAGTTAGACAGACTGAGGATGGTTTATCCATATGCCAGTCTAAGTTCACCCTAGAGTTAATAAGGAAGTATGGTATGGAATCATCTAGTATCATGAAAACTCCTATGGGGTCAACAATGTCTTTATGCAAAGATGATGCAGGGAAACCTATAAATGAAATCTTGTATAGAGGGATAGTTGGCTCCCTACTTTATTTGACTGCAAGTAGACCAGATATCATGTATGCTACATGTATCTGTGCTAGGTACCAAGCTTGCCCTAAAGAATCTCATTTGACAGCAGTCAAAAGAATTCTGAGATATCTTAAGGGCACTCCTTATCTAGGCCTTTGGTACCCTAGGAATGGAGACTTTGAACTGACAGGTTATTCAGATGCAGATTTTGCAGGCTGCAAGGAAGATAGGAAAAGTACAACAGGTACCTGTCAATTCCTAGGTGGAAGGCTAATATCATGGAGTAGCAAGGAACAAACAAGTGTGGCTATCTCCACAGCAGAATCAGAGTATGTTGCTGCAGGAAGTTGCTGTGCTCAACTTCTATGGATTCAATAGCAGCTAAAGATTATGGTATTCAAGTAAGTAGAACACCTCTATTTTGTGATTCTACTAGTGTTATTTCTATTGCAGACAATCCTGTCTCCCATAGTAGGACTAAGCACATAGAAATAAAATACCATTTTCTAAGAGAACATGTGGAAAAAGGAGATATTTTACTAGAGTATATTAATACAGATAATCAACTAGCTGATATGTATACCAAGCCTTTAGATGAAACAAAATTCAATAAATTTAAAATTGAATTAGGGATGATAAACATAGAATAAGTTTTCAGAATTGGCTAAGTAAAATGGTGTCGACACACAGAGTTGTCTGTGTCGACACATAGAAGTGGTGTCGACATTTCAGAGAAATGGTGTCGACATATCTAGGAAGTCTGTGTCGACACTTCAGAGAATTAGTGTCGAAACATGCAATGTAGGTGTCGACACATCCAAGGTGGTGTCGACACTTAGACTTTACACAGAATTAGTCTAGTATAGTCTCGACTAAGTGTCGAGCAAAGCGATGTCGACACATAAACAAGTGTCGACACATATATTTTGTCGACTATACTTATGTCGACACATAGTTGTCGAGACATTATAAGTAAGTGTCGACACTTTTCAACAGTGTCGACACAATTTAAGTATTTTGACGCGCCCTTTCATCTTCGATTCTAGAAAGGTATAAATAGGTTTTCGCCATTGTCTGTCGACACGCTCACCAAAGTTTCGAGACCAAACTTGTGTGTCGACATCTCTCTTCTCTAAATTCAAATTTCTTCAAACCCTAATGGCGCCCAAGCTAGAAGAGAATGTGAATGAAGGATATGAACTCGTGCGACACGCATTTGATGATGCGGAACACGAGATGAAAGGCGTGATAACCCTAATAGAAGAGACTGGGTTAGAATTTCTTGTTTCAGAAACAATCAAGATCTGGAAGAAGGAGGTCCTGGAGTTTCTGAATGCAGCAACACTAGATGAATCAGGACTCAAGATTAGGTCAAGAGTTCATGGGGCCAAGGTGAAGGTCACCCCTAAGACTCTAAGAAAAGTTCTTCAACTACCAAGGACAAAGGAAGAAGAAGATGTTTCTGCTTCTAATACTAGAGAAGCACTAACATGGTGTGGACTTGATTCTAACATGAAAATTGGATCTATTTTCAATAGAAAAGGAATGAACATGCAAGACAAATTCTTATCTGAAATTGTTGGCAAGGTTATCCTAAGCAAGCCTGGAGGGCATGACAGAATTTCAGCTCATATGTTTAGTCTAATGACAAGAATTATCTTCAAACTTAATACTGATTGGTCAGCAGTTGTGTTTGAGAAGATAAAAGAAAGTATGAAGAAGCCTAATCTGGGTAGAATACTGAGTCTTTACCTTGCTGGAAGTATTCCAGATGTGATGAACCAAGCTGCAGGTTCAAAGATTAACCACATGAGGAAGATGGATATGAGAATCTTCTCTAGGTGGGATAGAGTACTGACCAAAGAAATGCCAACTCCAGTAAAGGACACACCCCTGAAGAAGAAGAAGAAGACAGCCCCTGTGGCTGAAGAATCCTCAAGCAGCTCTAAAGAGCAAGTTGTTTTTACTCCTGATGAGGAAGAAACTGGAAATGCTGGACAATCTCCAGCAAGACAAGAAGATGTAGAGAGGCAGGGGGAGCTACCTTTAGCAAGCCCCATTCACCAGGATTCAATCCAGGGGGAGCCTCTACTTGTGGAAGAGCCAACTTAACTAGAGAGTGAAAGGGCTACCCAAACTATACTTGAGGTAATAACTGAAATCCAACATTTAGATTTCCCTATTGAGAATGAAGATATGACTGACACATTATCTGATGTTAATCAGCAACCTCAGATTCTTAGTCAACCTCAAGATGTTGTCATGGAGGAAACATCTGTTGCTGATCAAGTGATTGATGATATAAGAGAATCTCCACCCCATCCTCAACAGGAATTTACTTTAGAAGAACTGTTCCCTGACCTTCTACAAACTAACTTTGAGAGGGAAAAAGCTGATGCTGAGGGGGAGAAAGTAATTATTGAGGGAGAGCATGTGGAGATTGAAGAAGAAACTGCAGGCACAGAAACTGAGAAGCCAAAGGATGCTGAGCAACCACCAAGGACTGAGAAGGATTCACATCCTAGCCCAAAGGAAAGAGTAGATATAACTAGTACATCTGCTTCTGAAGATGAAGAGACTGTTAGAGCCAAGAAGAGAAAGTTCCAAGTCTTTAAGAGAAGGAGCCAGACTTATAAGAAAGCCCTACAAACAATTGCTCCACAGCCTGCCCCATCTATAGACTATAGTTCTCTGATGGTAGCATTACAGATCAAGCTAGATGAGTAAAGACAGGCTTTGCAAACTTATATGGATGAAGGACATAAGTCTTTGCAATTTGATCTGGCCCAAGACATTAAGTCAATCAGATTTGAAATGAATTTGAACAAGAAAGAAATGACTGACTGCTTCCATAAGGGAGGAAATGCAGTAGTCTATCTGGCCACTCATCAGGAGAAGATCAAAACACAAGTGGATGATATTGCACTAAAACAAGGCTATGTCCTGGAGAATCAGCTGAGAATGAATGATAATTTAACAGCTTCTCATAATGCAATAGTAACTGAAATGAAGAATATAGCTTCTGCCCATACTACAGCCCTGACTACAGCTAAGGTTGAATTTGATAAAGCATTACAAGAAGGTATCACTGCTGTTACTTCTACACTTCAGGATTCCCAGAAGCTAATAACTGAAAAGCTCCAAAGGTTGAAACCTTTCTACAAAGATGGAGTCAACTATCTGAATGCACAGATAAGGTTTCAGAAAGATGATCTTAGAGATCACATTGAAAGAGAAGTCATAAAGGGAGAGAGGGTATTAGTCAAGACATGCTCTGATCATGCCAAATGGATTTCAAATTCAGACAGAGCCACCCTTGGATATCCACCCTTATGTGATGATGACAATGTGGCAGAGTTTGGAATCAATCCTGCATATCTTGGAGGGGAGCAAGCTGAAGTGGCTCAAGTGATATACCCTCCACCAGACTTTGACATGATACATCAAGAGATCCAGACTATCTACAGTCCTCCTGAGGGAATTCAGAATATCATCATTGAGAAAGTGGTTCAGCCTGTGTCTGAGGCAATACTAAAAGAACAAGAGGCTTTGCTAAAAGAACAAGAGACTCAATTATCTAAGAAAAGATTCAGAGAGCAAGCTAAACGAAGGCCTGATTTTGAACAATGGAGCCCCACCTCCAGGAACATCATTTTGACTGCTTGGAAAGCTGCTAAAGATAATATTCTGGATATAGGCAAATGGTATTCTGACCTGGAGTGGAGGAAGCATGAGAACAGGCAAGAGACTATTGTTCAATATAGAAGAAAGGCTAAGATGGGAAAGTTACCTCCTACTACACAGGAGCCTAACAAGTACTTCCCAAAGCCTTATCATTATTTTCAAAGGCTGAAGATCAAGGCTGAAGAGCAGAAAAAGAAAGATCTTAAGGGAAAGAAGCCTGCTGCTGCTGATGATACTGAAGCTCCTGTCCAAGCAAAGATACAATCAGGAAAGGGCATTGTGATCAAGGAGCCTGAGCAGCCTTAGGATAGGAATTTTCTTAAGTTTACTATGTGTAATCAGTTGTATTCAACTTTCTGTAAACTTTTGAATAATGAAAATGTTGAAGTTGTTAGAACAATGTGATATGTGTTAAATCTATTACATTACTGTTCTGAGATATTTGTGTATATATGTTTTGTTTATACATGTTTATGTACTTACCCTGTCATTTAATATTGTTTTACATCATACTATGAATTTGTTATGTATGGTGTATATCATTGACTAAGGGTTATGACTTCTCCAAATAGGGGGAGATTGTTAGGTATATTGGAAAATATGTACCTGATTTGAAGAAGCCTCACCCTACTCAATGATATACATCAAGGTGTATTTGATGTATTTTGAGTTACCTTGTGCAGGTTAAGTAATTGCAGGGAAAGCTTAAAAGTTTCTAAGTCCATGTGTTGACACCGAGAAGAAAAGTGTCGACACTTAAGAAGACTTATGTCGACACCCAGAGAAGCTGTGTCGAAACTTGGAGTAATTGTGTCGACACCGGGGATGGAGAGTCGACACCAGAAGAAAAGTGTCGACACATACAAGCTGTGTCGACACACAATGAAGAAGAGTCTAAAGAATCAGTGTCGACACTTAGGAGCTGTGTCGACACCAAGAGGAACTTTGTCGACATCAGAAAGTGTCGACACTAGGAAGCTGTGTCGACACTCAGCAAAACATCAACAAAGTTCAAGTACAAGTGTCGACACTAGGAGGCTGTGTCGACACTCAGCAAACTTCAACAGAGTTTAAGTACAAGTTTCGACATAATGAAGAATGTGTCGACACTCAGCAAAAGTCTCAACACAAGAAGATGTGTCGACACAAAGGAGATGTGTCGACACTCAGCCAAAGTCTCAACACATGAAGAATGTGTCGACACAAAGGAGATGTGTCGACACTCAGCAAAAGCTTCAATACAGAAGGCATGTGTCGACACAAAGAAGATGTGTCGACACTTAGCAAGTATCAACACAAGAAGATATGTCGACACAAAGGAGTTGTGTCGACACTTACAAGAAATTAACTAAGTATCAAAGAAGAAGGACTTGTGTCGACACACAGGATCAGTGTCGACACATGTTGAAGAAGCAGTGTCGAGAAGCAGATTCTACAACACAAGGAGTTGTGTCGACACCATGAAGGCTAGTGTCGACACTTAGTCTACTTGTGTCGACACTTAGTCTATCAGTGTCGACACTTAATGACTGACTGTCTCGACACTTTCAGATAGTTACAGAAAATTCAAGAAGTGACTGGATGACTTGACAGCTGTCATTCCAGCCGGTCTACTGCAACTGTCAGAGCTATCAGAAAGTTGTTAGAAACCGGAACAACCAGTTACCTTGGAGAAAGTCTATATAAAGACCCTTCTCCTTCGACAGAAAGGATGAATCATTGAAGAACAACACTAAAGGAAGAATACCTTCAAGTGAAGATCTAAGAAGTTGGAGAGAGAGAGCTCCTTCTAAGAAGACAGCAGTTGAACCAGGCTGTGAAGAAAGTTTCAGATTGAGATCTGATTCTTAAGTCAACAGTGATTGAAGATCATCTGCATAGAGTTTCAACCCTACTGTGTTCTAATTCAAGAAGCTTTGAAGAAAGTCAAGGGAGGTTGATCTCAGCAGAGTTCTTTCAAGAACTCTTCAAGAAACTAGACAACTCTTCTCTCTCAATTTGAGTTGTGGTTATATTCATTGTAATTTTAATTTTCTGTACGATCCTTAGGGATCTGAGTTGTAAGCCTGAAATTATAAAGGCTGAGTGGTAGGGCCTGTGTGCCTGAGTGTAGGAGATACATTTCTCTGAGTGTAGGCCTGTTGTAGGCTGAGTGTAGGCCTTGTTGAAGGCTGAGTGTAGGTATTGGTGAAGACTGAGTGGTAGGGCTGTGAGCCTGAGTTGTAAGAGTGGGATCACTCTGAGCTGTAGGAACCTATTTGGGGTTCTGAGTGTAAGATCTGAGGATCTGAGGAATAGTGGAGAAGTTAGGCCGAATCTAGTACACTACTAGATATGCGAAGGGGGAAAGTGGATGTACCCAGACCTTGGGGAACCACTATAAAATCTGTGTGTTCTCTGTGTGTGCTTTATTCTGTGACTGTTGTGCTGTATTGCTGTGAAGAATTGCATATAATTCTGTGTTTCTGACATTAAAGTTTAAAAAGATTAAGTGCACCTATTCACCCCCCCCCCCCCCCCCCCCGCCTCTAGGTGGTTAGGCACTAGTTCTTTCAGGGTTGTACAGGAGAAGTCCGCGGACTGTGCGACCTATTATCTGCAGATAGGACGTTGGCTGTTGGTTTAGCCAAGGAGCGGCCTGAGCGGATAGAGGCTTGCGGACTGGTGTACTTTGCTCAGTGGCCGGGTTACAAGCTTGTGCTTACCGGCGGATTGGGTGTTATCCGCGGGAGGCTGGCGGACTGGTATGTCCGCGGTATTCGCTGTTGCAGACTGGCCTTAGAGCTTGGCTATGCCCCTGGCGAGATCTGGCAGTACAGCAGGTGCACTGTTGTGGAGATCTTTGGCGGACTGGTGTGTGAAGTCCGGCAGGTGGCTATTACGTTGGACAGGTGGTGAGTAGCTTGCAGACTTCTTCTCTTTGGCGAAGTGTTGGCGGTCTGTGTTGCTTGTTGGTTGGCAGACATGATTTTGTGTCCGCCATGCTCGCGTTTGGCCTTTGGTGGTTCTGGACTTGGTCACACTCTATGCCAAGACCAGGGTGTCCGCAGTATCTGCCAAGTCCGCCGTTGACCGGGCAGACTGTTGCTAACTCTGCCTTTGGTCGTGGACTTGTGGCAGATGGAGGCTTGAGTCTTGTGGACTGCCTCGGGTATGTGCGGACAGTCACTAAAGGGGGGTTGCTGTCCTGCAGTGGTTGTAGGCTTTGCGGGCTGATGCCTTGTCCGCATAGCTTGGGCGGACTGTTGAGAGTTCGCCAAAGGTGCCTTGCTCCTGGCGGTTTATTCCTTGGTATCCGGCTAAGTCCATGCGGACTCGGCGGACGGAGTTTTGCTAACGCGCAGGCTAGGGCAGTGTCGCTATCTCTAGGGCGGTGACCATACTCCTCATCTCGCCTATAAATAGGACCCCCCTGGCACATCTACAGTAACTTGAGTGAACAATAAGTTGGGTTCGGCGAGGTGCTGCGGTCTTAGTTTTCTATCCGCGCGGATTGATTTAGAGCTGACGGTTTGCTGTGTGCAGGTCGCGCAGATAGCTTCAAGGAGCCAGGAGTTTGGCTTTGACTTCGGTCAAGTTCTTGGAAGTGTGCGGTCTCTGCGGATTCAGCAGGTCGCTTTGCGGCTTGTCAGTGCTCTGCTTTAATCTTGCTTGTTCCAATAACCTGTCCGCCGGTCTCAGGCGGGTAGGCGACGGTCTTTTCCTAAGTTCCTCAGCAGGAGGCGAATAACGGTGTGTCCGCGCGGCCTCGCGGTCTCGGCGGACTCCGTGTCTATTCGGCGGATTGCAGCTTAGCTCGGGCGGCTTCGGCGGACTTGGCGACCTCTGCGGTCTCGGAGGACTCCGGTGCTGTCCGCCCGGCTTGTTTTGTGAACTTTCTGTTATAGCTTGTGTACTAGCGAAATGATGTCTCGCTACGTATACTGAAAGAACTAGTGCCTAATCACCTAGAGGGGGGGGGGGTGAATAGGTGACCAATATCTTTTTAACTTTTCAGGCAGAAATACAGTACAATAGATGAATTCCAGAATTATCACAACACATCAACCATACAATCATACATACACAGAGTGGACACAGGATTTATAGTGGTTCCCCAAGGTCTGAGTACATCCACTTTCCCCCTTCGCCTATCTAGTAGCATACTAGATTCGTTCTAACTTCTCCACTTCTTCTCAGATCCTCGGATATTACAACTCAGAACCCCAATCAGGTTCCTTCAACTCAGAGTGACCCTACTCCTACAACTCAGGCACAAAGCCTTACCACTCAGTCTTCACCAAGACCTACTCTCAGGCTAAACAGCCCTACCTCAGCCTTCAATCAAGGCCTACACTCAGAGAATAGAATCTCCTACACTCAGCCACAAAAGCCCTACCTCAGCCTTTATAGTTTAGACTTACAACTCAGATCTATACAAGATCCTACAGAAAATAAAGTTTACAAAGTATTTAAGCACAACTCTGAAAGAGAGAGATGAGTTAACTGGCTTCTTGATGAGTTCTTGGAAGAACTTGGCAGATGTTGAAGCCAAATATGAACCCAACTGAAGTTCGAAGAAATAGGGGTGCAGCCAAAACCTACTTCTCTTAAGTCTCACCCATTGACTGGATTCTAAGGACCTAAGACTGACCCAAAAGCCTCAGCAGGGAGGTCCCACCTCACACCCGGAAGATCTTTGAGAGCTTCCCCTCCAAAGCCAAAGCTGGGCTATGAGCTCCTCAGAAAGCACTGGAATTTGGGAGACAATGATCGCTTGCTTTCTAAGGAGCCCTTATGGGTCTATTTATAGCGTTTTGCTGTCCTGAATTTACTGAAAAGTCCCTAGTTGGTCTGCCAATAGCCAAAACCCGCTGTTTTTCTGAGGGTACTGAAGTAATTTCTCCTGAGGGCAATTAGGACATTCTTCCTAAGGCCTTGGGCAACACTCGGCGAGAACTGTGCCGAGACCTTTCTGCCCAGGGCATGGCGCGAACGTTCTCGCCCGGCATAGGCGAGAACTCTCTGAGATAGGAGCTTGGCTCGGACGCAAGCGCTTCCGCGCAGGCCGCGCTCGACGCTCTTGGCCTACGGTTCCTCTTTCAACGATCAGGCGCAATCGTTCTCGCCTTCTTTAGGCGAGATCCTTCTTAGGGCGGGAACACTTCGGCTAACCCAACTGTGACCATTGTGCCTCCTTGTCTGGCTCAGCGAATATGGGGTTGTACACAATCCCCACTCTTTTTGAGCTAGCATCGCGCTCGAAAAGACATGTCCAACCCAAAATATTCACTGAGCACGTGTCAACATCAGGGAATCATTTGGTGGGCCGTACGGTGCCTATAAATATGTGTGCCGATAGACGGCCATAATACTTCCCTCAAGCTGTCGTCCTCCCCTTGAGCTCTCGCCTCCTCTCGCTATGCCTTCCAAGCGTGCCGAAAAACCGCTTCTGCAGGATCTGCAGGACCGCATTAATGTGGCACAGGCGCGAGCCAGGGCTAACAGCGCCCTGGTTGCTCCATGGCTAGCGAGACAATCGTCGGTTGCTGAGCCTTCTCTGCCTAAGAAGAAGAAGAAGAAGAAGGAGAAGGTGGTGCAGCGGGACCTGTCCCGCGAGAACAGGAGCCCGCCCACCCCGACCCCTAGTCGCGCGGACGGCCCCTCCCCGGGGAAGGTAAGCTCGATATACCAATTACTGAAAACCAGTTGTCCAGTTTTTTTTAACTTGATACCTCTCGCAGGAGACGGTTCCCGACACTGCCACGTCCCCGCGAGAACCCTTGGATCCATCCTCTAGCCGTCACGATGATCAACCGCGGGTTCCAGAGGTGGCCCCTCTACCTGACCCGAACATCGCAGGTAACGGTTCCCCTCTCGCACCTCCAGATCTCGCCACCCGAGAGAGCAGGGCGAGAGCTGCGAATCAGTCTGCCCATGCGGTTGATTCCTCCCTACCGGCGGGAGGAAATACTGCCGAGATCTCCGTTCCTTTGCTAGACGCTAGCCTTCCTGCGGGAGAGGAGATCCGCTCCCCCGCTCCTGACCAAGCCGGGATCACCATTCGCAAAGTTTATCCCCCCGGAAAAGGAAAGCCAATCCACCTCCTCTTTGGAGCTGAGGGGGGGGGGGGGGGGGGTTGGGCCTTCTCGCTTGCCGTCGACCGGGGGGCCTCGTCACTCTGAAGGTATACGGAAACTTTATCGCAGCTATCCTTTAGCTCCCGCTAAAATGGGGTTTCTTTTGACAGGGGACATGGGCTCGCGGCTTGGAGCTGAGGTAGAGGAAGAAGAAGAAGAAGAAGAAGAAAGAGAGGGAGAAGATGGCGAGAGCTCTCCCTTCCCTTCGTCTGACGAGATGGAGGAGATCCTGACGAGCGCCGGGAGCGCGAAAAGACGGGGGAAGAAGGTCGCCGTAGTTCTGTTGAAGCTCATCCGGCGAGAACGGGTCCGCGTCCTTGCGGCCCAAGAGTTCCGCCTATCAGTGGAGAAGAGGCTAGAGACCCTGGAGCAGGATTACCTCATCGGCGAGATGGATAGGCTGGGGGGAGCTACCGCTGGATCCTCACCTGAGAGGTGCCTCGAGCGCATCCGGGATCTGTCTCGCCGGGTTGACCTGGGATGCAGCGTGCTGTCTTCCTACTTCAACCCGCAGGCGCCGCACCGGACCAAGATGCGGGACCGAGGAAAATGGCGATGGGAGCAAGGAAAATGGCGCTGGGAGCCATACTGAAGCGCGAGACCTCCCCTCCTCTTCCCCAGGCCTTCCCCTCTCTGATGTACCCTTATTTACTTGCAAAGAGTTGTAACTAATGACTCTGCACTTTATCGCTTATTATTTTATCCCGTTCTCGCGGAGCGAGAGCTATAATTCTGTTTTAATATTTGTTGTATGCGTCTGAGTTATTTTCCCGGGTCCTTGGGTGGCGAGAGCCACTTCGTTTCCGCCTACCTTGCCCGTCGTATGACCTCTCGCAACATTTGCGCTAGTCATTAAGTCAATCAGTCACTGTCAGACTCGGGCGGGAAAAATGAAGCGCCGCCGATGTAGGACGCGCCGGCTGTACCCCCGCCGCCTTTCTGAAAACGGCAATCATTACCACGACTTTCTATAAATAGGAGGCTCACCTACCACATTCATTTCTCCGATTCCAGTCTCTCTCCTCTCCTGTTGCTCTCGCGGTTTCTCCAAAGCTCTCGCCCGTCTCCGCCTGCTACTTCCGTTCTCGCGCCGTTCTCGCTCTCGCCCTCTTCTCGTAGATCTCGCCTTCAAACTTTTTCGTGATGTCGGACGGAAGTGAAGGACGATCCAATTGCGCGGAAGCTTTTCAAAAGCATCTTTTCCCTTCCTGCACCCTTTCCGTGGACGAGTTCAACGTGATCAAGGCTCAACATGTTCCCGCCGGGTTCACCGCGCGGAACCCGGGCAATCATGACAAGGTGAACTCCGCGGGGGAGGGGGAGCTCGCCATCCCCATCGAACACTTCGAGGTGGGCTTCCGCCTCCCGCTGTGGCCTGAGGTGCGGCAGGCCCTCCGATATTACGGGGTGGTTCCCGCGCAGCTGAACCCTAACTCAGTGGCGATCCTCATGGCATTCATATGTTATATGCGGACCGAGAGGATCGAGTTTAGCTTGCCGATCTTCCGCAAGCTATTTACTTTCCGCGCGAAAGGAGGCGTGGTGTTCTTCTCCGGGCAACTGCTGAAGACGATCGGTCTCGCCAACAAGCATCATCACTGGGGCGAGAGGTTCATCTATGTTTCCGGCGACTTCGGGAACGTACCCCTTGCCCCCATCCAATACGAGGATGCCGCCTATAAGCCTCCCTCCTTGGGCTCGCGCGAGAGCGCCCTCCTTGAGTTCTTAGGAACCAAGGACTTCGACGTCCTCTACCTCCGGTGAGACGTCGATTCTCTCTCCCCTGTACTACCGGGAGAAGGTAGGGTTTCGCCTTTGTCTATCTTTTACTTATCTTCCAAGGTCGGGACTTATTGCCATTGTTTTCGCAGGAGAACGCGAGATCCCCCTACGCCAGCCTTTCGACGAGGCTCGCGCCAGTGGGAGCCAACCTCCTAAGGACCCACTGGCTCTTGCGAAAGCCGCTGCTCAAGCCTGCCGAAAAGAGACGGGTCCTCTCCCTTCAAGCGGTGCCGCGAAGTGAAAGCCCGGTGCCCCCGCGCCTCAATCGATTAAGAGACCCAAGACGACGGACACCGAGAAGGCCAAGGCTGTCGTGGTGCCGCCCACCCAACCTCTCCCCGCAGGCCGCTCCTTCGAGGAGGTCTTGCAGACCGTTAGCAAGATTGCCGTCTCCAGGGGCGGTCCCGAGACCCCTGCCGAGAACCTTCAGGCCCCTGGTGCCGTAGAGAGCGAGGGTGCCGCCGCCGGGACCTTCGGCCAGGCCCTGTCTGAAGAGGTGCCGCGAGGTCATCGCAACTTCGGTCTCGGCATGAGGTGCCTGGACGCGGAAAACAAGCCACTGCTGTAGTGGGATCTCGAAGCCAACAAGGTCTCGATCTCGTCCCTCCTGCCAAGCTGGGCAGAGCGAGACGAGGTCACCAGCGAGGCTTTCGCCTTAGGCTACTGCCTCTACAGCCGGGAGGATGCTAGCGTTTACGACCGGATGTTGACCCGGCTGCTGGCCTACGACTCCACTCGCGCCCTGATGCGTGGGCTGGAGCTTGCGCACATGTGTGCTCGCCGGAGCATCACAATAGACCGTAACTTCCAGGACATGTTCAAGGCTAGGGACGATGCGGTAGCTCAGGCGGCAACTCTGGCCAAGGAGCTGGCCGAGGCCCAGCAGCTGTTATCCTCGCGCCAAGCGGAAGGGGTAAGCGCGACCTCTCGCAATCACTTATTCTCGCCTCCCTAACTCTTCTCTTATGCTAGCCTCCTGCTGTTCAGGATTCCGCCCAAGCCGCACTTCGCGAGGAGCTGTCCCAGGCCCGATACGATAATGTTCTTCTGCGGGAGCAGATCGCGCGCCTCGAGGCGAGTGCAGCCCCCCCGCTGGATGAGAGATTGAAGAGCCAGTATTACTCGTCTTATGACATCGACAAGTTGCTCTAGGGGAACGCGCAAGCCACAGTGAAGTTGACGCTGAAGACGCTGCGAGACATCAACTGCTGGGACGGGAGGGGCAAAGACATCACCGCTCAACAGCTAGTTCCGTGGCTCTTCGAGCCCATTCCAAAGCCCCCGGGCGCCCCTGATACCCCACCCTCGGACGTCCCGAAGTCCCCTGCGGCGGGTTGCGAGACCTCCGGGGAGAGCTCTGGCGAGAGCTCCAGCGGGAGCTCAGGCGGGAGCTCGGAGGGGTACAGTTTGTCTCCGTGATGGGTCCCCTCTTCTTTTTCTTTCCGCCTCTACTTTTTTCTTCTGCCTTAATGTAAACGCGAGACGTTACTAGTTTGTTCTTTTGATATATTTAATGCCAATGTTTTTATTTGTAAATATCTAGCTCCTTTATTGCAAATGCGCCTTATGTAAATATCTCGCTCCGTTATTGTGAATTACGCGTGCTTCCGTCGAGGCCCTTGGTCGTCTTAAGATAGCCTTCCCTAGAGATGGTTCAGCGAGATCCTGCGCGAATCCATAGGCGAGAACCTGCTGCGAACTGCCAGACGGAAGCGTGGCTTGCGCACCCTTGGGATGGAACCGTGCTCTTTAGCCTGCGTGAGCCCCTTCAGGACCGTCGCCTAACGATCCCGCCCATTTGTTTGAGATTGTTGAGTCTCCTTGGCGAAAGCCCCCCCCCCCCCCCCACTGCGAGATCTCTTTGGCGGGGACTTTCCTGCCGAGATCTATCCCTGCCGAGACCTATCCTATCTTTTTCATTTTGCATTCCCAAAGCGCCTCCTGCCTTGTCCAAACCAAGCCAACCAAACCAAACCTATCCCCCACAGGCGAGCGTTCAGACCTGTCAGCTAGATGAGAGCCTGCGCAGCGGGTCTACCTGGGGCCGAGCTGAGCTCGGGGTGCCGATGACGATTCACCAAACCTAACCTAACCTATCTTAAACTATCCTAACATATCCCAAGCTATCACCCACAGACCAAGCCTATCCCCCATAGGTGAGCCTACGGACCTGTGATGAATTGTAAATATACGTATTTTTGTGTACATTAAATTAGTTATTTTCGTTTATTTTTGTCATTTTTACTTATTTTTATTCAATAAAATGCTATTATTTTTGTAAATATTATACTAACTTGTTTTATTTTATTTTTCAGGAAAAAAATGAAAAACTGCCAAAAATTGACATGTCACGCCCGTGACATATGGGTCACGCCCGTGACCAGGGCGTGACACGTCAAAAACCGTGAAATCGGAAAATTTCTGAAGTAAAAGCTCGACACGCCCGGCGACATGCCCGTGTCACCCGACACGGGGCGTGACCCAAGCCCGTGTTCACTCCACTCGACGAATTCATCTCGACGATCGTCGAGTGTCGACACCAACAGTCACGCCTAGAGTCACGCCCGTGACCTAGGGCGTGACATCAATTTCCGCTCGACGATTTTCAACTCGACACTTTCAGCTCGACATTCGTCGAGTGTCGACACCAGCCGACACGCCCAGAGTCACGCCCGTGACCTGGGGCGTGACCTTTCCAGCTAGCCCGACAAGACCTGCCCGAAGACTTTCGGCGCGCACCGCGCCCAGATCCACCTGCCTGTCACGCCCCCTGTCACGCCCGTGACCAAGGGCGTGACCACTGCGAGACCGACACGTGTCCAGCCCGAAGTCCACTTTCCCGTCAAATCGCCGGCCGCCATCCAAATAGTACTGTCACGCCCCCTGTCACGCCCGTGACCAAGGGCGTGACCCATGTAAATTTTTTCTATAAATTCCAGTGTTCTGCTCTGGATTTCTGTTCCTTTTTTTGAACCATTTTGTAAGGGGAGGTGCTGCGTAAATGGATTTCCAACCTATGGAATGGGGTTTTCTCTTTCTCTCTCTCTTTTATTTTTGTACTAGCTTTGTAATAGTTTTGTAGACATAATATAAATGTAGTTTTTTTTCTCATTTCTATGTTTTGGACTTCATATATGTGCCCACCCTTTGCAATCTTATTTATTTTTGTTTTAACTTAGTTTTCTTTCGTTCTTTTTTATATGCGTGTGTGTGTGTATGAGGTTAGACTTTTACTTTTATGATTTCATAAGTTCTGTTTACTTATGTTAGTTTAGTTTTAGGGTTCTTTTTTTGTACTCTCTCCATTTTCATTCTTATAAGACTATAAAAACGGTTATAAAAGTGGTTTTTAATTTCTTTTAAATTAGGCTCTTTAGGATTGTAAAACTTTTCGTTCTCTTTTAGTCTTATTTCCATTTTTTAGGCGTTTTTATAAAATTATAAGAATGAAAATTTAGTTGTTTTAATTTTTCATGCACTTTGATTTTCATTTAAACTTTTGCTCTTTTAATTTTTTCGTTCTCTTTTTATGCATTTCTACCGCATTCTAGCGGTAGAAATGTATTCGTTTTTATTTTTCGATCACTTGCATTTTTGCGTTTATTTGCAAACCTTCCTTCCCGTTTAATTTTTAATTCACCTTTTTATGCATTTCTACCGCATTCTAGCAGTAGAAATGCAGTTGTTTTAATTTTTCGTCAACTTAGGTTTTGTTATTTTTTTTCGCTCATGTATGCGCATTTATTTCCGCCTACTCGTTAAGAGTTAAATGGCGTCTGCTTATTTTACTTTCTGTAGAGTGCGTGAGTTTGTAGTTTTTCTTTTTTCCGCCTACTCACTTGAGTTTAATGGCTGGATTTTATTTCGGTAGAGTGTGTGTGTTTTCATTTATGTCGAGAGAGAGTGTGCGTGCGTTGCATTTATTTTGTCCTACTCGTTTGAGTAGGACCCGTATTTATTTTCTCCTACTCATTTGAGTAGGACTTGCGTGTGTGCGTTTTACTGCTTTCTTTCTCCCGCCCACGCATTCGCGCCGGGACTCGCAATTTACTGCTTTCTTCAGTCCTACTCGTTTGGGTAGGACTTGCAATTTTCTGCTTTCTTCAGTCCTACTCGTTTGGGTAGGACTTGCAATTTACAGCTTTATTTTCCTGCTTTCATTTACTGCTTTCTTTCCTGCTTTCTTTATTGCTTTCCTCGCAAGCCGTCCCCATTCCGATGAGTGGCTAATCGTTCTTAGCCCTCGGCATCGAAGAGCATTGGGACAGATAAAATAGCTTAAAATAACTAAAGGTCTTATCTTTCTAATTAATTAAAAGTACTTAAGGTTTGCCCGGGTTTAACGACACGTAGGACCACATATCGATGTGTGGGCCCTATTTCCGTTTTTCATACGCTCGCCGAGAGGCCGTGCGTATGGACAGATCACCCCTTGGCAAAGAGAGTTCCGCACTAACCCTCGAGAGAGGAGGCGCGCCAACTCTACCGGATTCGGTTCCCCACCCAATAGCGGGGTTCTTAGCGTAATGCGGGCGTTAAGAGGAATCCTTCGTCGGACGAGAGCCCGGTCGAATAGTCTTAGCGTTCAGGTGAGCGATAGCCCTATAGCTAGGTGAGCTCATTTTAGTTGAACCTCCACGGCCAAGTCTCCGCCTTAATTAATTAGAAATTTAGGAGCTCTTTTTATTTAAAGTTTATTTTAGTTCAATTGTTTTTTCGGTGCCATCGAGCTAAGCTCTTCATCGGCACCACCTTCATGCTTTCATTTTCTTTCTGCCATTTTCTTTTTTTTTATTATATAAAAATACCCGACAAGTATTATCGGTAAAATAATAGTCCCCTCCAGGGAAGAGTAGAAATAATCGAACCGGACCCGAGAACAATACGACCTCGATATTCCACCCGGAATATCCTGTACTACTCACGATAGGTGCACTTGCCTCCTTTCGTTAAAACTCGATTTCTAACCATTTTTTATATCCAAAATAAATAAATAAATACGCGCGCCCCGTTTTCTTAAATAAAATCAAATCCGCCTTTTTCTCAAATAAAACCGCCGGGGCGCCGCGCTTCATAAATAATTTTGGAGTTTTAACCATCAAGTTTTTGGCGCCGTTGCCGGGGACATTTTCGGTTCGTTATTTTAAACCCTGGAAATCTATTAATTTTACCTATTTCTATATATAACAAAAATTAAAAATGGCCAACAAAAATATAATAATAATAATAATAATAATAATAATAACTATAAAAAAAATATTATTACAAAATTAAAAAAACAAAACAAAAAAATTGAAAAACTTATAAAACTAAAAAAATTTTTGCAAAACCTTAAAAACTTAAAAAAAATATAAAACTAAAAACAAAAAACAAAAAAAAAACAAAAAAACAAAAAAAAACAAAAAAAAACAAAAAAAAAACAAAAAAAAAACAAACAAAACAAAATTATTAATAATTTGATTTTCAACAAAAAAAAACAAAAAAAAAACAAAACAAACCCAAAAAAAAATAAAAAAAAAACGTAAGTATATATTTTGTTTAACTTATTTTATTTTGATTCGCCGCGGTCCTCACTCTTATGCGCGCTAGGGGATCACATTTTTATCACACAATGGTCGCTAAGGCCTTAGCTACCTCCGACTCCCCCACGCACATCCCCCCTACCGCCCGCAATCTTTAGGCCGAGTTTATCTTTTTTTGTTTTTTTTGCTGTTATCTTTTTGCTTTTTCTTTTCTAAATAATGCAGGGTTTCAAATTTGGCCTCCCGGACTCGTCTTAGGGAAACTTCTACCCTCTCTGTTTTTGTTTTTTTGTACTTCTTTTATTTTGTATATTATCTGTTTCGCATACTTGGATAGCAACATTGGGGACAATGTTGGGTTTAAGTATGGAGGTGTTTTCCTCTTCTGCACTTTTTATATTCAGTACTTAACAAAAAAATACAAAAAAATGCAAAAATCAAAAATTTTTTTAAAAAAAAATTTAATTAAAACAAAAAAAAAAAAAAAACTTCAAAACAAAAAAGAAAAAAAAAAATCTCTCTTCCCCCCTCTTCTTCTTTTGTAAAAACTTGCGTCTTGCCTGCCCGCGACGGTCGACTCATCGAACCAACCATTCAAATAAGAGTCTGTTCGCGGGGCCGCAATCGAGTTTTTACTTTGCCTTTTTTGTAAAAATCTCTCTTTCCCCCCTATCTTCTTTGTAAATAACTCTTCTTTCTCTCCTCATTCTTGTAAATAATTTATCCTCAAAAACTAAAAATCAAAAAAAAAAAATTTGAAAATCCAAAACCCCTAAAAAACTAAAAAATCTAAAAAATCCTAAAAAGATAATAATTAAAACACACAAAAAAATGATAAAACTCTAAAAAAATCCAAAAAAAATATGTTTTGTTAAATTATGTAACAAAATAATTCGAATATACCATATCTTAACCCTTTTTGCTTCCCAAAAATCTAGTTTCGAGTTAATTTATATGCGAATTTTAGTTATTCTTTGCTTACTATTCGTTTATTAATTAAATTTCGATAGATTTAAGTGTCTGGGGTTAAGATTTAAAGATTTTTTTATGTCTTTTCCTTATAATAGGGAACTTGTTTTTCACCATCACTTCCAATTTTATAAATAGAAGCTCGTTTTTTATGTTAGAAAATAACATTCATGGATTTCAATTATTTCAACTTCATGCTTTTAGAAACATTGGAACGTTCATTTTAAAAAGGTTGCTCTCAAAACTTTTTGATTAAAAGCTAGTTTTATTTTTGAAAAACTAAACTCACTTCCATCTTTTTCGTGTCTTAATTGACATGTATTCCCCCCTATCCCTTAAAAGATCCTATGTCAATGGGAATAAGATTTCGTTCCGTAAACATAGGCACCCAATAATTTAAAAAGATTATATATGGAGTAAGTGGATAAAATTCATTACTCCTACAAATATACATTGGGTTAATTTTATCCTTATGAAGAAAGAAATTTTTTTTTTTATTATGTGTTAGGAAAATAAGATTTCGTTTTCCTAACTATCCAAAAAGAAAAAAATTGGAGGTTCGAGAAAAAATTACCTCGCCTCAATATTCAAGCCTTCTTCATAAACTACCAAACCACTTATCTCATTTCAATGATTCTAGAATTAATTTAAATTTTTTTGAGAGCATAACTTTTAAATTGCATTATTTCCTTTAACTTCTTTTAAGCAATGGTTTTTTATATAAATCCAATCCATCTTTGTTAAGCTAACAAAAATAATTTTTTGCTTTCTATTTTATTTTTTCTAGAAGTCTTTTTGAAATTCTTCCTCTATTCATAACATTTCATAAATTAGGATTTAATTCTTTAACCCCGGATGTTTATTTTGATCTTTCTTTTAATTAAGTCAAGCGGTAGCTAAACTTAGGATTTCTTTTATTCCTTATAAGTTCATCTCCAACTTTTGCTCTGGAATAGCAAAAGCTTAAGTATGGGGGTATTTGATGAATTGTAAATATACGTATTTTTGTGTACATTAAATTAGTTATTTTTGTTTATTTTTGTCATTTTTACTTATTTTTATTCAATAAAATGCTCTTATTTTTGTAAATATTATACTAACTTGTTTTATTTTATTTTTCAGGAAAAAAATGAAAAACTGCCAAAAATTGACATGTCACGCCCGTGACATATGGGTCACGCCCGTGACCAGGGCGTGACACGTCAAAAACCGTGAAATCGGAAAATTTCTGAAGTAAAAGCTCGACACGCCCGGCGACACGCCCGTGTCACCCGACACGGGGCGTGACCCAAGCCCGTGTTCACTCCACTCGACGAATTCATCTCGACGATCGTCGAGTGTCGACACCAACAGTCACGCCTAGAGTCACGCCCGTGACCTAGGGCGTGACATCAATTTCCGCTCGACGATTTTCAACTCGACACTTTCAGCTCGACATTCGTCGAGTGTCGACACCAGCCGACACGCCCAGAGTCACGCCCGTGACCTGGGGCGTGACCTTTCCAGCTAGCCCGACAAGACCTGCCCGAAGACTTTCGGCGCGCACCGCGCCCAGATCCACCTGCCTGTCACGCCCCCTGTCACGCCCGTGACCAAGGGCGTGACCACTGCGAGACCGACACATGTCCAGCCCGAAGTCCACTTTCCCGTCAAATCGCCGGCCGCCATCCAAATAGTACTGTCACGCCCCCTGCCACGCCCGTGACCAAGGGCGTGACCCATGTAAATTTTTTCTATAAATTCCAGTGTTCTGCTCTGGATTTCTGTTCCTTTTTTGAACCATTTTGTAAGGGGAGGTGCTGCGTAAATGGATTTCCAACCTATGGAATGGGGTTTTCTCTTTCTCTCTCTCTTTTATTTTTGTACTAGCTTTGTAATAGTTTTGTAGACATAATATAAATGTAGTTTTTTTTTCTCATTTCTATGTTTTGGACTTCATATATGTGCCCACCCTTTGCAATCTTATTTATTTTTGTTTTAACTTAGTTTTCTTTCGTTCTTTTTTATATGCGTGTGTGTGTGTATGAGGTTAGACTTTTACTTTTATGATTTCATAAGTTCTGTTTACTTAGGTTAGTTTAGTTTTAGGGTTCTTTTTTTGTACTCTCTCCATTTTCATTCTTATAAGACTATAAAAACGGTTATAAAAGTGGTTTTTAATTTCTTTTAAATTAGGCTCTTTAGGATTGTAAAACTTTTCGTTCTCTTTTAGTCTTATTTCCATTTTTTAGGCGTTTTTATAAAATTATAAGAATGAAAATTTAGTTGTTTTAATTTTTCATGCACTTTGATTTTCATTTAAACTTTTGCTCTTTTAATTTTTTCGTTCTCTTTTTATGCATTTCTACCGCATTCTAGCGGTAGAAATGTATTCGTTTTTATTTTTCGATCACTTGCATTTTTGCGTTTATTTGCAAACCTTCCTTCCCGTTTAATTTTTATTTCACCTTTTTATGCATTTCTACCGCATTCTAGCGGTAGAAATGCAGTTGTTTTAATTTTTCGTCAACTTAGGTTTTGTTATTTTTTTTCGCTCATGTATGCGCATTTATTTCCGCCTACTCGTTAAGAGTTAAATGGCGCCTGCTTATTTTACTTTCTGTAGAGTGCGTGAGTTTGTAGTTTTTCTTTTTTCCGCCTACTCATTTGAGTTTAATGGCTGGATTTTATTTCGGTAGAGTGTGTGTATTTTCATTTATGTCGAGAGAGAGTGTGCGTGCGTTGCATTTATTTTGTCCTACTCGTTTGAGTAGGACCCGTATTTATTTTCTCCTACTCATTTGAGTAGGACTTGCGTGTGTGCGTTTTACTGCTTTCTTTCTCCCACCCACGCATTCGCGCCGGGACTCGCAATTTACTGCTTTCTTCAGTCCTACTCGTTTGGGTAGGACTTGCAATTTTCTGCTTTCTTCAGTCCTACTCGTTTGGGTAGGACTTGTAATTTACAGCTTTATTTTCCTGCTTTCATTTACTGCTTTCTTTCCTGCTTTCTTTATTGCTTTCCTCGCAAGCCGTCCCCATTCCGATGAGTGGCTAATCGTTCTTAGCCCTCGGCATCGAAGAGCATTGAGACAGATAAAATAGCTTAAAATAACTAAAAGTCTTATCTTTCTAATTAATTAAAAGTACTTAAGGTTTGCCCGGGTTTAACGACGCGTAGGACCACATATCGATGTGTGGGCCCTATTTCCGTTTTTCATACGCTCGCCGAGAGGCCGTGCGTATGGACAGATCACCCCTTGGCAAAGAGAGTTCTGCACTAACCCTCGAGAGAGGAGGCGCGCCAACTCTACCGGATTGGGTTCCCCACCCAATAGTGGGGTTCTTAGCGTAATGCGGGCGTTAAGAGGAATCCTTCGTCTGACGAGAGCCTGGTCGAATAGTCTTAGCGTTCAGGTGAGCGATAGCCCTATAGCTAGGTGAGCTCATTTTAGTTGAACCTCCACGGCCAAGTCTCCGCCTTAATTAATTAGAAATTTAGGAGCTCTTTTTATTTAAAGTTTATTTTAGTTCAATTGTTTTTTCGGTGCCATCGAGCTAAGCTCTTCATCGGCACCACCTTCATGCTTTCATTTTTCTTTCTGCCATTTTCTTTTTTTTATTATATAAAAATACCCGACAAGTATTATCGGTAAAATAATAGTCCCCTCCAGGGAAGAGTAGAAATAATCGAACCGGACCCGAGAACAATACGACCTCGATATTCCACCCGGAATATCCTGTACTACTCACGATAGGTGCACTTGCCTCCTTTCGTTAAAACTCGATTTCTAACCCTTTTTATATCCAAAATAAATAAATAAATACGCGCGCCCCGTTTTCTTAAATAAAATCAAATCCGCCTTTTTCTCAAATAAAACCGCCGGGGCGCCGCGCTTCATAAATAATTTTGGAGTTTTAACCATCAAGTTTTTGGCGCCGTTGCCGGGGACATTTTCGGTTCGTTATTTTAAACCCTGGAAATCTATTAATTTTACCTATTTCTATATATAACAAAAATTAAAAATGGCCAACAAAAATATAATAATAATAATAATAATAATAATAACTATAAAAAAAATATTATTACAAAATTAAAAAAACAAAACAAAAAAATTGAAAAACTTATAAAACTAAAAAATTTTTTGCAAAACCTTAAAAACTTAAAAAAAATATAATAAACTAAAAACAAAAAACAAAAAAAAAAAAAAAAAAAAAAAAAAAAACAAAAAAAACAAAAAAAAAAAAAAAAAACAAACAAAAAAAAACAAACAAAACAAAATTATTAATAATTTGATTTTCAACAAAACAAAAAAAAAAAAAAAAACAAAAAAAAAAACAAAACAAACCAAAAAAAAAAATAAAAAAAAACGTAAGTATATATTTTGTTTAACTTATTTTATTTTGATTCGGCGCGGTCCTCACTCTTATGCGCGCTAGGGGATCACATTTTTATCACACAATGGTCGCTAAGGCCTTAGCTACCTCCGACTCCCCCACGCACATCCCCCCTACCGCCCGCAATCTTTAGGCCGAGTTTATCTTTTTTTATTTTTTTTGCTGTTATCTTTTTGCTTTTTTCTTTTCTAAATAATGCAGGGTTTCAAATTTGGCCTCCCGGACTCGTCTTAGGGAAGCTTCTACCCTCTCTGTTTTTGTTTTTTTGTACTTCTTTTATTTTGTATATTATCTGTTTCGCATACTTGGATAGCAACATTGGGGACAATGTTGGGTTAAGTATGGGGTGTTTTCCTCTTCTGCACTTTTTATATTCAGTACTTAAAAAAAAAATACAAAAAAATGAAAAAATAAAAAAAATTTTAAAAAAAAAAATTTTAATTAAAACAAAAAAAAAAAAACTTCAAACAAAAAAGAAAAAAAAAAAATCTCTCTTCCCCCTCTTCTTCTTTTGTAAAAACTTGCGTCTTGCCTGCCCGCGACGGTCGACTCATCGAACCAACCATTCAAATAAGAGTCTGTTCGCGGGGCCGCAATCGAGTTTTTACTTTGCCTTTTTTTGTAAAAATCTCTCTTTCCCCCCTATCTTCTTTGTAAATAACTCTTCTTTCTCTCCTCATTCTTGTAAATAATTTATCCTCAAAAACTAAAAATCAAAAAAAAAAATTTTGAAAATCCAAAACCCCTAAAAAACTAAAAAATCTAAAAAATCCTAAAAAGATAATAATTAAACACACAAAAAATGATAAAACTCTAAAAAAATCCAAAAAAAAAATATGTTTTGTTAAATTATGTAACAAAATAATTCGAATATACCATATCTTAACCCTTTTTGCTTCCCAAAAATCTTATTTCGAGTTAATTTATATGCGAATTTTAGTTATTCTTTGCTTACTATTCGTTTATTAATTAAAGTTCGATAGATTTAAGTGTCTGGGGTTAAGATTTAAAGATTTTTTTATGTCTTTTCCTTATAATAGGGAACTTGTTTTTCACCATCACTTCCAATTTTATAAATAGAAGCTCGTTTTTTATGTTAGAAAATAACATCCATGGATTTCAATTATTTCAACTTCATGCTTTTAGAAACATTGGAACGTTCATTTTAAAAAGGTTGCTCTCAAAACTTTTTGATTAAAAGCTAGTTTTATTTTGAAAAACTAAACTCACTTCCATCTTTTTCGTGTCTTAATTGACATGTATTCCCCCTATCCCTTAAAAGATCCTATGTCAATGGGAATAAGATTTCGTTCCGTAAACATAGGCACCCAATAATTTAAAAAGATTATATATGGAGTAAGAGAATAAAATTCATTACTCCTACAAATATACATTGGGTTAATTTTATCCTTATGAAGAAAGAAAAATTTTTTTTTATTATGTGTTAGGAAAATAAGATTTCGTTCTCCTAACTATCCAAAAAGAAAAAAATTGGAGGTTCGAGAAAAAATTACCTCGCCTCAATATTCCAGCCTTCTTCATAAACCACCAAACCACTTATCTCATTTCAATGATTCTAGAATTAATTTAAAATTTTTGAGAGCATAACTTTTAAATTGCATTATTTCCTTTAACTTCTTTTAAGCAAAGGTTTTTTATATAAATCCAATCCATCTTTGTTAAGCTAACAAAAATAATTTTTGCTTTCTATTTTATTTTTTCTAGAAGTCTTTTTGAAATTCTTCCTCTATTCATAACATTTCATAAATTAGGATTTAATTCTTTAACCCCGGATGTTTATTTTGATCTTCCTTTTAATTAAGTCAAGCGGTAGCTAAACTTAGGATTTCTTTTATTCCTTATAAGTTCATCTCCAACTTTTGCTCTGGAATAGCAAAAGCTTAAGTATGAGGGTATTTGATGAATTGTAAATATACGTATTTTTGTGTACATTAAATTAGTTATTTTCGTTTATTTTTGTCATTTTTACTTATTTTTATTCAATAAAATGCTCTTATTTTTGTAAATATTATACTAACTTGTTTTATTTTATTTTTCAGGAAAAAAATGAAAAACTGCCAAAAATTGACATGTCACGCCCGTGACATATGGGTCACGCCCGTGACCAGGGCGTGACACGTCAAAAACCGTGAAATCGGAAAATTTCTGAAGTAAAAGCTCGACACGCCCGGCGACACGCCCGTGTCACCCGACACGGGCGTGACCCAAGCCCGTGTTCACTCCACTCGACGATTCATCTCGACGATCGTCGAGTGTCGACACCAACAGTCACGCCTAGAGTCACGCCCGTGACCTAGGGCGTGACATCAATTTCCGCTCGACGATTTTCAACTCGACACTTTCAGCTCGACATTCGTCGAGTGTCGACACCAGCCGACACGCCCAGAGTCACGCCCGTGACCTGGGGCGTGACCTTTCCAGCTAGCCCGACAAGACCTGCCCGAAGACTTTCGGCGCGCACCGCGCCCAGATCCACCTGCCTGTCACGCCCCCTGTCACGCCCGTGACCAAGGGCGTGACCACTGCGAGACCGACACGTGTCCAGCCCGAAGTCCACTTTCCCGTCAAATCGCCGGCCGCCATCCAAATAGTACTGTCACGCCCCCTGTCACGCCCGTGACCAAGGGCGTGACCCATGTAAATTTTTTCTATAAATTCCAGTGTTCTGCTCTGGATTTCTGTTCCTTTTTTTGAACCATTTTGTAAGGGGAGGTGCTGCGTAAATGGATTTCCAACCTATGGAATGGGGTTTTCTCTCTCTCTCTCTCTTTTATTTTTGTACTAGCTTTGTAATAGTTTTGTAGACATAATAAAATGTAGTTTTTTTTCTCATTTCTATGTTTTGGACTTCATATATGTGCCCACCCTTTGCAATCTTATTTATTTTTGTTTTAACTTAGTTTTCTTCGTTCTTTTTATATGCGTGTGTGTGTGTATGAGGTTAGACTTTTACTTTTATGATTTCATAAGTTCTGTTTACTTAGGTTAGTTTAGTTTTAGGGTTCTTTTTTTGTACTCCATTTTCATTCTTATAAGACTATAAAAACGGTTATAAAAGTGGTTTTTAATTTCTTTTAAATTAGGCTCTTTAGGATTGTAAAACTTTTCGTTCTCTTTTAGTCTTATTTCCATTTTTAGGCGTTTTTATAAAATTATAAGAATGAAAATTTAGTTGTTTTAATTTTTCATGCACTTTGATTTTCATTTAAACTTTTGCTCTTTTAATTTTTTCGTTCTCTTTTTATGCATTTCTACCGCATTCTAGCGGTAGAAATGTATTCGTTTTTATTTTTCGATCACTTGCATTTTTGCGTTTATTTGCAAACCTTCCTTCCCGTTTAATTTTTATTTCACCTTTTTATGCATTTCTACCGCATTCTAGCGGTAGAAATGCAGTTGTTTTAATTTTCGTCAACTTAGATTTTGTTATTTTTTTCGCTCATGTATGCGCATTTATTTCCGCCTACTCGTTAAGAGTTAAATGGCGCCTGCTTATTTTACTTTCTGTAGAGTGCGTGAGTTTGTAGTTTTTCTTTTTTCCGCCTACTCACTTGAGTTTAATGGCTGGATTTTATTCGGTAGAGTGTGTGTGTTTCATTTATGTCGAGAGAGAGTGTGCGTGCGTTGCATTTATTTTGTCCTACTCGTTGAGTAGGACCCGTATTTATTTTCTCCTACTCATTTGAGTAGGACTTGCGTGTGTGCGTTTACTGCTTTCTTTCTCCCGCCCACGCATTCGCGCCGGGACTCGCAATTTACTGCTTTCTTCAGTCCTACTCGTTTGGGTAGGACTTGCAATTTTCTGCTTTCTTCAGTCCTACTCGTTTGGGTAGGACTTGCAATTTACAGCTTTATTTTCCTGCTTTCATTTACTGCTTTCTTTCCTGCTTTCTTTATTGCTTTCCTCGCAAGCCGTCCCCATTCCGATGAGTGGCTAATCGTTCTTAGCCCTCGGCATCGAAGAGCATTGGGATAGATAAAATAGCTTAAAATAACTAAAGGTCTTATCTTTCTAATTAATTAAAAGTACTTAAGGTTTGCCCGGGTTTAACGACGCGTAGGACCACATATCGATGTGTGGGCCCTATTTCCGTTTTTCATACGCTCGCCGAGAGGCCGTGCGTATGGACAGATCACCCCTTGGCAAAGAGAGTTCCGCACTAACCCTCGAGAGAGGAGGCGCGCCAACTCTACCGGATTGGGTTCCCCACCCAATAGCGGGGTTCTTAGCGTAATGCGGGCGTTAAGAGGAATCCTTCGTCGGACGAGAGCCCGGTCGAATAGTCTTAGCGTTCAGGTGAGCGATAGCCCTATAGCTAGGTGAGCTCATTTTAGTTGAACCTCCACGGCCAAGTCTCCGCCTTAATTAATTAGAAATTTAGGAGCTCTTTTTATTTAAAGTTTATTTTAGTTCAATTGTTTTTTTCGGTGCCATCGAGCTAAGCTCTTCATCGGCACCACCTTCATGCTTTCATTTTCTTTCTGCCATTTTCTTTTTTTTTTTATATTATATAAAAATACCCGACAAGTATTATCGGTAAAATAATAGTCCCCTCCAGGGAAGAGTAGAAATAATCGAACCGGACCCGAGAACAATACGACCTCGATATTCCACCCGGAATATCCTGTACTACTCACGATAGGTGCACTTGCCTCCTTTCGTTAAAACTCGATTTCTAACCATTTTTATATCCAAAATAAATAAATAAATACGCGCGCCCGTTTTCTTAATAAAATCAAATCCGCCTTTTTCTCAAATAAAACCGCCGGGGCGCCGCGCTTCATAAATAATTTTGGAGTTTTAACCATCAAGTTTTTGGCGCCGTTGCCGGGGACATTTTCGGTTCGTTATTTTAAACCCTGGAAATCTATTAATTTTACCTATTTCTATATATAACAAAAATTAAAAATGGCCAACAAAAATATAATAATAATAATAATAATAATAATAACTATAAAAAAAATTATTACAAAATTAAAAAAAACAAAACAAAAAAATTGAAAAACTTATAAAACTAAAAAAATTTTTTGCAAAACCTTAAAAACTTAAAAAAATATAAAACTAAAAACAAAAAAAAAAAAAAAAAAAAAACAAAAAAAAAACAAAAAAAAAAAACAAAAAAAAAACAAAAAAAAACAAACAAAAACAAAATTATTAATAATTTGATTTTCAACAAAAAAAAAAAAAAAAAAAAAAACAAAACAAACCCAAAAAAAAATAAAAAAAAAACGTAAGTATATATTTTGTTTAACTTATTTTATTTTGGTTCGGCGCGGTCCTCACTCTTATGCGCGCTAGGGGATCACATTTTTATCACACAATGGTCGCTAAGGCCTTAGCTACCTCCGACTCCCCCACGCACATCCCCCCTACCGCCCGCAATCTTTAGGCCGAGTTTATCTTTTTTTGTTTTTTTTGCTGTTATCTTTTGCTTTTTCTTTTCTAAATAATGCAGGGTTTCAAATTTGGCCTCCCGGACTCGTCTTAGGGAAACTTCTACCCTCTCTGTTTTTGTTTTTTTGTACTTCTTTTATTTTGTATATTATCTGTTTCACATACTTGGATAGCAACATTGGGGACAATGTTGGGTTTAAGTATGGAGGTGTTTTCCTCTTCTGCACTTTTTATATTCAGTACTTAACAAAAAAATACAAAAAAATGCAAAAATCAAAAATTTTTTTTTAAAAAAATTTAATTAAAACAAAAAAAAAAAAACTTCAAAACAAAAAAGAAAAAAAAAATCTCTCTTCCCCCCTCTTCTTCTTTTGTAAAAACTTGCGTCTTGCCTGCCCGCGACGGTCGACTCATCGAACCAACCATTCAAATAAGAGTCTGTTCGCGGGGCCGCAATCGAGTTTTTACTTTGCCTTTTTTGTAAAAATCTCTCTTTCCCCCCTATCTTCTTTGTAAATAACTCTTCTTTCTCTCCTCATTCTTGTAAATAATTTATCCTCAAAAACTAAAAATCAAAAAAAAAAAAAATTGAAAATCCAAAACCCCTAAAAAACTAAAAAATCTAAAAAATCCTAAAAAGATAATAATTAAAACACACAAAAAAAATGATAAAACTCTAAAAAAATCCAAAAAAAATATGTTTTGTTAAATTATGTAACAAAATAATTCGAATATACCATATCTTAACCCTTTTTGCTTCCCAAAAATCTAGTTTCGAGTTAATTTATATGCGAATTTTAGTTATTCTTTGCTTACTATTCGTTTATTAATTAAATTTCGATAGATTTAAGTGTCTGGGGTTAAGATTTAAAGATTTTTTTATGTCTTTTCCTTATAATAGGGAACTTGTTTTTCACCATCACTTCCAATTTTATAAATAGAAGCTCGTTTTTTATGTTAGAAAATAACATTCATGGATTTCAATTATTTCAACTTCATGCTTTTAGAAACATTGGAACGTTCATTTTAAAAAGGTTGCTCTCAAAACTTTTTGATTAAAAGCTAGTTTTATTTTTGAAAAACTAAACTCACTTCCATCTTTTTCGTGTCTTAATTGACATGTATTCCCCCCTATCCCTTAAAAGATCCTATGTCAATGGGAATAAGATTTCGTTCCGTAAACATAGGCACCCAATAATTTAAAAAGATTATATATGGAGTAAGAGGATAAAATTCATTACTCCTACAAATATACATTGGGTTAATTTTATCCTTATGAAGAAAGAAAATTTTTTTTTTATTATGTGTTAGGAAAATAAGATTTCGTTTTCCTAACTATCCAAAAAGAAAAAAATTGGAGGTTCGAGAAAAAATTACCTCGCCTCAATATTCAAGCCTTCTTCATAAACCACCAAACCACTTATCTCATTTCAATGATTCTAGAATTAATTTAAATTTTTTTGAGAGCATAACTTTTAAATTGCATTATTTCCTTTAACTTCTTTTAAGCAAAGGTTTTTTATATAAATCCAATCCATCTTTGTTAAGCTAACAAAAATAATTTTTTGCTTTCTATTTTATTTTTTTTAGAAGTCTTTTTGAAATTCTTCCTCTATTCATAACATTTCATAAATTAGGATTTAATTCTTTAACCCCGGATGTTTATTTTGATCTTCCTTTTAATTAAGTCAAGCGGTAGCTAAACTTAGGATTTCTTTTATTCCTTATAAGTTCATCTCCAACTTTTGCTCTGGAATAGCAAAAGCTTAAGTATGGGGGTATTTGATGAATTGTAAATATACGTATTTTTGTGTACATTAAATTAGTTATTTTTGTTTATTTTTGTCATTTTTACTTATTTTTATTCAATAAAATGCTCTTATTTTTGTAAATATTATACTAACTTGTTTTATTTTATTTTTCAGGAAAAAAATGAAAAACTGCCAAAAATTGACATGTCACGCCCGTGACATATGGGTCACGCCCGTGACCAGGGCGTGACACGTCAAAAACCGTGAAATCGGAAAATTTCTGAAGTAAAAGCTCGACACGCCCGGCGACACGCCCGTGTCACCCGACACGGGGCGTGACCCAAGCCCGTGTTCACTCCACTCGACGAATTCATCTCGACGATCGTCGAGTGTCGACACCAACAGTCACGCCTAGAGTCACGCCCGTGACCTAGGGCGTGACATCAATTTCCGCTCGACGATTTTCAACTCGACACTTTCAGCTCGACATTCGTCGAGTGTCGACACCAGCCGACACGCCCAGAGTCACGCCCGTGACCTGGGGCGTGACCTTTCCAGCTAGCCCGACAAGACCTGCCCGAAGACTTTCGGCGCGCACCGCGCCCAGATCCACCTGCCTGTCACGCCCCCTGTCACGCCCGTGACCAAGGGCGTGACCACTGCGAGACCGACACATGTCCAGCCCGAAGTCCACTTTCCCGTCAAATCGCCGGCCGCCATCCAAATAGTACTGTCACGCCCCCTGCCACGCCCGTGACCAAGGGCGTGACCCATGTAAATTTTTTCTATAAATTCCAGTGTTCTGCTCTGGATTTCTGTTCCTTTTTTGAACCATTTTGTAAGGGGAGGTGCTGCGTAAATGGATTTCCAACCTATGGAATGGGGTTTTCTCTTTCTCTCTCTCTTTTATTTTTGTACTAGCTTTGTAATAGTTTTGTAGACATAATATAAATGTAGTTTTTTTTCTCATTTCTATGTTTTGGACTTCATATATGTGCCCACCCTTTGCAATCTTATTTATTTTTGTTTTAACTTAGTTTTCTTTCGTTCTTTTTTATATGCGTGTGTGTGTGTATGAGGTTAGACTTTTACTTTTATGATTTCATAAGTTCTGTTTACTTAGGTTAGTTTAGTTTTAGGGTTCTTTTTTTGTACTCTCTCCATTTTCATTCTTATAAGACTATAAAAACGGTTATAAAAGTGGTTTTTAATTTCTTTTAAATTAGGCTCTTTAGGATTGTAAAACTTTTCGTTCTCTTTTAGTCTTATTTCCATTTTTTAGGCGTTTTTATAAAATTATAAGAATGAAAATTTAGTTGTTTTAATTTTTCATGCACTTTGATTTTCATTTAAACTTTTGCTCTTTTAATTTTTTCGTTCTCTTTTTATGCATTTCTACCGCATTCTAGCGGTAGAAATGTATTCGTTTTTATTTTTCGATCACTTGCATTTTTGCGTTTATTTGCAAACCTTCCTTCCCGTTTAATTTTTATTTCACCTTTTTATGCATTTCTACCGCATTCTAGCGGTAGAAATGCAGTTGTTTTAATTTTTCGTCAACTTAGGTTTTGTTATTTTTTTTCGCTCATGTATGCGCATTTATTTCCGCCTACTCGTTAAGAGTTAAATGGCGCCTGCTTATTTTACTTTCTGTAGAGTGCGTGAGTTTGTAGTTTTTCTTTTTTCCGCCTACTCATTTGAGTTTAATGGCTGGATTTTATTTCGGTAGAGTGTGTGTGTTTTCATTTATGTCGAGAGAGAGTGTGCGTGCGTTGCATTTATTTTGTCCTACTCGTTTGAGTAGGACCCGTATTTATTTTCTCCTACTCATTTGAGTAGGACTTGCGTGTGTGCGTTTTACTGCTTTCTTTCTCCCACCCACGCATTCGCGCCGGGACTCGCAATTTACTGCTTTCTTCAGTCCTACTCGTTTGGGTAGGACTTGCAATTTTCTGCTTTCTTCAGTCCTACTCGTTTGGGTAGGACTTGCAATTTACAGCTTTATTTTCCTGCTTTCATTTACTGCTTTCTTTCCTGCTTTCTTTATTGCTTTCCTCGCAAGCCGTCCCCATTCCGATGAGTGGCTAATCGTTCTTAGCCCTCGGCATCGAAGAGTATTGAGACAGATAAAATAGCTTAAAATAACTAAAGGTCTTATCTTTCTAATTAATTAAAAGTACTTAAGGTTTGCCCGGGTTTAACGACGCGTAGGACCACATATCGATGTGTGGGCCCTATTTCCGTTTTTCATACGCTCGCCGAGAGGCCGTGCGTATGGACAGATCACCCCTTGGCAAAGAGAGTTCTGCACTAACCCTCGAGAGAGGAGGCGCGCCAACTCTACCGGATTGGGTTCCCCACCCAATAGCGGGGTTCTTAGCGTAATGCGGGCGTTAAGAGGAATCCTTCGTCTGACGAGAGCCTGGTCGAATAGTCTTAGCGTTCAGGTGAGCGATAGCCCTATAGCTAGGTGAGCTCATTTTAGTTGAACCTCCACGGCCAAGTCTCCGCCTTAATTAATTAGAAATTTAGGAGCTCTTTTTATTTAAAGTTTATTTTAGTTCAATTGTTTTTTCGGTGCCATCGAGCTAAGCTCTTCATCGGCACCACCTTCATGCTTTCATTTTCTTTCTGCCATTTTCTTTTTTTTATTATATAAAAATACCCGACAAGTATTATCGGTAAAATAATAGTCCCCTCCAGGGAAGAGTAGAAATAATCGAACCGGACCCGAGAACAATACGACCTCGATATTCCACCCGGAATATCCTGTACTACTCACGATAGGTGCACTTGCCTCCTTTCGTTAAAACTCGATTTCTAACCCTTTTTTATATCCAAAATAAATAAATAAATACGCGCGCCCCGTTTTCTTAAATAAAATCAAATCCGCCTTTTTCTCAAATAAAACCGCCGGGGCGCCGCGCTTCATAAATAATTTTGGAGTTTTAACCATCAAGTTTTTGGCGCCGTTGCCGGGGACATTTTCGGTTCGTTATTTTAAACCCTGGAAATCTATTAATTTTACCTATTTCTATATATAACAAAAATTAAAAATGGCCAACAAAAATATAATAATAATAATAATAATAATAATAACTATAAAAAAAATATTATTACAAAATTAAAAAAACAAAACAAAAAAATTGAAAAACTTATAAAACTAAAAAAATTTTTGCAAAACCTTAAAAACTTAAAAAAAATATAAAACTAAAAACAAAAAACAAAAAAAAAACAAAAAAAACAAAAAAAAACAAAAAAAACAAAAAAAAAACAAAAAAAAAACAAACAAAACAAAATTATTAATAATTTGATTTTCAACAAAAAAAAAACAAAAAAAAAAACAAAACAAAAAAACAAAACAAACCCAAAAAAAAAAAATAAAAAAAAACGTAAGTATATATTTTGTTTAACTTATTTTATTTTGATTCGGCGCGGTCCTCACTCTTATGCGCGCTAGGGGATCACATTTTTATCACACAATGGTCGCTAAGGCCTTAGCTACCTCCGACTCCCCCACGCACATCCCCCCCTACCGCCCGCAATCTTTAGGCCGAGTTTATCTTTTTTTATTTTTTTGCTGTTATCTTTTTGCTTTTTCTTTTCTAAATAATGCAGGGTTTCAAATTTGGCCTCCCGGACTCGTCTTAGGGAAGCTTCTACCCTCTCTGTTTTTGTTTTTTTGTACTTCTTTTATTTTGTATATTATCTGTTTCGCATACTTGGATAGCAACATTGGGGACAATGTTGGGTTTAAGTATGGGGGTGTTTTCCTCTTCTGCACTTTTTATATTCAGTACTTAAAAAAAAATACAAAAAAAATGAAAAAATAAAAAATTTTTTTAAAAAAAAAATTTTTAATTAAAACAAAAAAAAAAAAACTTCAAAACAAAAAAGAAAAAAAAAAATCTCTCTTCCCCCCTCTTCTTCTTTTGTAAAAACTTGCGTCTTGCCTGCCCGCGACGGTCGACTCATCGAACCAACCATTCAAATAAGAGTCTGTTCGCGGGGCCGCAATCGAGTTTTTACTTTGCCTTTTTTGTAAAAATCTCTCTTTCCCCCCTATCTTCTTTGTAAATAACTCTTCTTTCTCTCCTCATTCTTGTAAATAATTTATCCTCAAAAACTAAAAATCAAAAAAAAAAAATTTTGAAAATCCAAAACCCCTAAAAAACTAAAAAATCTAAAAAATCCTAAAAAGATAATAATTAAAACACAAAAAAAATGATAAAACTCTAAAAAAATCCAAAAAAAATATGTTTTATTAAATTATGTAACAAAATAATTCGAATATACCATATCTTAACCCTTTTTGCTTCCCAAAAATCTTGTTTCGAGTTAATTTATATGCGAATTTTAGTTATTCTTTGCTTACTATTCGTTTATTAATTAAAGTTCGATAGATTTAAGTGTCTGGGGTTAAGATTTAAAGATTTTTTTATGTCTTTTCCTTATAATAGGGAACTTGTTTTTCACCATCACTTCCAATTTTATAAATAGAAGCTCGTTTTTTATGTTAGAAAATAACATCCATGGATTTCAATTATTTCAACTTCATGCTTTTAGAAACATTGGAACGTTCATTTTAAAAAGGTTGCTCTCAAAACTTTTTGATTAAAAGCTAGTTTTATTTTTGAAAAACTAAACTCACTTCCATCTTTTTCGTGTCTTAATTGACATGTATTCCCCCCTATCCCTTAAAAGATCCTATGTCAATGGGAATAAGATTTCGTTCCGTAAACATAGGCACCCAATAATTTAAAAAGATTATATATGGAGTAAGAGAATAAAATTCATTACTCCTACAAATATACATTGGGTTAATTTTATCCTTATGAAGAAAGAAAAATTTTTTTTTATTATGTGTTAGGAAAATAAGATTTCGTTCTCCTAACTATCCAAAAAGAAAAAAATTGGAGGTTCGAGAAAAAATTACCTCGCCTCAATATTCCAGCCTTCTTCATAAACCACCAAACCACTTATCTCATTTCAATGATTCTAGAATTAATTTAAAATTTTTTGAGAGCATAACTTTTAAATTGCATTATTTCCTTTAACTTCTTTTAAGCAAAGGTTTTTTATATAAATCCAATCCATCTTTGTTAAGCTAACAAAAATAATTTTTTGCTTTCTATTTTATTTTTTCTAGAAGTCTTTTTGAAATTCTTCCTCTATTCATAACATTTCATAAATTAGGATTTAATTCTTTAACCCCGGATGTTTATTTTGATCTTCCTTTTAATTAAGTCAAGCGGTAGCTAAACTTAGGATTTCTTTTATTCCTTATAAGTTCATCTCCAACTTTTGCTCTGGAATAGCAAAAGCTTAAGTATGAGGGTATTTGATGAATTGTAAATATACGTATTTTTGTGTACATTAAATTAGTTATTTTCGTTTATTTTTGTCATTTTTACTTATTTTTATTCAATAAAATGCTCTTATTTTTGTAAATATTATACTAACTTGTTTTATTTTATTTTTCAGGAAAAAAATGAAAAACTGCCAAAAATTGACATGTCACGCCCGTGACATATGGGTCACGCCCGTGACCAGGGCGTGACACATCAAAAACCGTGAAATCGGAAAATTTCTGAAGTAAAAGCTCGACACGCCCGGCGACACGCCCGTGTCACCCGACACGGGGCGTGACCCAAGCCCGTGTTCACTCCACTCGACGAATTCATCTCGACGATCGTCGAGTGTCGACACCAACAGTCACGCCTAGAGTCACGCCCGTGACCTAGGGCGTGACATCAATTTCCGCTCGACGATTTTCAACTCGACACTTTCAGCTCGACATTCGTCGAGTGTCGACACCAGCCGACACGCCCAGAGTCACGCCCGTGACCTGGGGCGTGACCTTTCCAGCTAGCCCGACAAGACCTGCCCGAAGACTTTCGGCGCGCACCGCGCCCAGATCCACCTGCCTGTCACGCCCCCTGTCACGCCCGTGACCAAGGGCGTGACCACTGCGAGACCGACACGTGTCCAGCCCGAAGTCCACTTTCCCGTCAAATCGCCGGCCGCCATCCAAATAGTACTGTCACGCCTCCTGTCACGCCCGTGACCAAGGGCGTGACCCATGTAAATTTTTTCTATAAATTCCAGTGTTCTGCTCTGGATTTCTGTTCCTTTTTTTGAACCATTTTGTAAGGGGAGGTGCTGCGTAAATGGATTTCCAACCTATGGAATGGGGTTTTCTCTTTCTCTCTCTCTTTTATTTTTGTACTAGCTTTGTAATAGTTTTGTAGACATAATATAAATGTAGTTTTTTTTCTCATTTCTATGTTTTGGACTTCATATATGTGCCCACCCTTTGCAATCTTTTTTATTTTTGTTTTAACTTAGTTTTCTTTCGTTCTTTTTTATATGCGTGTGTGTGTGTATGAGGTTAGACTTTTACTTTTATGATTTCATAAGTTCTGTTTACTTAGGTTAGTTTAGTTTTAGGGTTCTTTTTTTGTACTCCATTTTCATTCTTATAAGACTATAAAAACGGTTATAAAAGTGGTTTTTAATTTCTTTTAAATTAGGCTCTTTAGGATTGTAAAACTTTTCGTTCTCTTTTAGTCTTATTTCCATTTTTTAGGCGTTTTTATAAAATTATAAGAATGAAAATTTAGTTGTTTTAATTTTTCATGCACTTTGATTTTCATTTAAACTTTTGCTCTTTTAATTTTTTCGTTCTCTTTTTATGCATTTCTACCGCATTCTAGCGGTAGAAATGTATTCGTTTTTATTTTTCGATCACTTGCATTTTTGCGTTTATTTGCAAACCTTCCTTCCCGTTTAATTTTTATTTCACCTTTTTATGCATTTCTACCGCATTCTAGCGGTAGAAATGCAGTTGTTTTAATTTTTCGTCAACTTAGGTTTTGTTATTTTTTTCGCTCATGTATGCACATTTATTTCCGCCTACTCGTTAAGAGTTAAATGGCGCCTGCTTATTTTACTTTCTGTAGAGTGCGTGAGTTTGTAGTTTTTCTTTTTTCCGCCTACTCACTTGAGTTTAATGGCTGGATTTTATTTCGGTAGAGTGTGTGTATTTTCATTTATGTCGAGAGAGAGTGTGCGTGCGTTGCATTTATTTTGTCCTACTCGTTTGAGTAGGACCCGTATTTATTTTCTCCTACTCATTTGAGTAGGACTTGCGTGTGTGCGTTTTACTGCTTTCTTTCTCCCGCCCACGCATTCGCGCCGGGACTCGCAATTTACTGCTTTCTTCAGTCCTACTCGTTTGGGTAGGACTTGCAATTTTCTGCTTTCTTCAGTCCTACTCGTTTGGGTAGGACTTGCAATTTACAGCTTTATTTTCCTGCTTTCATTTACTGCTTTCTTTCCTGCTTTCTTTATTGCTTTCCTCGCAAGCCGTCCCCATTCCGATGAGTGGTTAATCGTTCTTAGCCCTCGGCATCGAAGAGCATTGGGACAGATAAAATAGCTTAAAATAACTAAAGGTCTTATCTTTCTAATTAATTAAAAGTACTTAAGGTTTGCCCGGGTTTAACGACGCGTAGGACCACGTATCGATGTGTGGGCCCTATTTCCGTTTTTCATACGCTCGCCGAGAGGCCGTGCGTATGGACAGATCACCCCTTGGCAAAGAGAGTTCCGCACTAACCCTCGAGAGAGGAGGCGCGCCAACTCTACCGGATTGGGTTCCCCACCCAATAGCGGGGTTCTTAGCGTAATGCGGGCGTTAAGAGGAATCCTTCGTCGGACGAGAGCCCGGTCGAATAGTCTTAGCGTTCAGGTGAGCGATAGCCCTATAGCTAGGTGAGCTCATTTTAGTGGAACCTCCACGGCCAAGTCTCCGCCTTAATTAATTAGAAATTTAGGAGCTCTTTTTATTTAAAGTTTATTTTAGTTCAATTGTTTTTTCGGTGCCATCGAGCTAAGCTCTTCATCGGCACCACCTTCATGCTTTCATTTTCTTTCTGCCATTTTCTTTTTTTTTATTATATAAAAATACCCGACAAGTATTATCGGTAAAATAATAGTCCCCTCCAGGGAAGAGTAGAAATAATCGAACCGGACCCGAGAACAATACGACCTCGATATTCCACCCGAAATATCCTGTACTACTCACGATAGGTGCACTTGCCTCCTTTCGTTAAAACTCGATTTCTAACCCTTTTTTATATCCAAAATAAATAAATAAATATGCGCGCCCCGCTTTCTTAAATAAAATCAAATCCGCCTTTTTCTCAAATAAAACCGCCGGGGCGCCGCGCTTCATAAATAATTTTGGAGTTTTAACCATCAACCTGCCAGCTAGATGAGAGCCTGCGCAGCGGGTCTACCTGGGGCCGAGCCGAGCTCGTGGTGCCGATGAAGATCTCAAACCAGTCAAACCTATCTCCCACAGGCGAGCCTTCGGACCTGCCAGCTAGATGAGAGCCTGCGCAGCGGGTCTACCTGGGGCCGAGCCGAGCTCGGGGTGCCGATGAAGATCTCAAACCAATCAAACCTATCCCCCACAGGCGAGCCTTCGGACCTGCCAGCTAGATGAGAGCCTGCGCAGCGGGTCTACCTGGGGCCGAGCCGAGCTCGGGGTGCCGATGAATATCTCAAACCAATCAAACATATCCCCCACAGGCGAGCCTTCGGACCTGCCAGCTAGATGAGAGCCTGTGCAGCGGGTCTACCTGGGGCCGAGCCGAGCTCGGGGTGCCGATGAAGATCTCAAACCAATCAAACCTATCCCCCACAGGCGAGCCTCCGGACCTGCCAGCTAGATGAGAGCCTGCGCAGCGGGTCTACCTGGGGCCGAGCCGAGCTCGGGGTGCCGATGAAGATATCAAACCAATCAAACCTATCCCCCACAGGCGAGCCTCCGGACTTGCCAGCTAGATGAGAGCCTGCGCAGCGGGTCTACCTGGGGCCGAGCCGAGCTCGGGGTGCCGATGAAGATCTCAAACCAACCAAACCTATCCCCCATAGGCGAGCCTTCAGACCTGCCAGCTAGATGAGAGCCTGCGCAGCGGGTCTACCTGGGGCCGAGCCGAGCTCGGGGTGCCGATGAAGATCTCAAACCAACCAAACCTATCCCCCACAGGCGAGCCTTCGGACCTGCCAGATAGATGAGAGCCTGCGCAGCGGGTCTACCTGGGGCCGAGCCGAGCTCGAGGTGCCGATGAAGATCTCAAACCAACCAAACCTATCCCCCACTGGCGAGCCTTCGGACCTGCCAGCTAGATGAGAGCCTGCGCAGCGGGTCTACCTGGGGCCGAGCCGAGCTCGGGGTGTTACAAAACGAATGATCTCATTATATTATGAAAAACTTGGCAACAGTTAAGAAAAGGCCACTTAATATAGTACAATGAATTTATTTTTGAAATACATGATTACATCCTTCCCCCCTCAGGGGTAGAAGCGTTTTAGATCATCACCACTCCAAGTGTGGCTTAGGGCTCTTCCCTCCACGTCCTGGAGGTAGTATCCCCCCGTTCCGAGGACTTCCTTCACAATATATGGACCTTCCCAGTTCGGGTGTAGCTTACCCACAGGAGCCGACCTTCCTGCCGCGTCAACCTTTCTCAGCACCAGATCCCCTTCAGCGAACTGCTTGACCCTGACATGCTTATCGAAATGCTTGGCCATCCGTCGCTTGATCTCTTCTTGCCTGATAGCCGCCACGTCTCGCAGTTCCTCCACCATATCTAACGAGAGGCGCTGCCCCTCTTCATTCTCCACCCTCCAAGCCTCGTCCCGTTCACCCGCGGCTATGACTCGTGGGGACCGGACCTCGAACTCCACGGGTAGGACAGCTTCACACCCATGAGAGAGCTTGAAGGGGGTCTCACCGGTGGCTATGTTCGGAGTGGTTCGTAGTGCCCACAGGACCGACGGGAGCTGCTCCACCCAATTCCCCTTCAAGTTCTCCACCTTTTTTCTTAGTAGGTTTACAATGATTTTGTTTGCTGCCTCCACTTGGCCGTTGCTCCGAGGGTGATGGACGGAGGCGAACCGGAGGTCTATCCCCAGTTTAGCGCAGAAGCTGATGAACTCCTCGCTGGCAAACTGGGGGCCGTTTTCGGTCACTATTGCTTGGGGCAACCCATGTCTACAAATGATTTCCCCCCAGATGAAATTCCTTATGACCTGCGAGGTGACCTTGGCTAAGACTTTAACCTCTAGCCACTTCGAGAAGTAATCGACCATGACCAAGAGGAACCTCCTCTGCCCACTAGTTGGAGGAAAGGGTCCAACTAAGTCCATTCCCCAGATAGCGAATGGCCACGACGCCGTGATACTCCGGAGCCTCTGAGCTGCCAAGAGCTGAAGGGGGGCGTGGAGCTGACATTTTGGACATCTCCTTGCAAATTCCATGGCATCCTTCCTCAGGGTGGGCCAGAAGTACCCCTGTCTGACCACCCTTGCCTCCAGCGTCCTTCCCCCAGAGTGACTGCCGCACTCACCCGAGTGCACCTCCATTAATATCTTCGGGATCTCTTCTTCGGTCATACATCTAGTTAGGAACCCTGACAACATCTTACGATGCAGACCCCCCTCCATCATCAAGTAGTGAGCCGCTTTGCGCTTGAAGCTTCTCCCGGTCTTGGTCTCCTCAGGCAGTTCACCGGTGGTCAGGAAGGTCACAAATGGATCCACCCACGAGGGTTGCCGATCCACCAGCATCAACTCTCCTTCCTCGATAGCCGGTTGGAATAGCTCTGTCAAGGTCCCTCCCCCGCGAGGTCCGAACTTGGCTAGTCGATCGACGGTTAAACTTTCTTCCCTTGGAACATGTTGAATTGAGAATGACCGGAATCCTCCGATGATCGCCCTTACCTTGGAGAGGTATCTGATGAGGGTTGGCTCCCGAGCTTCGAATTCTCCCCGGATCTGCGATGCTACTACCTTTGAATCAGTGAAAACCTCCAGATCCTGAATCTCCAGTTCCTTTGCCAGGCGGAGGCCGGCGATCACGGCCTCATATTCCGCTTGATTGTTGGTCATGAGGAAATGTAGAATGACCGCTTGCTCTATGATTACCCCCTGGGGACTTGTCAACACCACCCCTGCTCCTAGGGAGTGCCTTCCTGAGGCCCCATCAACCATCAACTTCCATGTTTCTCGCGGTTGCTGCTCTCCCCCCTCGACCTCAACAGCATAGTCTGCTAGAAAGTCCGCCACTTCCTGTGCCTTGATGGAGAGCCTTGGGACAAAGGAGATGTCGAACTCGCTTAGCTCAATGGACCACTTAGCCAGCCTCCCCGAGTGCTCCACTCCTTCGAAGATCTTGCGAAGAGGGTGGTCGGTCACCACCCTAATCGAATGCGCTTGAAAGTACGGCCGGAGTTTTCTAGCCGAGATGACCAAGGCATAAGCGAGCTTTTCCAGGATGGGGTAGCGAAGCTCCGCTTTCCTCAATATCCGGCTGACGTAGTAGATGGGCAGCTGCTTCTTTCCTTCTTCCTTCACTAAGACGGAGCTCACCGCCTCTGCTCCCACCCCGAGGTACAAGGTCAGGTCCTCTCCTTCCTTTGGGCTCTGAAGGAGGGGAGCCTGAGAGAGTTGTCTTTTTAGCCCTTGGAAGGCCTCTTCGCACTCGGCTGTCCATTCGAACCTTTGATTTCCCCGCAGCACTTTAAAGAATGAAGAACACTTGTCTCCTGCCCTGGAGAGGAACCTGCTTAGCCCAGCCAGCTTGCCTGTCAAGCGCTGGACCTCCTTGACGTCGCGAGGTGACTCCAAATCCAGGATGGCCTTGACTTTGTCCGGGTTGGGCTCCACTCCTGCCGGAGTCAGAAGATGCCCGAGGAACTTCCCGCGGCTGGCCCCGAAGACACACTTCAAGGGGTTCAGCCTCATTTTGAACCTTCTCAGGGTGGCGAATGTTTCTTCCAGATCTTGCAGGTGCGAAACCATGCACTTGCTTTTGATCATTAGGTCGTCGACGTAGACCTCCAAGTTTCTTCCCCTCTGGTCCCGGAAGACCCGATCCATCATGCGCTGATAGGTAGCCCCTGCGTTCTTTAACCCAAAGGGCATCATCTTGTAACTAAAGCATCCCTCCCTCGTGATGAAGGAAACATCCTTGGTGTCAGGAGGGTGCATCCAGATCTGGTGATAACCTGAAAAAGCATCTAAAAAGCTCGTGACAGAAAAACCGACGGCTGAATCAACCAGCTCGTCGATCCGAGGCAGGGGGTAGCAATCCTTAGGGCATGATTTATTCAACAAAGAAAAGTCAATACACATTCTCCATTTACCATCTCCCTTCTTTACCATTACCACATTGGAGATCCAGCCTGGATACTGGATCTCTGAGATGAAGCCTGCCTCCAAGAGCTTCTTGACATCCTCGCGAATGGGCTCCTCCAGCTTGGTGGCGATGGCTCTCATCTTCTGACGAATGGGGCGAGTGCGGGGGTCCAAGTTCAGGCGGTGGCAGGCTACGTCGGCGTCGATGCCTGGCATGTCCGCCGCGCTCCAAGCAAAGATGTCGACGTTGCTTTGAATGCAAGCCCGCACCCGCTCCCGGTCCTCGAGACTCAAGCCCCCGCTGACCCGCACCCTTTGCACTTGTCCTGCGCTGGTGAAGACCTCCATCTCCACTACTTCTTCGGCCGACTCCAGCCGCGACTGCTCCCAGCCGGCCCTTGCCTCTTCCTCCAGCTACAGCTCTCTCCCTTCTACCTCCTCCTCAACCTCCATCGCTTCTACCAGGCCCTCCTGCAGCTGCTCGACTCCTACGCCCCTCGGGGCCTCTCCCTCGACTCCTTCTGCCGCTTGCCCTCCTACTTCCATCGCCCCTTCCGGGCTCTCCTGCTCCTCATCCCCCCGTACCATCTGCACATCTCCTTGCAGCTTCTCAGTCTCCCCTTCTCCGACTTCCTTCCCTGCTATCCCCCTTGCCTCCTCTAGGGTCATCTCCTCTTCCTCAACAACCTCCTCTAGGGCCGCCATCTCTATCTCCAACTCTTCTGCCTCTGCCATCCACGAAATGGTGTTGACTGCTGTAACGTAACATTTCCTTGCCACCTTCGGGTCCCCTCTTACCCTGACCTGCACCCCCCCATTGTTGAACTTGAGGCATTGATGGAACAAGGAGGGGACGCAGCGAAAGGCGCAGATGAGGGGGCGCCCAAAGATGGTATTGTAGCTGCTTGGGGCGTCCACGATCACGAACCTACAATTCCGCGACACGCCCCCCAACCTTACGTGTAGCCCTACTCCTCCTTCTACCTCTTTCCTCTCTCCGGAGAACCCGAACAGGGGTCCATCCGAGGCCAAGACCATCTTCCCTTCAACCCTCATCTCATCAAAGGCCTTCTTGAAGATGACATTTACCGAGCTCCCGTTATCCACCAGTATCCTCGAGACCGTGTAATTTTCCACCGCCGTCTGGATCACCAGGGCGTCACAGAAAGGATCCTCATAGTCTGGCATGTCTGCTGATGAGAAAGTGATCTTTTCTTCTGGTGGGGGGACCTGGGAGGTGGAGGCCACCCCCCTTCGGTACATGGTTTATAGGCTCCCCTTGCGGGTTGCCTCAATCCCCACTCCTCCATGAATCACCCCGATTCCCCCTCGGGTTCCTACATCCACACGATCTTCACACCTATCTTTCGCCTCGCCTTGCTGCACCTCCACTATCCTCACCGGTGGATCGTTCCTCCCTACTCCTCTGGCCTCCCTCAACTCTAAGAACTCCGGGCAGGTGGCCGTTGCGTGACCCTCCTCCTGGTGGAAGTCACAAAAGAGCAACGCCTCCCCGCCCCTTCTTCCTTCTCCCCTTCCTCTTCTACCTCCTCGAGCTCCCCTGGCTTCTCCTCTCCCTCTTCCTACTTCCATTGCCTCCTGCAGTGGTGGGGGACGACCCCTCGGCTCGTGCCTCCATGCCGGTCGATCGAACCTCCGGGGCTCCTGCAAGTTATCTCTCCCCTGATAGCCTTCTCCTGGGCCCTGGGGGAGACCCTCCTGGGGCCTCCAACCCAACCGGTTGATCGGCTCCCGGGCCCCCAACCCTGCTGCTGCCCAAACCTTCGGGGCTCCTCCCTTCTCCTTTCTTCCCTTTGCCCCCTCTGTTCCCTCGGCTCCTTCTGCCTTTCCGTTGCTGGTTCCTTCCCGTCATCCTCTGCTATCTTGGCCAACTTCCGGGAGAACGCTGGGTTTACTCTCTTGAAGTCAATCTCCTTTCTGCCCTCTCCATAAGCTCCTCAAAGGAGAGGGGGGGGGGCACCCTCTTCAACTCCATGCTAAAAAATCCCGGTCTCAGCCCCAGGGTGAAGGCCAGCATCAGTGCGTACCCTGGAACCTCCTGGACCAAGAGGATCTCCTCCTGAAACCGGTCTACAAAGTGACCCAGCATCTCGTCCGGCCTTTGCCTCACCGCAAACAGACACTCCGCTTCCTTCTTCCGCTTCTTTGAAGTTGAGAACCTTAACCGGAAGCTTCTCCGCAGATCTTCAAAACAGTAGATTGACCTTGCTGGCAACTGGTGGAACCAGTCCCGAGCCTTCTCTTTCAACGTGATGGCGAACAGCCGGCACTTGAAGGCATCTGTCATCTGCCTTATTGGCACAACGTCTTCAAACCACTGTACGTGCTGCACCGGGTCATCCTTCCCTGAGTAGTAGGACATGTAGGGCTCCCGGAACCCCTCCGGTACCGAAGCCGAGATGATGAGCTCGCTAAATGGGCTCTCGCCTCCTGCCTGGCAGAGGCCGCGCCCGATCCGCGAGACCGTGCCCTGGGAAGAGTTCCCGCACCGCCGCCTCCTTCTCGCCTGGCTCTGTCAGCGCCTCCTCGCCCGGGCGCTGGCTCTGGCCCGGGAATAGCTCCCGCGCCGCCACGTCCCTCTCGCCAGCCTCCCCCGGGACCTCCTTCCCCGGGAGCTGCCCCGGGGCATTCTCGCCTAAGAGCGGGACCTCTTCAATTGGGACCTGAGGGGTGGCCCACTCGCCTCTTGCCGAGAAGGCCAAACTGATTGTTTGCAAGACCTCTCTCCTGAACTCATCCAGCATCCTCTTCGTTGCTTCCTCTCCCCGGGTGGGGGATCCTCCAGAACCTGACCCTTCACCTTCAGCTCCAGCCATGGGACCAAACTTAAGGCTTTCTTGTATCGGCTGCCTTCCACGCTCACCGCACCAGAACTGTTGAAGCCAAATATGACCCCAACTGAAGTTCGAAGAAAAAGGGGTGCAGCCAAAACCTACTTCTCTCAAGTCTCACCCCTTGACTGGATTCTAAGGACCTAAGACTGACCCAAAAGCCTCAGCAGGGAGGTCCCACCTCACACCCGGAAGATCTCTGAGAGCTTCCCCTCCAAAGTTAAAGCTGGGCTAGGAGCTCCTCAGAAAGCACTGGAATTTGTGAGACAATGATCGCTTGCTTTCTAAGGAGCCCTTATGGGTCTATTTATAGCATTTTGCTGTCCTGAATTTACTGAAAAGTCCCTAGTTGGTCTGCCAATAGCCAAAACCCGCTGTTTTTCTGAGGGTACTGAAGTAATTTCTCCTGAGGGCAATTAGGACATTCTTCCTAAGGCCTTGGGCCCCACTCGGCGAGAACTGTGCCGAGACCTTTCTGCCCAGGGCATGACGCGAACGTTCTCGCCCGGCGTAGGCGAGAACTCTCTAAGATAGGAGCTTGGCTCGGACGCAAGCGCTTCCGCGCAGGCCGCGCTCGACGCTCTTGGCCTACGGTTCCTCTTTCAACGATCAGGCGCAATCGTTTTCACCTTCTTTGGGCGAGATCCTCCTTAGGGCGGGAACACTTCGGCTAACCCAACTGTGACCATTGTGCCTCCTTGTCTGGCTCAGCGAATATGGGGTTGTACAGCAGAGATCAACCACCCTTGGCTTTCTTCAAAGCTTCTTGAATTAGAACACAGTAGGGTTGAATCTTCTGTGCATATGATCTTCAATCAACTGCAGTCTTGAGATTCAGATTTCAATCTGAATCTTACTTAGCAGCCCGGTTCAGCAGCTGCTCTTCTTAGAAGGAGCTCTCTCTCTCCAACTACTTAGATCTTCTCTTGAAGGTCTTCTTCTTTGCTGTGTTGTTTTTCAATTTATTGATCATTATTTCTGTCGAAGGAGAAAGGTCTATAAATAGTCTTCCTCCAAGTTAACCGGCTGATCCGGTTTCTAACAACCTTCAGCCACAAAAGCCCTACCTCAGCCTTTATAGTTTAGGCTTACAACTCAGATCTATACAAGATCCTACAGAAAATAATGTTTACAAAGTATTTAACCACAACTCTGAAAGAGAGAGATGAGTTGACTGGCTTCTTGATGAGTTCTTGGAAGAACTTGGCAGAGATCAACCACCCTTGGCTTTCTTCAAAGCTTCTTGAATTAGAACACAGTAGGGTTGAATCTTCTGTGCATATGATCTTCAATCAACTGCAGTCTTGAGATTCAGATTTCAATCTAAATCTTACTTAGCAGCCCGGTTCAGCAGCTGCTCTTCTTAGAAGGAGCTCTCTCTCTCCAACTACTTAGATCTTCTCTTGAAGGTCTTCTTCTTTGCTGTGTTGTTTTTCAATTTATTGATCATTGTTTCTGTCGAAGGAGAAAGGTCTATAAATAGTCTTCCTCCAAGGTAACCGGCTGATCCGGTTTCTAACAACCTTCTGACAGCTCTGACAGTGGCAGTTGACCGGTTGAAATGGCAGCTGTCAAGTCATCCAGTCACTTCTTGAAATCTCTGTCACTGTCTGAAAGTGTCGAGACAGATAGTTATTATGTGTCGACACAAGTAGACTAAGTGTCGACACAAGTAGACTAAGTGTCGATACTAGCCTTCATGGTGTCGACACAACTCCTTGTTTTGCTGTAACAGCTTCTCGACAGTGCTTCTTTAGAATGTGTCGAAACTGATCCTGTGTGTCGACACAAGCCTTCTGTAGAATGTGCCGACACTGATTGAGTGTGTCGACACAAGTCCTTCTTCTTCAATACTTAGTTGATTTCTGTTGTGTGTCGACATAACTCCTTTGTGTCGACACAACTTCTTGTGTTGAAATTTTGCTGAGTGTCGATACATCTCCTTTGTGTTAACACATGCCTTCATGTGTTGAAACTTTGCTGAGTGTCGACACATCTCTTTTGTGTCGACACATGTACTTTAACTTTGTTGAAGTTTGCTGAGTGTCGACACAACTCCTTTGTGTTGACACATGTACTTTAACTTTGTTTAAGTTTGCTGAGTGTCGACACAACTCCTGGTGTCGACACGTTTGATGTCGACAAAGTTTCTCTGGGTGTCGACACTGCCTCTAAGTGTCAACACAGATAATGTTGACGATTCTTCATAATGTGTCGACACAGCCTGTATGTGTCAACACTTTTCTTCTAGTGTCGACTCTGCCTTCCTGGTATCGACACAATTACTCCAAGTGTCGACATAGCTTCTCTAGGTGTCGACACAAGCCTTCTTAAGTGTCGACACTTTTCTTCTAGGTGTTGACACATGGACTTAGAAACTTTTCCTGCAATCCTGCAGTTACTTAACCTGCACAAATAAACTCAAAGCACATCAAATACACCTTGATGTATATCATTGAGTAGGGTGAGGCTTCTTCAAATCTGGTACATATATTCCAATGTACCCAATATATACCTCGCCTTGTAAAGAAGTGAATGTATAAAAGATCTGCTTGTGCTTCCATTGTGTGTTGGGATTAAGCTTGTTCCTTGGGTTTCCGCATAATCAACGTGAGAACTGGGTAGTACCGAAGATATTAATTTGGTGTTTGGGCTACCTTGCTGACCACGCTGAGAAAATTCAACATGGTATCAAAGCGAGGTTCAGTTGCTTGAGCGGTCTTCAACAAGTGTTGTGCTCTGTGCTTGAGTGGTGATCAACCTGTGTTGTTGCTTGAAGCTTCTGAAAGGTGACCAACAGGTGCTGCAATGGAAGGAAGTTATGCAAGAGGTCTTGGCATTGAACTCTTAACGCCGACTAACTTCAAGAAGTGGATGTCGTGCATGAAGAGTTATCTTCTAGGTGAGGAGCTATGTGAAGTCGTCGGTGGTGACGACAGGCAGGAAGTGATAGCTGCTTTCGGTACTGCTGAGCAGGTTAGGCTCTGGAGAAGAACAAATGCTAAGGCAGAGTTCATTCTCAAGAGGGCCGTATCACCGGAACTTTTTGATCACATCATTGGATGTGAGTCGGCTGCTGATATTTGGACAACCATTGATGAGTTGTTCAATAGGAAGAATGTGGCGCGGCTTCAGTTTCTGGAGAATGAGTTGGCTCGAACAACTCAGGGAGACCTTTCTATCTCGAAGTACTTCTTAAAGATGAAGAGCTTGTGTGCTGAGCTGTCGGCACTTGATCCTGATGAGCCTATCTCTGAGGCGAAGATGAAAAGGCACATTATCCGTGGCTTGCGGAAGGAGTATGTGGCGTTTGTGACATCTGTTCAAGGGTTGGCTACTCAGTCATCTTTGCTGGAGCTGGAGAATCTGCTTGCATCGCAGGAGAGCTTGGTAAGGCAGATGGCAGGAGTGAATATCAATCAGGAAGGCAATGAAGCTCTCTTCTCAGGCAAGAAGAAAGGATGGAAAGGGAAGAAGAAGAAGAAGAAGCAAGTCGCTGGTGAAAAGGAGCCTTCAACGTCTTATCAGCTGGAGAGGAGCAATGCTCCTAAGGACTGGAAGAAGAACTTGAAGTGCTACCGGTGTCATCAGTGAGGGCACTTCAAGCGGGATTGCAAGGTCAAGCTGCAGCCTGGGCATGCTGCGGGAAAGGAGGAAGCTTGCTCGAGGAGTGAAGAAGCAGAATGGGGCGGAGCTTTCATGACGGGCACTTGTGTCCGGGCCTTGTCTACTGAGGACTTCAACAGCGAGTGGATCGTGGACTCTGGGTGTGGACATCACCTCACCAGAGACAAGTCGAAGTTCACCTCCATGCAAGCATACTCAGGTAATGAAGCTATTATCACTGCTGATAATATTTTTTATGCAGTAGAGAAAGAGGGGGTCGTGTCTTTGGGTAGTGATCTGGGGCCACTCACGTTAAGGAGTGTGTATCACATACCGGGCATGAAGAAAATCCTCTTCTCAGTGACCAATGAGGTGGACGCTGGGTATCACATTCTGTTTGTGCCAACAGACGTGAGGTTCCTTCGCAACGTATCAGCGGTTAAGGTAGATTTTGCTCATGTCGGAAGGAGGGTGAAGAACTTGTTTGTTATTTCCACCAATGCTTATGTTGATCGTATGAGGGCCAATGATAGCGCTGCTATCAGGCATGAGAGGCTGGGGCATGTAGGTATGGACAAGATGAAGGCGATGGCAAGTAGAAGTTTGGTGAGGGGTCTGCCTATGTTATCCTCCTTTGGTGACGGGCATGTTTGAGCGGGGTGTCAGTACGGTAAGGCACATCGCCTTCCGTTTGATAAATCACAAACAAGGAGCAAGAAACCATTGGAGTGCATTCATGGCAACCTGATGGGACCGACGGTCACTGCCAGCCTTGGTGGAAATCAATACATGCTTGTCTTGATTGATGACTACTCAAGGTATACTTGGGTGTACTTCTTAAAGGAGAAGTCAGAAGCCTTCTGTTTGTTTGTGGAGTTCAAGGAGTTGGTAGAAGGCCGGCTTGGCTTGCGGATCAAGAAGCTGAGAACTGATAACGGTGGTGAGTTTATCTCCTCCGAGTTTTCTAACTTCTACAGGAAGCACGGGATCCAACGAGAGCTTACTTGTGCTCACACTCCACAACAAAATGGGGTAGCGGAGCGAAAGATCCGTCATCTGATGGAAACCTGCAAATGCTGGCTTCATGCGAAAGACATTCCAAGGTCCTTTTGGGCGGAAGGGATGTCTTGTGCTGCTTATGTCATGAACAGGATGCCGCTCAGCCCAATCAACATGAAGACTCCTTTTGAGCTGTTGCTGAAGGAGAAACCGAGTGTTGGACACCTTAGGGTGTTCGGTTCAACCTGCTATGTGCATGTCCCGGATGCTTCACGGACTAAGATGGATGCAAAGGCAAGGAAGCTTGTCTTTGTTGGCTACGATGTGCGGAAGAAGGGATGGAAATGCATGGACCCAGCGACGAAGTAGTTCGTGGTGTCAAGAGACGTTATCTTTGACGAGCTGACGTCGTTTGGAGGTGGCTCGACTGAGCTAACCGGAAGTAGCAAGGTTGATGAAGCACTGGTGGTGGCTGCTGAAGGTTTGGAAGAGGAGCTTGCTGTTTCACCAGCAGCTCCTGTTACTTCTAACTCCGAGGCTGGGCCTTCTTGCTCAGGAAGCAGGGGGAGCACTGCTCAAAGCTTGCCCCAAGTAGGAGTTGAGCCCGAAGAAGCAACAAAAGCAGTGAGCAAGGAGCCGACCCTTCGGAGATCGAAGAGGGTTATTAAGCCTCCGGCTTGGTACTATGATGGGAATGCAGTGAGCTTTGTCTCCTGCTTCTTTGCAGGTCCTCTGGATGAGCGAGAGCCTACAAACTTCAACGAGGCCACTGGATTTAAGGAGTGGGAAGATGTCATGGAGGAGGAGATTGCTGCCCTCAAGAAGAATGAAACCTGAGATCTTATGCCCAAGGTGGATGGCATTACTCCGGTTACTTGCAAGTGGGTGTATAAGTTGAAGAAGAAGGCTAATGGGAGCATTGATAGGTTCAAGTCTCGCCTAGTCGCTATAGGATTCTCACAACAGTATGGAGAAGACTATGAGGAGACATTCAGTCTGGTTGCGAAGATGACTTCAGTAAGAGTGGTGATCGCCTTGGCTGCAAGCAAGGGATGGAGGTTGTGGCAACTCGATGTGAAGAATGCTTTTCTTTACGGAGAGATTGACAAGGACATCTTCATGGATCAGCCACTTGGTTTTGTTTCTGAAGATCATCCGGACTATGTCTGCAAGCTCAGGAAGGCTCTCTACGGGTTGAATCAGGCTCCTAGAGCTTGGTATGGGAAGATAGTAGAGTACTTGCAATTCTGCAGGTATCTTGCCTCTAACTCGGACTCAAGCTTGTTTGTCAAGAAGAGTGGAGAGCTTTAATTCTTGGTCCTACTATATGTGGACGACATGATCATCACTTGGAATTCGGAGGGGGAAGTAGCAAGGCTCAGGGCCGAGCTTGCTATACTATTCGAGATGAAGACTTGGGAGAGCTTCATCACTTTCTCGATCTTGAAGTGAAGAAGAAGGAGTGCGGGATTCTCATTTTCCAAAAAGGGTATGCAGATCGCATTGTGAAGCGGTTTGGCATGGGCGAAGGGAAGAAGTGCTCTACTCCACTGGAACCTGGGCGGAAGCTTCGACGAGATGAGGGAAGGATTCTTCCTTACCCCTTGGTGTTCAGAGCTCTGGTTGGGAGCTTGATCTACTTGATGATTACAAGGCCAGACATTGCTTATGCTGTTGGCCGAGTAAGTCGGTTCATGGCGGAACCAAGGAAGTCTCATCTAGTGGTGGCAAAGCACATCTTGAAGTATGTCAAGTCAACTTCTGACATGGGACTTCTCTATGGAAAGGACTCGGATTTTTCCTTGCTTGGGTACACGGATGCTGACTATGGCGGTGATTCGGATGATCGAAGGTCTACTTCAGGTTATGTGTTCACTTGCGGTTCAGCTGGCATCTCGTGGTGTAGCAAGAAGTAGGACTCGATGTCATCTCAACCACGGAGGAAGACTATAAGGCTTCAGCCTTGGCTGCTCGGGAAGTCATCTGGTTGAGGAGGTTTATAGAGGATGTTCATGAAGAAGTGCAAGGGCCTACATTACTCCGGGGTGACAATGAGAGTGCTCTCAAGCTGGTAAACAATCCAGTGTGTCACGCCAAGACCAAACATATTGAGATCGATCACCACTTCATCAGGGAGAAGGTGTTGGAGGGATCTCTGTTGGTCGGGCATGTTCGGAGTGAAGATAATCTTGCTGACATCTTCACGATGCCACTATCAAAGGGGCCCTTTGAGCGGTTGCGCAGCTTGCTAGGCTTGATCACCACTTCTCACTTCAAGGGGGAGTGTTGAAAATTGTGAAGTGGAAGTGGTTGATGGGATAGGTCGGGCTGCCTGGGCGGACAGCGTCAGCGGACTGGGCGGATTGCGGCCTAGTGATAAGTCTAGTGGAAGCTGGCTGTTCTGAGCGGGTTGTACAGGAGAAGTCCGCGGACTGTGCGACCTGTTATCTGCGGATAGGACGTTGGCTGTTGGTTTAGCCAAGGAGCGGCCTGAGCGGATAGAGGCTTGCGGACTGGTGTACTTTGCTCAGTGGCCGGGTTGCAAGCTTATGCTTACCGGCGGATTGGGTGTTATCCGCGGGAGGCTGGCGGACTGGTATGTCCGCGGTGTTCGATGTTGCGGACTGGCCTTAGAGCTTGGCTATGGCCCTGGCGAGCTCTGGTAGTACAGCAGGTGCACTGTTGTGGAGGTCTTAGGCGGACTGGTGTGTGAAGTCCGGCAGGTGGCTATTGCGTTGGATAGGTGGCGAGTAGCTTGCAGACTGCTTCTCTTTGGCGAAGTGTTGGCGGTCTGTGTTGCTTGTTGGTTGGCGGACAGGATTTTGTGTCCGCCATGCTCGCGTTTGGCCTTTGGTGGTTCTGGACTTGGTCACACTCTCTGCCAAGACCAGGGTGTTCGCAGTATCCGCCAAGTCCGCTGTTGACCGGGCGGACTGTTGCTAACTCTGCCTTTGGTCGTGGACTTGTGGCGGATGGAGGCTTGAGTCTTGTGGACTGCCTCGGGTATGTGCGGACAGTCACTGAAGGGGGGTTGCTGTACTGCAGTGGTTGTAGGCTTTGCGGGTTGATGCCTTGTCCGCATAGCTTGGGTGGACTGTTGAGAGTTCGCCAAAGGTGCCTTGCTCCTGGCGATTTATTACTTGGTATCCGGCTAAGTCCATGCGGACTCGGCGAACGGAGTTTTGCTAACGCGCCGGCTAGGGCGGTGTCGCTATCTTTAGGGTGGTTACCACACTCCTCATCTCTCCTATAAATAGGAACCCCCTGGCACATCTACAGTAACTTGAGTGAACAGTAATTTTGGTTCGGCGAGGTGCTGCGGTCTCAATTTTCTGTCCGCGCGGATTGATTCAGAGCTGACGGTTTGCTGTGTGCAGGTCGCGCAGATAGCTTCAAGGAGCCAGGAGTTTGGCTTTGACTTCGGTCAAGTTCTTGGAAGTGTGCGGTCTCTGCGAATTCAGCAGGTCGCTTTGCGGCTTGTCAGTGCTCTGCTTCAACCTTGCTTGTTCCAATAACCTGTCCGCCGGTCTCAGGCGGGTAGGCGGCGGTCTGTTCCTCAGTTCCTCAGCAGGAGGGGAATAACGGTCTGTCTGCGCGGCCTCGCGCTCTCGGCAGACTCTGTGTCTATTCGACGGATTGCAGCTTAGCTCGGGCGGCTTCGGCGGACTTGGCGACCTCTGTAGTCTCGGCAGACTCCAGTGCTGTCCGCCCGTCTTGTTTTGTGAACTTTCTGTTATAGCTTGTGTACTAGCGAAATCATGTCTCGCTACGTATACCTCGCCTTGTAAAGAAGTGAATGTATAAAATATCTGCTTTTGCTTCCATTGTGTGTTGGGATTAACCTTGTTCCTTGGGTTTCCGCATGATCAACGTGAAAACTAGGTAGTACCGAAGATATTAATTTGGTGTTTGGGCTACCTTCCTGACCACGCTGAGAAAATTCAACAATCTCGGGGCCCAACCGCGGTTCTATGTCATTAACATGTATCACTCAGATCACGGGCGTGAACTAGGTGTGTATTAAATTGGAGGAAATAATAGCGAACTGTAATAAAATGCTTCCATTTTGTTTCATAAAATTCATGCCTATGGGTCACGCCATGACCGAGGGGCATGTAAATTTAATTGAGTTGACAGCTGATCACGGGTAGGAAAACATTTGTAGGAGGCATGATGATGTTACATGGCCTCAAGTCACGTTGTGACATGAGGGCGTGTAATATTCAAATGGTGCTGGAGAGACACGACCTATATAATCTTCATAGGGTATAAGGGGTACACGCCCACGGTCACACTGTGACCAAAGGGTGTGGAAATTTAACTTTTTTCCAAAATGCTTCAAAAAATCTCTTGAGTATGGCTATATGGTCCAAATTGTTACTAGCAATCAAGTTTTTCTTAAAATCAGAACTTATTAGGATAAAAGTAAACTAAGAATGTTTTTTAAGAAATAAATACTATAGCAAAATATAAATAAATATTGTATTATCAATTATCCTGAAGTTAAGCTTTTGTAATTTCATAGTAAAATTAATTTATAAGTATGAGAAAAATTTATAGAATATTTTAAAGAGATTTTCCATAATTATGTACTTTAAATAATAAACGATTCATAACCAAATATGTTTTGAAATAAAATTTTGATTTATAAGAAATAAGTCATGATTCACAAATTGATATGAGTATAAAAAATATTAGTTTAAAAATTCTCTAACTAAATCTTCAAAAATATGATTGCATTGAATTAAGCAAAACACACTAAGACTAGAATTATATAAACTTTAGTTCATTAGAAACATTTTTGAAAACTGCAAAATATTAACTAAATTCTCTGATAAATATCTTGGATAAGTAATTGATATTGGCTGAATGGGGTTAAAATCAGAATAGAAGAAAATATTTTCCTAATATGTATATGTTTAGGTAATGATGAATTTTATCCTCCCAATTCCTTGACATAAGATCTTTATAGATCTTTCTTCTATTTGAAACTTCCCAAAATATATATGTTTAAAAGTAATAAATTTTATCCTCTCATTATCCATGACATATAGTATTTTAAAATTTTGTGTGTATATATTTAGAAATGTTGAATTTTAACCACTCATTCCATGACATATGATCATTTGTAATCTATTTTTATATTTTGAACCAATAATTGAACTAAAAGGTTGGGGAAGGGCTAGAATTTAAAGGCTGTAAAATTCCAACAATAAATGTTATTACAACAAACTGCGTAACACCTCCCCTAAATTGATCATATAATATGGGTCCGGCCGGGGCCCCACAACTTATAGACGACGCGTTTTAGCATTATAAAGTGATATAAAAGAACAACGCATCTCAAAACTCAGATCACAAAACAATGGAAACCCACAAACACTAAAAGTTATCCACTATCATAGGAGTTTGAAACGGCCTTAAGACCTTACAACATTCAAGGGTCCAAAAACTGAAATAACAACAAACAGAGCAACATGCTTTACCACTCCTAGGCTACCTCGGCATGCAAGCCGGATTACAGTTTATGGAGCAAAACATTCAACAAATCATAAGTAAATAAAAAAGGGTCAACTTCATGAGGCTTAAGTCTTTTTGGCCGTTGAGCTTGCACCCGCTTGTGCACCTTACCCTATAAAAATTGTTGTAACGTGGGTCAGCAAAGGCTAACCTCAACTGTGTAACCAACAAATCTCCTCTCGGTCGTCCCTAGCGGACCCCGGGGTACTATATCACCATACAGTTCAACACTTCGTAAGCAAATGTATATCAACATAGATAATAAAGAAACAGTTTAGGATGTCACATACATCAAACACGTTTCTTGGTTGAGCATTTAATAAAAAGGGGGTCTACCATGCAACATGTATGTAAAACTAGATTTCACCCAAGGCACCCTATATCGCATATGATTTTAGCACATCATCACACATCATCATATCACATTACATCATATATGTACTTTCATTTTCCCCCCAACAGCATTCAAGCCGCCACACGAAACTCTTGCCTAGGCCCCACCCGCTCGTGGGTCTCAAAACCCGGGCTTGCCTGCAAGCTCTAACTTTTAACAAAAAGATTCCATCACACAAACAAATCGATGCTAAGAACCCTTGCTTGACCCCACCCGCTCTTGGGCTTCATTGTCCGGGCTTATCCAAAGCATGGCTTTCTCATCCATTTCACAGAAGGGGACTTGTCTCACCGAGACACTCTCCACACATGACTTGCGCGTCATGGGCAAGCCATCCGACCACAGAGATAATGTCGCGCCTTAGCACATCAATAAACGAACATAGCCTTTCCCTCCCTAATCCACAATTTGTTCTCTCACAAAATAAAGGGGTGGGGGGGGGGGGGAAACATCACAAATGACATCTTGCCGCAAACGGATTTCTAGAAAAATCCTTAATGTTCGTTATGCAACATCACCGAGTCGGACTAACGGTCGCGACTACAGCTTCACCCACAATGTCTAATCCTCTAACAGAGCGAATTATTAGTGAAACATCATGTCAGGGATAGACACAATCTATTTGTTGGTTACCATTGAACCATGATAACCTGAACTCCTCTCATTTGAGAGTTCCGGTTCCTGCATGCTTGAAAGAAAACAAGATGAAACAGATGTCATGCACGCATCCTAACAACCGAGAGGAGAAATGTCGTTACCTTACAAATCCTTTTGCTATCCATGGAGATCTCAATTTGCACGGATGAAAGTGTACGCCTTCAAGTGCTCTCCACGGATCTGGCCACAAATCAATGAACAGAGCCTCGGAGTTGCGTCAAAGGAGGAAGATACCCTTCTTATTCCTCCTCCTCTAAACTCTCCAAAAACCCTAATTCTCACTCAAGAGGGAAGAAATGAGGGAAAGCCACCTTTATGCCCTACTTAAGCCTCTTGGACTGAGTGTCCGAGGCCATAGGATTACATCCCAAGAAGAATCGGACGGTCTAAACTGAGCCGTTATGAAACTGCACCCGCATGATACCGCCAGGTGATAACAACCTACCGCACCGTGGTAGATCACAAAGCCACATACCCAATCAGAAAGCCCTACTATCGCCGGTGTTAACGATACGGCCGCGTGATAACATCTCAATACATCTGACTCAATGTTTTCTTCTCGATGCCTCGACTCGACAAACAGGACCTATCGCCGAGTGATAGCTACCTACCACCGCGCAGTACCACTTGACGGTTTCATCTTAACATCATGGTCTCGATGAAAGAAGGCTACCGTCGGGCGATAGCTACTTTCCGCTACGCCATAGCTCCTAGAGCCCATGTTCTAGAAAACTAGGGTGTTACAACTCCTCGTACCTTAAAAAAATTTCGTCCTCGAAATTTAGCATGTACTCAAACAACAAAGCATATCTAATGCAAAAAGATCTGGAAAGTCTTCTCGCATTGCCTGCTCATGCTCCCAATAGTTATCCCAATGCACTTTCACGAGCTTAACCTCTTTATTCCGCAACTGCCGAACTTCTGAATCCTCTATGCCAACCCGACGGATGTTCGTTCTCAAGTCCCCATATATTGGCACCGCCACCCGCTAGACAAAAACACTTGTCTCCATCAAAGATTTCCTTAAAACTGAAACATGGAAGACATCGTGTAATCCACTTAACTCTTGGGTCAATGCTAACCGATAGGATATTTCTCCAATGCGTTCTGTAACTTTGAACTGCCACCAAAACCTCGGACTTAACTTCTTGAGTCTGTGAATCCGCGAAACACATTTGAATGGATTAATCTTTAGATATAACCAGTCGCCTACCATGAACTCCACAGTCCTATGCCACGCATTGAAATACTTCGTCTGCCGATCTAGAGAAACCTTTATGTGCTCCTAAATTATTTGCACCAACTCGCAATCATCTGCCACCACCTCTTTCCTAAATGTTTAGTGTCTCTCGCCTCTATCAATTACATCAGTATTCGACACCACCTTCCATAAAATGCCTCGTATGGCACCATCTTGATACTCGCTTGGAAAATATTATTGTAGGAAAACTCCACCATGAAAAGGTGATCTTCCCAACTCTTACAAAAATCAAGGGTACACATTCTCAGCATATTCTCCAATATAAGATTCGTCCTTTCCTTTTGACCATCGGTTTGAGGGTCGAACACCATACTAAACTTGAGCCTTATTCTGAGAATCTTTTATACTAATCTCCAGTCCTTGGAAGTAAACCGTCCATCACGATGATTAACAATACTCTTTGGAATTCCATATAACCACACAATATTTCAAACATATAATTCTACCAGCTTCTCCATACTGTCCTCCTTCCGATTCGGGATGAAGTGAGCCACTTTGGACAAGCGATCCATGATCACCCAAATCGCATCATTACCCTGTGTAACGCTCTGAATCTCAAAAGAGGGACGGACAACATTTAGAACCAAGTTTGGTGCTTGGTAGGGGTCACACGACCTGGGACAAGGGTGTAACAACCCCATCTGTTTACATAGTATATACGAGAAGGTCCGGCCGGGGCCCCACAACATATACCATAAATCAGGCGGTGAAGTTACGGTATGATACCAGAGTAGCGCAGCGTACCCTAACACATGACATTCTAGCGGAAGCCTAAACACTAAACTTGAACTCCACACCTGAATGTCCAACATATAGAAACTCCATATAACATAGGAATATTTTACAAATACAACAATTGGCCTTATGGCCTTACAGGGCTTTCATAACAGTGGCCTCAACATTGGCGCGCAGGCCGGCCACGTATAAATAAAACACAGTAGTTTTTCATAAAGACTTCAAGGGCTAGCAGCAACAGCATCAAATGCAGCAGGGACTTCAGCCTTTATGCGTCCCGCTCGGCTCTCCAACACCTGCACAGGGACAGCCCACCCAACGGTGGAAAATAGAGGCAACAGTCAGCATTCAGTTGACCAAATTATAACGACCCTACCCCTTTCTAGGGGTAGCGGTATTCTTCCTTGTAGGAATAGCATTCCACAAGCATATATATATCTCATACAATGTGCTTTCACGCACACATTCCATCACAACCATCAGCCACTCGACCCGACGATTCGTGCACTCAGGGCACATTCTTGGTGTACCGGCAAACCAGGGTCCCACCACCGTATCAGGGTCACAACCCAACGGTAAAACATTGAGCATTTCACTCCATGGCGTGCAACCGGAGTTCTAGTCATAATGCACCGGGATTGGCCCGTAGACCCACATTGTATCATGGCGGGTAGGCCTACGACTCTTGCTATGCGCTCCAACAGACTGCACTTTCAGGTCTCATGTCGGATGGACAAAGCGCAGGTCGAATCATCCACCCCCCGTTGCTCAAATCGCCTTGCCATCACCAAGCACAGCGTACTCGCGACTATATTAAAGGCGCAGGTCAGTTTCACCGATCCTGCTCTAGCATTCAAGCCTGGGTACTTTCCTGGGTGCACTAGTACTTACTCTTACACCCATTTCATCTCACACATCAGCGTGTCTTTCCTGGGCACACCAGTACTTCCTGCTACTCTCTTTATAGGTATGACCCCACAATTATCACAAATGTCAAGGGTATTTCCATGGCTTACCACGCCAGTAATTCCTGCTACTTCCCTTTACAGGTCCACCCATGAACATCAAGCATTATAAAGGGTATTTCCTGGACCTCCAATCTAGTACTTCCTGCTACTTTCTTTCGTAGGTACAACCCAATAGCACAGGCATAACAAGCATCACAACGATATTTTTCTGGACTACCACTCCAGTACTTCCTGCTACTGCCGTTCACAGGGTTAACCCACCGACTCCAAAAATACACGTTTATCACAGAGTCTTCTTCGGTTCGTATATGCAACATCACCAATACAGACCAATCTATCCAGATGGGCTTCACACAGCATGCCTATTCCGTGCTCCATTTTCGGATCTATATGCCAAATTGGGGATTCCATGAATCAACCCAAAGGACTCCCATAACAAGCCAACTTCTGGTGGTGGAATTAGATGCACATGCCAAAAAGGAAGCCTTCACATGGCTAGGAAGAAAGGTCGTTACCCTTGAAGACCGCTTCTGTTCCATGAGATCCTAGCTGGCGAGAAAGAACCACAACAACTTTTCCTCCGTAAAGATGGCCTCGGATCTCATCTTGACACTCTCAAGCTCTACTAGCCAACAGCTCCACTTCCTCCTCCTCCTTCTTCCTCTCCCTTTCTCTTTCTAAGTTTTAGAAAGATGAAGGCATAAATATAATGAGAATTCTTTCTCAGTTTTCGGCCTCAAGGAAGCAGGGAGGACTCTCAGCTATTAGATCTCAGCTGAAGAAAATGGACGGCCATGAAAAAGTCTAAAAAATCACTTCTCGGGTCTGACACGCCCTGTGACACGCACGTATCACAGGCCTTGTACTCTAAGCGGTACACAAACTGCCTTATCCCGAAACAGGTCACGGCCAGGATACACGCCCGTGTCGGTCCAGACACGCCCATGTCACCGGTCGTGTTATTGCACTCGACGATCGTCGAGCTCATTTCATCGACTAAAGGGCGACATGCCCGCCGACACGCCCGTGTTGGATGGTACACGCCCGTGTATTATGGCATGTTTCCTCTGTCGACCATGTTTGTCGACCAAAGTACTCGAGTGTCGACCAGGGGGGACACGCCCTAGATCACGCACGTGTCACAGGGCGTGTACCTCCCGAACACTTCGTCGAATGCATTTTCGTCGATCTCGCGACGTCTTTGCACCCGAGCAGGACAAGCCCTGGGACACGCCCATGTCCCAGGCCTTGTCACCCAAAATTTTCCCATTTAGAAATTTGGGCTGTTACAACCCTCCCCTCCTACAAGAAATTTTGTCCACGAAATTCGCACATAGGATGGAAACCAGCAAGCAAAATGTTATAACATCAAAATTTTATGTTACAACAAAATTTTCACTATACAACCATTTTACAGAAATAGCTCGGGAAAGTCAGCTCGCATGGTTTGCTTTCGCTCCCATGTTAGCTCCTCACGACCGCAATTATCCCACCGGACTTTGACAATCCCGACCGTCTTGTTCCATAACAATTTCTTGGCTCGATCCTCGATTTTAATGGGCCTAACCTTCGTCGTTAGCCCATACTCTACCGGCACACAATCATCCTTGATCACCTGAGCTGGATCTTTCACGGCTTTCCGCAACACCGAGATGTGAAACACATCATGTAACCCACTCAAGTCTGCCGACAGAGCTAGCCGATATTCAGCCTCCCCGACTCGCTCTACCACTTCAAATGGACCAAGGTATCTTGGACTCAACTTCTTCAGACATCGAATCCTAGATATGCCTTTGAAGGGCTTGATCTTTAAGTATACCCAGTCGCCTACTGCGAACTCTACGTTCCAGTGCTTGGTGTTGTAGTATTTCGCTTGTCGATCCTGGGCTATGAGTAGCCTCTCTCGAATAGTACGTGTGGTTGAGTTTGCTTCATCGACTTCATTACGATTATAAACTCTAGCTTTGCCGCTTATACCTAAGCCAAAGTAGTACGACACTTCCGTCCATATAGAGCTTAATATGGTTCCATCCCGATGCTCGCTTGGTAGCTGTTATTATAGGCAAACTCCACCATATAGAAATGATCTTCCCATCTCTTTCTAGAGTCCAGGGCGCACATCCTGTGCATATCTTCCATCGTCCTGTTGGTCCGTTCAGTTTGGCCATCAGTTTGTGGATGAAAGGTCGTACTGAATGTCAACTTCGTACCCAACAGTTGTTGAACTAGCCTACAGTCGTTATATGTGAATCACCCATCTCTATCACTTACGATGCTCCGAGGAACACCGTGTAGTCGCACAATCTACTCAACATATACTTTTTCCAAACTTTCCACCGAATCATCCCATATATTCGGCAGGAAGTGTGCCACTTTCATTAGTCGGTCGACAATTACCCAAATTGAGTCATTTCCGCGCTGAGATCTTTGGAAACCGTGCACGAAATCCATGGAAATATCGTCGAACTTCCATTCTGGAATCAATAACAAGTTCAAATAACCGCCAGGATTTTGGCATTCCGCCTTCACCATAGCACAGGTTTGGCATTTGGCCACATAATGAGCAACATCTTTCTTTAGCCCTGGCCACCAGAGCAACTTTTTCATATCCCTGAACATCTTTGTGCTCCCTGGGTGGATTGAGTACTTCGTATAATGCACTTCATACAACAGTTCTTCCCTCAATTTACCCAAATTCGGGACGCACAAACGGCCCTCTTTCCGTAAAGGACCGTCATCCCAAGAGAACTTTTCCTCTGGCCCATCTTTAGCATAACGTAGGAGATCTTCATCTAGCCCCGTTGCTCGTCGAATCCGGTCTGCAAGGTCACATTGCACCTCCGTCAAGTTCAAACAGGAATTGGCGGCGGAATTCTTATCAACACAAGAAATCTTCAACACTCCTAGCTCCTAGATGAGTCGTTCATCATGCCTCTGCAACCAACTCGCCCTTGCCGGAGCTCTGTGACTCAAGGCATCCGCGACTACATTTCCCTTTCCGGGCGTATAGTGAATTGCAAAGATGTAGTTCCCAAGGAACTCCAACCACCTTCTTTGTCGCATATTCAAGTCCTTCTGCTCCAATAGGTACTTTAGGCTCTTATGATCTGTATAGATCTCCACCTTCACGCCATAAAGATAATGTCGCCACAGCTTTAGTGCAAAGATCATCGCCTCCAACTCTAAGTCATGTACGGGATAGTTTCGCTCGTGCACCTTTAGCTGGCGTGAGCCATAAGCAATCAACTTCCCATTTTGCAGAAGAACGCAGCCTAAGCCGCTCCCCGAGGCATCTCTATATATTACAAATCCATCGGTACCACATGGTGATGACAACACAGGCATCGTGGTCAACCGAACCTTCAGCACTTCAAACGCTTGCGCGCACTCTGGCATCCATACGAAGTTCTGATCTTTTCTCGTCAGCGTGGTTAGCGGCAAAGCAATCCACGAGGATTTTTCAACAAAGCTTTGATAGTAGCCCGCCAGTCCAAGTAAGCTCCTGACCTCGGCCACTGAAGACAACACCGGCCACTCCTGTATGGCCCTTATCTTTGCTGGATCCACTGCTATGCCCGCTCCACTCACCACATGGACTAGAAAAGCCACTGACGATAACCAAAACTCGCACTTCGAGAACTTGTCATAGATCTTATTCTGCCTCAAGGTATTCAACGCCAACCGCAAGTGGTTTTCATGCTCGGTCTTCGATCGAGAGTAGACCAGAATATCATCAATGAACACAATCACGAACAGATCCAGGTAGTCTCGGAATATTCGGTGCATCAAATCCATAAACACCGAGGGCACATTGCATATCCCAAATGGCATTACCATGAACTCATAATGCCCGTATCGTATTCCAAATGCAGTTTTGGGAATGTCACCTTCCCGGATTCTCAACTGATAATAACCAGACTTCAAGTCCAACTTCGAGTAGACGGTCGATCCCACCAGCTAATCAAACAACTCATTAATCTGTGAAATTGGATACTTGTTCTTCTCTGTCAGCTTATTCAGTTCACGGTAATCAATACATAACCGCAAACCGCCGTCTTACTTTTTCACAAAAAGCACAGGGGCTCTCCAAGGTGACATGCTTGGGCGAATATAACCCTGCTCTAGCAACTCTTGCAGTTGGACTTTGAATTTCGCCATCTCCTTTGGCACAATGCGATATGGCGCGCGGGCCACAGGTTTTGCACCTGGAACCAACTCAATCGTGAAGTCAATCTCACGTTGGGGTGGTAGCCCATGGATATCCTTGGGAAACATATCTTCAAACTCCAATACAATCAGAACATCGCACACACTGGCCTTAGTATCCAAAGCCTGAATTAGCGTGAAGTATAACTCCGCGCCCTTCCGAACAGCGTTAACAACTTGGAGTGCAGACATCAACGTCCCTCCAACTCCTCGCATACCCGCAAACTGCGTTTCTTACTTGGTATTCTGGCCCAACGTGATCTCTTTGGCATTACAATCAATCAAGGCATGCTGATCCACGAGCCAATCCATACCAAATATCACATCAAATTCCGATATCGGCAATACAGATGCAGTTAAGCAGAAATACCGACTTCCTATTTACACTGCCACATCGCAAGCTTGATCAACAAGCATCATACAACCATTCGGCAACACCACTCTGACGCTATCTGTCTTCACACGACTAGGTATCCCAAGACACGCTATGAACTCTTTAGACAGAAAAGAATGCGACGCACCCGTATCAAACAGTGCTCGTGCCAGCATGTTCCGAATCATTACAAATCTTGTGCCAATAATGTCAGACACACAAGCCGCATACGCATCGGCAATAAATAAAGCATGCAAGCAATACAATACTCAATAACTTAACTCGTACCTGTTACGACGTCACTATGCTTAATGGCCTCCTGCAGGCCAAGATTGTAGACTTGTGGCTGCGCCTGCGAGGCAGAAGACTCCACCACTGCCTTTCCTTTTTCTGCATATGACGCTCCCGCCTTCTTTTCACTCTTTGGCGGCACCCGACATTCACGGGCTATATGCCCCACCCGTCCACAATTAAAGCATGTACAAGTATCCGGCCTTGAGGTGACCCCCGACGTTGCTCCCGAGGCAACTGAAGAAGGAGCTTGTCCCGCCTTCTTGGGCCTCTTGCTCCATTTCTTCTTATAAAATGACTTCGCCAGTCAGGGCACCTTGAACTCCGGCTGTGTCACAGCCAAGGCCCTCTTCCATTGCACCCTTTTCATATCTTTTTCCAGCGCGCACGTAGTGTCGACCAATGCCTGGAAGCCTTGGTTCACAGAACTAGAAAGCAGGAACCTCAACTCGTCCCACAGTCCTTCATAGAACCTATTTGTCTTCCTCTGCTCATCAGCAAAAATAGAACCCGCATACCTCCCCAAGCATGTAAACTCATGCATGTACATTTCCACACTACCTTCACCCTGCATTAGCCTTTGGAATTCGTTCTCCATGGTAATACGCTGTGCCGCCGGAAGGTGCTTTTCTAGGAAGAGTCTAGAGAATTCCTCCATGGACACTTGTGTCAACGGTCTACCCGCCAAATGGTGTAACTCCATCTCATCCCACCACAAACGAACTTCGCCTCCCAATAAGAAGGTAGCTAAGGTGACCTTCTGATTCTCCTCCCACCCAATCATCGTCATTATCTGCTTGACGTACGATAGCCAATCTTCATCCAGCGTAGGAGATCCCACTCCCGAAAACGTATGTGGATTGAAGCTCATGAACCGCTTCAACTGCCGTTCAGCTGCCCGAGGGCCCACAGCCGCCGCAACAAGTTCTGGCCTCGCCACCACCTATTATAGCCTCAATGCCGGCTGCGCCTGCCCAATCGGCTGGGTTTGGATCATGGCAAACAAAGCCTCAGCAACTAATCATAGAGTTTCCATGGGTGGTGGAGGTGTAGGCACCTCGGTTGGTGCCGTACTTTCATCAGAACGCTGGGGCTCCGACTGCCCATCTCCACTCCGTATCACCTATAGGTGATCAAGACACACATATTAGCGACCATACACAAGCAATATCAACGAGGTAGGAACACGCAGGTTCCTCAGACACATGTACTTGCATTCCTACATTGGACATTTAGGAGTTCAATCGTGTTAACTTGGTTCGCAGAGATACGTGCGCGCCACCCCACAAAAGAAGTCGACCACGACTTCGGAAGGGAAAGACCAAGACAGCTGATACCACAAATGTAACAACCCCATCCGTTTACATAGTATATACTAGAAGGTCCGGCTGGGGCCCCACAACATATACTACAAATTAGGCGGTGAAGTTACAGTATGGGTACCAGAGTAGCGCAGCGCACGCTAACACATGACAATCTAGCGGAAGCTTAAACATTAAACTTGAACTCCATACCTGAATGTCCAACATATAGAAACTCCATATAACATAGGAATGTTTTACAAATGCAACAGTTGGCCTTATGGCCTTACAGGGATTTCATAACAGCGGCCTCAACATTGGCGTGCAGGCCGGCCATGTATAAATAAAACACAGTAGTTTTTCATATAGCCTTCAAGGGCTAGCAGCAGCAGCAAATGCAGCAGGGACTACAGCCATTTTGCATCCCGCTCGGCTCTCCAACACCTGCATAGGGACAGGCCACCCGACGGTGGAAAATAGAGGCAACGGTCAGCATTCAACTGACCAAATTATAACGACCCTACCCCTTTCCAGAGGCAGTGGTATTCTTCCCTGCAGGCATACCATTTCATAAGCATATATATATATCTCATATAATGTGCTTTCACGCACACATTCCATCACAACCGTCAGCCACTCGGCCCGACAATCCGTGCACTCAGGGTACTTTCTTGCTGTACCGGTGAACTAGGGTCCCACCACCATATCAGGGTCACAACCCAACGGTAAAATATTGAGCATTTCACTCCATGGCGTGCAGTCGGAGTTCTAGTCGTAATGCACCGGGATTGGCCCGTAGCCCCCCATTATGTCATGGCGTGCAGGCCTACGACTCTTGTTATGCGCTCCAACAGACCGCACATTCAGGTCTCTTGTCGGATGGACATAGCACAGGTCGGATCATCGACCCCCCATTGCTCAAATCGCCTTTGCATTACCGAGCACAACGTACTCGCGTCTATATCAAAGGCGGGGGTCGTCTTCACCGATCCTGTTCTGGCATTCAAGCCTGGGTGCTTTCCTGGGCGCACTAGTACTTACTCTTACACCCATTTCATTTCACACATCAGCGGGTCTTTCCTGGGCACACCGGAACTTCCTGCTACTCTCTTCACATGTATGACCCCGTAATTTTCACAAATGTCAAGGGTATTTCCATGGCTTACCACGCCAGTACTTCATGATACTTCCCTTCACTGGTCCACCCATGAACATCAAGCATTATAAAGGGTATTTCCTGGACCTCCAATATAGTACTTCCTTCCACTTTTTTTCGTAGGTACAACCAAATAGCACAGACATCATAAGCATTATAAGGGTATTTTCCTGGACTACCACTCCAGTACTTCCTGCTACTTCCGTTCACAGGGTTAACCCACCGACTCCAAAACTACACGTTTATCACAGAGTCTTCTCTGGTTTGTATATGCAACATCACCAATCCAGACCAACCTGTCCAGATGGGCTTCACACAACAAGCCTATTCCGTACTCCATTTCCGAATCTATATTCCAAATTGGGGATTCCATGAATCAACCCAAAAGACTCCCACAACAAGCCACCCTCTGGTGGGGGAATCAAATGCACATGCCAAAAAGGAAGCCTTCACATGGCTACGAAGAAAGGTCGTTACCCTTGAAGACCACTTCGGTGTCATGAGCTCCTAGCTGGCGAGAAAGAATCGCAACAGCTTTTCTTCCGCAAAGATGGCCTCGGATCTCAGCTTGACACTATCAAGCTCTACCAACAATTAGCTCTACTTCCTCCTCATCCTTCTTCCTCTCCCTTTCTCTTTCTAAGTTTTAGAAAGATGAAGGCATAAACATAATGAGAATTCTTTCTCAGTTTTTGGCCTTAAGGAAGCAGGGAGGACTCTCAGCTGTAAAATCCCAGCTGAAGAAAATGGACGGCCACGAAAAAGCCTAAAAAATCACTTCTCGGGTCCGACACGCCTTCTGATACGCCCGTGTCACAGGCTGTGTACTCTAAGCGGTGCACAAACCTCCATATCCCGAAACAGGTCACGACTAGGATACAGGCCCATGTCGGCCCAAACACGCCCGTGTCATAGGGCGTGTTATTGCACTCGACGATCGTCGAGCTCATTTTGTCGACCAAAGGAGGACACACCCGCCGACACGCCCGTGTCGGATGGTACGCACTCGTGTAGTATGGCGTGTTTCCTCTCTTGACCACATTTGTCGACCAAAGCACTCGAGTGTCAACCAGGGGGGACACGCCCTAGGTCACACACGTGTCACAGGGCGTGTACCTCCCGAACACTTTGTCGAACACATTTTCGTCGAACTCATGATGTCTTCACACCCGAGCAGGACATGCCCTGGGACACGCCCGTGTCCCAGGCCGTGTCACCCAAAAGTTTCTCATTCTGAAATTTGGGCTTTCACAACGGGCGTGTACAGGGTCGTGTCGTGCTCGGATTCGACGAATTTTCCGAGTGGTCGACGAAAATGGAGTCGACGATCGTCGAGACAACGAACATGACCTGAGACACTGGCGTGTCCCAGGTCGTGTCCTGCTCAGGCTGTTAGCCGGGCTATTTCGGGGGAGGAACACAGCCTGGAGTACAGGCGTGTTTGGGTTGACACGAGAATGTAAAATGTGACACAGGCATGTCGAGCACTCGTGTTCTCTTTGGGTTGTTTTGGTCCTGTGTCGATGGAGGAACATGCCCCGCAACACGGGCGTGTACTGATTGACATGGGGGTAACAAGTTTGACACAGACATATTGATAGCCCGTGTCCTGTTCTTGATGCGACAGTTTCGGTGTCGATTGAGGCACACGGCCTTGTACAGGTGCATGTCACAAGCCGTGTTCGGCCCAGGAAATTGATTTTAAGCTCGATATGTAGCCGTCCGTTTCCTTCTTTTGGGATCCAAGGGCCCAGGCTGCCTCTTGCTTGGTTATATCCGGGAATAGGGTTTGAAACCCTTATTTCCCTTTGATTTTCTCTTTCTAAAAGCTTTAGAGAGAGAGGAGAGCAAGGAAGAAGTTGGAGGAGAGTTCCGGCTGCCGGTGGAGCTTTGGAGCCCCAAATTGCAAGCTAAGTTCAGATCTACGGCGGCAAGGCCATTGCGGTGCTTTTCATCCGTCTAGATCTTCATGGAGCCAAAGAGAAACACTAGGGTAACGATTCTCTTCTTGGACATGTAAAGTCCTCTTTCCTTTTTGCATAGGAAGCCCGCTCTCGCGAGTATGCGGTGAGTGTGAGGTCTTCCTTCAGATAGACAGGAATAGTCCCCGTTATTTTGCATGTAGAGTCCGGAATCGAAGTACGGACATAGACATGGTGTGTGAAGCCTACCCGGACAAGTTGGTCTGGATCGGTGATGTTGCATTGCATGAATGGCCGGAGAAGACTCCGCGCCGATGGGTGTTTTTCGGCTTTTCTACGCGGTAGATTGCAACAGGGAACCTTGGGGACTAACCCTAAGGTGCACCCGGAAAACTGGGCAGATGCGTGATTCTGCCATTTTGGTGGCCTGGGAGCCAACTTGCACATAACCTGGTTATGTGAAATTTGTGTGATCGATTTGGGACTCAGGAAAGCTTGACCCGCGCATATGGCTTAAATTGACGTTGTAGTGTAAGCAACGGGTTAGGTGGAATCGTACCGGCTCTATGTCATTCGGTACAAGCGACCTAAAGTACGTGGGAATTGTCGTTGGCATAAATGGAGAGAGTCTTAGGCTTCGGCTGAAAAAGACAAAAATGCTCATGAGTTTGCCGCCCAGGGGGCGGTGGTGGACCGAGTTCACTAAATAAGTGCCCTGAGAGCACATGGTGTGTGGCCGTGTGTGCCTACGCCTGTGGTGAAGTGTGCTTAAAATGTACTTTCACTATCTTGTTTTGTTATGCTAATAAAGTGTAGGGAAGGAGCATCGTCGCCCTGAGTTTAGGGGCAGGGTCATTATAATTATGTCAGCTTTAGCTGACCGATGCTTTTGTTTGTCACCACTTCGATGGATTGTTGCTTGCAGGTGCTGTGGAGCCTAGTGGCAAATAGCGGGAAAAATCCCTTGTTGCTGAGCTGACCCTCGAAGGCCTATGCTAATGTTTACTTTTATTTTCATGTGTGACTGGCCTACGTGCCGAGATTTGGAAGACACTATTTGTACAAGTAAACTCTTGTAAGGCCAAGTACTTTATGTATTTTCTACGTTCATTCCTTTTGGGTTAATGTTAGTGGACATTCATGCTGTGACTGGGTTCTTATTTTACAACTTTTAAAATGCTTCCGCTAGAATGTGCTCTGTGTAGGACGTTGGTTATTGGAAGGATGGTTTCATTATGTAACCATTCGGTCTGTCCGTGGAATATGGCATCGGGCCCCAGCCAGACCTAGTACTATATGCTATGTGACGGATATGGGGTGTTACAATTTGGTATCAAAGTACAGGTTTCGGTCAACTTAAATGAATTCGTGGATGAATTCTTTTAAGGGGTGGTGAGCACATGTGTGTGCGTCATCGTTATAACATAAAAATAACCCATGAATGTCCACTTAGGAATGAAAATACACATGTTTGGGGAACCTGCGTGTTTCTATAATTGCTTTTTGTCATTTTGTTTGGTCACTTAACGGTGTGTTGTACGACTATAGGTGACCAGGAGTGGAACAGGGAGGTCAGAACACTCGCTTTCTGAGGAAAATATTGCACCTAATGAAGTGTCTGCATCCCTTCCTTCTGGTGAAACCATAAGAATGGTGGTTGAAGCAGTCTTCATTGTGATTGATGCACAAAATGGAAGACGGGTGCAGTCCCCTATTCCTGAGATAACTCCAACGACGGGTGGAGTGATGGAGAAAACAGAATTTAAAGGACCAGTGGGTCAGCAGTTGAACAAGCTTATAGTGCAGGGTACACACTCAGTTATGGAATATTTGTAGGCATTTCTTATGATAAGACGCTACCAGGCTCTGAAGTGGAGAGCGAGCAGTCTATGGTCGATAGATTTTATAATGGCCTGCGCGGCGAGTTACGAGTTTTACTGCTAGGATCAAAATTATTGGGATTCCAAGCCTTGGTGGAGTCGGCTAGATCTTTGGAAGTAGATTTGGTAAAAGCCAATCAGACGTTGGAGTTCAGGGTACTAAACTCTCCAGATTTTGCAAAGTCTGCATACCAAAGGAGGAGGAAAAAGAAGTCTAAAATGTCTACTGGACAGGCTCCGTATGAATGTTTTAATTTTGGTAAAGGAGGGCACTTTGCCCGAGAATGTCATAATGGCGAACAAAAGATAAAGAAAGCTATGACAAGAGCAGCTATAGGACATAGTGTCAAAGCACGTAGTGGTATCCTAGTGGCACAGAAGATTGGATTTGGAGCAGCCATTGGGAGGAAGGCAATTATATATTTTAACAGTGCGAAGCCGGGACATTTCTCCCGAGACTGTTGGAGCGGACGTCGGAAGTCCGAAAAGAATCCTGGATCTACCCTACGAGGAGAAGGGCAAGGGGTCGGAGGCAACAGCATCGCATTATGCCCCAACCCAGCCAAAAGTGTACAACCTTAGCCAGCAGGAGGCAAAGAAGCAGTTTGGCGTGGTGATAGGTATGTATAGCAGGTTAGCTTTAAATACTTGTTGCCCTACACGTGTTAGCCTATGACTGGTTGCGTTACGCTTGTTTTGATTTTCGATTATCCGGCGAGAGCACTGTTCGATGCGGAAGCTTCGCATTGTTTTTGTCCGAAGAGTTTGTATCGCGCATTGGAGTACCTTCTTCGATGGCAAGAGACAAATTGGATGGGCTACTGCCTACGGGTGCCCTATGAGCGCGGATAGAGTTTGTTGCATAAAGGAATGGCATGGGAGTCACGTTGATGACTTGCGAGCGTCGGTATTGCCGATAGTATAGTGCGATGTGATCTTTGGTATGGACTAGCTCTCGGAGCAGTATGCATACATTGTTTACAATCGCAAGGAGGTCAAATTGGGAACTGGTCGTGAGATGGCATTTGCAGGCTTGTAAGGGTCGAGCAAGACTTTGATGTCTGCTCTTTAGGGGGGTTAAGGCAGTTTGTGCTAGTGCAGAGCTGTTCTTCACGCTAGTGGAGGCTTCGAAGCCTAAGACTACATTGGACAGCATCCTAGTGGTCTCCGAGTACCCTGATGTGTTCCCTAGCAATCTCCCTGGAGCCCTACCTCAGCGGGAGATAAACTTCACTATTGAGCTAGTGTCAGATGCAAAACCTTTGTCATGCTCTCCGTATCGGTTAGCTTCTAAAGAGATGGCGGAGTTGAAGGTTCAACTTCAAGAGATGTTGGAACATGGTTATGTGCGTCCAAGTTTGTCGCCTTGGAGTGTACCAGTCCTTTTTATTAAGAAGAAGGACGGAAGTTTGTGACTCTGTATCGATTATCGAGAGCTGAACAAGTTAACAGAGAAGAACATGTACCCGATCCCAAGGATTGATGATCTGTTCGATCAGTTAGTGAGGTCATCGGTGTACTCGAAATTAGATCTTAAGTCCGGATACTATCAGCTGTGTATAAGGGAAAGTGATATCACCAAGACAGCTTTTAGCACGAGATACGGGCATTATGAGTTTACGGTCATGCCGTTGGGGCTGACAAATGCGCCATACGTGTTCATGGATCTGATGGAAAGGACTTTCAGAGAATACTTGGATCACTTCGTGATCGTCTTTATCGACGATATATTGGTGTATTCGCAGTGTGAGGAGGATCACTTTAAGCATCTGCATTTGGTGTTGGAGATGCTGAGGAGGAACCAACTGTACGCCAAGTTGTCCAAATATGAGTTTTGGTTGCCCTCAGTAGTATTCCTTGGTCACATAGTTAGTGGAGAGGGAATTGCGGTGGATCCGACGAAGATAGTTGATATACGGGAGTGGCCTGTGCTGTCTTCGGTAGCGTTAGTCCGGAGCTTTCTGTTGCTTGCCGGCTATTACAAACGCTATATGGAGAACTTCTCACGGATAGCATTGCCCCTCACTACTTAGGCAAGGAAGGATAATAAGTTTGTTTGGACGCCGGAGTGCGCACAAGCTTTCAAAACACTAAAGTGTCGTTTGACCACGACACCTGCCTTAAGTACGCCTTGTGGTTCTGAAGGCGTTGAGTTTTCAGTGATGCTTCAGGCAGCAACATAGGTTGTGTGTGGCCAAAGTATGGGAGTTTAAGAGCGTATGGCTCGCGTTCGTTGAAGGTGCATGAGAGAAATTATCTGGTCCATGACTTGGAGTTAGCAGCCGTGATATTTGCCCTGAAGCTGTCGAGGCATTACCTGTATGGGGTGAAGGTCGATATCTATACCGACCTCAAGAGTCTGAAGTACTTGTTGGATCAAAAGGATCTAAACATGCAACATCAGAGATGGATGGAGTTCCCGGGGGACTACACATTCAGTATTCTTTATGTTCCTGGGAAAGGCAATGCGGTTGCGGATGCGTTTAGTCGCAGGGCCCCAGCGCAAGCCAACTGGTTGTCGGTTCATGGCGAGCATTTGATTCGAGAGTTGGAGGCATTAGAGATCTCTTGTATTGACAAGTAGACTAGTTCTGAAGCTTTATTGAACTGGGCAGAAGTTTAGTATGATCTAGCTGATCGGATCTGGCAGGCTCTAGTTTTGGATAGCAAAATGAAGCAAATCATGGTTGAGGTTTTGGATGGGTCAAATTCCCAATTTGATGTTGTGGATGTATTGTTATGGAAGAATAGTCATATGTGCGTCCCAAATAAGGGCAAACTGTGGGTGGAATTGTTGTACGAGGCTCATCATACAAAGTACTCGATTCACCCAAGGAGCACGAAGATGTACCGTGATATGAAGAAATTGTTCTGGTGGTCAGGACTTAAGAAGGATGTAGCACTTTATTTGGCGAAGTGTCAAACATGCGCCTTTATGAAGGCAGAGTGTCATAAGCCTGGAGGATTCTTGAAGACCTTTCCTATCCCAGAGTGGAAGTTCGACGATATTACAATGGACTTTGTGCATGGGTTACCAAGGTCGCAGAAGGGAAACAACGTCATTTCGGTGATCGTAGATCGTTTGACGAAAGTGTCGCACTACATTCCAAATAGAAAGGATGATTCAGTGGAGAAATTGGCAAAACTCTATGTGGATAACATTGTGCGGCTTCACAGTGTGCCCCGCAGCATCGTGAGTGACTGAGATTGGTAGTTCACGTCCAATGACTGGAGGTTGTTACAATAAATGTTGGGAACCAAGCTGAGTTTCAGCACGACTGTTGGGTATTATATCCACAATTACCTGGATTTGAGGAAGCCACCTGTCAAGCTAAGATGAATTCACAATGTATTTGATGAAACCTCTTAAGTTGTGCTTGCAGTTATTCCACGCTAAGTGCACACCAATGTCAGGGTGCAGTAGGTCAATATACACGGGTCTGTACGACGTAATCCCTCGTTGAGCAGATCAGTGTGTTGGCCTACGTGTACTCTCTCTATTGGAGTGCACTTACTTTCAAGTACAGGGCTGTAACTATGCAAGAGCAGACAAGGAGCAAGGATGGGTCAAGGAGCATCTCTTGGGTGGAAAGACGAAAAATCGCCTAAGTATAATTCGGCGAGAATCACCAAGTGATTCTCGTCGATTCGGCGAGAATCACTTGGTGATTCTCGCCGAATCGTCGAGAATCATTAGTGATTCTCGCCGACTCTATCCGGCTACCTCAAAGCGGTGCCAAGTAAGATTCGGCGAGAATCACTAGTGATTCTCGCCGAACCCATCGTTGAGCAGATCATGGCCAAGTAATATTCGTCGAGAATCAACAAGTGATTCAGCGAGAATCATCAAGTGATTCGGCGAGAATCATTAGTGATTCTCGACGAATCGTCGAGAATCACTAACTGATTCTCGCCGATTCGTCGAGAATCACCTTCGATTCTCGCCGATTTTGACTTGGCAATTTTTCTGGATTAAGCTGGACCGGATTCTGCCGCTGGCTCTGTGTTGAACCGAAACTAGGGTTTCCTTCAGGTGGTGCCCACAACAGTCATATTGAAGTTGTCTACAGTATAAATACAGGGTATTTTTGAACAATAAAGACAGACGGAGAAAAAGACGAAACACGGGCCGCGACGTAACCTAGATCGCAATTTCCGTCGCCGTCGCCGTCGCCGCTCGAGAGAGTTAATCGCTGGTCTTGATCGTGGGTTTCTTCCAGATCTCCGGTCGATAGAATCTTAGCCAAGCTTAGCGTCTCACGTGTCTAACCGGAGATCTCTTATCTCTTGATTTGTTGATCGGGAAAACCTTCCCCGTCCGAATCGATCGAGACGACTGATCCTAGTATGACCGTTGGTAGACCTAGCTAGCTTTGCTACGAAGTTTGGATCTCCAAAATACAGCAGCCGCACATCGTCGTCGCCGCCGATCCCGTGAACCTAGCCGCCGCCGGTTCCGGGGAGATCCTCTCCAAAAGAGATCTAGGGTTGTGGACTCTTTGTGGACTTCAAGAACACGTCGTCAACGAAGAGGGACACCGTAGTCTCCAAACGTAGTTTGTATTTCTTGTACATTCTAGTTTTACTTTTATTGTAAAGGAACGTTGGTTCCTAGTTGTAAGGATTGGGTGCAACCCGTGTTGTGGGAGTGTTGACTCCTACGTGTGGAAGGGTTCCTTCCGATAGTGCCGGGATTGGATTTCAATCCTGTTGGTGAAGAGACCGAGTCGTCCCTTGTTGGGAGATAGGTCGAAGGGGGAAAGTGGATGTACCCAAATCGGGGAACCACTATAAATAGCTTGTGTATTCTGTGTGCTGTGCTGTTTATTTTTATTGTGCAGGTACAATCTTAAATTCCGCAAAAACGTTGCACATCACCTATTCCCCCCCCCATAGGTGAAGATAGTTGACACTAGGTGGACTTTCAAGTGGTATCAAAGCCAGGTTACTCATCAAAAAGGTTTACACCTTGAGTAGAATCCTGCCACCAGTGTCAGAAGCATGGAGCTGGATCATGAGATATCGCCACTAAGACTCCCCACATGCACAAAGGAGTTTTATCCAGTCTGGAGGATGAGAGTGTCGTATCACTTGGATGCAATCGATCCTCGAGCATCTTTCATCCTGGAAGAGGGTCCTTTTATTCCTATGAAGACCTCCGACTCTGGAAAGAATATCCAAGTGCCCAAGTGCATTGCTGAGATGTCGGAAATTGAACTTTCATTATTTAATTTGGACAAGAGGATTCGTCAAATTATCATGGATATCTGGTCTGGAGCTTCTCGCTCTAGATTGGAAAAATGTGGATCGGCTAAATCTATGTGGGTGATGATCTCAGAGCTGATGGGGGGTCAGAGAAAGCTGGAATCTGCTGTCAACCAGAGGATGAAGCCTATGTGGGGGTCCTCGCCTCTGAAGATGAAGGCGAGGATCTATCGGACAGCATCAGAGCTCCAGTGTCCGTATCAGAGACTGAAGAGGCCAGTGAGGAAAGCAGCTCTGATGAGGATGACACAATGGTCACTGGCTCTAATGACAATTACACTGAAGAGCAGGTAACTTCTTCATCCTGCCCCGTCTCTCTTGAAATTTCTGAAGACAGGAACTGCCTTCCTTCAGAAAATTCTGATTCTCTGAAGAGAGCCCTTCAGAAGAGCAACCTACTTGTTGAAGAACAAGCTCAGGAGATTGCTCGGCTGAAGATCTTGTTGGTTCTCCAATTGGCATCCAACAAGGTCAAGGACTCTAAAATCTCTGATCTAGAGAGTAGTCTAGAGACTGAGAAAAGGATAGTATCAAACTTTTCTAAGGTTGATGCTATAAAGAAAAAACAAGAAAATGGGTGGATCTCCCGGATTATCAATTCGTGGAGAAATGGGGAAACGGTATTCCAACCCCCCACTCCAAGCAGGAAGGCAACTCATCATGCCTTCAAGTATGATCACAGGAATAATCGTGGTCACTGCAAGGGTGATCTGTCCTCATGTGGAGACACCCGTAGTGCAAGGGCCGTCGTGGCCACCCATGAGAGAATACCTAAGGCTCATTCTGAGCCCTTTGTATTCACTGCCACTGCCTCAACTCGGTGTGAATCTGCATGTACCAGCTCACAGAACACTTCTCACTACCCGAGGACACAGGACAGGGAGGTTAGAAGTCATGGTGTAAGTTTTCATGGGGCCTCAGGAAGGGGGATGCCTGAAAGGAAGGCACCACCTCCCCGGCCTCATGACGCTCGCAACATGCATTCCTTCCATCCTTCCACGTGTCACGGTGGAAGAGGAAATTTTGTGAGGAGATCATGCCCTTTCCCGTTTAGACTTAGGACCGTGACTACCTCAGTCACTAGATCAGGTCAGAAATGGCGATACAACATTCACCCGTGTTGGTGCTGTGGCAAAGTGGGACACTTTGCCATAGACTGTTGGTACAACCCTTCTGTGTCAAGGGCAAGGGCCTATCCATATTTTCTGGGCAGAGGTAGTCTTCCTGACAGGTTTTCTGAAGGAAGGCAGTCGAGTGCTTATACTAACAGGAACCTAGGACCCAATATGTATTGGGTTCCTAAGGTAAAGTAACTCTTTCTTGCAGGGTAGTCTAGGTTCCCGTAAATATGATGGGAACTAGATAGTAGATGGCTCAAGACTAAATTGGAACAAGCGTCTGGAATAACAGATGTGATATCTACATGGGCATACTCACACCAAGCACCTGGTATGTTTTAGTCAGAAAGGCTAAATGATAACTCTCATAATCCCAGGTATTTTTCATCAGCTCCAAGACTTGAGTCGTTTTCCATCGACATTTACATATATATATCATATATATATATATATATATATATATATATATATATATATATATATATATATATATATATATATATATATATATATATATATATATATATATACATGTATATGTGCGCATCTAAGGATAAGTTAACACGATGAATATAAACCTTAGATACACCATTAAAGAGTTATCGGTAACTCCACTGGTAGATTCGAAAACCAACATCTACAGGCGTAAATTAGTTCACTGATAACTAACGAAGATACGTCATTGGAAATCTTGCCATCAAGAAATGTATGGAAAAGCCGGTTCAAACTCCAAATAGATTGACTTTAAGAAGTATTTGCCTATTTAGAAGATTTTTAAATTAACTTAGACAAACAGAAACCCGTGAGAATCCCATTTAACTCGTCAATCCTTCCTATTCCCGCCGACTCTTCACATTCCGTAGGAATCCCGCCGAAGGACCTTCTCCGCAGGAAACTCGCCGAATCCCACAAGCTTCTCGCCGATTCACCGAAGGTTTCCCGCAAGCTTCTCACCGAAGGTCTCCATCGTCTTCATCTTCCCCTTCCGCAAGATTCCCGCAGGTCTCCCGCCGATTCTTCCCCTTCCGTCGACATCCCGCAAGATTCACCGATCGCAACTCGTGAAGAACTCCGTCAATCTCAGCGTGCAAAAACCCCGTCGATCTCGTCGATCTCGTCGCGTGCACCTACCAGGTGTCCATCGTCTTCATCGACCTAACTCACCGTCTACGCCTTTAGGTAACCACCTCCTCACCGTTACTTGGACTTGATCACTAGTGTCGCTTCCTTTTTGATTTTTGATTGAGCTTAGAGTAGGGCTTTTCTCCCTAGATTTGCGATGGCTCCAAGGACAACCGCTGGGCTGGTCACTGGATGCGAGCTGGTTCGCACAGGGTTCTCTCATGCCTCAGATGAATTCAGGAACATCATCCTTATGCTAGAGGAGGCTGGACTCTCATTCGTGCTAGAGCATCCCTGTAAAATCCTGGACAAGGAGGTGCTGGAGTTCTTTGTAACCGCAAAACTCCGGAATGACGACTCTCTTATCAAAAGCAAGGTTGCCGGGGCAAAGATCAAGATGTCTGCCAGCAAGCTGACCCGCTTCCTGCAGCTCTCTAGCTCGGAGCATGAGGATTATCTTGAGGAAGAAGACAAAACCCAGACTCTATTATTCTGTGGTCTCCCTCGAGGAACTCGGTCGATAAAACGAAAGGATATGAATGAAGAAGGGAAACTTCTGTCAGACATAGTTGGGAAGGTACTCATATGCAAACCAGGTTCTCATGACCACATCTCTGCGGATATGTTAAAGATCCTGGTGGCAATTGTCTGCAGGAAAGGATTCAACTAGGGGGCATTGCTCTTTGAGAAGATAAAGGACACCCTGAGATCTCCTAGCTTTGGCCGAATCATCAGTCTGTATCTCAATCAGTTGAATGGAGATAAGTATGACATGAGTAAAGGTGTTCCTCTCCATTACTTAAAGAAAATGGACTCGAGTGTTTTTGACAGATGGGAGAGGCGTATTGGGCAGGCTGCCGTGGCAGAACAACAAGAAGCATCTCCAGCCGAGGACGGCACTGTGGCTGATTCCTTAGTTATCCCCAGTGAAATTCCTGATGCATTGACTACAGGAATTGAGGGGGAGCCTCTATCCACTGATGCTCATATCGTATCTGACATCTCCCAGATAGCCAGAGATGCAGTGGCGAATATACAAGAAGAAAGTGATGTTGTCGAGGAGACTGCTGATGAAGGGTTGGAAGGTGATGTTGATGAGACTGATCAAATGGACGATGAAGGTGAGGAAGAAGGCAATGGGGGACAGGAAGCATTGGAGACTCAGGATATCACTGAAGTTCCATTTGACAAGCATGCTCCTGAGTTCGTCCCTGAGAAAATTGGTGCACCAATGGAGGGGGAGTCTGAGAAATCTACAGAGGCCGCAAGCATTCCCCCCTTAGAGACTGTGCTCGTGTCCAGCTCTACAGGTGCATCAGCTGAACCGCAAGGCCAAGGAGTGCCTCAGAATCTTCCACTACGAGATGATATAGCCACTCACACCATGAATGTCATTCAGGGTATAGTAAATGAGCTTAAGGCATCTTTTGAGGAAGCTCAAAATACAATGTTGAAAAGGATTAAGAAATCTGAAAATCTCATGCTCAAGAACATGGTGGAGATAAATCACAAACTGGACGTGATGGAAAAGAAGTTTGAAGATAAGTATACTGCGGCCGGCCAAGCTGTCACTCTTCTTATGGAGGGATTAAAAAGGAACACTGATACTCTCACAATCGTAAATCAGAATGCTCATGTCGTAGCAAACAATATTCAAAAGTTTGATGGCAATATGGTAACTCTCAACACCAATCAACAAGCCTTGGTCACTGAATTCTCCAGGACTACAAAGCATATTGATGACTCACTGCACTCCTATGCAAATTCCATCGCAGTCGAAGCCAAAAAGGGGGAGAAAGAATAAATAGCTAAGATGGCTGAGCTTCAGGAAGTCATGATCAAAAACTTTGAGCAGTCAAACAAATATGTTTATGACAGTTGCTGGTGGATGCTCCAACAAGCGTTAGGCGTTAATATCCTTGAAAATCCCCAGGGTGCTCCTGCTCCTGAAGATTATACTGTGGCTGATGAGGGCGCCAATGTTGAAGAAGTTCCTGTAAGCGAAGCTGATGTTCATAGGGCTGCTAGGGCCTCCTCCAAGGCAAAACTGATGGTAATGTTTGATCAAGGAGCCCTAGCAAAAGCCAGGGATAAGAGGAAATCGCAAGAAGGGACATCAAAGGAAACACAAGCTGACAAGAGAAGCAGACTGAAGGAGGAGGAAGTAAGAAACGAAAAGTGGAGTCCATTATCCAAGAGTATCATATTGGACACATTCTGGCTACAGGAACAAGGGGAAATCAATCGAAACGATGTATACAGCCAGTATGAGTGGGAGATGCACAAGACGTATGAAGCCAAACGTAACATCTTTTTCAGGACCAACACTGCGGCAGATAAAGCTCCTCCACCCAGATATTATCCCAAGCCCAAGGAGTATGTGGAAAGGCAAAGAAAGAAGTATTTGGCTCAGAAGCATAAGGATGACCTAGCCAAAAATCCATAGACAGAAACTCATAGATTATCATTGTCTCTTGAACATTTTTATCTTGTCTTATTGATATATGAACAATCCTGATTATTTATATATATATATATATGTATATGATTTTATGAGTGACTCAAGTCTTGATCTGCTTGCCGATATTCTCTTGTGCTGCATAATTAAATTCTGAATGTTGTTTATATTATTTGGTTGGTGTTATTCATCTTAGCTAGTAGGGTTTTGGCTTCGTCAAATAGGGGGATATTGTTGGGTATTGTATCCACAATTACCTGGATTTGAGGAAGCCACCTGTCAAGCTAAGATGAATTCACAATGTATTTGATGAAACCTCTTAAGTTGTGCTTGCAGTTATTCCACGCTAAGTGCACACCAATGTCAGGGTGCAGTAGGTCAATATACACGGGTCTGTACGACGTAATCCCTCGTTGAGCAGATCAGTGTGTTGGCCTACGTGTACTCTCTCTATTGGAGTGCACTTATTTTCAAGTACAGGGCTGTAACTATGCACGAGCAGACAAGGAGCAAGGATGGGTCAAGGAGCATCTCTTGACTTGGCAATTTTTCTGGATTAAGCTGGACCGGATTTTGCCGCTGGCTCTGTGTTGAACCGGAACTAGGGTTTCCTTCAGGTGGGGCCCACAACGGTCATATTGAAGTTGTCTACAGTATAAATACAGGGTATTTTTGAACAGTAAAGACAGACGGAGAAAAAGACGAAACACGGGCCGCGACGTAACCTAGATCGCGATTTCCGCCGCCGCCGCCGTCGCCGCTCGAGAGAGTTAATCGCCGGTCTTGATCGTGGGTTTCTTCCAGATCTCCGGTCGATAGAAGCTTAGCCAAGCTTAGCGTCTCACGTGTCTAACCGGAGATCTCTTGTCTCTTGATTTGTTGATCGGGAAAACCTTCCCCGTCTGAATCGATCGAGACGACTGATCCTAGTATGACCGTTGGTAGACCTAGCTAGCTTCGCTACGAAGTTTGGATCTCCAAAATACAGCAGCCGCACATCGTCGTCGCCGCCGATCCCGTGAACCTAGCCGCCGCCCATCTTGCCGCCGCCGGTTCCGGGGAGATACTCTCCAAGAGAGATCTAGGGTTGTGGACTCTTCGTGGACTTCAAGAACACGTCGTCAACGAAGAGGGACACCGTAGTCTCCAAACGTAGTTTGTATTTCTTGTACATTCTAGTTTTACTTTTATTATAAAGGAACGTTGGTTCCGAGTTGTAAGGGTTGGGTGCAACCTGTGTTGTGGGAGTGTTGACTCCTACGTGTGGAAGGGTTCCTTCCGATAGTGCAGGGATTGGATTTCAATCCTGTTGGTGAAGAGACCGAGTCGTCCCTTGTTGGGAGATAGGTCGAAGGGGGAAAGTGGATGTACCCAAATCGGGGAACCACTATAAATAGCTTGTGTATTCTGTGTGCTGTGTTGTTTATTTTTATTGTGCAGGTACAATCTTAAATTCTGCAAAAACGCTGCACGTCACCTATTCCCCCCCCCCCCCCATAGGTGAAGATAGTTGACACTAGGTGGACTTTCAACGGCCTTTCATCTGAAGACGGATGGTCAGACCGAGAGAGTCAACAGGACGATGGAAGACATGCTTCGTATGCGCATCTTGTATTTCAGGAAGCAGTGGGAAGATCACTTGTACGTGGTGGAATTTTTTTATAACAACAGCTACCAAGCGAGCATTCAAATATCTCCCTTCGAGGCCCTTTATGGTAGGAGATGTCGGACGTCGTTGTCATGGTTGGAAACTGGTGAGTCGAAGCTATACATGCGGCAAGAAGTGGAAGATGCAACATCATTGGTAAAAACTATTCGAGAACGATTGCTATTCGCTCAGGACCGGCAAGCTAAGTACTATAATGCAAAGCATGGGGACGTTGAGTTCGCTGTTGGCGACTGGGTGGATTTGAAGATTAAGCTGTTCAAGGGTGTCTCACGGGTGTGTCGCTTGAAGAAGCTAAGCCCGAGGTACCTTGGACCGTTTGAGGTTCTGGAGCGGATTGGCGAAACAGCTTATCGATTAAAGCTATCAGCGGAACTAAGTGGTCTACATGACGTATTCAACATATCGGTGTTATGAAAGGCGGTGCAAGAGTCTTCACAAGTGATTGTGGTCGATCAAGTATCGGTTGATAATGGCTTGACGACGAAGGTCAAGCCCGTTCTCATTGAGGACTCGAAAGTCAAGCGATTGCGTAAGAAAGACATCAGGATGGTCAAGGTTCATTGGGACAACTGCGGTCGGGAGAAGCTTTCGTGGGAGCGAGAGCAGACCATGCTTGAGGAGTACCCAGAGTTATTCCGCTCAGGTACCATTTAAGTTTTGTGTATCTTTTCCTTTCTATAATTTCGGGATGAAATTCTTTTAAGAGGGAGAGAATTGTAACGCCCCGAAACTCAAAAGAGGGACATACAGTGTTTAGAACCAAGTTTGGTGCTTGGTAGGGGTCACACGGCCTAGGACACGGGCATGTCCAAGGCCGTGTCGTGCTCGGGTTCGACGAATTTTTCGAGTGGTCGACGAAAATGCAGTCGACAATCGTCGAGACAGCGAACACGACCCGAGACACGGGCGTGTCCCAGGCCGTGTCCTTCTCGGGCTGCTAGCCGGGCTGTATCAGGGGAGGAACACAGCTTGGAGCCTAGGAGTGTTCGAGTTGACACAGGCGTGTCAAATGTGACACGCGCGTGTCGAGTACCCGTATTCTCTTCGGGTTGTTTTGGTCCTGTGTCGATGGAGGAACATGCCCCTCAACATGTATAATGCCCCGAAAATTGTAATTGAGTTGGCCGCGTAGAAAGGGATTTTTGGTGCCTGTATAGGGGTACACGGCCTAGGACAGGGCATGTCCAAGGCCGTGTCTGGCTGGTGTTTTAGCCGTTGTCATCCCGAGAAGGACACGGCTAGTAACACGTCCAAATAATATCGACGTGTCATGTGACACGGGCGTGTGCCTAACCGTGCCTGTGCCCGTGTTATGCGTTCGACGATCGACGATAGTTGCTTCACGATTTTCGGGTGACACGGTCGTGTTCATACCCGTGTCCCTACCCGGGTTCAGTTGGGTCATATCTATTGCCGTGGCGGTTATTTGTGACACGCCCCCGGTCACAGGTGTGTCGAGAGACCCGATACGGGCGTGTTAGGTTGGACACGGGCGTGTTTGAGCCCGTGTGAGTCTCTGTGTTCGACGATCATGCCTGGATCGAGGAACACGGCCTGGAACACGGCCGTGTGCCAAGCCATGTTCGGCCCAGGTTTGGGGATTTTTGAGCGGATCTGAGCCTTTCGTTTTCTTTAAATAAGATCCAACGACCCAGATGGTTTCCTGCTCTGTTAAGGCCGGGAATAGGGGAGTTAATCCTTCATTTCTCTCCAACCATTCTCTCTCTCAAGGAGTTGGAAAGAGGAGGAAGAGGGAAGGGTTTTCCGACCGCCGACGGAGCTTCGGAGCACCGTTTTGAGATCTGAGAGCGGATCCGTGGAGGAAAGTTCGTTGCGAAGATTTCCATCCGTGTAGTTTTTCCATGACGCTAAAGCGGACTACAAGGGTAACGATTCTCTACAAAATCATGTGAAGCTCTTCCTTTCTGCATAGGGAATCCTGCTCCCGCGAGTGTGCGGTGAGTGCTTGGTGTTCCTTGGGATTGATGTGAACAGTCCCCCTTGTGTTGCATATAGAGTCCGGAATCGAATTACGGGCATAGGCATTGTGTGTGAAGCATACCCGGACATGTTGGTCTGGATCGGTGATGTTGCATTTGTTATGATTTGCCGGAGAAGACTCTGTGCTTTGGGTTTTCGGGTTTCTACGCGGTAGATTGCAGCAGGGATCCTTGGAGGTTAACTCCAAGGCGCACCCGGAAAAATGAGCGAAATCGTTGTTCTGCTAACTTGGCGGTCTGGAAACTGACCTTGAACATAACTGGGTTATGTGATTGTTTAGAAAATGTTGGGATCCGAGAGAAGCTTGGCTCATGCGTACATCTTAATGTGAACTACACGGTTGAGCAACGGGCAAGTGGAATTGGACCTGAGCTATGTGGTTCGGTGCGAGAGAACCGAAAAGGGGACTGGCCGTTGGCAAGTCGGGAGCCTTAGACTAGGCAGGGTCAGAAAGGCTAAAATTCTCATGTTGTTGCCATCACGGGGATGGTAGTGAAGCCACGGAATTGACCGGATTCACCGTTAATGTGCCCTGAGTGCACGGGGTGTTTGCCGTGCGAGCCTACACCTGTGGCGTAATATAATTGCGCTTTATTGTTTTATTGGGCTAATGATATGCAGGAAAGAGCACCTCCATCCCGAGTAAGGGGCGGGGTCGTTATAATTTGGTCGGCTTTTGGCTGACCGTTGCTTTGTTTGCCGCCGTGCGGTGGAATGTGCTTGCTGGTGCTGCGGAGCCGAGTACCAAATAGCGGGCTGGAGCCCATGTTGCTGTGCTGGCCCTAGAAGTCCAAATCGAATAGTTGTACTTTACTTTTGTCATGTGTGGCCGACCTGCGAGCCGATGTATGGAAAATACTATTTATTGAGTGAACTATTATAAGTCCATAAGGCGATGTACCATTTCAGTGTATTTGGGTTTCATTCCGGTAGTGTGGTTGGGGACATTCATGATTATTGGATTTGAGTTTTGGGTTCTTTCAACTTTAAAAGCTTCCTCTAGAATGCTCTGTGTAGGATGAGTAGTCTTAATTGGATAGTTTTACTATTCTTATGTAACCCTTCCGAATGTCTGTGGTATATGGCGTCGGGTTCCAGCTAGACCTTCTGTTATATGCCATGTGACGGATGGGGGTGTTACAATTTGGTATCAAACTTCTGGTTATAGTCAGGCTTAAATGAATTCGTGGGCGAATTCTTTTAAGGTGTGGTGAGCACATGTGTGCATCATCGTTATAACATCAAAAAGAACTCATGAATGTCCACTTAGGAATGAAAAAAATACACTTGTTTTGTGGAATCTGAGTGTTCCAATGATTGCTTTTAGCAATTTGTATGTCGTCTAATCGTGTGTCTTTGCTACTATAGGCAGCTAGGCGCGGTGTTGGTCATTCAGAGCGTCCGCAATCAACGATAAGTAGTGCACCAAGGGATGTGCCTACAACACCTCCTTCAGCGGAAACCATCAGGATGGTGGTTGAAGCCGTATTTGCAATGATAAATGCCCAACCTGCAGGGCAAATGCATCGCGCACCTCCTGCAAATGAGCAAGAACCGGTTAGGGCGGTAGAGCCGAGAGTGGTGGAGAGCGCAGCAGTTGATCTGGTAGAGCCGAGGAGAGCTACGGAGAAGCAGCTCAAGCATGTAATGGGATTTCATCCCCCAGTGTTTGACGGGACTGGAACGCCAGCTCAAGCTGAGTACTGGCTCTCTTCGATAAAGAGGGTCTTGATAGCCACGTTAACTAAGGAGTGGCAGAAGACCACCATAGCGACCTTTCTTTTGGCGGGGGAAGCGAGGCTGTGGTGGGATGAGTTGGAGTTTCATCTTCTAGTGGGAAGGCAACTTGCTGATGTGCCGATGGAGGAATTCTCTAGACTATTCTTGTTGGAGTTACCATGGTGATCTAGAAGTGGTCAAACATGTAATCTCACTACCAACGTGATATGAGCCTGCAGGGTCGCACATAAGAGATGTGGAGAAGTTGGATGATTGACTGTGTTGGTAAAGGTTGCCAATCACCGACCTGAATGGGGTTATGGGCAATGTGTTGCCTTAAAGGATCGTCGGGTTGGGCAAAGTGTTGCCTTGAAGGATTGGTAAGGGTAGTCGACCGAAGATCGACGAGTATCGTCGACCACGGCTCGACGATCGACGAGTATCGTCGAGTATCGTCGAGTGCGGCTCGACGATCGACGAGAATCGTCGAGTATCGTCGAGTGCGGCTCGACGATCGACGAGAATCGTCGAGTATCGAAGACCGTGGGTCGACGGTCGACGAGTATGGTCCACCCACGTTCGGCTAGAATCGTCGAGTATTGTACTCTGATTCTCGCCGATCGTAGGTGATACTCGCCGACTGATTCTCGCCGATCTTAGGTGATACTCGCCGACTGATTCTCGCCGATCCTAGGTGATACTCGCCGACTGATTCTCGCCGAATCTGCTAGGTGATTCTCGCCGATCGTCGCCGATTCTCGCCGATTGATACTCACCGATTCTGGAACCCTAAATTTCTGGGTGGTCTGCGGATAGCGATGTTCCTAAGTCTATTTATGTCCTTGGTATAAAAGGACACTTAGGGTTTTCGGGAAACTAGATCTGTGCGTGCTGATCGAATCGAAGCCGATGGAAGTGTTCCGCCGTTCGCTCGTTCTGCCGATCCCGAATCCCGCCGCCGATGGAAGTGTTCCGCCGCCGTCGTGCTTGCTCCGTCGACTTCCTCCTCTCCGACGATCGTCGCTGGTGTTGTTATCCCTGGTGCGGACCTAGCAGTCCGTGGGAAAGCAAGGTGCGGTCTTTCTCCTTCCCGATTTTCGGTGCGATGGAAAGATCGGTGTTCTCCCGCTCGTGTGGATTTCTGCAGAGACGTGGACATCATTCCACGTATAACTCGCCACCAGCAGGAATACGAAGCTTGGAGCATCTCCGTTGAGTTGTGACTCAACGCCACCGAGGTAATTTTTGCCTAGTTGTATGTTAACTTCTTGATTCAACTACCATGGCCCGATCCCATCTCTTTTGGGTTTTCTTGATGTTTTTACTTTTCCGCTGCGTGCACAAGTGTTGTGCCATCCTCATAGAGAAACCCAACAGTGGTATCAGAGGGAGGTTTCGGCCATGATTGTTGTATTGGAAGTTTTGTTATTCCAGTGCGTGTAAACCTAGGGATTTAGAAGTGTTCTAAATGTCTAGATTTAGTATTGGTACCCCGCCAAGAACGTCTGGGATTTCGTGGTAATTTCTAATTGTTAGAAATTGTAGTCTCCTTAGCAGTAACCATCCCTCGGTTTTGTTTTGGATTTTGAATCCAACATAGAGAGATGAGCTTGTCTACTGCTTTAGTTGAGTTGTCTTTGCCTTTGTCCAATGCATGTAAGACTGAGGATTTGGAAGTTTCCAGATGTTCAGATTTAGCCCTTCCTTCTATCAAATGTTGATGGTGTCAGGTTGTGCACATAGGGGATGCATGTGGTTTTAGGAAAATTGTATTTCCTTGGATGTGCACATTGATCAAATGTTGATCATGGTTAACTGTTAACCTATAATTAAAATCCCTTCATCAAATATTAAGTGTTCGGATGCCATATGATGGATGACACTCTTCCTGCCTCGATCGATGAAGTGTGGGCTTGCCAAAGCAAGGTGCATTAATCTAACTTGGTAAGGGTGCGAGCGGATAATTGTGATATCCCACTGTCGACATCGGGTCCAACTTAACTAGGTGACCTCAAAGGTTGAGTGCCTAGAGGCATAGGGTTGGCATGCACCATATGATGGATGCGAGTAAGGAGTTATTCACCAACCATACAAGAATTGCATGAGGATGCAATTGGCAAGCGTTGCCTACCTAAATAACCGCATCGTGAGAGGAAAGCCAAAGCTGACTCATTGTGTTAGTGAAATACGGATCTTGTCCACTAAGAGAGTAGCTCGCATGAACTCTCCGAATTGTTAGTGAGGGCTATCATTTCGAATAAAATAGTGGGAGTATTTTAATTGAAGTCCAAATTAAAAATAAATTGTATTTGAAATTTTGGTACTGATTTTATTCTGCATAAATTCTTGTAGAATTCCATGGCAAGTGTTTCACACTCCACGTTGTCTCTGAGAGCCATCCTTGAGAAGGATAAGCTCAGTGGGACTAACTACATGGACTGGTACAGGAACCTGAGAATTGTTCTCAGGCAAGAGCGAAAGCTCTATGTCTTGGAAGAAGAAGCCCCCGAGGTGCCGACCGGGAACTCTTCCCGTGCTGAGAAGGATACTTATAAGAAGTATACTGACGATGCTTTAGATGTCGAATGCCTTATGCTTGCCACTATGAACTCTGAGCTTCAGAAGCAACATGAGAACATGGGGTGCAAGGAGATTGACGAGCATCTCAAGAAAATGTTTCAAGGGCAGGCTCGTCAAGAAAGGTTCGACATCACAAAAGCGTTGTTTCAGTGCAAGATGGGAGTTCGAGACTCAGTAGGGACTCACGTACTCAAGATGATTGGGTATATAGAGAACCTTGAAAGGCTGGGTTTTCCTCTTGGTCAAGAGTTGGCCATAGATCTGATCCTGCAATCGTTGCCGGACAGTTATGAGCAGTTCGTCTTGAACTACAACATGAATGAAATAGACAAGACACTGCCCGAACTCCTAGGCATGTTGAGAACTGCCGAAATCAATATGAAGAAGGCCAAGCCTGCCAACCCCATACTGATGGTGCATAAGGGCAAGGGCAAGACCAAGGGATCTAAGAAGACGAAGGTGGGACCTAAGTCATATCTTGAGCCCAAGTCTTCTGCACTGATGAAAAGGAAAAGCACGGTGAAGGAAGGGAAATGCCACCACTGTGGCAAGGCTGGTCATTGGCGGAGGAACTGTCCTTCGTACATTGAAGGTCTGCAGAAAATTAAGGGAGGTATGACTTCCGCTTCAAATGTTCACGTTATAGAGATAAACCTTTCTGCTCCTTCATCTTGGGTATTGGATACCGGATGTGGTTCTCACATTTGTACAAATGTGCAGGAACTGGGAAGGAGAAGATTGCTGAGTAAAGGGGAGGTGGACCTCCGCATCGGCAATGGAGCAAGAGTTGCTGCTGTAGCCGTAGGGGTTTACCGTCTTTCTTTGCCCAGTGGGCTTGTAATAGAACTAGATAATTGTTATTTTGTTCCGGCCATAACTAGAAACATTATATCTATTTCATGTTTGGACATGATTGGATTTTCTTTTATAATTAAGAACAACTGTTGTTCTATATTTAAGAATGATGTTTGTTATGTTGTAGCCCAATTGTTTAATGTTCTTTATGTTTTGAACTTGGACCATCTGATCTGTAATGTAGAAAATAATAAAAGACTAAGAACAAATGACTCGAACCCTACATTTCTTGGCATTGTCGTTTGGGCCATATAAACGAGAAGCGCATATCCAAGCTCCATAGAGATGGACTTTTGGACTCATTTGATTATGAATCATTTGAGCGATGCGAATCTTGTTTCTTAGGCAAGATGACTAAAGCTCCTTTCACTGGTTATACTGAGAGGGTTGAGGATCTCTTGGGTGTTGTACATAGTGATGTATGCGGACCCATGAGTTCCATGGCTAGAGGTGGGTATTTCTACTTTGTTACATTTACTGATGATTTCAGTAGATACGGATATGTGTATCTTATGAAGTGCAAATCCGAGACCTTTGAAAAGTTCAAAGAGTTCAAGAATGAAGTAGAAAACCAGTTGGGTAAAAGGGTTAAAGCACTTCGATCTGATCGAGGTGGCGAATACCTGAGTCATGAGTTCCGTGATCATCTGAAAGAGTGCGGTATTGTATCACAGCTCACTCCACCTAGAACACCACAACATAATGGTGTGTCTGAGAGGAGAAATCGTACTCTGTTTGACATGGTACGTTCGATGATGAGTCATGCAGACTTGCATGTTTCCTTTTGGGGTTTTGCTTTAGAGACTGCTGCAATGACATTGAATCGCGCTCCAACGAAAACGGTTCTGAAGACACCATATGAAATATGGACTGGGAAGCGTCCTAGTATGTCGTTCATTAAAATTTGGGGCTGTAAGGCATACGTGAGACGTCAAATGCCTGACAAGCTGGAACCCAAATCGGATAAATGTTATCTAGTGGGATATCCTAAGGAAACAAAAGGGTATTACTTTTACCTACCGTCTGAGGGCAAAGTGTTTGTCGCAAGGACTGGTGTCTTCTTGGAGAAAGAGTTCTTATCAAGAAAGACTGAAAAGGTAGAGCTTGAAGAAGTTCAAGAACCACATGTAGTGAATAAACCGGAATTGGATTCTGAGACAGGACTACAAGATGTTGTAGCTAGAGAACCTGCTCAGGGAACACAAGTCCTACGTAGATCTGGTAGACCGAGGTATGAGCCTGAGAGATATGGATTTCTCGTGTCTCAAATAGGTAATGTGTTGCTTATGGATCATGATGATGAACCAGCAACCTACCAAGAGGCTATGAATGGACTGGACTCCGACAAATGGCTTGAGGCTGTGAAATCCGAAATGGACTCCATGTATGCAAACCAAGTTTGGAACTTGGTGGAACCACCTGAAGGGGTTCGACCCATAGCGTGCAAGTGGGTCTTCAAGTTGAAGACCGACATGGATGGGAATGTACAGACATTCAAAGGGCGACTGGTGGCTAAGGGTTTCAAGCAAATTCATGGTATTGACTATGATGAGACTTTTTCCCCTGTTGCCATGGTAAAGTCCATAAGGATATTGCTTGCTGTTGCTGCGTATTATGACTACGAGATCTGGCAGATGGATGTCAAAACGGCTTTCCTTAATGGAAACCTCCTTGAGGAAGTGTATATGACACAACCCGAGGGTTTTGTATCCCCAGATGAAGCCACTAAAATATGCAAGCTGAATAAGTCCATATATGGACTGAAACAGGCCTCTCGAAGTTGGAATCTTCGTTTTGATGAGAAAATCAAAGAGTTTGGTTTCATCAAGAATGAAGATGAGCCTTGTGTTTACAAGCGAATTAGTGGGAGCATTGTTGTCTTCCTGATATTGTATGTAGATGACATACTGTTGATTAGGAATGACATTCCTACCCGGAAAGTTATTAAGAACAACCTAGGGAACTACTTTTCAATGAAGGATTTAGGTGAAGCGACTTATATACTCGGTATTAAGATCTATAGAGATAGATCGAAGAAGTTGTTGGGTTTGACCCAGAGTATGTACATCGAAAAGGTGTTGAAGCGGTTCAACATGCTTGAGTCCAAGAAAGGATTTTTGCCCATGTCTCATGGTGTGAATCTCTCTAAGGACCAGTGTCCAAAGTCTTGTGAAGATAAGGACCGCATGAAGTTGATTCCATATGCTTCGGCAATTGGATCAATCATGTACGCGATGTTATGTACTCGACCCGATGTCTCATTTGCTTTGAGCATGACTAGCAGGTACCAGTCAGACCCCGGTGAGTGTCACTGGATTGCAGTCAAGAATGTCCTGAAGTACTTGAGAAGGACTAAGGATATGTTCTTGGTGTATGGTGGAGAGGAAGAGCTCGTTGTAAGTGGTTACACGGATGCTAGCTTCCAAACTGATAGAGACGACTCCAAGTCTCAGTCAGGTTTTGTGTTTTGCCTGAATGGAGGAGCTGTGAGCTGGAAGAGTTCCAAGCAAGAGACAGTTGCTGATTCTACAACAGAGGCCGAGTATATCGCTTGTAACGCCCTCACCTGTCACATGACATATAACGGTGGGTCCGGCCGGGGCCCCATGCCATATCTCACAGACAAGCGAAGGAATCACGTGTGGAAATCAAAATCAACGCGTATCCTTAACTCATCCATTCCAGCGCAGCATTTGTTTTTGTTAACATGAACTCCAACCAGAATGTCCACCACTATATAAATACCACATTTATATATATCACAAACACCAGGAATGTATACAACCCACACACCCTGGCCTTATGGCCTTACAGGTTCCTCTTTTACACAACATTCCTTTCGTACATCGGCACGCAGGCCGGCCACACATGAAATCCAAACAACACTCTTCGCATGTCCTTCAAAGGCCAACAGCAGCAAGCTAGCCATTCCACTTATTCATTTCAAGACGCGGCACCTGCAATGAGACATCCACCAAAAAGCGGCAAAACAAAGTAACGGTCAGCATTTGGCTGACCCATTATAACGACCCTACCCCCTACCCGGGGTAGTGGTTCCTTCCCTGTATACATTGCTCATCAAGTATCATCAAACAGCATATCCATATCATTCTCTTTCTCCCGCTAGCAAACACATGACATCACAAACGCTGGAATCCACCAGACGTTCCGTGCACTCAGGGCACCTTCTTGGCGTACCGGAATCCACCAGTCATACACCGCCGATTCGAGGTTTTAACTTGTTGGTTGACCGGCCCTAGTCCACCAGTCTCGCAAGCTGGCGACATCCCGCCCAACCACACAGAGGTACAACCTCACAACAACAACCAGAGTAGGTCGACCCACAACATGTGGTGTAGCACGTCGGGTTTATCCAAGCTCCCCAGGCAATGTCTACCCATCGACCCCCCTCCTAATCCGATCGACCCACACTATGTGGTGCAGCAATCCGGGTTTACCATGGCTCCCCAAGCATTGCCACCAATCGACCCCTCTAACTAACTAGATCAACCCACCCTAGTGGTGTAACAGGCCGGGTTTATCATGAGCTCCCCAGGCGTGCTACCAATTGATCATATCACAACCAGGAGCTTTGCTAAAGCCTCCTCACATTCAGCATCACATCCATACAATCAGCACAAGAGAAAACCATTTCTGTAACATCCCATTTCCAACTAGACCCCTAAGAATGGTTTTGGCCATGACTAGGTCATGACAAACCCTAGGAAGCCAGTAATGGGTCAAGAGATAGGGGACAGGAAGGTGGGGGATCACCATGGTCTGCAAATAGTGGAACTCTGAACCATGGTGTAGGATGACCATGGGCTACACCTTGACCCCAAAACCCAACCACAACACCCCTAATGCCTTGGGAGGCCCATTAGAGCCATAAGGACCCATTGGGGTCAAACAAAGAGGCTCAATTGACCAAGGTCAACCCTAGCCCTAAATGGGTCAAACTAGCCTACATAGGGCCAATTGACCTACTCCTAACCTAGAGGACCCCACCTATGCCCTCCTAACCCTAAAGTGAGGTCAATGGGTCTCTAAGGACACATTGGGGTCAGCCCTAGAGGCCAGGTTGACCCAAGTCAACTCAAGCTCCTAATCTGGTCAAAGTACCCTTACCAAGGGTATGTGACCTCCAAAGTGCAGGGTAACCCTACATAACCCTTCCTAGACCTTAGGGGAGGCCAATGGGTCACCAAGGACCCAATAGGGTCAACCCAAATGGTTTTGTTGACCCAAGTCAACTCTGGCCCTAAAATGATCAAAGTGCCCTTACCAAGGGGCATGTGACCCCCAAGATGCCCAACCAACCTTACCCAAGTCTTCCTAGACCTTAAGGGAGTCCAATAGGTCACCAAGGACCCATTGGGGTCAACTCAAATGGTCATGTTGACCAAGGTCAACTCTATGCTAGAGTTAGGTCAAATTAGCCTAAATGAGTCAACCCAAGCTCAACCCCTTTTCCTTTTGAGTTAACCACAACATAATGAAATATTATGGGTGAAAAGGGCTGCCAATAGGCTGGGGAGTCAGCATGGTCAGTTTTGGTGACTAGGAAAGAGAGAGAAAGCTTCATCCCACACTAATGGAGGAGAGAGAAAAAGGGGAAGAGAGTTGAAGGAGGAGATTGGCCAAGGAAAGGCCAATGGTCCCCATTGATGGCAGCATTCATCTCCTCCAGTGAAGGGGAGGAGTTTCCAGCCATTTTCCTGGCTGTCAAGGGGCGGTTACAGCCTCCACCATCATGGCCGAGACAAGCCTTTAATGGCCATGATGGCCATGGCAGTTTCTCCCATTCTTCTCCCCCTCTGATGATTTAAACACCACCAGTGAGCTTGGGGGAGGATTTCCCAATCCTTAACTGAAGAAATCCGGCGAGTTTACTGGGAGGTTGCAGAAATCCGATCGGCGGCGCCACCACCATGTCAACCCGCAGATCCGCTCGTCTCCAGGCCGCCAACAAGGTCCTCCTCCTCCTCTTTTCTCATGGGTAGATCTTAGGTTCCATTAGGGCTGAGGTTCGGGCTCAATTGAGCCCGATCCAATTCAGAAAATTCATGGCTTTCGGCCGAGAAAATTCTTGGTTGGATCGCCGGAATCCGCCCCTCCGGCGGCTGTGCCGCCGTCTGGCGATAGCCGCCACCTCAACGGAGGTGATGGTGGCGGTGGCCGGCCGGGGAAGGGACTGGGTGGCCGGCGGCAGACGTTTGAAGTCGGCGCAGGAAGGAGCAATCCTGGCCGTTGGCTCATCGGGGACGATGACCAGATGCCGTCGATCTGCGCCAAGATTCGTGCGGCATCAGATTAGATACTATAGGAATTAAATAAGAAACATTTCATTTCTGTCACACTGATTGTATTTAATGTATTTAATTTTTAAAAATACTTAGGGACCCTGAATGGAAATTTGCCCAACATGAAAATTGTAGCTTAGGGTGTCTAGTTTGTAGCAAAAATTGTTTGGACCCTTTTTGGCCACTGGTTAGACCAGGGTACCCTTTTTGGTAGGACCTATACCTAGACCTAAACAGAAATTAATTTTGGTGCCCACACTTCATTCCTTGTCCAAACAAGTTGAAATTTGGGCAGTGAGAAGGTCTTAGGCATATCTAGAACCTGTCCAAAATTTAGAATTTTTGGAGAATATTTTTCTATAGTTTTTAGAAAAATTTAATAAATCATGATTAATTTAATTATGTGACCTAATTAATTTAAAACTCCCCCAAATTTTGGTGGGTGGCCTTATATGTCATGATAGGTATAGTGTTAAAACTTTAGCTCATTTGGAGATGTTTAGGATAGGTAATTTACCCACCCTATATATGACCCTATAAGGGTATTTTGGTCAAAAACCACTATTTGATGGTTGAGTGGCCAAATTCCCTCATCAGAGGCTGAAATTTTGGCCACTGATATACTTTGACTTGTTACACTCACTTATGAAGTTTGGAGTGGTTTGGACTAGGGTAGCCCTAGAATTTTAGGGTAGGCCCTTTAGGGTAAATTTCTAGGGTTTGAGGAATTTGGGGTCAAAAGACCTTGTATGGGCTTGAAACTTGGGACAGATGTCCATAGGGTTACTATGGTCCTGTGGTTAAAATTTTAGGGCATTTGGAAGAATTTAAACCCCTTAAATCTATAACCCTAGTTTAGGGCACTAGCTTTGAAATCATAAGTTCTAATACCAAAACCTTCTGAAAAGGGCTGAGTTTTTGAATGGGTAGTTGTTTAGGGTATTTACATCTCTGGAAATTTTATAATAAATTTTGGATGAATAGGTTTGGTACTTTATTCACAAAGTCATGTTTTACAATTTTCACTTAGGAATTTTTTGGAGATAAATATACTTGATTAAATCTGATGAAACTTAGCAAAGGGGCTTGTAATAATGGTACCCATCTCTGTAAATTCTTATGAAATTTTTGAAGAATTATATTTAGTAGTTGCTTCTTTAATTATTTAATTCTATGGAACTTTGGTAAATTTAATAATGACATTTAGATGGTCTGAAAAATTTTAATTTCTTCATCATGATGTTTCTAGTTCCTTATGAAGCCCTAGTAATTTTTACATAATTATTGGAGACATATTTGTGGCACTTCCTTCATTATATTTGATCTTGGGAATTATTTTCAATAAATCTTTTAGAGGTCAAGAACTATATGGAAAATTATGAACATTGGCAACCAATAATATTTCTCTGTTATTTAGTGGATAAAAATTTTAGGAGGCCATTACCTTAGCAAATCATATGGTTCATGTTCAAATTGACTGTGGCCTAGCTGTTGAGGAAAATTCAATAAATAGTGGATTAATTAGGAAAAATATAATTTTCTGAATTTAGACTATATTTATCATAATAGACCTCTGGTAAAATTTGTAGAGTTATTGGAGGAGAATTTAGAGTATCACCTATTGAGTACATCATGTAGCTTAAGTGGTCTGCATATAGCAAAACTGCAGGATTTCATTTGGATGTGAATTAGGGCACGTATGATGGGTCTTGATGGTTTGCTGCAAGAACAAGTGGAATGTGCTGCATCTTTGGAAGATGAGTGAGTAGGGAGTGGTTTTGTCTAGGGTTTAAAGTCGTTCGGGTCCGACGAAAGATCGTCCTACCCAAGGAGAGTTGGAGTCAAATCACCCTAGGATTAGCATATCGAAACATGAGAAAATAATGGGTAAGGGAATCAACCAATAATAAAATAAGTACCTTGCGAAAGGGAACGCTGGGCGTAATCCCAACACAGTTCCTAGTGCCCCTTGAGAGCCCTTCACAGGGAATACCGGGGGCAGTCCTGGGTTAACGTAAATTGTTTAACAAGCTGAAAAGAGTAACTTAGTAATTAGGGTTGCACATTTCACAGACACTGATGGCACGGGATGTTGGTCCGGGGAGCTTCGGCTCGATTGTTTGTGACGGACGTGTTGGTCCGGGGAGATTCGGCTCGGGTTTTGATTACGCTAAACTTGCATGTGCATAAAAGGAATGATATTAAGGTGGTGGGTCTCCGGTATTGGAGGATCTTAGCACAGACACCAATCCGTTGACTCGGCAAGTGTTGTGATAGCACTTCGCCAACAGAAGTCCGGTGCGCCAGCCGGCAAGAGTACGCAGGAGTCCGCTTGTGCACCAGCGTTGAGGCGTACGATAGGTCTGACCAGTAGTGCTATACTGGTTTAGAGGTGGGCAAGGCCCAACCCACCGCTTTCGTCTGCCACTACGGAGGTATCCTGGGAGGTGAGGCTCCAGAAAGGGGGAACTAAAGGTCTGTGTGCACAGAGTCGGGTGTGTGTGTTGCACTTGCTTGATCCATCATACCCACTTGCATGTCATAGCATAAGCGATTCATTTAACCTTCGACACCTAAAATATAAGTGGTATGGGACACTTATACATTAGGCCCTGCAAAACGACCCCTTGGTCTATAAGCTTGTGTGGGCAAGTTTATAAATTAAGGTTAATTTTCTTTACATATAAATATATTGCTGTTAATAACCGACACCCCAACGTATAAATTGGTATGGGACTCTTTATACGATGGGAGCCTTGCAAAAGACCCCTTGCTTATATGTACCCATATAAGTTAAGGTCACTTTACTTTACTTGTTTACATATATGATTAGTTACTATATAAATTGCTAGATTTAAGTCCACCGTCACCTGCATTTGATATACTCTCCACTTTCAAGTCCTCCCTTTCTTCCTCTCCGCTCGGTGCCTAGGAGCCACGGGGGAAGGGGTGGGGGATGATAGGACTTAGTCTTTTAGACTAACGGTTTTCGAACCACATCATTTAGGTGATCGCGGAGCCCAGACTGGAGGAGCAGCCCTAGAGGTTGACACGCTTGGAGATAGGGCAGTCTAGCACAGGAGTTCAGACAGCCGGGACCGTGAGGCCCTTACTCTAGTAGTTTTTATTTTATTTCCTCATGAGAGATCTTGTAGTGAGGAATTGATGTATCGGGCATAAGCCCTTATTTACAGTGCTTGGTTTTGTGGACTCTCCCATCGTGGAGATATTTTTACTTGATGTGATATTTCTGTGGACTTTTACTTAGAGTTGTGCTGCGCATGATGTTACTCTAATTTTGTTACTATGCTGCGATCGAATTGGCCGGCAGAAACGGCGTTTTGTGGTGATGTCGCTTCAAGGCGTGAAGGGTCACCGCAAAGCGGCGGTTCTGGGCATAAGACCCCGGTGGCGAGAAAGAAAAAAAATGGGGTCTTACAAGTGGTATCAGAGCAAACCTCGATCGACAAGTAACAGTCCACAACCCCTGGTCCACCCCCGCGCGAGCTTAGTTTGCGGACAAACTAGCAGCGGAAGCAGTGGTGAGACCCTAAGGAGGAATCACTTGTAAAATAGTCCACTTTGCATATAATTGAGCTGATTACCCACTAATATAGTTTGTTTCGCAGCCTCCAGCTCAGCCCACACCACAAGGCGGGGCCCAGCGGACTCCGGACGTTGCACCACCTCCCCCGGTCCCTACTCCTTTCCTACAGTCGGAGGTGGGACAGACGTTGACAGCCATTTTGGATGCTTTCAGGGCTCAACAGGTTCTGGCTCCGCAGCCAAACCCGAGCGTCAACTGGCTGAGTATCTTTCGAGGACTCGCTCCCCCATCCTACTGTGGGACTGAGTCTGCCGTCCGGACAGAGGAGTGGCTAGATATCATGTACGAGATGTTGACTGGAATCAAGTGCCCGTGGGAGGAAAGGGTGCCCTTGGTCGTGTCTTGCTTGGAATCTCATGCTAAGAGGTGGTGGAAGACTTCCCTAGATACGATTTTTGCTGACAGGACGGCTGCGGAGATAGCTTGGGAGGCATTCAAGGGCGCTCTATTGGAGCACTTTGTTCCGCAATCAGCCAGAGATGAGCTGGAGGACAGGTTTTTGCAGTTGAGGCAAGGGAGCAAGACGGTGGTGGAGTACCACCGAGAGTTTGATCATTTAGCCCGGTTTGCAGACTCATATCAGTTGGACGAAGCTGGGTATACGAAGAGGTTCTACAAGGGCCTGCGGGAGGAGCTGAGGGAGTCCTTACTATTTGTATCTGACGGGCCCATCTCCCGGATTTTGGAGATGGCAAAAAGAATCGAGGCGGATTGGCTTACTACTCGGGGCCGGAAGCGGCCAAATGAAGACCAGAGCCGGGGAGCCCGAAATGATCAGCGGCGGGGCCGCATCACAGATGGAAGAAGGGTAGAAGACCAGCCTCATCAGGAGGCGAGACAGGAGATAGGAAGACCAGTGTTGATGGCTCCACCACCAGTTCAGAGGCGGGACGAACAGAGACCCGGGGGAATGGCGTATCAACCGCCAGTGTGCTTTGATTGTCACCAGGTGGGGCACATTAGGAGGAACTGTCCCATGGGGAGGGCATCCCCACCAGTACCACAGGCTGCCCCACCAGCGCCATACTTCGGAGGCCGTGGTCGTGGCCGAGGACGTGGATACCCAGGTGGCGATCGTAGACCGGAAAGGGAGCAGGCGTATGCCTTGGATCTGGCACAGCCTCGAAACCCGGAGCAAGTCATAACAGGTATAGTCTTCGTCAGGGGCAAACCCGCCTACACATTGTTCGACACGGGTGCTTCGCACTCGTTCGTATCAGAGGCTTTCGTGGAAGGGCTAGAAGGCATAGAACGGTTCACAGGCCTGACGAGGAGGGTGCGCTTACCTGATGGATCGGAACTATTCACCTCTGCCCACTGCAACATGGAGGCGGAGATTGGCGGGAAGCCATTCGAAGTGGCGGCAACGATTCTTAGAATGCCAATCTTCGAGTTGATCCTGGGCATGACATGGTTGCACTGGAACCATGCCCAGATTGATTGCCAAGCGAAGAAGATCACAGTGAGGCATGGAGACTCGTTTATTGTCATCGAAGGTATAAGATCCACCTCTTGTGTGCTTTTATCTTCAGTACAGGCCGTTAAGGCCCACCTACAGGGGGAGGAGGTTTACCAGATTCTGTTTGAGATAGAGGAGGCCAAGGGGGCCATGACAGACATCCCAGTGGTGCGGGACTTCGTCGACGTCTTCCCAGAGAAATTGCCAGGACTACCTCCGTGTCGAGAGCAGGATTTTCAGATAGAGTTAGTGCCCGGAGCCAGGCCGGCGTCTAGGGCCCCTTACCGGATGGCCCCGAGGGAGTTGGCGGAGTTCCGGAGTCAGCTGCAGGAACTTGTAGAGGCAGGGTTCGTCCGGCCAAGTTCTTCACCGTGGGGAGCCCCGGTTCTGTTTGTCAAGAAGAAGGACGGAAGTCTCCGCCTATGCATAGACTATCGAGCGCTGAATAGACTCACGGTTCGGAATACCTACCCACTCCCACGAATCGATGAGTTGTTCGATCAGCTGGAGGGAGCACATTTCTTCTCGAAACTTGACTTAAGGTCAGGCTATTATCAGCTGCGGATCCGAGAAGAGGACATTCCGAAGACCGCTTTCAGTAGCCGATACGGACTGTTCGAGTTCACAGTGATGCCGTTCGGGCTCACGAATGCACCATCAGCATTTACGAGCCTTATGAACAGGGTGTTCAAGGAATATTTGGACGTATTCCTCATCATCTTTATTGACGACATCCTTGTCTACTCAAAGACGGAAGGGGAGCACGCACGACACCTGACCTTGACATTGGAGAGGTTACGGGAGCATCAGCTGTACGCAAAATTCAGCAAATGCCAGTTTTGGCTAAAGGAGGTGGCCTTCTTGGGCCATATCGTCAGTGGGGCTGGGTTGGCGGTAGACCCGGCCAAGATTCGGGCCGTTCAGGATTGGCCACCATTGAAGACGACGACAGATGTACGGAGCTTCTTGGGACTTGCCGGGTACTACCGGAAGTTTGTAGAGGGATTCTCCCGGATCGCGCTCCCTCTTACGACTCTGACGAAGAAGGAATCCCCTTTTGTTTGGACACCACAGTGCGAGGCAGCCTTCGTGGAGCTGAAGAGTCGGCTCACTTCGGCTCCCATCCTCGCTATTCCGTCAGGAAGGGAGGGATTCCAGGTGTATACCGACGCCTCCTACCAAGGGATGGGTGCCGTTCTGATGCAGAACGGGCATGTGATAGCTTATGCCTCTCGACAGTTGAAGATCCACGAGAAAAATTACCCGGTCCACGATCTGGAGATGGGCGCAGTAATCTTCGCCTTGAAGATTTGGCGGCACTATCTGTACGGGGTTCATTGCGACATCTTCTCCGACCACCAGAACCTGAGATACGTGGACACGCAAAAGGACCTCAACATCAGACAAAGGCGTTGGGTGGAGTTCCTGACAGATTATGAGTATACTATGCACTACCACCCCGGGAAGGCGAACATGGTGGCAGATGCGTTGAGCCGGAGAGGAAATGCTTCAGGGAAGGGACCTCAGCTTATGTCTATGGAGCTGGTCCGGTCTTTCAGGGACATGCAGATATCCCTAGTATCCGAGGACGATCCAGAATTATACATGGAGTATCTGGCGTCGATGATCGCTATTGATGATATCCGGGACCGCATCAGGGAAGGGCAGAAGACAGACCCACGGACGGAACCGATATTTCGAACCTTGGAGGAGGGTTCGACAGGGGATTATACTCTGAAGGATGGGCTATTGTACTTCAGAGGAAGGATTTATATACCCGCAGGAGGTCAGATCCGGGAGGATATCATGGCGGAAGCACATTGCAGTAGGTATTCGATACACCCGGGAATCACCAAGATGATGGCCGATCTGAAGAGGATGATGTTCTGGCCAGGAATGAAGAGGGATATTACGCACTTCGTGACCCATTGCGAAGCCTGCCAGTTGGTGAAGGCGGAATGCAGAAACCCCGCGGGATTGTTGCAACCTCTTCCAGTGCCAGAATGGAAGCTTGAGGATATTGCGATGGATTTTATTCATGGTCTCCCCCGATCACGAGCGGGAAATGATTCGATATGGGTCATCGTAGATCGATTGACGAAGGTGGCTAGATTTATACCAGTCAGGAAGGACGATTCAGTGGGGGTTCTGGTTCGGAAGTTTGTGGAGCAGTACATCCGCTATCATGGAGTACCCAGGACGATCGTGTCAGATCGGGACGGTCGGTTTACATCCAGGGAATGGCGGTCGGTTCAGGCACACTTGGGCACTCGACTGACTTTTAGCACCGCCTTCCACCCTCAGACGGATGGGCAGACAGAGCTCACAAACCGGACACTGGAAGACCTGCTACGTCTATGCATCCTAGACCGAGGAGAGCCTTGGGAAAAGATGTTACCGATGGTGGAATTCTCGTACAACAACAGTCATCAGGCCAGCATAGGCATGGCCCCCTACGAGGCTCTACATGGACGGAAATGTAGAACCCCACTCTCTTGGATTCAGGACGAGGACCCGAAGGCTTTGGGATCAGATTTTGTTGAAGACACCGAGGCTCAGGTGAGGTTGATCAGGGACAGGATGTTAGAGGCACAGAGCAGGCAGGCCAAGTATTATGACGCCCGCCATCGTCAGGTGGAATTTCAGGTCGGGGACCGAGTGTTTTTGAAGATCCGGCCTATGCATGGAGTTTCTCGGATGCGTGGCCGAAGGAAGAAGCTCAGCCCCAGGTACATGGGCCCTTACAGGATCCTGGAGCGGGTAGGGGTCCTGGCTTACAGGCTGGAGTTGCCACCAGAGCTGGCAGCTCTGCATGATGTTTTCCACATATCCTCGCTGAGAAGGGCTCTACTACGCCCGGAGCAGCGGATTACGACCACCGAAGGGCCGGTAGCTTCGGACCGATCTGTTCACTTGGAGCCGGTGCGGATCGATGATAAAGGGGTACGGATCCTGCGACGCAAAAAGATTCCCTTAGTCAAGGTTCTGTGGAGGAACCATGGCCAAGAGGAGCATACTTGGGAGCCGCAGGATCTGATGCAACAGAAATATCCAGAGCTATTCAGTCAGGTATACCTCTCAGACCCCTCAAGATGTTAATTTATTCTCCTGCTTTAATTTACTAAGGGCTGCTCTAGGCAGATAGAGGCTTATCTTTTGTTTATTGGGGGCTTATCCTTATTTATTGGGATCTTGGTCTGCCGACTGGGCGAAATGGACATAGATCTAGGTTTCCCTTTAAACCAATTTTAGCAAACAAGCCGCCATGCTGGGATGATACAAGGTTCTTTTCTTCGGTAGTAAGTCCCGTAGACTCAACTTTGATTTCGGGGACGAAATCTTTGTTTTGTTTATTGGGATTTGTAACATCCCATTTTCAACTAGACCCCTAAGAATGGTTTTGGCCATGACTAGGTCATGACAAACCCTAGGAAGCCAGTAATGGGTCAAGAGATAGGGGACAGGAAGGTGGGGGATCACCATGGTCTGCAAATAGTGAAACTCTGAACCATGGTGTAGGATGACCATGGGCTACACCTTGACCCCAAAACCCAACCACAACACCCCTAATGCCTTGGGAGGCCCATTAGAGCCATAAGGACCCATTGGGGTCAAACAAAGAGGCTCAATTGACCAAGGTCAACCCTAGCCCTAAATGGGTCAAACTAGCCTACATAGGGCCAATTGACCTACTCCTAACCTAGAGGACCCCACCTATGCCCTCCTAACCCTAAAGTGAGGTCAATGGGTCTCTAAGGACACATTGGGGTCAGCCCTAGAGGCCAGGTTGACCCAAGTCAACTCAAGCTCCTAATCTGGTCAAAGTACCCTTACCAAGGGTATGCGACCTCCAAAGTGCAGGGTAACCCTACATAACCCTTCCTAGACCTTAGGGGAGGCCAATGGGTCACCAAGGACCCAATAGGGTCAACCCAAATGGTTTTGTTGACCCAAGTCAACTCTGGCCCTAAAATGATCAAAGTGCCCTTACCAAGGGGCATGTGACCCCCAAGATGCCCAACCAACCTTACCCAAGTCTTCCTAGACCTTAAGGGAGTCCAATAGGTCACCAAGGACCCATTGGGGTCAACTCAAATGGTCATGTTGACCAAGGTCAACTCTATGCTAGAGTTAGGTCAAATTAGCCTAAATGAGTCAACCCAAGCTCAACCCCTTTTCCTTTTGAGTTAACCACAACATAATGAAATATTATGGGTGGAAAGGGCTGCCAATAGGCTGGGGAGTCAGCATGGTCAGTTTTGGTGACTAGGAAAGAGAGAGAAAGCTTCATCCCACACTAATGGAGGAGAGAGAAAAAGGGGAAGAGAGTTGAAGGAGGAGATTGGCCAAGGAAAGGCCAATGGTCCCCATTGATGGCAGCATTCATCTCCTCCAGTGAAGGGGAGGAGTTTCCAGCCGTTTTCCTGGCTGTCAAGGGGCGGTTACAGCCTCCACCATCATGGCCGAGACAAGCCTTTAATGGCCATGATGGCCATGGCAGTTTCTCCCATTCTTCTCCCCCTCTGATGATTTAAACACCACCAGTGAGCTTGGGGGAGGATTTCCCAATCCTTAACTGAAGAAATCCGGCGAGTTTACTGGGAGGTTGCAGAAATCCGATCGGCGGCGCCACCACCATGTCAACCCGCAGATCCGCTCGTCTCCAGGCCGCCAACAAGGTCCTCCTCCTCCTCTTTTCTCATGGGTAGATCTTAGGTTCCATTAGGGCTGAGGTTCGGGCTCAATTGAGCCCGATCCAATTCAGAAAATTCATGGCTTTCGGCCGAGAAAATTCTTGGTTGGATCGCCGGAATCCGCCCCTCCGGCGGCTGTGCCGCCGTCTGGCGATAGCCGCCACCTCAACGGAGGTGATGGTGGCGGTGGCCGGCCGGGGAAGGGACTGGGTGGCCGGCGGCAGACGTTTGAAGTCGGCGCAGGAAGGAGCAATCCTGGCCGTTGGCTCATCGGGGACGATGACCAGATGCCGTCGATCTGCGCCAAGATTCGTGCGGCATCAGATTAGATACTATAGGAATTAAATAAGAAACATTTCATTTCTGTCACACTGATTGTATTTAATGTATTTAATTTTTAAAAATACTTAGGGACCCTGAATGGAAATCTGCCCAACATGAAAATTGTAGCTTAGGGTGTCTAGTTTGTAGCAAAAATTGTTTGGACCCTTTTTGGCCACTGGTTAGACCAGGGTACCCTTTTTGGTAGGACCTATACCTAGACCTAAACAGAAATTAATTTTGGTGCCCACACTTCATTCCTTGTCCAAACAAGTTGAAATTTGGGCAGTGAGAAGGTCTTAGGCATATCTAGAACCTGTCCAAAATTTAGAATTTTTGGAGAACATTTTTCTATAGTTTTTAGAAAAATTTAATAAATCATGATTAATTTAATTATGTGACCTAATTAATTTAAAACTCCCCCAAATTTTGGTGGGTGGCCTTAGATGTCATGATAGGTATAGGGTTAAAACTTTAGCTCATTTGGAGATGTTTAGGATAGGTAATTTACCCACCCTATATATGACCCTATAAGGGTATTTTGGTCAAAAACCACTATTTGATGGTTGAGTGGCCAAATTCCCTCATCAGAGGCTGAAATTTTGGCCACTGATATACTTTGACTTGTTACACTCACTTATGAAGTTTGGAGTGGTTTGGACTAGGGTAGCCCTAGAATTTTAGGGTAGGCCCTTTAGGGTAAATTTCTAGGGTTTGAGGAATTTGGGGTCAAAAGACCTTGGATGGGCTTGAAACTTGGGACAGATGTCCATAGGGTTACTATGGTCCTGTTGGTTAAAATTTTAGGGCATTTGGAAGAATTTAAACCCTTAAATCTATAACCCTAGTTTAGGGCACTAGCTTTGAAATCATAAGTTCTAATACCAAAACCTTCTGAAAAGGGCTGAGTTTTTGAATGGGTAGTTGTTTAGGGTATTTACATCTCTGGAAATTTTATAATAAATTTTGGATGAATAGGTTTGGTACTTTATTCACAAAGTCATGTTTTACAATTTCCACTTAGGAATTTTTGGAGATAAATATACTTGATTAAATCTGATGAAACTTAGCAAAGGGGCTTGTAATAATGGTACCCATCTCTGTAAATTCTTATGAAATTTTTGAAGAATTATATTTAGTAGTTGCTTCTTTAATTATTTAATTCTATGGAACTTTGGTAAATTTAATAATGACATTTAGATGGTCTGAAAAATTTTAATTTCTTCATCATGATGTTTCTAGTTCCTTATGAAGCCCTAGTAATTTTTACATAATTATTGGAGACATATTTGTGGCACTTCCTTCATTATATTTGATCTTGGGAATTATTTTCAATAAATCTTTTAGAGGTCAAGAACTATATGGAAAATTATGAACATTGGCAACCAATAATATTTCTCTGTTATTTAGTGGATAAAAATTTTAGGAGGCCATTACCTTAGCAAATCATATGGTTCATGTTCAAATTGACTGTGGCCTAGCTGTTGAGGAAAATTCAATAAATAGTGGATTAATTAGGAAAAATATAATTTTCTGAATTTAGACTATATTTATCATAATAGACCTCTGGTAAAATTTGTAGAGTTATTGGAGGATAATTTAGAGTATCACCTATTGAGTACATCATGTAGCTTAAGTGGTCTGCATATAGCAAAACTGCAGGATTTCATTTGGATGTGAATTAGGGCACGTATGATGGGTCTTGATGGTTTGCTGCAAGAACAAGTGGAATGGGCTGCATCTTTGGAAGATGAGTGAGTAGGGAGTGGTTTTGTCTAGGGTTTAAAGGCGTTCGGGTCCGACGAAAGATCGTCCTACCCAAGGAGAGTTGGAGTCAAATCACCCTAGGATTAGCATATCGAAACATGAGAAAATAATGGGTAAGGGAATCAACCAATAATAAAATAAGTACCTTGCGAAAGGGAACGCTGGGCGTAATCCCAACACAGTTCCTAGTGCCCCTTGAGAGCCCTTCACAGGGAATACCGGGGGCAGTCCTGGGTTAACGTAAATTGTTTAACAAGCTGAAAAGAGTAACTTAGTAATTAGGGTTGCACATTTCACAGACACTGATGGCACGGGATGTTGGTCCGGGAGCTTCGGCTCGATTGTTTGTGACGGACGTGTTGGTCCGGGGAGATTCGGCTCGGGTTTTGATTACGCTAAACTTGCATGTGCATAAAAGGAATGATATTAAGGTGGTGGGTCTCCGGTATTGGAGGATCTTAGCACAGACACCAATCCGTTGACTCGGCAAGTGTTGTGATAGCACTTCGCCAACAGAAGTCCGGTGCGCCAGCCGGCAAGAGTACGCAGGAGTCCGCTTGTGCACCAGCGTTGAGGCGTACGATAGGTCTGACCAGTAGTGCTATACTGGTTTAGAGGTGGGCGAGGCCCAACCCACCGCTTTCGTCTGCCACTACGGAGGTATCCTGGGAGGTGAGGCTCCAGAAAGGGGGAACTAAAGGTCTGTGTGCACAGAGTCGGGTGTGTGTGTTGCACTTGCTTGATCCATCATACCCACTTGCATGTCATAGCATAAGCGATTCATTTAACCTTCGACACCTAAAATATAAGTGGTATGGGACACTTATACATTAGGCCCTGCAAAACGACCCCTTGGTCTATAAGCTTGTGTGGGCAAGTTTATAAATTAAGGTTAATTTTCTTTACATATAAATATATTGCTGTTAATAACCGACACCCCAACGTATAAATTGGTATGGGACTCTTTATACGATGGGAGCCTTGCAAAAGACCCCTTGCTTATATGTACCCATATAAGTTAAGGTCACTTTACTTTACTTGTTTACATATATGATTAGTTACTATATAAATTGCTAGATTTAAGTCCACCGTCACCTGCATTTGATATACTCTCCACTTTCAAGTCCTCCCTTTCTTCCTCTCCGCTCGGTGCCTAGGAGCCACGGGGGAAGGGGTGGGGGATGATAGGACTTAGTCTTTTAGACTAACGGTTTTCGAACCACATCATTTAGGTGATCGCGGAGCCCAGACTGGAGGAGCAGCCCCAGAGGTTGACACGCTTGGAGATAGGGCAGTCTAGCACAGGAGTTCAGACAGCTGGGACCGTGAGGCCCTTACTCTAGTAGTTTTTATTTTATTTCCTCATGAGAGATCTTGTAGTGAGGAATTGATGTATCGGGCATAAGCCCTTATTTACAGTGCTTGGTTTTGTGGACTCTCCCATCGTGGAGATATTTTTACTTGATGTGATATTTCTGTGGACTTTTACTTAGAGTTGTGCTGCGCATGATGTTACTCTAATTTTGTTACTATGCTGCGATCGAATTGGCCGGCAGAAACGGCGTTTTGTGGTGATGTCGCTTCAAGGCGTGAAGGGTCACCGCAAAGCGGCGGTTCTGGGCAATAAGACCCCGGTGGCGAGAAAGAAAAAAAAATGGGGTCTTACAAGTGGTATCAGAGCAAACCTCGATCGACAAGTAACAGTCCACAACCCCTGGTCCACCCCCGCGCGAGCTTAGTTTGCGGACAAACTAGCAGCGGAAGCAGTGGTGAGACCCTAAGGAGGAATCACTTGTAAAATAGTCCACTTTGCATATAATTGAGCTGATTACCCACTAATATAGTTTGTTTCGCAGCCTCCAGCTCAGCCCACACCACAAGGCGGGGCCCAGCGGACTCCGGACGTTGCACCACCTCCCCCGGTCCCTACTCCTTTCCTACAGTCGGAGGTGGGACAGACGTTGACAGCCATTTTGGATGCTTTCAGGGCTCAACAGGTTCTGGCTCCGCAGCCAAACCCGAGCGTCAACTGGCTGAGTATCTTTCGAGGACTCGCTCCCCCATCCTACTGTGGGACTGAGTCTGCCGTCCGGACAGAGGAGTGGCTAGATATCATGTACGAGATGTTGACTGGAATCAAGTGCCCGTGGGAGGAAAGGGTGCCCTTGGTCGTGTCTTGCTTGGAATCTCATGCTAAGAGGTGGTGGAAGACTTCCCTAGATACGATTTTTGCTGACAGGACGGCTGCGGAGATAGCTTGGGAGGCATTCAAGGGCGCTCTATTGGAGCACTTTGTTCCGCAATCAGCCAGAGATGAGCTGGAGGACAGGTTTTTGCAGTTGAGGCAAGGGAGCAAGACGGTGGTGGAGTACCACCGAGAGTTTGATCATTTAGCCCGGTTTGCAGACTCATATCAGTTGGACGAAGCTGGGTATACGAAGAGGTTCTACAAGGGCCTGCGGGAGGAGCTGAGGGAGTCCTTACTATTTGTATCTGACGGGCCCATCTCCCGGATTTTGGAGATGGCAAAAAGAATCGAGGCGGATTGGCTTACTACTCGGGGCCGGAAGCGGCCAAATGAAGACCAGAGCCGGGGAGCCCGAAATGATCAGCGGCGGGGCCGCATCACAGATGGAAGAAGGGTAGAAGACCAGCCTCATCAGGAGGCGAGACAGGAGATAGGAAGACCAGTGTTGATGGCTCCACCACCAGTTCAGAGGCGGGACGAACAGAGACCCGGGGGAATGGCGTATCAACCGCCAGTGTGCTTTGATTGTCACCAGGTGGGGCACATTAGGAGGAACTGTCCCATGGGGAGGGCATCCCCACCAGTACCACAGGCTGCCCCACCAGCGCCATACTTCGGAGGCCGTGGTCGTGGCCGAGGACGTGGATACCCAGGTGGCGATCGTAGACCGGAAAGGGAGCAGGCGTATGCCTTGGATCTGGCACAGCCTCGAAACCCGGAGCAAGTCATAACAGGTATAGTCTTCGTCAGGGGCAAACCCGCCTACACATTGTTCGACACGGGTGCTTCGCACTCGTTCGTATCAGAGGCTTTCGTGGAAGGGCTAGAAGGCATAGAACGGTTCACAGGCCTGACGAGGAGGGTGCGCTTACCTGATGGATCGGAACTATTCACCTCTGCCCACTGCAACATGGAGGCGGAGATTGGCGGGAAGCCATTCGAAGTGGCGGCAACGATTCTTAGAATGCCAATCTTCGAGTTGATCCTGGGCATGACATGGTTGCACTGGAACCATGCCCAGATTGATTGCCAAGCGAAGAAGATCACAGTGAGGCATGGAGACTCGTTTATTGTCATCGAAGGTATAAGATCCACCTCTTGTGTGCTTTTATCTTCAGTACAGGCCGTTAAGGCCCACCTACAGGGGGAGGAGGTTTACCAGATTCTGTTTGAGATAGAGGAGGCCAAGGGGGCCATGACAGACATCCCAGTGGTGCGGGACTTCGTCGACGTCTTCCCAGAGAAATTGCCAGGACTACCTCCGTGTCGAGAGCAGGATTTTCAGATAGAGTTAGTGCCCGGAGCCAGGCCGGCGTCTAGGGCCCCTTACCGGATGGCCCCGAGGGAGTTGGCGGAGTTCCGGAGTCAGCTGCAGGAACTTGTAGAGGCAGGGTTCGTCCGGCCAAGTTCTTCACCGTGGGGAGCCCCGGTTCTGTTTGTCAAGAAGAAGGACGGAAGTCTCCGCCTATGCATAGACTATCGAGCGCTGAATAGACTCACGGTTCGGAATACCTACCCACTCCCACGAATCGATGAGTTGTTCGATCAGCTGGAGGGAGCACATTTCTTCTCGAAACTTGACTTAAGGTCAGGCTATTATCAGCTGCGGATCCGAGAAGAGGACATTCCGAAGACCGCTTTCAGTAGCCGATACGGACTGTTCGAGTTCACAGTGATGCCGTTCGGGCTCACGAATGCACCATCAGCATTTACGAGCCTTATGAACAGGGTGTTCAAGGAATATTTGGACGTATTCCTCATCATCTTTATTGACGACATCCTTGTCTACTCAAAGACGGAAGGGGAGCACGCACGACACCTGACCTTGACATTGGAGAGTTTACGGGAGCATCAGCTGTACGCAAAATTCAGCAAATGCCAGTTTTGGCTAAAGGAGGTGGCCTTCTTGGGCCATATCGTCAGTGGGGCTGGGTTGGCGGTAGACCCGGCCAAGATTCGGGCCGTTCAGGATTGGCCACCATTGAAGACGGCGACAGATGTACGGAGCTTCTTGGGACTTGCCGGGTACTACCGGAAGTTTGTAGAGGGATTCTCCCGGATCGCGCTCCCTCTTACGACTCTGACGAAGAAGGAATCCCCTTTTGTTTGGACACCACAGTGCGAGGCAGCCTTCGTGGAGCTGAAGAGTCGGCTCACTTCGGCTCCCATCCTCGCTATTCCGTCAGGAAGGGAGGGATTCCAGGTGTATACCGACGCCTCCTACCAAGGGATGGGTGCCGTTCTGATGCAGAACGGGCATGTGATAGCTTATGCCTCTCGACAGTTGAAGATCCACGAGAAAAATTACCCGGTCCACGATCTGGAGATGGGCGCAGTAATCTTCGCCTTGAAGATTTGGCGGCACTATCTGTATGGGGTTCATTGCGACATCTTCTCCGACCACCAGAACCTGAGATACGTGGACACGCAAAAGGACCTCAACATCAGACAAAGGCGTTGGGTGGAGTTCCTGACAGATTATGAGTATACTATGCACTACCACCCCGGGAAGGCGAACATGGTGGCAGATGCGTTGAGCCGGAGAGGAAATGCTTCAGGGAAGGGACCTCAGCTTATGTCTATGGAGCTGGTCCGGTCTTTCAGGGACATGCAGATATCCCTAGTATCCGAGGACGATCCAGAATTATACATGGAGTATCTGGCGTCGATGATCGCTATTGATGATATCCGGGACCGCATCAGGGAAGGGCAGAAGACAGACCCACGGACGGAACCGATATTTCGAACCTTGGAGGAGGGTTCGACAGGGGATTATACTCTGAAGGATGGGCTATTGTACTTCAGAGGAAGGATTTATATACCCGCAGGAGGTCAGATCCGGGAGGATATCATGGCGGAAGCACATTGCAGTAGGTATTCGATACACCCGGGAATCACCAAGATGATGGCCGATCTGAAGAGGATGATGTTCTGGCCAGGAATGAAGAGGGATATTACGCACTTCGTGACCCATTGCGAAGCCTGCCAGTTGGTGAAGGCGGAATGCAGAAACCCCGCGGGATTGTTGCAACCTCTTCCAGTGCCAGAATGGAAGCTTGAGGATATTGCGATGGATTTTATTCATGGTCTCCCCCGATCACGAGCGGGAAATGATTCGATATGGGTCATCGTAGATCGATTGACGAAGGTGGCTAGATTTATACCAGTCAGGAAGGACGATTCAGTGGGGGTTCTGGTTCGGAAGTTTGTGGAGCAGTACATCCGCTATCATGGAGTACCCAGGACGATCGTGTCAGATCGGGACGGTCGGTTTACATCCAGGGAATGGCGGTCGGTTCAGGCACACTTGGGCACTCGACTGACTTTTAGCACCGCCTTCCACCCTCAGACGGATGGGCAGACAGAGCTCACAAACCGGACACTGGAAGACCTGCTACGTCTATGCATCCTAGACCGAGGAGAGTCTTGGGAAAAGATGTTACCGATGGTGGAATTCTCGTACAACAACAGTCATCAGGCCAGCATAGGCATGGCCCCCTACGAGGCTCTACATGGACGGAAATGTAGAACCCCACTCTCTTGGATTCAGGACGAGGACCCGAAGGCTTTGGGATCGGATTTTGTTGAAGACACCGAGGCTCAGGTGAGGTTGATCAGGGACAGGATGTTAGAGGCACAGAGCAGGCAGGCCAAGTATTATGACGCCCGCCATCGTCAGGTGGAATTTCAGGTCGGGGACCGAGTGTTTTTGAAGATCCGGCCTATGCATGGAGTTTCTCGGATGCGTGGCCGAAGGAAGAAGCTCAGCCCCAGGTACATGGGCCCTTACAGGATCCTGGAGCGGGTAGGGGTCCTGGCTTACAGGCTGGAGTTGCCACCAGAGCTGGCAGCTCTGCATGATGTTTTCCACATATCCTCGCTGAGAAGGGCTCTACTACGCCCGGAGCAGCGGATTACGACCACCGAAGGGCCGGTAGCTTCGGACCGATCTGTTCACTTGGAGCCGGTGCGGATCGATGATAAAGGGGTACGGATCCTGCGACGCAAAAAGATTCCCTTAGTCAAGGTTCTGTGGAGGAACCATGGCCAAGAGGAGCATACTTGGGAGCCGCAGGATCTGATGCAACAGAAATATCCAGAGCTATTCAGTCAGGTATACCTCTCAGACCCCTCAAGATGTTAATTTATTCTCCTGCTTTAATTTACTAAGGGCTGCTCTAGGCAGATAGAGGCTTATCTTTTGTTTATTGGGGGCTTATCCTTATTTATTGGGATCTTGGTCTGCCGACTGGGCGAAATGGACATAGATCTAGGTTTCCCTTTAAACCAATTTTAGCAAACAAGCCGCCATGCTGGGATGTTACAAGGTTCTTTTCTTCGGTAGTAAGTCCCGTAGACTCAACTTTGATTTCGGGGACGAAATCTTTGTTTTGTTTATTGGGATTTGTAACATCCCATTTTCAACTAGACCCCTAAGAATGGTTTTGGCCATGACTAGGTCATGACAAACCCTAGGAAGCCAGTAATGGGTCAAGAGATAGGGGACAGGAAGGTGGGGGATCACCATGGTCTGCAAATAGTGAAACTCTGAACCATGGTGTAGGATGACCATGGGCTACACCTTGACCCCAAAACCCAACCACAATACCCCTAATGCCTTGGGAGGCCCATTAGAGCCATAAGGACCCATTGGGGTCAAACAAAGAGGCTCAATTGACCAAGGTCAACCCTAGCCCTAAATGGGTCAAACTAGCCTACATAGGGCCAATTGACCTACTCCTAACCTAGAGGACCCCACCTATGCCCTCCTAACCCTAAAGTGAGGTCAATGGGTCTCTAAGGACACATTGGGGTCAACCCTAGAGGCCAGGTTGACCCAAGTCAACTCAAGCTCCTAATCTGGTCAAAGTACCCTTACCAAGGGTATGCGACCTCCAAAGTGCAGGGTAACCCTACATAACCCTTCCTAGACCTTAGGGGAGGCCAATGGGTCACCAAGGACCCAATAGGGTCAACCCAAATGGTTTTGTTGACCCAAGTCAACTCTGGCCCTAAAATGATCAAAGTGCCCTTACCAAGGGGCATGTGACCCCCAAGATGCCCAACCAACCTTACCCAAGTCTTCCTAGACCTTAAGGGAGTCCAATAGGTCACCAAGGACCCATTGGGGTCAACTCAAATGGTCATGTTGACCAAGGTCAACTCTATGCTAGAGTTAGGTCAAATTAGCCTAAATGAGTCAACCCAAGCTCAACCCCTTTTCCTTTTGAGTTAACCACAACATAATGAAATATTATGGGTGGAAAGGGCTGCCAATAGGCTGGGGAGTCAGCATGGTCAGTTTTGGTGACTAGGAAAGAGAGAGAAAGCTTCATCCCACACTAATGGAGGAGAGAGAAAAAGGGGAAGAGAGTTGAAGGAGGAGATTGGCCAAGGAAAGGCCAATGGTCCCCATTGATGGCAGCATTCATCTCCTCCAGTGAAGGGGAGGAGTTTCCAGCCGTTTTCCTGGCTGTCAAGGGGCGGTTACAGCCTCCACCATCATGGCCGAGACAAGCCTTTAATGGCCATGATGGCCATGGCAGTTTCTCCCATTCTTCTCCCCCTCTGATGATTTAAACACCACCAGTGAGCTTGGGGGAGGATTTCCCAATCCTTAACTGAAGAAATCCGGCGAGTTTACTGGGAGGTTGCAGAAATCCGATCGGCGGCGCCACCACCATGTCAACCCGCAGATCCGCTCGTCTCCAGGCCGCCAACAAGGTCCTCCTCCTCCTCTTTTCTCATGGGTAGATCTTAGGTTCCATTAGGGCTGAGGTTCGGGCTCAATTGAGCCCGATCCAATTCAGAAAATTCATGGCTTTCGGCCGAGAAAATTCTTGGTTGGATCGCCGGAATCCGCCCCTCCGGCGGCTGTGCCGCCGTCTGGCGATAGCCGCCACCTCAACGGAGGTGATGGTGGCGGTGGCCGGCCGGGGAAGGGACTGGGTGGCCGGCGGCAGACGTTTGAAGTCGGCGCAGGAAGGAGCAATCCTGGCCGTTGGCTCATCGGGGACGATGACCAGATGCCGTCGATCTGCGCCAAGATTCGTGCGGCATCAGATTAGATACTATAGGAATTAAATAAGAAACATTTCATTTCTGTCACACTGATTGTATTTAATGTATTTAATTTTTAAAAATACTTAGGGACCCTGAATGGAAATCTGCCCAACATGAAAATTGTAGCTTAGGGTGTCTAGTTTGTAGCAAAAATTGTTTGGACCCTTTTTGGCCACTGGTTAGACCAGGGTACCCTTTTGGGTAGGACCTATACCTAGACCTAAACAGAAATTAATTTTGGTGCCCACACTTCATTCCTTGTCCAAACAAGTTGAAATTTGGGCAGTGAGAAGGTCTTAGGCATATCTAGAACCTGTCCAAAATTTAGAATTTTTGGAGAACATTTTTCTATAGTTTTTAGAAAAATTTAATAAATCATGATTAATTTAATTATGTGACCTAATTAATTTAAAACTCCCCAAATTTTGGTGGGTGGCCTTAGATGTCATGATAGGTATAGGGTTAAAACTTTAGCTCATTTGGAGATGTTTAGGATAGGTAATTTACCCACCCTATATATGACCCTATAAGGGTATTTTGGTCAAAAACCACTATTTGATGGTTGAGTGGCCAAATTCCCTCATCAGAGGCTGAAATTTTGGCCACTGATATACTTTGACTTGTTACACTCACTTATGAAGTTTGGAGTGGTTTGGACTAGGGTAGCCCTAGAATTTTAGGGTAGGCCCTTTAGGGTAAATTTCTAGGGTTTGAGGAATTTGGGGTCAAAAGACCTTGGATGGGCTTGAAACTTGGGACAGATGTCCATAGGGTTACTATGGTCCTGTGGTTAAAATTTTAGGGCATTTGGAAGAATTTAAACCCCTTAAATCTATAACCCTAGTTTAGGGCACTAGCTTTGAAATCATAAGTTCTAATACCAAAACCTTCTGAAAAGGGCTGAGTTTTTGAATGGGTAGTTGTTTAGGGTATTTACATCTCTGGAAAGTTTATAATAAATTTTGGATGAATAGGTTTGGTACTTTATTCACAAAGTCATGTTTTACAATTTCCACTTAGGAATTTTTTGGAGATAAATATACTTGATTAAATCTGATGAAACTTAGCAAAGGGGCTTGTAATAATGGTACCCATCTCTGTAAATTCTTATGAAATTTTTGAAGAATTATATTTAGTAGTTGCTTCTTTAATGATTTAATTCTATGGAACTTTGGTAAATTTAATAATGACATTTAGATGGTCTGAAAAATTTTAATTTTTTCATCATGATGTTTATAGTTCCTTATGAAGCCCTAGTAATTTTTACATAATTATTGGAGACATATTTGTGGCACTTCCTTCATTATATTTGATCTTGGGAATTATTTTCAATAAATCTTTTAGAGGTCAAGAACTATATGGAAAATTATGAACATTGGCAACCAATAATATTTCTCTGTTATTTAGTGGATAAAAATTTTAGGAGGCCATTACCTTAGCAAATCATATGGTTCATGTTCAAATTGACTGTGGCCTAGCTGTTGAGGAAAATTCAATAAATAGTGGATTAATTAGGAAAAATATAATTTTCTGAATTTAGACTATATTTATCATAATAGACCTCTGGTAAAATTTGTAGAGTTATTGGAGGAGAATTTAGAGTATCACCTATTGAGTACATCATGTAGCTTAAGTGGTCTGCATATAGCAAAACTGCAGGATTTCATTTGGATGTGAATTAGGGCACGTATGATAGGTCTTGATGGTTTGCTGCAAGAACAAGTGGAATGGGCTGCATCTTTGGAAGATGAGTGAGTAGGGAGTGGTTTTGTCTAGGGTTTAAAGGCGTTCGGGTCCGACGAAAGATCGTCCTACCCAAGGAGAGTTGGAGTCAAATCACCCTAGGATTAGCATATCGAAACATGAGAAAATAATGGGTAAGGGAATCAACCAATAATAAAATAAGTACCTTGCGAAAGGGAACGCTGGGCGTAATCCCAACACAGTTCCTAGTGCCCCTTGAGAGCCCTTCACAGGGAATACCGGGGGCAGTCCTGGGTTAACGTAAATTGTTTAACAAGCTGAAAAGAGTAACTTAGTAATTAGGGTTGCACATTTCACAGACACTGATGGCACGGGATGTTGGTCCGGGGAGCTTCGGCTCGATTGTTTGTGACGGACATGTTGGTCCGGGGAGATTCGGCTCGGGTTTTGATTACGCTAAACTTGCATGTGCATAAAAGGAATGATATTAAGGTGGTGGGTCTCCGGTATTGGAGGATCTTAGCACAGACACCAATCCGTTGACTCGGCAAGTGTTGTGATAGCACTTCGCCAACAGAAGTCCGGTGCGCCAGCCGGCAAGAGTACGCAGGAGTCCGCTTGTGCACCAGCGTTGAGGCGTACGATAGGTCTGACCAGTAGTGCTATACTGGTTTAGAGGTGGGCGAGGCCCAACCCACCGCTTCCGTCTGCCACTACGGAGGTATCCTGGGAGGTGAGGCTCCAGAAAGGGGGAACTAAAGGTCTGTGTGCACAGAGTCGGGTGTGTGTGTTGCACTTGCTTGATCCATCATACCCACTTGCATGTCATAGCATAAGCGATTCATTTAACCTTCGACACCTAAAATATAAGTGGTATGGGACACTTATACATTAGGCCCTGCAAAACGACCCCTTGGTCTATAAGCTTGTGTGGGCAAGTTTATAAATTAAGGTTAATTTTCTTTACATATAAATATATTGCTGTTAATAACCGACACCCCAACGTATAAATTGGTATGGGACTCTTTATACGATGGGAGCCTTGCAAAAGACCCCTTGCTTATATGTACCCATATAAGTTAAGGTCACTTTACTTTACTTGTTTACATATATGATTAGTTACTATATAAATTGCTAGATTTAAGTCCACCGTCACCTGCATTTGATATACTCTCCACTTTCAAGTCCTCCCTTTCTTCCTCTCCGCTCGGTGCCTAGGAGCCACGGGGGAAGGGGTGGGGGATGATAGGACTTAGTCTTTTAGACTAACGGTTTTCGAACCACATCATTTAGGGGATCGCGGAGCCCAGACTGGAGGAGCAGCCCCAGAGGTTGACACGCTTGGAGATAGGGCAGTCTAGCACAGGAGTTCAGACAGCCGGGACCGTGAGGCCCTTACTCTAGTAGTTTTTATTTTATTTCCTCATGAGAGATCTTGTAGTGAGGAATTGATGTATCGGGCATAAGCCCTTATTTACAGTGCTTGGTTTTGTGGACTCTCCCATCGTGGAGATATTTTTACTTGATGTGATATTTCTGTGGACTTTTACTTAGAGTTGTGCTGCGCATGATGTTACTCTAATTTTGTTACTATGCTGCGATCGAATTGGCCGGCAGAAACGGCGTTTTGTGGTGATGTCGCTTCAAGGCGTGAAGGGTCACCGCAAAGCGGCGGTTCTGGGCATAAGACCCCGGTGGCGAGAAAGAAAAAAAAAATGGGGTCTTACAATTTCCATCTCATCAAATCCACGGAGTCTCCTCCGGTTTACCCATGAACATCACCAATCCAGACTACCGGTCCAGATGGGCTTCACACAGCATGCCTATGTCGTACTCCATATTTCCGGCTCTAGATGCAGAATCAACAAAGGAATCACTTCACGGATATCCACCTCTTGGTGGAGGATTCCAAGCACATGCATAAAGGAAGGACTTCGATGTCCAAGAAGGAGATCGTTACCCTTGAAGAGCGCTTCGGCGCCATGAAGTAGCCGGATGGAAATCACCGCCTCGGCTTCGCCTTCACGAATCCGCTCTCGGATCTTCGCTCCGCACTCCGCAGCTCCTACAGCAGCTGGTAGACTCCTCCCTTCCCTCTTGTCTTAGCCTTTCTTCCTCCCTTGCTTAAAAGAAATGAAGAAGAAGAAGAAGAAGAAAAGAGGGATTAAATCCCCGTTTTCTCGGCCTTCACCACACCTGGACAGAGCCCAACCATTAGATCCAGGAAGAGGGAAACAAACGGCTCAGATTCGGCCAGAAAAGCTAAAACACGGCCTGACATGCCCTGTGACACGCCCGTGTCCCTCTAAGTGGCAGTAAACCGACTCAAAACCAACAGTACACGGCCATGGGACACGCCCGTGTTCCATGTCGTGTCCCTGACATGCCCTCAGACACGCCCGTGTTTGAGGCCGTGTGCCTCAACGAAAATAATCCCAAAATAACCCGAGACTTCACACGGCCGGGCACACGCCCGTGTTCCCGGCCGTGTGCACCTGGACACACCCGTGTCCCGCAAACACGCCCTAGCTCGAAATGTCGAGTTGAGTTCGACGACCACTGACACGCCCTGTGACACGCCCGTGTCACAGGCCGTGTCCTCACTCGACACTCGACACTCGACAATCGTCGAGCAAAATTCATCGACATCAAGGCCGATCGTCGACACGGCCCCGACACGCCCTGCGACACGCCCGTGTCGCAGGCCGTGTCCGCTGTCTCGACTCCAAATTTCGTCGACTTCACGACTCGACACTACCCAGGCCTGACACGCCCTGGGACACGCCCGTGTCCCAGGCCGTGTCACCCATGCCTGACCCGATTTTGCTCAAATTGATCCGCTTGACTTCGGGGTGTTACAATCCTCCCCCCCTTCAAATAATTTCGTCCTCGAAATTTGACTCCAAGCAGCCACAACATCATCAAAGCTTAAACCCCAAGTCTCCGCACAAACTAACAAACATACAACACAAACAAACATCCTTATCTGCCACTTGTGCACATTCAGCCACAGAAGACCTCAAAACAAACAACATAATTTATTTATCTCCTCACAATCACAAGTGCACCAAGTTTTGATAGATATGTACACCATCTTTTATTCATCACAATTATAGATATAAACATAGTTTACATACACCACCATGGACAATTCAGCAAGTTACTCTTCAGTCATAGCATCGACGTGCTTCACATCACTCGTCACTTCCACTCAGCCTCCCGATTTTGAAATTCACGATTAAGCGATAAATTAAACACCCGAGGCTGAATTTCACCAACTGAGCTTTGTGTCTCTTGCACGTCCATAGCATGAAATCGTGGTTGCGTCCGGGGTGTAGATGACTCGGCCACTGCTTTTCCCTTCTCTTCATATGACGCACCTATCTTTTTCTCACTCCCTGGAGGGGCATTCCGACAAAATTTTGCTATATGTCCTTGCTGCCCGCATTTATAGCATATACGTGTATCCACACGTCTTGACCCATAAGTCGCTCCCGAAGAAACAGTCGACGGAGCTGATTCCGCCGGCCTAAATCTTTTCTTCTCTTGTCGTCGAAACTCCGATTGATCCAACTGCGACACTTTCAACTCTGACTTTTCCTGTCGCTTATTCGCTTGTACTCGCTTCATATCCTTCTCCAATGCACGAGCTGTATCGACTAATGCTTGGAAGCCTTGGCTCACTGAACTCGGAAGTGCCAACCTCAATTCATCCCGCAAGCCTTCATAAAACCGATTTGTCTTTGGTGCTTCCTCCGCAAAGTTCGATCCCGCATATCTCCCCAATCTTGTAAACTCATGCAGGTAGGTATCAATATCTCGCTCACCCTGCACCAAACGGAGAAATTCATTTTCCATCGCAATCCTCTGCGACACTGGTACATACTTGGCTAAAAATATTTGGGAGAATTCCTCCATGGAAACCTCCGTTAAACCTCGACCTGCCAAGTGATGCACTTCAATCTCATCCCACCACAATCTCGCATCTCCTTCCAACAGAAAAGTGGCCAACATCACTTTCTGTTCCTCGACCGTCCTGATTGCGGTTAAGATCCTTTTTACCCTTGCCAACCAATCTTACGCCTGCGTTGTGGAAAGCGCTCCACCAAACGTCGGTGGATGAAAGTGCATAAAACGTGTCAATGACTCGTCACTTGCTTGCGCCTCCACCACCACTGCAGCATGCTCTTGCCTTCCACCAGGTCTTGCCTGTCCAGTAAGTTGTGCTTGTAACACTGCAAGCACTGTCTCCGTCACCACCCATATGGCTTCTGCCGAGGGAGGCATAGGCGCTTCCACAGGTGCTGCACTCTCAGCAGACCGCTGGTGCTCAGACGGCCCAGCTCCATCCCTCGCCACCTATCAATGTACAGAACACCATTAATACTTCCAATCATAACGGTACTGCTACATTGACTACACACTCACGCACATCATGTGCATGACATACATTCCTAGTGGACATTCATGAGTTCATTTAGGTTCTCTCGTCCCAAACAATCTAAACCTGGCTCTGATACCACTTTGTAACGCCCTCACCTGTCACATGACATATAACGGTGGGTCCGGCCGGGGCCCCATGCCATATCTCACAGACAAGCGAAGGAATCACGTGTGGAAATCAAAATCAACGCGTATCCTTAACTCATCCATTCTAGCGCAGCATTTTTTTTTGTTAACATGAACTCCAACCAGAATGTCCACCACTATATAAATACCACATTTATATATATCACAAACACCAGGAATGTATACAACCCACACACCCTGGCCTTATGGCCTTACAGGTTCCTCTTTTGCACAACATTCCTTTCGTACATCGGCACGCAGGCCGGCCACACATGAAATCCAAACAACACTCTTCACATGGCCTTCAAAGGCCAACAGCAGCAAGCTAGCCATTCCACTTATTCATTTCAAGCCGCGGCACCTGCAATGAGACATCCACCAAAAAGCGGCAAAACAAAGTAACGGTCAGCATTTGGCTGACCCATTATAACGACCCTACCCCCTACCCGGGGTAGTGGTTCCTTCCCTGTATACATTGCTCATCAAGTATCATCAAACAGCATATCCATATCATTCTCTTTCTCCCGCTAGCAAACACATGACATCACAAACGCTGGAATCCACCAGACGTTCCGTGCACTCAGGACGCCTTCTTGGCGTACCGGAATCCACCAGTCATACACCGCCGATTCGAGGTTTTAACTTGTTGGTTGACCGGCCCTAGTCCACCAGTCTCGCAAGCTGGCGACATCCCGCCCAACCACACAGAGGTACAACCTCACAGCAACAACCAGAGTAGGTCGACCCACAACATGTGGTGTAGCACGTCGGGTTTATCCAAGCTCCCCAGGCAATGTCTACCCATCGACCCCCTCCTAATCCGATCGACCCACACTATGTGGTGCAGCAAGCCGGGTTTACCACGGCTCCCCAAGCATTGCCACCAATCGACCCCTCTAACTAACTAGATCAACCCACCCTAGTGGTGTAACAGGCCGGGTTTATCACGAGCTCCCCAGGCGTGCTACCAATTGATCATATCACAACCAGGAGCTTTGCCAAAGCCTCCTCACATTCAGCATCACATCCATACAATCAGCACAAGAGAAAACCATTTCCATCTCATCAAATCCACGGAGTCTCCTCCGGTTTACCCATGAACATCACCAATCCAGACTACCGGTCCAGATGGGCTTCACACAGCATGCCTATGCCGTACTCCATATTTCCGGCTCTAGATGCAGACTCAAAAAAGGAATCACTTCACGGATATCCACCTCTTGGTGGAGGATTCCAAGCACATGCATAAAGGAAGGACTTCGATGTCCAAGAAGAAGATCGTTACCCTTGAAGACCGCTTCGGCGCCATGAAGTAGCCGGATGGAAATCACCGCCTCGGCTTCGCCTTCACGAATCCGCTCTCGGATCTTCGCTTCGCACTCCGCAGCTCCTACAGCAGCTGGTAGACTCCTCCCTTCCCTCTTGCCTTAGCATTTCTTCCTCCCTTGCTTAAAAGAAATGAAGAAGAAGAAGAAGAAGAAAAGAGGGATTAAATCCCCTTTTTCTCGGCCTTCACCACACCTGGACAGAGCCCAACCATTGGATCCAGGAAGAGGGAAACAAACGGCTCAGATTCGGCCAGAAAAGCTAAAACACGGCCTGACACGCCCTGTGACACGCCCGTGTCACAGGCCGTGTCCCTCTAAGCGGCAGTCAACCGACTCAAAACCAACAGTACACGGCCATGGGACACGCCCGTGTTCCATGCCGTGTCCCTGACACGCCCTCAGACACGCCCGTGTCTGAGGCCGTGTGCCTCAACAAAAATAATCCCAAAACAACCCGAGACTTCACACGGCCGGGCACACGCCCGTGTTCCTGGCCGTGTGCACCTGGACACACCCGTGTCCCGCAAACACGCCCTAGCTCGAAACATCGAGTTGAGTTCGACGACCACTGACACGCCTGTGACACGCCCGTATCACAAGCCGTGTCCTCACTCGACACTCGACACTCGACGATCGTCGAGCAAAATTCGTCGACATCAAGGCCGATCGTCGACACGGCACCGACATGCCCTGCGACACGCCCGTGTCGCAGGCCGTGTCCGCTGTCTCGACTCCAAATTTCGTCGACTTCACGACTCGACACCACCCAGGCCTAACACGCCCTGGGACACTCCCGTGTCCCAGGCCGTGTCACCCATGCCTGACCCGATTTTGCTCAAATTGATCCTCTTGACTTCGGGGTGTTACATCGCTGCAGCTAATGCGGCGAAGGAGGCTGTATGGATTAGGAAATTCATCGGCGAGCTTAATGTAGTTCCTAGCATTGTTGGTCCCGTAGTTCTCTACTGTGATAACAATGGTGCAATTGCACAATCTAAGGAACCTAGATCCCATCAGCGCTCTAAGCATATACTTCGGCGGTTTCATCTTATTCGTGAGATTGTCGAACGAGGAGATGTGAACATTTGCAGAGTGCCGACTGAGGAGAATATTGCGGATCCACTGACAAAGCCTCTCGTGTAGAGAAAGCATGATGGTCATACTAGATCGATGGGTATACGATACCTAAATGATCAACTCTAGCGAGAATCTTGTGGATTGCATGTAAACATGTATTTTGTTGGCTGTTTGTTCATATGATGAACAATGTACCTAGTTTTTCTCTTACAATTAATGACAAGTTCTTTTATTATGAGCTTTTCTATATGATAGTTAAATGTTAACATATTAGATACCGTTAGAATGTTCGCTTCCATGGGACATCAAGTACGTGACTTGAATGTGAGAGCCTATGATTTATTTGAAGCTTCATTCTTAAAAGGTCCCTGGTCGGTATCATCATAGAAGCTAAGGGTGATGATGGTACATGAAGGCTAGCACGTGCGTTGACTGATGACCGGTTCTCACAGGTCATGATATTGTGATATCAAGTCATCACGTGGGTACTTGTTAGTGAACAAGTTGTACTGGACAGACCCAACCTGAGGCTACTCTGTGGATTGTCATCCAATCGTGTCACGAGTAGGTCTCAATTGACAATGGTGTTGTGGTCCTTTGACCTGAAGTCACAGCATTCATCAAGTGAGGAAGAGCGTGCTTTGATGCCATCTAAAGTCTTCCTTAAGAAAGGTTGATGATAAGGGTGGTTGTTGGGCATGTTACGAATCATTTGGGTGTTTGTGTGTGAGCAGATATGGGATTTGTCCTTCTGTATGACAGGAGTTGCATCCATGGGCCCCTTGATGGAACTGGACTGAGAAATGCATGGCCATGCTTGGTTGAGTCAATATGTGATATTGGACTCACCATTCTCTGGAAGTCCGTCCTGGATCAAGAAACTTGGATTGAGCTATTACGAGGGTGACACGGTCCATGCCTCTAGTTCTTTCCGGATGTAAGGGACAAAGGGACAAAGACAACGCTGATACATTGGTCATAAAGGCTTATGAGTTATAAACTCTTATTTCTTGGGGAGCAATGATGCATTGCTAGATGCCGCTCATTGTTTGTGAGGTTTTTGGTTTGATACTTTCAAGATCAAGTGGGAGTCTGTTGGAGTTACCATGGTGATCTAGAAGTGGTCAAACATGTAATCTCACTGGCAACGTAATATGAGCCTGCAGGGTCGCACATAAGAGATGTGGAGAAGTTGGATGATTGACTGTGTTGGTAAAGGTTGCCAATCACCGACCTGAATGGGGTTATGGGCAATGTGTTGCCTTAAAGGATCGTCGGGTTGGGCAAAGTGTTGCCTTGAAGGATTGGTAAGGATAGTCGACCGAAGATCGACGAGTATCGTCGACCGCGGCTCGACGATCGACGATTATTGTCGAGTATCGTCGAGTGCGGCTCGACGATCGACGAGAATCGTCGAGTATCGTCGAGTGCGGCTCGACGATCGACGAGAATCGTCGAGTATCGTCGACCGTGGGTCGACGGTCGACGAGTATGGTCCACCCACGTTCGGCGAGAATCGTCGAGTATTGTACTCTGATTCTCGCCGATCGTAGGTGATACTCGCCGACTGATTCTCGTCGATCCTAGGTGATACTCGCCGACTGATTCTCGCCGATCCTAAGTGATACTCGCCGACTGATTCTCGCCGAATCTACTAGGTGATTCTCGCCGATCGTCGCCGATTCTCGCCGATTGATACTCACCGATTCTGGAACCCTAAATTTCTGGGTGGTCTGCGGATAGCGATGTTCCTAAGTCTATTTATGTCCTTGGTATAAAAGGACACTTAGGGTTTTCGGGAAACTAGATCTGTGCGTGCTGATCGAATCGAAGCCGACAGAAGTGTTCCGCCGTTCGCTCGTTCTGCCGATCCCGAATCCCGCCGCCGACGGAAGTGTTCCGCCGCCGCCGTGCTCGCTCCGTCGACTTCCTCCTCTCCGGCAATCGTCGCTGGTGTTGCTATCCCTGGTGCGGACCTAGCAGTCCGTGGGAAAGCAAGGTGCGGTCTTTCTCCTTCCCGATTTTCGGTGTGACGGAAAGATCGGGGTTCTCCCGCTCGTGTGGATTTCTGCAGAGACATGGACATCATTCCACTTAGAACTCGCCACCAGCAGGAATACGAAGCTTGGAGCATCTCCGTTGAGTTGTGACTCAACGCCACCGAGGTAATTTTTGCCTAGTTGTATGTTAACTTCTTGATTCAACTACCATGGCCCGATCCCATCTCTTTTGGGTTTTCTTGATGTTTTTACTTTTCCACTGCGTGCACAAGTGTTGTGCCATCCTCATAGAGAAACCCAACAATTCTTGGCCAGATACCTACCCTCTGCTCAGAAGTTGGAGATGGAGAATCAGTATCTTGGGCTGACTCAGGGAGCCAGAAGTGTGGACGAGTACCTCCACGAGTTTACACGGTTGGGTAGGTATGTTGGGGCTATGTTTACGGAAGAGGAGAGGAATACCAACCGATTTTTTGAGGGTCTTCGTGGTGACCTACAGTTACTCCTTGCTGGGCCTAAGGCGCAGGGCTTCCTAGCCTTGGTCAACTCGGCCCGGTCTTTGGAAAAGGTTGCGAAGAAAGTTCAAGAGAAGAAGGACTCAGGAGAAAAGAAGGCAGAGTTCAAAGTGCCTAGTTCAAAGTCAGGATTCCGCAGATGGAACAAAAAACAGAGGACTTCGAACTCAGCCCCTTTGGCTGGTGCGTCGGGGGCAACTATAAGTCGAGTCCCAGGAGCTTGCTACAACTGCGGGAAGATGGGGTATTTTGCTCGTGAGTGTTGGAGAGGACGTTCAAAGTCTGAGAGGAAGTCTAGAGCGACTTATGAGGAGAAAGGGAAGGCGGTGGAGTCAACCGCATCCCATCATGCTCCAGCCCAGCCTAGAGTCTAAAACCTTGGTCTGCAAGAGGCCATAAAACAAGCGGACGTGGTGACAGGTGTATGAATTAAATTACAGTGGTTTAACTTTTATAGTTGTTACCTTCGTATTTGTTAGCTTACTTTTGTTGGTGCTAGGCTTTGTGTTGATCTTTGAGTTTCTGGCGAGAGCCCTGTTTGATACGGGAGCATCACATTCCTTCTTGTCCGAAAAATTCATATCGCGCATCGGAGTTCCATCCTCGATGGAAAAATACAAGTTGGATGTGTTGTTTCCCAATGGGTGCTCAATGCGTGCGGATAGGGTCTGCGTAGTGAAGATTCGAATTGGAGACCAGGAGTTTGATTTGCGAGCGTTGATTCTACCGTTAGTAGAGTTCAACATAATCTTCGGTATGGATTGGCTCTCGGAACAGGGTGCATGCATTGATTGCAACCGTAAGGAAGTTAGGTTGGGTCTGGACACTGATCGAGAGACTACTTTCACGGGCATGAAGGGGTCGGGTAAGATTTTAATTTCAGCCCTTCAGGTGGTCAAGGCAGTTCGGTCTGGGGCAGAGCTGTTTGTCACTCTAGTGCATACTTCGATGCCTAAGCCAAGTCTTGACAGTATTCCAGTTGTGTCCGAGTATCCTGACGTGTTCCCAAATGATCTCCCAGGAGCCCCTCCTCAGCGGGAGATTGATTTTACCATCGAGCTGGTACCGGGTGCCAAACCGGTGTCGCGCTCTCCATATCGGATAGTGCCAAGAGAGATGGTGGAGTTGAAGGTGCAATTGCAAGAGTTGCCAGAGCAAGGTTATGTGCGTCTAAGTTCGTCGCCTTGGAGCGCACCAGTTCTCTTTGTTAAGAAGAAGGATGGGAGCTTACGACTCTGCATTGACTATCGGGAATTGAACAAGCTTATGGAGAAGAACAAATATCTAATCCCCAGGATTGACGATCTATTTGATCAGTTGGTTGGGTCAACGGTATATTCCAAGTTAGATCTGAAGTCCAGTTACTACCAGTTGAGGATAAGGGAGAGCGACATCCCAAAGACAGTATTCAGTACGCGGTTTGGGCATTACGAGTTCACGGTCATGCCATTTGGTTTGACTAATGCACCATCCGTGTTTATGGATCTGATGAACAGGACGTTCAGAGAGTACCTGGATCGCTTCGTGATAGTATTTATCGACGATATCTTGGTATACTCGCGGTGCGAGGAGGATCACTATAATCATCTACACATGGTGTTGGATACGTTGAGGAGGAATCAGTTATATGCTAAGTTCTCCATGTGTGAATTCTGGTTATCCTCGATAGCGTTCCTTGTTCATGTTGTCAGTGGAGAAGGGATAGTTGTGGATCCGGCGAAGATAGTGACAATACGAGAGTGGCCTACTTTGACTACAGTGGCAGAGGTCCGGAGTTTTCTGGGGCTTGCTGGCTACTACAGGCGCTTCGTAGAGAACTTCTCGCGAGTAGCGCTACCACTCATGACATTGACTAGGAAGGATAAGAAGTTTGTGTGGTCTCCGGAGTGCGAACAGGCTTTTGAAGAGTTAAAGAGGCGGTTGACCACGACGCCTATTTTATGTTCGCCAAATGGAACCGAAGGGTTCGAGATCTATAGTGATGCTTCGGGTAGTGGTTTGGGCTGTGTTCTCCTGCAGCATATGAGAGTGATATCCTATGGTTCACGACAACTGAAGGTTCATAAGAGGAATTATCCGGTTCACGACTTAGAGTTAGCGGCCGTGATATTTGCTCTAAAGATTTGGAGGCACTACCTGTACGGTGCGAAGGTCGATATTTACACCGATCATAAGAGCTTGAAGTACCTGTTGGACCAAAAGGATCTGAACATGAGGCAGCGGAGGTGGATGGAGTTCTTAGGGGACTACACCTTCAAGATACATTATGTGCCTGGGAAGGGAAATGCAGTGGCGGATGCGTTGAGTTGCAGGACTTCGGCGCGGGCCAACTGGTTATTGGTACATGATGAGAGATTGGTCCATGAGGTTGAGGCTTTGGAGATATCTTGCGTCGACAAGCAATCTAGTGCTGAGGCGAAACTGTTTTGGACAGAGGTGCAGTGTGACCTAGCTGATAGAGTTCGGCGGGCTTTGGTTCAGGATAACAACATGAAGCAGATCTTGGATGAATCTTTGGATGGGTCAAATTCCCAGTTTGCTGTTAAGAATGGGTTGCTAAGGAAGGACGGTCGCTTATGCATTCCTAGTGTGGATAATCTTCGGGAGGAGTTGATGTATGAGGCTCATCATACCAGGTACTCAATCCACCCGGGAAGCACGAAGATGTATAGAGACTTGAAGAAATTATTCTGGTGGCCAGGTTTGAAGAATGATGTAGCACTTTATATGGCCAAGTGCAGAACTTGTGCATTGGTGAAGGCGGAATGCCAGAAGCCTGGTGGTTTCTTGAAATCCCTACCTATCCCAGAATGGAAATTCGATGACATATCTATGGATTTTGTGTATGGTTTTCCAAAGTCACAGAAGGGAAACCACGCCATTTGGGTGGTCGTAGATAGGTTGACAAAGGTGTCGCACTTTATCCCGATCAAGAAGGAAGATCCAGTGGAAAAGTTAGCCAAACTCTATGTGGAGAATATTGTACGATTGCATGGTGTGCCTCGCAGTATTGTTAGTGATCAAGATGGACGCTTCACGTCGAATGACTGGAGGTTGGTGCATAGTCTGTTTGGTACTAAGCTAAAGTTCAGTACAGCCTTTCATCCGCAGAAGGATGGTCAGAACGAGAGGGTCAACATGACTATGGAGGACATGCTTCGCATGTGCGTCCTAGATTTTGGAAAGTAGTGGGAAGATCACCTGTACATGGTGGAGTTTGCGTACAACAACAGCTTTCAGGCAAGTATTGGAATGGCGCCTTTCGAGGCCATGTACGGGAGAAAGTGTCGCACGCCATTGTCTTGGTTGGAGACGGGTGAGTCGAAGCTTTACAAACATCAAGCGGTGGAGGACGCCACTTCAGTGATACGTACAATTCAGGAAAGTTTGAAGGTCGCTCAGGACAGGCAGGCAAAGTATTACAATGCCAAGCATAGGAACGTGGAGTTCAGTGTTGGCGACATGGTGTATGTAAAAATCAAGTCGTTCAAGGGTGTATCGCGGGTTCGACGCTTGAAGAAGTTGAGTCCGAGATACTTTGGACCATTTGAAATCCTGGAGCGTGTTGGCGAGGCGGCGTATAGATTGAAGCTGTCGGAGGAATTGAGTGGGCTACATGATGTGTTCCACGTGTCGGTGTTGCGTAAGGCAGTGCAAGAGCCTTCGCAGATCATTGCGGACAATCAAGTACCGGTTGATTATGAGTTGACAACAAGGGTCAAGCCATTACGTATTGAAGACGTTGCAGTCAAACGACTCTGCAATAAGGAAGCCCGAATGGTTAAAGTCCGTTGGGATAATTGCGGACGTGAAGAGCTTTCTTGAGAGTGAGAGCAAGCAATGTTGGAGGAATACCCCGAGTTATTCCACTCAGGTATTATTTAGATTCGTGTACCTTTGCTTAATTTCGGGACTGAATTCCTTAAGTGCGGGAGATTTGTAACGCCCCGAAAATTGTATTTGAGTTGGTCGCATAGAAAGGGATTTTTGGTGCCTGTATAGGGGTACACAGCCTAGGACACGGGCGTGTCCAAGGCCGTGTCTGGCTGGTGTTTTAGCCGTTTTCATCCCGAGAAGGACACGACTAGTAACACGGCCAAATGACACGGGCATGTCATGTGACACGGCCGTGTGCCTAAGTGTGCTTGTGCCCGTGTTCTGCGTTCAACGATCGACGATAGTTGCTCGATGATTTTCGGGTGACACGAGCGTGTTCATACCCGTGTCCCTACCCGTGTTCAGTTGGGTCATGTCTGTTGTCGTGGCGGTTATTTGTGACACGCCCCCGGTCACGAGCGTGTCGAGAGACCCGACACAGGCGTGTTAGGTTGGACACGGGCGTGTCAGAGCCCGTGTGAGTCTCTGTGTTCGACGATCGTGCCTGGATCGAGGCACACGGCCTGGGACACGGCCGTGTGCCAAGCCGTGTTCGGCCCAGGTTTGGGGATTTTTGAGCGGATCTAAGCCGTTCATTTTCTTTAAATAAGATCCAATGGCCCAGATGGTTTCCTGCTCTGTTAAGGCCGGGAATAGAGGAGTTAATCCTTCATTTCTCTCCAACCATTCTCTATCTCAAGGAGTTGGAAAGAGAAGGAAGAGGGAAGGGTTTTCCGACCGCCGGTAGAGCTTCAGAGCACCGTTTTGAGATCTGAGAGCGGATCCGTGGAGGAAAGTTCGTTGCGAAGATTTCCATCCGTGTAGTTTTTCCATGGCGCCAAAGCGGACTACAAGGGTAACGATTCTCTACTTGAGCATGTGAAGCTCTTCCTTTCTGCATAGGGAATCCCGCTCCCGCGAGTGTGTGGTGAGTGCATGGTGTTCCTTGGGGTTGATGTGAACAGTCCCCCTTGTGTTGCATATAGAGTCCAGAATCGAAGTACGGGCATAAGCATTGTGTGTGAAGCCTACCCGGACATGTTGGTCTGGATCGATGATGTTGCATTTGTTATGATTTGCCGAAGAAGACTCCGTGCTTTGGATTTTCGGGTTTCTACGCGGTAGATTGCAGCAGGGATCCTTGGAGGTTAGCTCCAAGGCGCACACGGAAAACTGAGCGGAATCGTTGTTCTGCTAACTTGGCGGTCTGGGAACCGGCCTTGAACATAACTGGGTTATGTGATTGTTTGGAAAATGTTGGGATCCGAGAGAAGCTTGGCTCGTGCGTACGTCTTAATGTGAACTATGAGGTTGAGCAACGGGCAAGTGGAATTGGACCTGGGCTATGTGGTTTGGTGCGAGAGACCCGAAAAGGGGACTGGCCGTTGGCAAGTTGGGAGCCTTAGACTAGGCAGGGTCAGAAAGGCTAAAATGCTCATGTTATTGCCATCACGGGGATGGTGGTGAAGCCACGTAATTGACCGGATTCACCGTTAATGTGCCCTGAGTGCACGGGGTGTTTGGCCGTGCGAGCCTACACCTGTGGCGTAGTATAATTGCGCTTTATTGTTTTATTGGGCTAATGATATGCAGGGAAAGAGCACCGCCATCCCGAGTAAGGGGCGGGGTCGTTATAATTTGGTCGGCTTTTGACTGACCGTTACTTTGTTTGCCGCTGTGCGGTGGAATGTGCTTACAGGTGCTGCGGAGCCGAGTACCAAATAGTGGGCTGGAGACCATGTTGCTGTGCTGGCCCTAGAAGGCCAAAGCGAATAGTTGTACTTTACTTTTGTCATGTGTGGCCGTCCTGCGAGCCGATGTATGGAAAACACTATTTATTGAGTGAACTATTGTTAGGCTATAAGGCCATGTACCATTTCAGTGTATTTGGGTTTCATTCCAGTAGTGTGGTTGTGGACATTCATGATTATTGGATTTAAGTTTTGGGTTCTTTCAACTTTAAAAACTTCCGCTAGAATGCTCTGTGTAGGACGAGTATTCTTAATTGGATAGTTTGAATATTCTTATGTAACTCTTCCGACTGTCTGTGGAATATGGCGTCGGGTTCCAGCTGGACCTTCTGTTATATGTCATGTGATGGATGGGGGTGTTACAACACGGGCGTGTACTGATTAATACAGGCGTGTCATGTTTGACACAGGCGTGTTGATAGCCCGTATCCTTGTCTGGATGCGAGGGTTTCAGCATCGATTGAGCCACACGACCTTGGCCACGGGCGTGTCACAAGCCGTGTTCGGCCCAGGAAATTGATTTTAAGTGCGAATCGTGGTTGTTTGTTTCCTTCTTTTGGGATACAAGGGCCCAGGCTGGCTCTTGCTGGGTTATATCCGGGAATAGGGTTTGTAACCCTCATTTCAATTTGAGTTTCTCTTTCTAAAAGCTTTAGAGAGAGGGGAGAGCAAGGAAGAAGGTGGAGGAGAATTCCTGCCATCGGTGGAGCTTCGGAGCCTCAAATCGCAAGCCAAGTACAAATCTACGGAGGCGAGGCCGTTGCGGTGCTTTTTATCCGTCTAGATCTTCTTGGAGCCAAAGCTAAACACTAGGGTAACGATTCTCTTCTTGGACATGTGAATTCCTCTTTCCTTTTTGCATAGGAAGCCCGCTCTCGCGAGTATGCGGTGAGTGTGAGATCTTCCTTCGGGTAGACAGGAATAGACCCCGTTGTTTTGCATGTAGAGTCCGGAATCGAAGTACGGACTGTAACATCTCATGTTACTTCTAGACCCCTTAACTTAGATTGGGTTGAGCATGGGGTGGGTGTTAGGGAAATTAGCTAGGTTTGACCCTAGGTAGTGGGTTGTAGCCATGTGGGGCCCACTAAAGGGCCCAAGTCAAACTAGGTCAAACTTGCCTAAATATGAACCTTAGACACACCATGACCCCACCACATTGCCCTAACCCTAAAATAATCTAAGTGTACCCTAGGGCATGTCATTAGGTCAACCCTTTCACCCTAGTTGACCAAAGTCAACCATAGCCTTAAGTTGGTCAAATCTATACCAATAGGCCCAATTAGCCCAAGTAGGGCACCACATTGACCCAACCCAAGTTGGGTGGTGCCATTAGACCCATGACCACCAAGTGGGGTCAGCCCACTCATCATGGTTGACCAAGTCAACTAAAAGTCAACCTAGTCAACATAATTGACCTAAAGAAGAAAATGAGGGCTAAACCCACTCTCCTTGGGCCAAGCCCACCCAACATTACCCATTATCAGCCCAAGGTGTCAAATACCACCCCTACCCCTCTGGTTTTAGAGTAGGGTCACATGTAAACGTGCATTTTTGGGAATTCACCTAAAAGAGGAGAGAGAAGGTGAGTTTAAGGAGATGAGGCCACTTGGCCTTGGCTCCTTCGGCCCCAAAAGGTGTTGGCTGGCCTCCTCAGAAAATCCAGCATGTTTTGGCAGCATGGTGGCCACCTGGCACCATGGGTGAAGCCTCCAAAGCCCCAAACCGAGCTCACCTTGGTTGTATCTCCATATACAGCCATTTCCAGCTCAAACCAACCACACCATCAGCTTCAGTGAGTGGAAACGAGTGGAGAACGAGCCCTGGAGCAGAGATTTTGGTGAAGAAATGGGATTTTCAGTAGGAGATCGCCAGAGCAGCTCAACCATGGCCAACCGCCGCCACACTCGCCGGCAAGGCTTGATTCAGGTCCGTTTCACCGCATCTCTACCCGTGCTAGCTTTCTAGATCCTCTAGGAGAGAAATCGGTCTCAATTGAGCCCGATACCATGTGAGGAAATGGAGATTTTTCCGAGCTTTTCTTCTTACTCGGGTTCACCGGAGGAGCCAATTTCGATGGCCTCATCGCCAGGAATCGCTAGCCACCACCTCAGTGAAGGTGGTGGCGACATCCGCCGGCGGTGGTGGTGGCTCAGCTGGCCGAAAATAGCCGGGCAAGTCGGCCCAGCGGAAATCGATCTGGGTCATTGACTGATTGGGGACGACGACCAGATCCCGTCCATTGCACGTCAAGATTCGTGCAACCGATTTTAAATTAAATAAAATAAAACTATAGTATTTGTATAAATTTGTCACACATATTCAGCCTTTTTACAAGCTATTTGTAGGCCTCTTAAATGCATTTACAAGACATGAACCCTAAATAAAATTTGTATCTTAATGTCTTAATGTTAATTTGGCACCTTAAACATCAAATTTGGTAGAGTATATTTGGTTGTAGGTCAGTTGTCCTAGGACTGGTCCTAGGCAAGGGCAGAATTTCAAATTGATGCCCAGGCCAAACCAGAAATCACAATGACCCCAAATTTTGGGTGAATGCATGATTATGGCATAGTTAGTTCCTGCCAAAAATTGAGAATTTGTGGGAATAAAGTTTCTATAGCTTTTGCTTAAATACCAAAAAGTAAATAAATGAAACAATTGTTGTCTTATGGCTCCAAATGGCCCCAAAATTTGGTGGCTTGTCCTTGGGGACTATACATGTTCATGGTACAAATTTCAGCATATTTGGACTAGTGCATATTGGGTAAACTCACTTGCATGTGTTGGTTATGTATAGGCTTGGAGTGCAAATAGCCAAATTTGAAATGTTGTGTATTAGACCTATTTGGAATATCCAAAAATCATGGTATTGATTTCAGAGGCTCATTAGGGTGAATTATACCCCCACATTATAATAATGGGATTTTTGGAAGAAAAAATCCCATTATTTCGAATTGTTGAAATAATAGGACTTTTGAAAAATAAATGTAAAAATAGGCTCATCATTGAGATAAAATCCACAATTTTTGTCAAGGTCAATATATTGTTAATTTTAAGTCCTGAAAATTTTTATGTCTCTGTTTGAAGAAATTTAATAGGATTTATGTGGAAATTACCTTTTTACCCTCATTATACTTAATTAGAAAATTGATGAAAATACTTAGTACAAAATTTTGGAAAATTTCTTGGTGATATATCTGAGTATGCATGACCTTGTATAATTATCTCAGCATTTTTGGATGAATCAGTAATTTTTAAAACCTCATAGTGTCATTTTGGTAATATAATTAGAAATGAAATTTTGTAGCCATTGTACCATGGAAGTTCATGAAATTCTGTCTTTAGCATTATTTTATCAATATATGTATGCTGTAATGTTCTTGGAATTTTTAGTAATGAACTCCTTACACTTCATTTGGAAAATGGCAATTATGTGAGATTCCTATTAATTAAGGAATAAATGGAAATATTTCAAGTAAAATTATGAATTTTGGTAGACAATAATATTTTACCCAGATGTAACTCTGGAAAAAATTATTTAGGTCAGTGGATTATAATTTGTGATACTTCATGTATTAAATGACCTAGGGGATTAATTAAATGATTTAATTGGAGTCCTTAATGACTTAAGAAAATTATAAAAATCAATATGCTCACTTCATTTGTCCATACCAGCCTCGGATAATTAGTTAGGGGAAGGTGGCCCAAGGAATTGGAATATCTATTTCGGGGTGGTATTAGGTCATGGGTTGCGCATAGTGTGAGTAGGTCATGGGTTGCGCATAGTGTGAGTAGGTCATGCTATAAGGACCACCGGGGGATAGATCAACGGATAAGCTGGAGATTACAATTGGAATATGACCTAGTTGGTAAAGTTTTCTTAGTGACGAGAGTAAAAGTGCAAGCCCTTGGATAGCAACTGGAGTGGAGGCCGACGGAAGACCGTCTCCCTTCTGAGAACATCTTAAGTCATTAGGATCACTCAAGAGTAATAACGAGAGCTGGGGGTAAATTTTGGGTAGTCATCAGCTAAAGTAAATATCCTTGAGAAAGGGAGCTTTGGGCGTAATCCCATCGTAGTTCCTAGTGCCCCCGAGAGCCCTTCACCGGGTATACCCTGGGAAGTCCTGGAATTAACCTTAAATCACTAAGTATAATAACCCGTAGAAAAGAGTAGTCTAATAGGTTAAGACATTGACATTGTGGTTCATTCTCGCCTGTGATGGGTTTGAGGGATTTTGAATAAAGGCACTATTGTGCGTTCTCACCCGCTATGGGTTGGAGGGATATGTGTTGCAGGTTCACCCTTGAAGGGTTTGAGGGAATCAGGACAGGTTGGTCCCGCGAGCTGAAAGCTCGAGATGAAATACTTGCATGTGCATAAATTTAGTGGCGGGTCATGCAGTACTAGACGATCGTCACACCGATGGCAGTACGGTGAACCGGGCGGGTGAGGGTTTGAGGGGCCAGTGGGTTGTTTTACACTGCGGTCTGGAGGAAGACCACCGATAACGCACACCCGACCCAACAAGTCTGACTTGTTGTTAGCAAAGTATGTGTGCATGGACTCTAGAGTGCACCTTGGATGTGTACAAAGGCGTATGAGAGGGGACTAAGGTCTGGTAGTGTTCATACCTGCCTAGAAGTGGATATGCCCGCTCCGCTGCTTCCGTAGCCACAATGGTGGTACCCAAGAGTGAAGCTAGCTCTCAATAAGTGGGAACTAAAGGTCTGTGATCACAAAGTCGTTGTGTGTGAGTTGCACTTGCCTGTTGCATAAATTGTATCATAAACATTCATTCATATTAGGGTCATACGCTTCATAGATCCTTATCATATAAATTAGTATGGGCTCTTTTATATGATAAGTTAAATTTCCTGGAAACCTTAACTTATAAATTTGTATGGGCATTTTTATAAGTTAAGATTCATTTTGTGATGGTATTGTAGTGGTAGCATAGCTTTACTTTTCTGTTCTTACTTTCAGCTTTTTACTTACTTGTATTGTACATGCTTTTACTTTTTTGTGCTATATACATAGAACTGCTAGTGTAGATTTACTGCTCACACTCTTACATGGTAGCTTAGTTTCCCTTGTCACCTGCTTCCTTTTGTTACCCCTTGATTGTCCTCCACTTCTTCCTCCTGCACGGTGTCTAGGAGTTGCGGGGCGAGGTGCGGAGGAAACGACTTAGTCTTTTTGACTAATGGTCGGTGACCAAATTATTTTTAGGAGCTTGAGGAGATGGAATACCAGCATGACCGACAGGACGACGTGACAGGGCACGAAGAGTTTATACCACCTACTACTACTACAGCCCTACCTCAGGCGGGATGAGTACGAGATTAGATGATTAGCTTCCGTTGTTTTGATATTTTGAGAGGAGAGTTTATTCATATGATGTACTGGGCATAAGCCCTTATTACTCTTCATATTTTTGTACTCATTGTGGAATGTGTACTCTTTCATTCATATACATATGATTTGTACTGTGACTGTGGACTAGCTGTGTTGTACTCTGATATATATTACTTCTATTTCTCATATTGGCCGAACAGGTTATGATCGTACGAGCCGGCAGAATCGGCGTGTTGCGGTGTCGACTAACCCGTGCGTTAGTGCCACCATAAGACGGCGGTTCTGGGCATAAGAGCGGGAGCCTCCTTGGTAAGGGGAGGGGTCTTACAAACTGGTATCACTTGACCGAACGATCATATGAGATAGAAGTCCACAACATTTGACTACCCTGCGCGAGCATTAGTTTGCGGACAAACTATGCAGCGGAAGCAATGGTGTGCCCATGTGTAAAAAGTCACAGAAAATAGTCCATTTAAACAATGAGTTAGGCCAATCCAATTAGGACAACCCCTTAGTTTGACTTACTAAGAGGATTTCGTAGTGTATCCGAGTCTAAAATCGACCTCGGAGATGGATTGGTTAAGGTACGAGGATACCCAAATTCACCAAGGGAAGAATTTGACGCAAGAGTCACTCTTAAGGCTTAAATTACGATGTCCCTACTCCACCTATCGCGTGATATTATCACTTCTTACCCAAGCTGATAGGACCGCATTAAGGAGAATTAGTGCATATAATGTATTAGTGGAATAGTAGGGTACTCATAAACTTAACCCTCATACTGATGACTTGATTTCGTTGAGACAACCACAGTGGCAAATACCAAAGGAAGAATAAGAATTCAAGTCTCAGAAGAAACCCATTTTGGTTGGGTCACATGTTGACCTCGAGAAGATTGTCGTATAAGTAATCTTAAGGGCCAAAGGTATATAACATATCAATTAGTCTCAAGGTGGAACTCCAGGTCTAAGATTGTTAGACCTAAGGATTGAGTGCACATATAAGAGGAATGCACAATAAATATTAAGGGAATTTAGCCCGAAAGGTATGGGGGCTAATCCTTTTGTTTATTGGGCTAAATTGGTAACGACTTGAATTTCTCTAGACCCGGTTTATAAAACATGTGTCACAAACATAGTGATCTAGAAGACTTGATTAATTCAAATGTTGCTCAAGTAAAGATGAGGTTTTGTATTTGCATAATCGGCAAGATAATCAACCCTCCCTAGAAGTTTGAGATATACGTAGAGGGTTGCCCGCTTGGATATATTACAACCCTAGAACAAGGAAAGTCTCCATGAAAAGTTAGAAACTTTCGCTGGCATGTGAATCAGATCATTACTTGACACAACTTTAAGAGAGATTGTAATTTCATCAATGTATAATGACAAGCTATATCCCAAAGCCCGAAACAAGTTGCGTATAATCCACAAGAATTCGAACAAATGGCCTTTCAATAAACTAAAATCAAGCAGTAACGACGACATAAAGTTTTTATGTATAATTAAAGGAATGTGTTACCTCAGCAAAGTATGTTCCTAGATGCCCGAACACCTTAACCCAATTGACGTGACACGTGGTTAATAATTATACCATCGGTTAAGGATTTGATTAATGAACTCAGATATATTGCAAGAGAAAACCAATGTGAATTGATAATTCAGTATAAGTCGGAATGATAGTTGGAAATTCTGCATAGCTGTGGCTCTTAGGAAAGTGACTTTGACTTTCACATATTAAATGTGTAGAATCGGGGGAAGTGGAAATGATGATGGATCACTGCAATCCGCGTCTACCTGACATGCTCAGGTCATAATGTTAGAAACATATAGATCGAGATAGAGTAACATTATGGTAATGTGAAGGAGTGATTACGGGTCTTAACTATGACGTGATTGGAGCCCATCAAGTAAGGATTCAAATATTGGAGTAATTATATCTATAACACTGGGGGTATAACGATCCCAAAAAACTTAAAGTCAAGTGAAAAATCAAAATTTGAAAGACATATATTATAGGTATGATCCTTTGGATGTAACTCTGATGATCACAAGAACCAAAACAAAGTGTTCGATGATGATTTACAGATGGTGTGTTCTCTCAAAGAATCTATCCTTTTCAAATTTAAGTCGTTACTAACCCTTATACTTTGGGAGATAGTTTAAGTTATAATTAGAAATCTTGATAAGATAACATATTGCGTTTAGAATATAATGGTTAAGTTACTATGGTTAGGTATGATTTAGTACTACCTTGTTTGATCCTAAAATGGGATGAGATTTGGAGAATTAAACACAATGATAAAATATCATTACTATTCATGCTTACATGATATAGCCAGTCACTTGATCATAATGGTGAACTATAACCTTGAATGATTCAAATTAAACAAAAGTCATTATATTGGAACTTAAGAATTGAACTAAGGTAACGTTATGATATATAAGATTAATCTCCTTTGGCATGACATTGAAAATGTAATGACTCAACAAATTCAAATGTGGTTGATGATTAGTTGAAACATACGCATAGGTATGATCCCTTGATTATGATAACCTCGAGAACTGGGACACATACGTTGATAACATCATGATCACCTTAGGAAATTCATGACTATGGAGAGATCAATTTTGGTTTGCTAAGGTGTATACGGTGAAATTACACGAGAAGTAATGAATGTTTATTAAGATTCTCTTTATGATGAAATCGATTTGTGTCAGATCTCACCATTATTAGACAGATACGTTTATAAATTTATGAATTAGACTATATATGAAACATAATTGGGAGCCATTTATATCAATATCAATATCATTAATGATCGCTTGATGTTCGCTTGAAAGGTGGACACTCTATGAATTATGTATTACCGTTTATGTAGAGGTGTAATAATTCATGATTCTGGAAGAAACAAAATAATGACCTCTTCATCACATCTTAATTTTGGAGGTTGGATAATTACTATACATAAGTTAGATCTTCGTAATAAATAATATCACGATATATTGCATTTGAAGAATCAATGTAGTATAAGCCACGAGGCATGATGCGATTCTAGAAGAGAAATCTGAGATTTGTGTGCTCAATTCTACTTATAAAAGTATTGATTCTCACGTACTTGGTGGTCATTGCTCGTAAGGGACACCAAACCAACATATGATTAAGGTCGATTTAATGATAATACGTTGAAAGACTTGGAAATATGCCAATGTAATCCTGATTATGAATATCATGAAGTATAATGAAAATACACTTGGATCGGAATATATAGAGGAAACGAGTGCTCAGATACAACTGATTAGGGATCGGATATTGGAGGCTCAAAAAAGGCAGGCCAAGTACTACGATGTACGATATCAAATGGTGGAGTTCTAGGTGGGGGATATGGGTTTCTTGAAGATACGTCGAGTGTATGGTGTCTCTAGGGTGCGAAGTCACAAGAAGCTCAGCCCTCGATATATGGGGCCATATTTGATCCTGGAGCGAATCAGCCCCTTGGCTTACAGGCTGGAGCTGCTGCTAGAGTTAGGGAATTTGCACGACGCCTTTCACGTCTCCTCACTTTGAAGATCTCTACTTTGACGAGAACAATATATTACCACTGCAGCAGGACCGGTTACACCAGATAGATCAGTTGGTTTGGAGCCGGTCCAGAGTGTTGATACGACGATTCGAGTTCTGCGGAAGAAGGTTCACCTAGTGAAGGTATTGTGGTCCAACCATGGACGGGATGAGAACACTTGGGAGCCGATGGATCTGATGTGTGAACGGTATCCAGAGTTTTTCGCCTCAGGTGTATTTCAACTATGTTGAAATTTTCTTAAAATTCTTGTACACAGAAACCCCGTAGACCCAAACTTGAATTTCTGGGACGAAATTATTTTTTTTGTTTATTGGGATTTATAACATCCCATGTTACTTCTAGACCCCTTAACTTAGATTGGGTTGAGCATGGGGTGGGTGTTAGGGAAATTAGCTAGGTTTGACCCTAAGTAGTGAGTTGTAGCCATGTGGGGCCCACTAAACGGCCCTAGTCAAACTAGGTCAAACTAGCCTAAATATGAACCCTAGCCACAACATGACCCCACCACATTTCCCTAACCCTAAAATAATCTAAGTGGACCCTAGGGCATGTCATTAAGTCAACCCTTTGACCCTAGTTGACCAAAGTCAATCATAGCCTTAAGTTGGTCACATCTATCCCTATAGGCCCAATTAGCCCAAGTAGGGCACCACATTGACCCAACTCAAGTTGGGTGGTGCCATTAGACCCATGACCACCAAGTGGGGTCAGCCCACTCATCATGGTTGACCAAGTCAACTTGAAGTCAACCTAGTTAACATAATTGACCTAAAGAAGAAAATGAGGGCTAAACCCACTCTCCTTGGGCCAAGCCCACCCAACATTACCCATTATCAGCCCAAGGTGTCAAATACCACCCCTGCCCCTCTGGTTTTAGAGTAGGGTCACATGCAAACGTGCATTTTGGGGAATTCACCTAAAAGAGGAGAGAGAAGGTGAGTTTAAGGAGAGGAGGCCACTTGGCCTTGGCTCCTTCGGCCCCAAAAGGTGCTGGCTGGCCTCCTCAGAAAATCCAGCAGGTTTTGGCAGCATGGTGGCCACCTGGCACCATGGGTGAAGCCTCCAAAGCCCCAAACTGAGCTCACCTTGGTTGTATCTCCATATACATCCATTTCCTGCTCAAACCAACCACACCATCAGCTTCAGTGAGTGGAAACGAGTGGAGAACGAGCCCTGGAACAGAGCTTTTGGTGAAGAAATGGGATTTTCAGTAGGAGATCGCCGGAGTAGCTCAACCATGGCCAACCGTCGCCGCACTGGCCGCCAAGGCTTGATTCAGGTCCGTTTCACTGCCTCTCTACCCGTGCTAGCTTTCTAGATCCTCTAGGAGAGACATCGGGCTCAATTGAGCCCGATACCATGTGAGGAATTGGAGATTTTTCCGAGCTTTTCTTCTTGCTTGGGTTTGCCGGAGAAGCCAATTCTGGCAGCCTCATCGCCGAGAATCGCTAGCCACCACCTCAGTGAAGGTGGTGGCGACATCCGCCGGCGGTAGTGGTGGCTCAGCTTGCCGGAAATAGCCTGGCAAGTCGGCCCATCGGAAATCGATCTAGGCCATTGGCTGATTGGGGATGATGACCAGATCCCGTCCATTGCCCGTCAAGATTCGTGCAACCGATTTTAAATTAAATAAAATAAAACTATAGTATTTGTATAAATTTGTCACACATATTCTGCCTTTTTACAAGCTATTTGTAGGCCTCTTAGATGCATTTACAAGACATGAACCCTAAATAAAATTTGTAGCTTAATGTCTTAACGTTAATTTGGCACCTTAAACATCAAATTTGGTAGAGTATATTTGGTTGTAGGTCAGTTGTCCTAGGACTGGTCCTAGGCAAGGGCAGAATTTCAAATTTATGCCCAGGCCAAACCAGAACTCACAATGACCCCAAATTTTGGGTGAATGCATGATTATGACATAGTTAGTTCTTGCCAAAAATTGAGAATTTGTGGGAATAAAGTTTCTATAGCTTTTGCTTAAATACCAAAAAGTAAATAAATGAAATAATTGTTGTCTTATGGCTCCAAATGGCCCCAAAATTTGGTGGCTTGTCCTTGGGGTCTATACATGTTCATGGTACAAATTTTAGCACATTTGGACTAGTGCATATTGGGTAAACTCACTTGCATGTGTTGGTTATGTATAGGCTTGGAGTGCAAATAGCCAAATTTGAAATGTTGTGTATTAGACCTATTTGGAATATCCAAAAATCATGGTATTGATTTCAGAGGCTCATTAGGGTGAATTATACCCCCACATTATAATAATGGGATTTTTGGAAGAAAAAATCCCATTATTTCGAATTGTTGAAATAATAGGACTTTTGAAAAATAAATGTAAAAATAGGCTCATCATTGAGATAAAATCCCCAATTTTTGTCAAGGTCAATATAATATTAAGTTTAACTCCTGAAAATTTTTATGTCTCTGTTTGAAGAAATTTGATAGGAGTTATGTGGGAATTACCTTTTTACCCTCATTATACTTAATTGGAAAATTGATGAAAATGCTCAGTACAAAATTTTGGAAAATTTCTTGGTGATATATCTGAGTATGCATGACCTTGTATAATTATCTCAGTAATTTTGGATGAATCTGTAATTTTCAAAACCTCATAGTGGCATTTTGGTAATATAATTAGAAATGAAATTTTGTAGCCATTATAACATGGAAGTTCATGAAATTATGTCTTTAGCATTATTTTATCAATATATGTATGCTGTAATGTTCTTGGAATTTTTAGTAATGAACTCCTTACACTTCATTTGGAAAATGGCAATTATGTGAGATTTCTATTAATTAAGGAATAAATGGAAATATTTCAAGGAAAATTATGAATTTTGGTAGACAACAATATTTTACCAAGATGTAACTCTGGAAAAAATTCCTTAGGTCAGTGGATTATAATTTGTGATACTTCATGTATTAAATGACCTAGGGGATTAATTAAATGATTTAATTGAAGGCCTTAATGACTTAAGAAAATTATGAAAATCAATATGCTCACTTCATTAGTCCATACCATCCTAGGATAATTAGTTAGGGGCAGGTGGCACAAGGAATTGGAAGTTCTATTTCGGGGTGATATTAGGTCATGGGCTGCGTATATTGTAAGTAGGTCATGCTATAAGGACCACCGGGGGATAGATAACCAGATGACCTCGAGATTACAATTGGAATTTGACCTGGTGGGTAGAGTTGTCTTAGTGACGAGAGTAAAAGTGCAAGCCCTTGGTGTTGAAGCCAAAAATGACCTCAAAGGGAGTTCAAAAATAGGGGTGCAGCCAACACCTACTTCTGTCAAGCCTCAACCCTTGACTAGCTGTAAAGGACCTAAGACTGACCCAAAGCCTCAGCAGGGAGGTCTCACCTCTCACCCGGAAGATCTATGAGAGCTTCCCCTCCAAAGCCAAAAGATGGGCTAGGAGCTCCTCAGAAAGCACTAGAAGTTGGAAGATAATGTCAAGCTTGCTTCCTAAGGAGCCCTTATGGGTCTATTTATAGCATCTTGCTGTCCTGAGATTACTGAAATACCCCTAGTTGGTCTGCCAATAGCTAAATCCCGCAGTTTTCCTGAGGGTATGGGGGTAAATTTACCTGAGGGCAATCTGGTCATTTAACCCTAGGACTTGGGCCCCACTCGGCGAGAGCTCTGAACCGAGAGCCTTTTACCCAGAGACGGCGCGAACGATCTCGCCTACTTACAGGAGAGAGCCCCTTTGAGATTGGAGCTTGGCGCTAGCGCAAGAGTTCCCGCGTTGGCTGCGCTCGACGATCTTGGCCCGTTGATCTCCGTTCGAGGACTCGGCGCGAACGTTCCCGCCACCTTGGGCGAGATCTTCTTTCGGGCGGGAACTCCTTTGGCTAGCTCAATTGTGACCATTGCGCCTCCTTATTTGACTCAGCGAATATGGGGTTGTACACTATCCCCGCTCTTTTTGAGCTAGCTCTGTGCTCGAAAAAATACGTCCAACCCAAAAATATTCGCTGAGCACGTGTCAACATCAGGGAATCTTTTGGTGGGCCGTACCGTGGCTATAAATATATGTGTCGGTAGACGATCATAAGTCTGCCCTTGGATCGCCATTCCTCGCCTGAGTTCTCGCCTCTTCTCGCGATGCATTCCAAGAGCGCCGACAAACCGCTTCTGCAGGATCTACAAGACCGCATTAATGCGGCCCAGGCGCGAGCCAGGGCTAATAGTGCCTTGGTTGCCCCATGGCTGGCGAGACAGTCGTCGGCCATTGAACCTTCCCAGCATAAGAAGAAAAAGAAGAAGGCGAAGGTGGTCCAGCGAGACCTGCCCCACGAGAACAGGAGCACGCCTACGCCGACCCCAAGCCGCGCGGACGATCCTTCTCCGCGAAAGGTATGTCTGATTCGCCAATTACAAAAAACACTAGTCACTCCATTGCTGACCGACATTCCCGCAGGCAACTGCTTCCGACGTCGTCGAGTCCCCGCGGGAACCCCTGGATCCATCATCTCGCCCCCTTGGGGGCCAACTGCGGGTCACGGAGGCGGCTCCTCCGCCTGACCCGAGAACTGCAGGTAACATTTCCACACTTGCCCTTAACTCAAATCTTAGGACGCTGAATTATCTTCTCGCAGCGCCAGCTTCCACCCAGCCGGGTCTCACTACCCGGGATAACGAAGCATGGGCTGCGAATCAGCCCGCCCTTGCGGTTGATTCCTCCCTACCGGCGGGAGGAAAGACTGCTGAATCTTCCGCGCCTCCATTAGATGCCAGCTATCCTGTGGGAGTGGAGACCTCCCCCCCCCCCCCCCCCCCCGCTTCCAGCCAAGCCGAGATTACCACTCGCAAAATCTACCCCCCCCCCCCCCCCCGGGAAAAGGGAAGCCGATCCACCTACTTTTTGGAGCTGAGGGGGGAGCTGGGCCTTCTCACCTGCCATCGACTGGAGGTCCTCGCCATATTGAAGGTATATGGTACGTTTATCACTATTATCCTTTGGCTCTCGTCTTAATTGGACTTTTCGTCAGGGGATCTGGGCTCGCGGCCTGGAGCTGAGGTAGAGAAAGAGGAGGAAGATGAAGACAGAGAGGGGGAAGACGGCTAGAGCTCCCCTTTCGCTTCATCTGACGAGATGGAGGAGATCTTGACCAGTGCCGGGAGCGCTAAAAGACGGGGGAAGAAGGTTGCCGCCATCCTATGGAAGCTCATCCAGCGAGAACGGGTCCGCGACCTCGCGGCGAAAGAGTTTCACCAATCAGTGGAGAGGAGGCTGGAAACTCTGGAGCGGGACTATCTCATCGGCGAGATGGATCGGCCAGGAGGGCCTACCGCCGGATCTTCACCTAAAAGGTGCATCGCGCGGATCCGGGACCTGTCTCGCCGGGTCAACCGAGAATGCACTATCGTCCTACTTCAACCCGCAGGCGCCACCTAGGACCAGGCTGCGGGAGCAAGGATGATGGCAGTGGGAGCCTTATTGAATCGCGAGACCTCCCCTTCTCTTGCCCAGGCCTTCCCCTTCTCAGATGTACCCCGCTCAATTTATGTCCGACTGATGTTGCTTACTCTTTTACTCAGCTTTCGCTTGGCGAGAATAATAATTATTTATGCTATTATTATCACTCTGTTTAGTTCTTGCGTGGTGAGAGAAATCTGATTTCCTGTTGTGTGCGGTTATTGTTATTACTCCTTACTTTGCTTTCTCGCGCCGCGAGAGCAAACCTGCTCCCGTTGTTAGTCGAATGCCATCTCACCAGACTCGCACCAATCACCTGTCAGTCAGTCAAATTTGGGCGGGAAAATGAAGCGTCGCCGCTTCAGGTCGCGACGGCTATAGCCCCGCCGCCTTTTCTGAAAAATCATGATGACCACAGCTTCCTATAAATAGAGGGGCTCACCTACCACATTCATTTATCCGATCCGAATATCTCCCCTCTCCTGTCGCTTTCGCGGTCTCTCAAAAGCTCTCGCTTGTTTTTGCCTTCTCTTTCCGTTCTCGCACGGTTCTTGCTCTCGCCTCCCTCTCGAAGATCTCGCCTGCAAAATCTTCATCACGATGCCGGGCGGAAGCGAGGGACGTTCCAACTACGCGGAAGCTTTCCAGAAGCACCTTTTCCCTTCATGCACCCTCACCGTGGACGAGTTCAACCTGACCCAGACTCGCTACATTCCCGTCGGCTTCACCGCCCGGAACCCCAGCAACCATGATAAGGTAAACATCGCGGGGGAGGGGGAGCTCGCCATCCCCCTTGAGCACTTCGAGGTGGGCTTCCGCCTCCCGCTGTGGCCCGAGATGCGTCAGGCCCTCCGGTATTACGGAGTGGTTCCCGCGCAACTGAATCCAAATTCGGTTGTGATTATCGTGGCTTTCATATGCTACATGCGATCCGAGAGGATCGAGTTCAGCCTGCCAATCTTCGCAAGTTGTTCAGCTTCCGCGCCAAAGGAGGGGTGGTCTTCTTCTCAGGACAACTGCTCAAGACGATCTGTCTTGCCAACAAGCATCACCACTGGGGCGAGAGGTTCATCTTCGTTTCCGGCGACTTCAGGAACATGCCTCTCGCACCCATCCAATACGAGGATGCCTCCTACAAGCCCCCCTCCTTGGGCTCGCGCGAGAGCGCCCTCCTTGAGTTCTTCGGAACCAAGGACTTCGACGTCCTCTTCCTTCGGCGAGACGTTAATTCACTCCTCCCCATACTCCCGGGCGAAGGTAAGGTCTCACTCCTGTCTCGTTATCCCCCCTTTTTCGCCGTTTGTACTGAGTGTTTGTCACTTTCACAGGAGAGCGCGAGATCCCCCTACGCCAACCCTTTGACGAGGCTCGCGCTTCCGGGAGCCAGCCTCCGAAAGACCCGCTGGCTCTAGCAAAGGCCGCGACACAAGCTTGCCGGAAATAGCCGGCCCCGCCTCCTTCAACCAGCGCCGGGAAGCGAAAGCCCGGCGCCCCTCCGCCTCAACCAATCAAGAGGCCCAAGACAACCAATACCAAGAAGGGCAAAGCCGTTATGGTGCCGCCCTCCCAACCTCTCGCTGCAGGCCGCTCCTTTGAGGAGATCTTGCAGGTCGTCAGCGAGATCGCAGCTACTAGGGGTGGCGCTGAGGCCCCTGCCGAGAACCCTCCGGCTCCTGGTGTAGCAGAGTGCGAGGGAGCCGCCGCTGAGACCTCCGGCCAGCCTCTGTTTGGAGAGGTGCCGCGGGGCCACCGCAACTTTGGTATCAGCATGAAGTGCCTGGATGCGGAGAACAAGCCGCTGCTACAATGGGACCCCGATGTCAACAGGGTCTCGATCTCATCCCTCCTGCCTAGCTGGGCAGAGCGAGATGAGGTTACCAGCGAGGCTTTCGCCTTAGGCTACTGTCTCTACAGTCGGGAGGACGCCAGCGTCTACGACAGGATGACCACCCGGCTGCTGGCCTATGATTCCCCTCGCGCCCTGATGCGCGGGCTGGAGCTTGCACACATGTGTGCTCGCCGGAGCATCACCATAGACCGCAATTTCCAGGGCATGTTCAAGGCCAGGGAGGACGCGGTGGCCCAGGCGGCTATCTTGAAGGAGGAGCTGGCGGAAGCGAGGCAACAGCTGTCTTCGCGCCAGACGGAAGAGGTAAGCGAGATCCTTTACGACACTTACTCTCGCCACTACAACTTTCCTTTTCGTGCTAATTTCTCGATGTTCAGGATTCCGCCAAGCTGTGCTTCCCGAGGAGCTGTCCCAGGCGCGATACGAGAATGTTCTCCCGAGGGTCCAGTTCTCGCACCTGGAGGCGAATGCGCCCCCTCCTCTGGACGAGAGACTGAAGAGCTGCTACTACTCGGACTATGACATCGATAAGATTCTCCAGGCCAACGTACAAGCTACGGTCAGGTTGACCTTGGAGACGCTGCGAGATGTCGACTGCTGGGATGGGAGGGGCAAAGACATCACCACTCAACAGCTCGCTCATTGGCTCTTAGAGCCTGTCCCAAAGCCCCCGGGCGCGCCTGATACCCCACCCTCGGACGTCCCGAAATCCCCTTCCGTGGGTGGCGGGACCTCCGGGGAGAGCTTCGGCGAAAGCTCCAGTGGGAGCTCAAGCGGGAGCTCTGAGGGGTACAACTTATCTCCTTGAGGGGCCCCTCTTTTCTTTTCCTTCTACTGTACTGAGCGAGAATGCTCCAGATGTGTAGTTATATTAAATATATTGTAAATGTTTTGTATGCAGTCCTTTCCTTATTGTGAATGTGCTTAATGTAATTGCTGTGGCTGAGTGTCCCTTGCGCACGCTTCCGCCGAGGCCCCTGGCCTCCCTAGGATAGTCTCCCTTAGCGATGGATCGGCAGGAACCTGCAGAAAACTGTCAGTCGGTAACGTGGCTCGCGAACCCTGAAGATGGAGCCGTCCCCCTTTGTCTTGCACGAACCGTTCAAGCTTGACGCATAACGTTTCCGCCTGTCTGTTCAAGAATATTATTAGGAGCCTTCTCGGCAAAGGCCTCCTTCGGCGAGACCTCTTTGGCGGGGATCTCCCCGTCGAGATCTATTCTGGCCGAGACCTATCCTACATTTACCTCTTTCCATTTCGTGTTCCGGGTGCGTTTCCTGCCTTGCTCAAACCAAACCTATCCCCCACAGGCGAGCCTTCGGACCTACCAGCTAGATGAGTGCCTGCGCAGCGGGTCTACCTGGGGCCGAGACGAGATCGGGCTGTCGATGAAGTTTCCGCAAACCAGACCTAACCTATCTCCCACAAACCAAACCTATCCCCCATAGGCGAGCCTATGGACCTGCCAACTAGATGAGAGTCTGCGCAGCGGGTCTACCTGAGGCCGAGCCGAGCTCAGGGTCTCGATGACGATCTCAAACCAAACCTATCCCCCATAGGCGAGCCTTCGGACCTGCCAGCTAGATGAGAGCTTGCACAGCGGGTCTACCGGGGGCCGAGCCGAGCTCGGTGTGCGGATGAAGATCTCAAACCAAAGATATACCCCACAGGCGAGCCTTCGGACCTGCCAGCTAGATGGGAGCCTGTGCAGCGGGTCTACCTGGGGCCGAGCCGAGCTCGGGGTGCCGATGACGATCTCAAACCAAACATATCCCCCACAGGCGAGCCTTCGGACCTGCAAGCTAGATGAGAGCCTACGCAGCGGGTCAACCTGGGGCCGAGCCGAGCTCGGGGTGCCGATGAAGATCTCAATCCAAACCTATCCCCCACAGGCGAGAATTCGGACCTGCCAGCTAGATGGGAGCCTGTGCAGCGGGTCTACCTGGGGCCGAGCCGAGCTCTGGGTGCCAATGACGATCTCAAACCAAACCTATCCCCCACAGGCGAGCCTTCGGGCATGCCAGCTAGACGGGAGCCTGCGCAGCGGGTCTACCTGGGGCCGAGCCGAGCTCGGGGTGCCGATGAAGATCTCAAACCAAACCTATCCCCCGCAGGCGAGCTTCGGACCTGCCAGCTAGATGGGAGCCTGCGCAGCGGGTCTACCTGGGGCCGAGCTGAGCTCGGGGTGCCGATGACGATCTCAAACCAAACCTATCCCCCCACAGGCGAGCCTTCGGACCTGCTAGCTAGATGGGAGCCTGCGCAGCGGGTCTACGTGGGGCCGAGCCGAGCTCAGGGTGCCGATGACGATATCAAACAAAACCTATCCCCCACATGCGAACCTTCGGACCTGCCAGCTAGATGAGAGCCTGCGCAGCGGGTCTACCTGGGGCCGAGCCGATCTCGGGGTGCCGATGAAGATCTCAAACCAAACCTATCCCCCACAGGCGAGCCTTCGGACCTGCCAGCTAGATGGGAGCCTACGCATCGGGTCTACCTGGGGTCGAGCCGAGCTCGGGGTGCCAATGATGATCTCAAACCAAACCTATCCCCCACAGACGAGCCTTCGGACCTGCCAGCTAAATGGGAGCCCGCGCAGCGTGTCTACCTGGGCCGAGCCGAGCTCGTAGTGCCGATGACGATCTCAAACCAAACCTATCCCCCACAGGCGAGCCTTCAGACCTGCCAGCTAGATGGGAGCCTGCGCAGCGGGTCTACCTGGGGACGAGCCGAGCTCTGGGTGCCGATGACGATCTCAAACCAAACCTATCCCCCACAGGCGAGCCTTCGGACCTGCCAGCTAGATGAGAGCCTATGCAGCAGGTCTACCTGGGGCCGAGCCGAGCTCGGGGTGCCGATGAAGATCTCAATACAAACCTATCCCCCACAGGCGAGCCTTCGGAGATGCCAGCTAGATGGGAGCCTGCGCAGCGGGTCTACCTGGGGCCGAGCTGAGCTCGGGGTGCCGATGACGATCTTAAACCAATCCTATCCCCCACATGCGAGCCTTCGGACCTGCCAGCTAGATGGGAGCCTGCGCTGCGGGTCTACATGGGGCTGAGTCGAGCTCGGGGTACCGATGAAGATCTCAAACCAAACCTATCCCCCGCAGGCGAGCCTTCGGACCTGCCAGCTAGATGGGAGCCTGCGTAGCGGGTCCACCTGGGGCCGAGCCGAGCTCGGGGTGCCGATAACGATCTCAAACCAAACCTATCCCCCACAGGCGAGCCTTTAGACCTTCCAGCTAGATGGGAGCATGCGCAGCAGGTCTACCTGGGGCCGAGCTGAGCTCGGGGTGCCGATGACGATCTCAAACCAAACCTATCCCCCACATGCGAGCCTTTGGACCTGCCAGCTAGATGAGAGCCTATGCAGCGGGTCTACCTGGGGTCGAGCCGAGCTCGGGGTGCTGATGAAGATCTCAAACTAAACCTATCCCCCACAGGCGAGCCTTCGGACCTGCCAGCTAGATAGGAGCCTGCGCAGCGTGTCTACCTGGGGCCGAGCCGAGCTCGGGGTGCCGATGACGATCTCAAACCAAACCTATACCCCACAGGCGATCCTTCGGACCTGCCAGCTAGATGGGAGCCTCCGCAGCGGGTCTACCTGGGGCCGAGCCGAGCTCGGGGTGCCGATGACGATCTCAAACCAAACCTATCCCCCACAAGTGAGCCTTCGGACGTGCCAGCTAGATGGGAGCCTGTGCAGCGGGTCTACTTGGGGCCGAACCGAGCTCGGGGTGCCGATGACGATCTCAAACCAAACCTATCCCCCACAGGCAAGCCTTCGGACCTGCCAGCTAGATGAGGGCCTGCGCAGCGGGTCTACCTGGGGCCGAGCCGAGCTCGGGGTGTCACTGGACTCATAAATACATCTTATCATAAGAATTTAGTATTAGACAAGAGAAACAAGTCAATTGACATATTATAACAAGTTTGATTTTGAATACATAGTTACATCTTCCCCATTTCATGGGTAGAAGCGTTTCAGGTCATCTCCGCTCCAGGTGTGGCTTAAGGCTCTTCCTTCCACGTCCTGGAGGTAGTAACCTCCTGTCCCAAGGACTTTCTTCACTATATAAGGTCCTTCCCAGTTCGGGCTAAGCTTGCCCACGAGAGCCGACCTTCCCGCCGCGTCAACCTTTCTCAGTACCAGATACCCTTCGACAAACTGCTTGACCCTGACATGCTTATCGAAATACCTGGTCATCCGCCGCTTAATCTCTTCTTGCCTGATAGCTGTCACATCCCGCAGTTCTTCCACCATATCCAGCGAGAGGCGTTTCCCCTCTTCATTCTCCAACCTCCAAGTTTCATCTCCTTCGCCCGCGGCTGTGACTCGCGGGGACCGGACCTCGAACTCCACTGGTAGGACGGCCTCACACCCATGAGAAAGCTTGAAGGGGGTCTCACTGGTGGCCGTGTTCGTGGTCGTTCGCAAGGCCCATAGGACCGAGGGGAGCTGCTCCACCCAATTTACCTTTAGGTTCTCCACCTTCTTCTTTAGTAGATTCACAATGATTTTGATCGCCGCTTCCACCTGGCCGTTACTCCGAGGGTGGTGGACAGAGGAAAACCGGAGATCTATCCCTTGTTGGGCGCAGAACCTGATGAACTCCTCACTGGGAAACTGGGAGCCGTTATCTGTCACTATTGCTTGGGGCAACCCGTGTCTGCAAATGATCTCCCCCCAGACGAAGTTCCTTATGACCTGTGAGGTGACCTTGGCCAAGGCTTTAACCTCCAGCCAATTTGACAAATAATCGACCATGACCAAGAGGAATCTCCTCTGCCCACTAGTCGGAGGAAAGGGTCCAACTAAATCCATTCCACAGATGGCAAACGGCCACGGTGCCGTGATACTTCAGAGCCTTTGAGCTGCCAAGAGCTGAAGGGGAGCACAGAGCTGACATTTTTGACACCTCCTTGCAAACTTCGTGGCGTCCTTCCTTAGGGTGGGCCAGAGGTACCCCTGTCTGACCACCCTTGCCTCCAGCGTCCTCCCTCCCGAATGACTGCCGCATTCGCCCGAATGTACCTCCTCCAAGATCCTCGAGATCTCTTCTTCGGTCACACACCTGGCTAGGAGTCCTGACAACATCTTACGATGCAAGCCCCCTTCAATCATCAGGTAGTGAGCTGCCATGCGCCTGAGGTTCTCCCGTCCCTGGTCCCCTCAGGAAGTTCACCGGTGGTCAGGAAGGTCACTAATGGATCCACCCACGAGGGTCGCTGATCCACCACCATCAATTCTCCTTCCTCGATAGCCGGTCGAAATAGCTCAGTCAAGGTCCCTCCTCCCCGAGGTCCAAACTTCGCCAACAGATCGACAGCTATGTTTTCTTCCCTCGGAACATGTTGGATGGAGAATGACCGGAACCCACCGATGATCGCCCTTACGTTGGAAAGGTACTTGATGAGGGTAGGTTCCCGAGCTTCAAACTCTCCTTAAATTTGGGATGCCACCACCAATGAATCCGTGAAAGCCTCAACGTCCTTGATCTCGAGTTCCTTTGCCAAACGAAGGCCGGAGATCACGGCCTCATATTCCGCTTGATTGTTGGTCATCGGAAAGTGAAAAGCCACCGCCTGCTCTATCGCGACTCCCTGGGGACTTACCAGCACCACTCCTCCCCCGAGGGAATGCTTTCCCGAAGCCCCATCCACCATCATCCTCCATGCTCCCTGTGGCTGCTGTTCTCCCTCCTTGACTTCAATAACATAATATGCCAGGAAGACCGCCACCGCTTGCGCCTTGATGGAGAGTCTTGGAACAAAAGAGATGTCGAACTCGCATAGCTCAATAAACCACTTAGCAAGTCTCCCCGAATGCTCTACTCTTTCAAAGATCTTGCGAATAAGGTGGTCGGTCACCACCCTAATCGAATGTGCTTGAAAGTATGGCCGGAGTTTCCTTGCAGAGATAACCAAAGCGTAGGCCAGCTTCTCGAGGATGGGGTAGCGGAGCTCTACTTTCTTCAATATCTGGCTGACGTAGTAGATAGGCACTTGCTTCTTTCCTTCCTCCCTTATTAGGACGGAGCTCACCGCCTCCGCTCCTACTCCAAGGTACAAAGTCAGGTCCTCCCCTTCCATGGGACTCTGAAGCAGAGGAGCCTGAGAGAGCTGCCTCTTCAGTCCCTGGAAGGCTTCCTCGCACTCGGCGGTCCACTCAAACTTCAGGTTCCTCCGCAGCACTTTAAAGAATGAGGAACACTTGTCCCTAACCTGGAGAGGAAACGGCTCAGCCCAGCCAGTTTGCCTATCAGGCGCTGGACCTCCTTGGCATCGCGAGGTGACTCCAAATCCAGGATGGCCTTTACCTTGTCCGGGTTGGGCTCCACCCCTGCCGAAGTCAAAAGATGCCCAAGGAAATTCCCACGGCTAGCCCCGAAGACACACTTCAGGGGGTTCAGCCTCATCTTAAACCTTCTCAAGGTGGCGAACGTCTCTTCCAAATCTTTCAGGTGCGAATCCATGCACTTGCTTTTGATCATTAGGTCATCGACGTAGACCTCCAAATTTCTCCCCCTCTGACCTCGAAAGACCCGATCCATAATGCGTTGGTACGTGGCCCCTGCGTTCTTCAACCCAAAGGGCATCATTTTGTAACTGAACCACCCCTCCCTCGTGATGAAGGAGACATCCTTGATATCGGGAGGGTGCATCCGGATCTGGTGATGACCTGAAAAAGCATCCAAAAATCTCATGACAGAAAAACCGATGGCCGAATCTACCAGCGCGTCGATCCGAGGCAGGGGGTAGCAATCCTTAGGGCATGATTTATTTAACAAAGAAAAGTCAATACACATTCTCCATTTACCACCCCATTTTTTAACTATTACCACATTCAAGATCCAGCCTGGATACTGGATCTCTGAGATGAAGCCGGCCTTCAGGAGCTTCCTGACTTCCTCTCGAATGGGTTTCTCCAGCTTGGTGGCGATGGCTCTCATCTTCTGCCGTATGGGGTGAGCACGGGGGTCCAATTTCAGGCGGTGGCAGGCCACGTCTGCCTCGATGCTCGGCAAATCTACCGCGCTCCAAGCGAAGATGTCAATGTTGCTTTGAATGCAGGACCACACCTGCTCCCGGTCCTCGGGACTCAAGCCTCCGCTGACCCGCACCCTTCGCACCTGCCCTGTGCTGGTGAAGTCCTCCATCTCCACCACTTCTTCGGCCGGCTCTAGCTGCGACTGCTCCCAGCCGGCCCTCGCCTCTTCCTCCAGCTCCAGCTCCTCCCTTTCTACCTCTTCCTCGATCTTCATTGCCTCCTCCAGCCCCTCTTGCTGCTGCTCGACTTCTACGCCCCTCGGGGCCTCTCCCTCAAATCCTCCTGCTTCTTGTTCTTCTACTTCCATCACCCCTTCCAGGCTCTCCTGCTCCTCGTCCCCCCGAACCATCTGCACATCTCCTCCCTGCTACTTCTCAGTCACCTCTTCTCCGACTTCCTCTTCAGCTATATCTCTTGCTTCCTCCATGCCCATCACCCCTTCCTCAACAACCTCCTCAAGTGCCTCTATCTCCATCTCCAGCTCCTCTGCCTCTGCCATCCATGATATGGTGTTGACTGCTGTAACGTAGCATTATCTGGCAACCTTCGGCTCCCCTCTTACCATGATCTGCACCCCTCCATTGTTGAACTTGAGGCATTGATGGAATGAGGAGGGGACACAGCGAAAGGCGCTGATGAGGGGGCGCCCAAAGATGGCGTTATAGCTGCTTGGGGCATCCACGATCACGAACCTGCAGTTCCGTGACACGCCCCCCAACTTCACGTGCAACCCTACTCCCCCCTCCACTTCCTTCCTCTCTCCGGAGAACCCAAACAACGGTCCATCCGAGGCCAGGATCCTCTTCCCTTCAACCCTCTTCTCATCGAAGGCCTTCTTGAAGACGACATTCACCGAGCTCCCGTTGTCTACTAGTATCTTTGAGACCGTATAATTTTCCACCGCCGTCTGGATCACCAGGGCATCACAGAATGGATCCTCATAGTCTGGCATGTCCGCTGACGAGAAAGTGATTTTCTCTTCTAGAGGGGGGGCTTGGGAGGTAGAGGGGACCCCCCTTCGGTACATGGTTTGCAGGCTCCCCTTGGGGTTGCCTCAATCCCCACTCCTCCATGAATCACCCCGATTCCTCCTCGGGCCCCCACATCTACCCGATCTTCACATCTATCTTCCATATCCCCCTGCTGCACCTCTACGATCCTCACCGGCGGATCCTACCTCCCTGCTCCTCTTGCTTCCCTCATCTCTAAGAACTCTGGGCAGGTGGCCGTTGCGTGACCTTCCTCCTGGTGGAAGTCACAAAAGAGCAATGCCACCCCACCCCTTCTTCCTTCTCCTCTCCCTCTTCTTCCTCCTCCTCGAGCTCCTCTCCCCGCTCCTCTTCCTCTTCCCACTTCCATGGGCTCTTGCGGTGGTGGGACATGACCCCTCGGCTCCTGCCTCCATGCCGGTTAGTCAAACCTCCTGGGTTCCCGTAGGTTATCTCTCCCCTGGTAGCCTCCTCCTTGGCCCTGGGGGCGACCCTCCTTGGGCCTCCAACCTAACCGGTTGTTCGGCCCCCGGGCTCCCCATCCCTGTTGTTGCCCAAGCCTTCGGGGCTCTTCCCTTCTCCTTTCTTCTCTCTGCTCCCTCTTCTCCCTCTGTTCCCTTGGCTCCTTCTGTCTTCCTGCTGCTGGTTCCTTTACGTCGTCCTCCGCCAGCCTGGACAACTTCCTGGCGAATGCTGGGTTTGCTCTCTCGAAGTCTATCTCCTTTGAATCCCTCTCCATGATCTCCTCAAAGGAGGGGGGCACTCTCTTCAACTCCATGCTAAAGAATCCCGGTCTAAGCCTCAGGGTGAATGCTAGCATCAGTGCGTACCCTGGGACCTCCTGGACCAGGAGGATCTCTTCCTGAAACCGGTCGACAGAGTGACCCAGTGTCTCCTCCGGCTTATGTCTCACCGCAAACAAGCACTCCGCCTCCTTCTTCTGCTTCTTCCAGGTTGAGAACCTCAACAAGAAACTTCTTCGCAGATCCTCAAAGCAGTAGATCGACCTTGCTGGAAACTGATGGAACCAGTCTCGAGCCTTCTCCTTCAACGTGATGGCGAAAAGCCGGCATTTGAAGGCATCCATCATCTGCCTTATCGATAAGATGTCTTCAAACCACTACACGTGTTGTACAGGGTTATCCTTCACCGAGTAGTAGGACATGTCGGGCTCCCGGAACCCCTCCGGTACCGGAACTGAGATGATGAGCTCGCTTAATGGGCTATCGCCTCCTGCCTGGCGAGAGGGCACGTCCCGCGGCCTCGGCTGGCTGGTCCGATCCGCGAGACCGTTCCCAGGGAAGAGTTCTCGCACCGCCGCCTCCATTTCGCCCAGATCTGTTAAAGCCTCCTTGTCGGGACGCTGGCCTGGGAAAGCTGCCACGCCGCCACGTCTCTCTCGCCAGCCTCCGTCGGGACCTCCTTCCTCGGGCGCTGTCCTGGGGCGTTCTCGCCCAAGAGCGGGACCTCCTCTATCGGGACCTGAGGGGTGGCCCACTCACTTCTAGCCGAGAAGGCCAAGCTGATAGTCTACAGGACCTCTCGCCTGAAGTCTTCTAGCATCATCCTCGTCGCTTCCTCTCCCCAGGAGGGGGAACCTCCTGAACCAGATCCTTCTCCTTCACCTCCAGCCATGGGACAAAGCTCAAGACTTTCTTGTATCGGCTGCCTTCCACGCTCACCGCACCAAAACTGTTGAAGCCAAAAATGACCTCAACGGGAGTTCAAAAACAGGGGTGCAGCCAACACCTACTTCTCTCAAGCCTCAACCCTCGACTAGCTGTAAAGGACCTGAGACTGACCCAAAGCCTCAACAGGGAGGTCCCACCTCTCACCCGAAAGATCTCTGAGAGCTTCCCCTCCAAAGCCAAAAGCTGGGCTAGGAGCTCCTCAGAAAGCACTAGAAGTTGGAAGATAATGTGAAGCTTGCTTCCTAAGGAGCCCTTATGGGTCTATTTATAGCATCTTGCTGTCCTGAGATTATTGAAATACCCCTAGTTGGTCTGCCAATAGCTAAATCCCGCAGTTTTCCTGAGGGTATGGGGTAAATTTACCTGAGGGCAATCTGGTCGTTTAACCCTAGGCCTTGGGCCCCACTCGGCGAGAGCTCTGAACCGAGAGCCTTTTACTCAGAGACGGCGCGAACGATCTCGCCTGCTTACAGGCGAGAGCCCCTTTGAGATTGGAGCTTGGCGCAAGCGCAAGCGTTCCCGCGTTGGCTGCGCTCGACGATCTTGGCCCGTTGATCTCCGTTCGACGACTCGGCTCGAACGTTCCCGCCACCTTGGGCGAGATCTTCTTTCGGGCGGGAACTCTTTTGGCTAGCTCAATTGTGACCATTGCGCCTCCTGGTCTGACTAAACGAATATGGGGTTGTACACTATCCCCGCTCTTTTTGAGCTAGCTCTGCGCTCGAAAATACACGTCCAACCCAAAAATATTCGCTGAGCACGTGTCAACATCAGGGAATCTTTTGGTGGGCCGTACCGTGGCTATAAATATATGTGCCGGTAGACGGTCATAAGTCTGCCCTTAGATCGCCATTCCTCGCCTGAGTTCTCGCCTCTTCTCGCGATGCCTTCCAAGCGCGCCAACAAACCGCTTCCACAGGATCTGCAAGACTGCATTAATGCGGCCCAGGCGCGAGCCAGGGCAAATAGTGCCTTGGTTGCCCCATGGCTGGTGAGACAGTCGTCGGCCGTTGAACCTTCCCAGCCTAAGAAGAAAAAGAAGAAGGCAAAGGTGGTCCAGCGAGACCTGCCCCACGAGAACAGGAGCCCGCCTACCCCGACCCCAAGCCGCGCGGACGATCCGTCTCCGCGAAAGGTATGTCTGATTCGCCAATTACTGAAAACACTAGTCACTCCGTTGCTGACCGACATTCCCGCAGGCAACTGCTTCCGACGTCGTCGAGTCCCCGCGGGAACCCCTGGATCCATCATCTCGCCCCCTTGGGGTCCAACCGCGGGTCACGGAGGCGGCTCCTCCGCCTGACCCAAGAACTGCAGGTAACATTTCCACACTTGCCCTTAACTCAAATCTTAGGATGCTGAATTATCTTCTCGCAGCGCCAGCTTTCTCCCAGCCGGGTCTCGCTACCGGGAGAACGAAGCAAGGGCTGCGAATCAGCCTGCCCTTGCGGTTGATTCCTCCCTACCGGCAGGAGGAAAGACAGCCGAATGTTCCGCGCCTCCATTAGATGCCAGCCATCCTGCGGGAGAGGAGACCTTCCACCCCCCCCCCCCCCCCCCCCCCCCCCCCCCCCCGCTTACGGCCAAGCCGAGATTACCACTCGCAAAATCTACCCTCCGGGAAAAGGGAAGCCAATCCACCTACTTTTTGGAGCTGAGGGGGGAGCTGGGCCTTCTCGCCCGCCATCGACTGGAGGTCCTCGCCATATTGTAGGTATGCGGTACGTTTATCACTATTATCCTTTGGCTCTCGTCTTAGTTGGACTTTTCGTCAGGGGATCTGGGCTCGCGGCCTGGAGCTGAGGTAGAGAAAGAGGAGGAAGAAGAAGAAGAAGACAGAGAGGCGGAAGACGGCGATAGCTCCCCTTTCCCTTCATCTGACGAGATCGAGGAGATCTTGACCAGTGCCGGGAGCGCTAAAAGACAGAGGAAGAAGGTTGTCGCCGTCCTATCGAAGCTCATCCGGCGAGAACGTGTCCGCGACCTCGCGGAGAAAGTGTTTTGCCAATCAGTGGAGAGGAGGCTGGAGACTCTGGAGCGGGACTATCTCATCGGCGAGATGGATCTGCCAGGAGTGCCTACCGCCGGATCTTCACCTGAAAGGTGCATCGCGCGGATCCGGGACCTGTCTCGCCGGGTCAACCTAGGATGCACTGTTCTGTCGTCCTACTTCAACCCGCAGGCGCCACCCAGGACCAGGCTACGGGAGCAAGGACGATGGCGGTGGGAGCCTTATTGAATCGCGAGACCTCCCCTTCTCTTCCCCAGGCCTTCCCCTTCTCAGATGTACCCCGCTCAATTTATGTCCGACTGATGTTGCTTACTCTTTTATTCAGCTCTCGCTTGGCAAGAATAATAATTATTTACGCTATTATTATCACTCTGTTTAGTTCTCGCGTGGTGAGAGAAATCTGATCTCCTGTTGTGTGCGGTTATTGTTATTACTCCTTACTTAGCTTTCTCGCGTCGCGAGAGCAAACCTGCTCCCGTTGTTAGTTGAATGCCATCTCACAAGACTCGCGCCAATCACCTGTCAGTCAGTCAAATATGGGCGGCAAAATGAAGCGCCGCCGCTTCAGGTCGCGACGGCTGTACCCCCGCTGCCTTTTCTGAAAAATCATGATGACCACGGCTTCCTATAAATAGAGGGGCTCACCTACCACATTCATTTCTCCGATTCGAATCTCTCCCCTCTCCTGTCGCTTTCGCGATCTCTCAAAAGCTCTCGCTTGTTTTCTCCTTCTCTTTCCGTTCTCGCACGGTTCTTGCTCTCGCCTCCCTCTCGAAGATCTTGCCTACAAAATCTTCATCACGATGCCGGGCGGAAGCGAGGGACGTTCCAACTACGCGGAAGCTTTCCAGAAGCACCTTTTTCCTTCCTGCACCCTCACCGTGGACGAGTTTAACATGACCTAGACTCGCTACGTTCCCGCCGGATTCACCGCGCGGAACCCCGGCAACCATGATAAGGTAAACACCGCGGGGGAAGGGGAGTTTGATACCCCCTTGAGCACTTCGAGGTGGGCTTCCGCCTCCCGCTGTGGCCCGAGATGCGCCAGGCCCTCCGGTATTACGGAGTGGTTCCCGTGCAACTAAATCCAAATTCGGTTGCGATTCTCGTGGCTTTCATATGCTACATGCGATCTGAGAGGATCGAGTTCAGCCTGCCAATCTTCCGCAAGTTGTTCAACTTCTGCGCCAAAGGAGGGGTGGTCTTCTTCTCAGGATAACTGCTCAAGACGATCAGTCTCGCCAACAAGCATCACCACTGGGGCGAGAGGTTCATCTTCATTTCCGGCGACTTTGGGAACGTGCCTCTTGCGCCCATCCAATACGAGGATGCCGCCTACAAGCCCCCCTCCTTGGGCTCGCGTGAGAGCGCCCTCCTTGAGTTCTTCAGAACCAAGGACTTCGATGTCCTCTTCCTTCGGCGAGACGTTGATTCACTCCTCCCCGTACTCCCGGACGAAGGTAAGGTCTCGCTCTTGTCTCGTTATGCGTTGGAGGGATATATGTTGCAGGCTCACCCGTGAAGGGTTTGAGGTAATCAGGACAGGTTGGTCCCGTGAGCTGAAGGCTCGAGATGAAATACTTGCATGTGCATAAATTTAGTGGCGTGTCATGCGGTACTGGCCGATCATCACACCGATGGCAGTACGGTAAACCAGGCGGGTGTGATGGTTTGAGGGGCCAGTGGGTTGTTTTATACTGTGGTCTGGAGGACGACCCCCAATAACGCACTCCCGACCCAACAAGACTGATGGGATGTCAGCAAAGTACGTACGCATGGACTCTAGAGTGCACCTTGGACGTGTATAGAGGCGTATGAGAGGGGTCTATGGTTTGGTAGTGTGTATACCTGCCTAGAAGTGGAGATGCCCGCTCTGCTGCTGCCGTAGCCACAACGGTGGTACTCGAGAGTGAAGCTAGCTCTCAAAAGTGGGAACTAAAGGTCTGTGATCATAGAGTCATTGCGTGTGAGTTACACTTGCATGTTGATTAAATTGCATCATAAACATTCATTCATATTAGGTCATACGCTTCATATATCCTTATCATATAAATTAATATGGGATCTTTTATATGATAAGTTAAATTTCCTGGAAACCTTATCTTATAAATTTGTATGGGCATTTTTATAAGTTAAGGTACGTTTTGTGATGGTAGTGTAGTGGTAACATAGCTTTACTTTTCTGCTCTTACTTTCAGCTCTTTACTTGTATTGTACATGCTTTTACTTTTTTATGCTATACACATAGAACTACTAGTGTAGATTTACCGCTCACACTCTTACTTAGTAGCTTAGTTTCCCTTGTCACCTGCTTCCTTTTGTTACCCCTTGATTGTCCTCCGCTTCGTCCTCCCGCACGGTGCCTAGGAGTTGCGGGGCGAGGTGCGGAGGAAACGACTTGGTATTTTTGACTAATGGTCAGTGACCAAACTATTTTTAGGAGCTCGAGGGGATGGATCACCAGCACGACCGGCAGGACGAGGTGACAAGGCGTGAGGAGTTGATACCACCTACTACTACTACAACGCTACCTCAGGTGGGATGAGTACGAGATTAGATGATTAGCTTCCGCTGTTTTGATATTTTGAGAGGAGAGTTTATTTATATGATGTACTGGGCATAAGCCCTTATTACTCTTCATCTTTTTGTACTCATTGTGGACTGTGTACTATTTCATTCATATACATATGATTTGTACTGTGACTGTGGACTAGCTATGTTGTACTCTGATATGTATTACTTATATTTCTCATATTGGCTGAACAGGTTATGATCGTACTAGCAGGTAGAATCGGCGTGTTGTGCTGTCGACTAACCCGTACAATAGTGCCACCGTAAGACGGCGGTTCTGGGCATAAGACTGGGAGCCTCCTTGGTAAGGGGAGGGGTATTACAAACTGGTATCACTTGACCGAACGATCATATGATAAAGAAGTCCACAACACTGGACCACCCCGCGCGAGCATTAGTTTGCGGACAAACTATACAGCGGAAGCAATGGTGTGCCCTTGTGTAAAAAGTCACAGAAAATAGTCCATTTAAACAATGAGTTTGGCCAATCCAATTAGGACAGCACCTTAGTTTGACTTACCAAAAGGATTTCGCAGTGTATCCGAGTGTAAAATCGACCTCGGAGATAGATTGGTTAAGGTACGAGGATACCCAAATTCACCAAGGGAAGAATTTGACGCAAGAGTCACTCTTAAGGCTTAAATTCCGATGTCCCTACTCCACCTATCGAGTGATCTTATCACTTATTACCCAAGCCGATAGGACCGCCTTAAGGAGAATTGGTGCATATAATCTATTAATGGAATAGTAGGGTACTCGTAAACATAACCCTCATACTGATGACTTGATTACGTTGAGACAACCACAGTGGCAAATACCAAAGGAATAATAAGAATTCAAGTCTCAGAAGAAACCCATTTTGGTTGGGTCACATGTTGACCTCGAGAAGATTGTCATATAAGTAATCTTAAGGGCCAAAGGTATATAGCATATCAATTAGTCTCAATTTGGTGTTCCAGGTCTAAGATTGTTAGACCTAAGGATTGAGTGCACATATAAGAGGAATGCACTATAAATATTAAGGGAATTTAACCCGAAAGGTATGGGGGCTAATCCTTTTGTTAATTGGTCTAAATTGGTAACGACTTGAATTTCTCTAGACCCGGTTTATAAAACATGTGTCACAAATATAGTGATCTAGAAGACTTGATTAATTCAAATGTTGCTCAAGTAAAGATGAGGTTTTGTAATCGCATAATCGGCAAGATAATCAACCCTCCCTAGAAGTTTAAGATATACGTAGAGGGTTGCCCGCTTGGATATATTACAACCCTAGAACAAGGAAAGTCTCCATGAGAAGTTAGAAATTTTCGTTGGTTTGTGTATCAGATCATTACTTGACACAACTTTAAGAGAGATTGCAATTTCATCAATGCATAATGACATGCTATATCCCAAAGATCGAAACAAGTTGTGTATAATCCACAAGAATTCGAACAAATGGCCTTTCGATAAACTAAAATTAAGCAGTAACGATGACACAAAGGTTTTATGTATAATTAAAGGAATGTGTTACCTCAGCAAAGTATGTTCCTAGATGCCCTAACACCTTAACCCAATTAATGTGACACGCGATTAATAATTATATCATCAGTTAAGGACTTGATTAATGAACTCAGATATATTGCAAGAGAAAAACAATGTGAATTGAGAATTTAGTATAAGTTGGAATGATAGTTGGAAATTCTGCATAGTTGTGGCTCTTAGGAAAGTGACTATGACTTTCACATATTAAATTTGTAGAATCAGGGGAAGTGGAAATGATGATGGATCACTGCAATCCGCGCGTACCTGACATGCTCAGGTTATAATGTTAGAAACATACAGATCGAGATAGAGTAACATCATGGTAATGTGAAGGAGTGATTACAGGTCTTAACTATGACGTGATTGGAGCCCATCAAGTAAGGATTCAAATATTGGAGTAATTATATCTATAACACTGGGGGTATAACGATCCCAGAAAACTTAAAGTCAAGTGAAAAATCAAAATTTGAAAGACGTATATTATAGGTATGATTCTTTGGATGTAACTCTGATGATCACAAGAACCAAACAAAGTGTTTGATAATGATTTACAGATGGTGTGTTCTCTCAAATAATCAATCCTTTTCAAATTTAAGTGGTTACTTACCCTTATACTTTGGGAGATAGTTTAAGTTATAATTAGAAATTTTGATAAGATAACGTCTTGCGTTTAGAATATAATGGTTAAGTTACTATGGTTAGGTATGATTTAGTACTACCTTGTTTGATCCTAAAAGGGGCTGGGATTTGGAGAATTAAACACAATGATGAAATATCATTACTATTCATGCTTACATGATATAGCCAGTCACTTGATCATAATGGTGAACTATAACCTTGAATGATTCAAATTAAACAAAAATCATTATATTGGAACTTAAGAATTGAAATAAGGTAACATTATGATAAATAAGATTAATCTCCTATGGAATGACATTGAAAATGTAACGACTCAACAAATTCAAATGGGGTGGATGATTAGTTGAAACATACGCATAGGTATGATCCCTTGATTATGATAACATCGAGAACCGGGACACATACGTTGATAACATCAGGATCACCTTAGGAAATTCATGACTATGGAGAGATCAATTTTGGTTTGCTAAGGTGTATACGGTGAAATTACACGAGAAGTAATGAATGTTTAGTAAGATTCTCTTTATGATGAAATCGATTTTGTGTCAGATCTCACAATTATTAGACAAATATGTTTATAAATTTATGAATTAGACTATATATGAAAAACAATTAGGAGTCATTTATATCAATATCAATATCATTTATGATTGCTTGATGTATGCTTTAAAGGTGGACACTCTATGAATTATGTATTACCGTTTATGTAGAGGTGTAATAATTCATGAGTCTGGAAGAAACAAAATAATGACCTCTTCATCACATCTTAATTTTGGAGGTTGGATAATTACTATACATAAGTTGGATCTTCTTATTAAATAATATCACGATACATTGCATTTGAAGAATCAATGTAGTATAAGCCATGAGGCATGGTGCGATTCTGAAAGAGAAATCTGAGATTTATGTGCTCAATTCTACATATAAAAGTATTGATTCTCACGTACTTGGTGGTCATGCTCATAAGGGACACCGAACCAACATGTGATTAAGGTCTATTTAATGATAATGCGTTGAAAGTCTTGGAAATATGCCAATGTAATCCTGATTATGAATATCATGAAGTATAATGAAAATACACTTGGATTGGAATATATAGAGGATACGAGTGGTCAGATACAACTGATTAGGGATCAGATATTGGAGGTTCAGAATAGGCAGACCAAGTACTACGATGTACAATATCAAATGGTGGAGTTCTAGGTGGGTGACATGAGTTTCTTGAAGATATGTCGGGTGCATGGTGTCTCTCGGGTGCGAAGTCACAAGAAGCTCAACCCTCGATATATGGGGACGTATTTGATCCTGGAGCGGATCGGCCCCTTGGCTTACAGGCTGGAGCTGCTGCTAGAGTTAGGGAATTTGCACGACACCTTTCACGTCTCCTCACTTTGAAGAGCTCTACTTCAACCAGAACAATATATTACCATTGCAGCAGGACCGGTAGCACTAGATAGATCAGTTGGTTTGGAGCCGGTCCGGAGCGATGATACGACGATTCGAGTTCTTCGGAAGAAGGTTCACCTAGTGAAGGTATTGTGGTCCAACCATGGACGGGATGAGCACACTTGGGAGCCGATGGATCTGATGCGTGAATGGTATCCAGAGCTTTTCGCCTCAGGTGTATTTTAACTATATTGAAATTTTCTTAAAATTCTTGTACACAGAAACCCCGTAGACCCAAACTTGAATTTCGGGGACGAAATTAATTTTTTTGTTTATTGGGATTTATAACATCCCATGTTAATTCTAAACCCCTTAACTTAGATTGGGTTGGACATGGGGTCGGTGTTAGGGAAATTAGCTAGGTTTGACCCTAGGTAGTGGTTGTAGCCATGTGGGGCCCACTAAAGAGCCCAAGTCAAACTAGGTCAAACTAGACTAAATATGAACCCTAGCCACACCATGACCCCACCACATTGCCCTAACCCTACAATAATCTAAATGGACCGTAAGGCATGTCATTAGGTCAACCCTTTGACCCTAGTTGACCAAAGTCAACCATAGCCTTAAGTTGGTCAAAGCTATACCTATAGGCCCAATTAGCCCAAGTACGACACCACGTTGACCCAACCTAAGTTGGGTGGTGCCATTAGACCCATGACCACCAAGTGGGGTCAGCCCACTCATCATCGTTGAACAAGTCAACTAAAAGTCAGCCTAGTCAACATAATTGACCTAAAGAAGAAAATGAGGGCTAAGCCCACTCTCCTTGGGCCAAGCCCACCCAACTTGGCCCATTATTAGCCCAAGGTGTCAAATACCACCCCTACCCCTCTGGTTTTAGAGTGGGGTCACATGCAAAGGGGCATTTTGGGGAATTCACCTAAAAGAGGAGAGAGAATGTGAGTTTAAGGAGTGGAGGCCACTTGGCCTTGGCTCCTTCTGCCCCAAAAGGTGCTGGCTGGCCTCCTCAAAAAATCCAGCAGGTTTTGGCAGCATGGTGGCCACCTGGCACCATGGGTGAAGCCTCCAAAGCCCCAAACCGAGCTCACCTTGGTTGTATCTCCATATACAGCCATTTCCAGCTCAAACATACTACACCATAAGCTTTAGTGAGTGTAAACGAGTGGAGAACGAGTCCTAGAGTAGAGTTTTTGGTGAAGAAATGGGATTTTGAGCAGGAGATCGCCGGAGTAGCTCAACCATGGCCAACCGCCGCCGCTCTTGCCGCCAAGGCTTGATTCAGGTCCGTTTCACCGCCTCTCTACCCATGTTAGCTTTCTAGATCCTCTAGGAGAGACATTAGGCTCAATTGAGCCCGATACCATGTGAGGAAATGGAGATTTTTCCGAGCTTTTCTTCTTGCTCGGGTTCGCCAGAGGAGCCAATTCCGGCGGCCTCATCGTCGGGAATCGCTAGCCACCACCTCAGTAAAGGTGGTGGCGACATCCGCCGGCGGTGGTGGTGGCTCAGCTGGTCGGAAATAGCCGGGCAAGTTGGCCTAGCGGAAATCTATCTGGGCCATTGGATGATTGGGGACGATGACCAGATCCCGTCCATTGCGCGTCAAGATTAGTGCAATCGATTTATATTACATAAAACTATAGTATTTGTATAAATTTGTCACACATATTCAGCCTTTTTACAAGCTATTTTTAGGCCTCTTAGAGGCATTTCCAGGACATGAACTCTCAATGAAATTTGTATTTTAATGTCTTAACTTTAATTTGGCAGGTTAAACATCAAATTTGGTAGAGTATATTGGGCTGTAGGTCAGTTGTCCTAGGACTGGTCCTTGGCAAGGGCAGAATTTCAAAATGATACCCAAGCCAAACCAGTGATCAAAATGACTCCAAATTTTGGGTGCATACATGATTAGGGCATATTTAGTCCTTGCCAAAAATTGAGAATTTTTGGGAATAAAGTTTCTATAGTTTTTGTTAAAAATATCAAAAAGTAAATAAATGAAATAATTGGAGTGTTATGGCTCGAAATGACCCCAAATTTTGGTGGAATGTCCTTGGGGACTATACATGTGCATAGTAACAATTTTAGCACATTTGGACTAGTGCATGTTGGGTAAACTCACTTGCATGTTTTGGTTATGTATAGGCTTGGGGTGCAAATAGCCAAATTTGAAATGTTGTGTATTTTACCTATTCCAAAAATCCAAAATTCATGGTATTGATTTCAGAGGCTCATTAGGATGAATTATACCCCACATTATAATAATGGGATATTTTGAACTAAAAATCCCATTATTTGGAATTTTTGAAATAATAGGACTTTTGAAAATTAAATGTAAAAATAGGCTCATCATTGAGATAAAATCCCCAATTTTTGTCAAGGTCAATATAATGTTAAGTTTAACTCCTAAAAATTTTTATGTCTCTGTTTGAAGAAATTTGATAGGAGTTATGTGGAAATAAACTTTTTACCTTCATTATACTTAATTAGAAAATTGATGAAAATACTGAGTAGAAAATTTTGAAAAATTTCTTGGTGATATATCTGAGTATGCATAACCTTGTATAACTATCTCAGCATTTTTGGATGATCAGTAATTTTTAAAACCTCATAGTGGTATTTTGGTAATATAATTAGAAATGGAATTTTGTAGCCCTTGTACCATAGAAGTTCATGAAATTCTTTCTTTAGCATTATTTTACCAATATATGTATGCTGTAAGTTTCGTGGAATTTTTAGTAATAAACTCCTTACACTTCATTTGTAAAATGACAATTATGTGAGATTTCTATTAATTAAGGAATAATTGGAAATATTTCAAGGAAAATTATGAATTTTGGTAGACAGCAATATTTTACCAAGATGTAACTCGAGAAAAAATTCCTTAGGTCAGTGGATTGTAATTTGTGATACTTCATGTATTAAATGACCTAGGGGATTAATTAAATGATTTAATTGGAGACCTTAATGACTTAAGAAAATTATGAAAATCAATATGCTCACTTCATTAGTCCATACCATCTTAGGATAATTAGTTAGGGGCAGGTGGCCCAAGGAATTGGAAGTTCTATTTCGGGGTGGTATTAGGTCATGGGTTGCGCATAGTGTAAGTAGGTCATGCTATAAGGACCACCGGGGGATAGATTGTAATAACCTCATCCGTTCATATGATATATTCTAGAAGGTCCGGCCGGGGCCCCACAGGATATACCACAAAATAGTCGGTGAAGGTACAGGATGATACCAGAGTAGCGCATCGCACCTATCACAAGCATTCTAGCGGAAGCCTAAACTCCTCATGAATGTCCAAACATAAAACTCCACATTTTATATATATATAGGAATGTCTTACAATATGAACAAGCGTTGGCCTTATGGCCTTACATAGCTTTCACACAGTGGCCTAAACAGATTGGCGCGCAGGCCGGCCACAATAAAAGAAAACACACAAAAGAACACACTTAGCCTTCGAGGGCTAACAGTAGCAGCAGCAGCAACACCAGCAGGAGCATCAACCTCTATGCGTCCCGCTCGGCTCTCCAGCACCTGTGCAAGGACAATCCACCCAACGGTGGCAAACAAAAGTAATGGTCAGCGTTCAGCTGACCAAATTATAACGACCCTACCCCTTCTCTCGGGGCAGCGGTATTTTTCCCTGCAGGCATATCATATCACAAGTATGGCAAGCTATAGCATCAAAAGGTGCTTTCACGCACACAAGCCATCACAACCGTTCGCCACCCGGCCCAACGGTCCGTGCACTCAGGGCACATTCTTGGTGTTCTGGCAACCTCTTGCCCACCACCGTATCAGGGTTATCACCCAACGGTAAATCTCTTGAGCATTTACTCCATGGCGTGCAGCCGGAGTTAGTCTTCGGACACCAGGATGGCCCGTAGCCCCCCATTGTGTCATGGCGCACAGGCCGAAGACTCTTGCTATGCGCTCCAATAGACCGCACTTTTTGGTCTCACGTCAGACGGACATAGCGCAGGTCGGATCCTCCACCCCCCCGTTGCTCAAATCGCCTTGCCTTTTCCGCGTACAGCGTACTCATGGCTATATCAAAGGCGCGGGTCGGTCTCACCAATCCTGTTCTTGGCATTCAAGCCTGGGTATTTCACTATACCCATTTCCTCACAGCAACAGCGGGTCTTTCCTGGGCGCACCAGTACTTCCTGTGACTCGCGCCACAGGTGGACACCGCACAAGCACAAATGTCACGGGTCTTTCCTGGGCACACCAGTACTTCCTGTGACTCGCTTCACAGGTGGACATCCTATGACATCAAGCATCACAAAAAGGGCCTTTCCTGGTCCCACCAGTACTTCCTGTGCCTCATTCACAGGTTGGACCCAAAACCATCACAAGGCAATTTTCCTGGGCTACCACCCCAGTACTTCCTGCTACTCCTTTTCGCAGGTATAACCCGTAGACGCCGTACACTACACATTATCACGGAGTCTTCTCCGGTTCATATGCAACATCACCAATCCAGACTAACCTGTCCAGATGGGCTTCACACAGCATGCCTATTCCGTACTCCATTTCCGGATCTATATGCACAACAAAGGGGATTTCAAGAATCACCCAAACGACTCCCAAAAGCAGCCACCTCTTGGTGGGGGAATCAAAAGATATGCCAAAACGGAAGCCTTCACATGGCTAGGATGAAAAGTCGTTACCCTTGACGATCGCTTCGGTGCCATGGCCTCCAAGCTAGCTTGCAAGACTCGCAAGAGCGTTTCCTCCGCAACGCTGGCTTCGGATCTCTCGTCGGTAAACCGCAGCACCACCAGCAGCAGCCCCCTTTCTTCTTCCTCCTCCTTTTTCTCTCTCTTTCTCTCTCTTGAAGAAAGATGAAGGCCAAAGCAAAGTGAGAAATCATTCTCTGATTTCGGCCCTTAAGGAAAAAGAAGAAGAAGCTCCAGCCCTTGGATCCAGACTGAAGGAATGGATGGCCACGATTCTGCCAAAAACACATATTTTGACCCGACACGGCCTCGAACACGGCCGTGTGCCAGGCCGTGTGCCTCAAGCGGTGGTCAACCGACTTATCCAAACCAGTGACACGCCTACGGGACACGCCCGTGTCATGGGCCGTGTCACCAACACGCCTTCAGACACGCCCGTGTCTGTGGCCGTGTACCTGGGGGAAAAAATCCCAAATCATCACGAGACTTCACACGGCCTGTGACACGCCCGTGTCCCAGTCCGTGTGCCCAGACACGGCACAAAGACACGCCCTGTCGAAACCTTCGGCGGGCTGAGTTCGTCGCCTGATTTGACACGCCCTGTGACACGCCCGTGTCACAGGTCGTGTTCAACACTCGACACTCACTTCTCGACACTCGATGATCGTTGAGAAAAACTCGTCGAGAATGCGACACGGCCTTGGACACGCCCGTGTCCTGGGCCGTGTGCCTCCTCTCGACGGATCGTCGAGAACAAAAATCGTCAAGACAAAGCCCAATCGTCGACACAACCTCGACACGCCCTGCGACACGCCCATGTCGCAGGCCGTGTCAACTGACACGCCCTGGGACACGCCCGTGTCCCATGCCGTGTCACCCAAAATTTCCTGATTCAGAACTTTGGGCTGTTACAATCCTCCCCTCCTACAAGAAATTTCGTCCTCGAAATTCAGATACAGGAAGGCAATCAGAAACAGCAAGAAAAATGTTACAACATAGAAAAGTTTATGTTACAACATCCGCGCTATATTACACAAACAGCTCAGGGAACTCTTCACGCATGGTTTGCTCGCGCTCCCATGTCAGCTCTTCACGACCGCAATTGTCCCACCGGACTTTCACCATGCCGACTGTCTTGTTCCGCAACTGTTTCTCGGCTCGATCTTCGATCTGAATGGGTCTAACTTTCATTGTTAGTCCATACTCCACCGGCACACGATCATCCGCGATCACTTGAGATGGGTCTTTCACGGCCTTCCGAAGTACCGAAATGTGAAAGACATCATGCAATCCACCCAAGTCCGCCGACAGAGCTAGCCGATACGCCGCTTCGCCAACTCGCTCAACCACTTCAAAAGGACCCAAATATCTTGGACTCAACTTTTTCAATCGTCGAATCCTGGAGACACCTTTGAATGGCTTGATCTTCAAGTAGACCCAATCGCCAACCGCAAATTCAACGTTCCGGTGCTTGGCGTTGTAGTACTTCGCTTGTCGATCTTGAGCAATAAGAAATCTCTCTCGAATAGTCCGAATGGTTGAGTTTGCTTCATCCACCTCACTTGGTTTAACAACCCGGGCTTCACCCATTTCTACCCAAGACAAGGGAGTACGACACTTCCTTCCATATAGAGCTTCATATGGTGTCATCCCAATGCTTGCCTGGTAGCTGTTATTATAAGCAAACTCTACCATATAGAGATGATCTTCCCATCTCTTTCCGAAGTCAAGGGCGCACATTCAGAGCATGTCCTCCATTGTTCTGTTGGTACATTCAGTTTGGCCATCCGTTTGGGGATGAAAGGCCGTACTGAAAGTCAACTTCGTGCCCAACAGTCGGTGAACTAGCTTCCAATCATTTGACGTGAATCGCCCATCTCGATCACTTACGATGCCGTGTTTGTGCACACCAAAGTCTACGATTGAACTCCTGAATGTCCATGATAGGAATGCAACTTGCTATGTTTGAGGAACCTGCGTGTTCCTATTTTGTGTTGTTTGCTTGGGTACGACCGCTAATGTATGTGTCTTGTCCACCTTTAGGTGACACGGAGTGGAGCTGGGCCGTCTGAGCCCCAGCGTTCTGATGAAAGTACGGCACCAGCCGCGGTGCCTACTCCTCCACCGTCTGCGGAACATGTCCGTTTAGTTGCGCAGGCCTTATTTACCATGATTCAAGGCCAGCCCCTTAGGCAGGAGCAAGCGGCTGTGAGGACAGAACAGGTGGTGGCAAGGCCTGAACCTGTCATGGATGTGGTTCCTCGAGCGGCTGAGAAGCAGCTAACGCGGTTTATGAGCTTCCATCCGCCTACGTTCTCGGGAGCGGGAACCCCGACACAGGCTGAGGATTGGTTATCGCGCGTCAAGCGAGTGATGACGGCGATAGGAACGGCGGAGCATCAGAAAGTTACCTTAGCCACCTTCTTGCTTGAAGGAGAAGCGCGTTTATGGTGGGATGAGATGGAGTTGCATCATTTGGCGGGTCGTCCGTTAACCCAAGTGTCGATGGAAGAATTCTCTCGGCTCTTCCTAGCGAAGCACCTTCCTATGGCGCAACGGATAGCCATGGAAAATGAATTCCAACGGTTGACTCAAGGTGATGGTAGTGTTGACGCGTACCTGCATGAGTTTACGTGCTTGGGGCGGTATGCAGGTTCGATTTTTGCTGATGAGCAGAGGAAGACGAATCGGTTCTATGAAGGGCTGAGGGACGAGCTGAGGTTCCTTGTGTCCAGTTCTGTGAACCAAGGTTTCCCAGCGTTGGTTGACACTGCGACCGCATTGGAAAAGGATATGAAGAGGGTGCAAGGGAAGAGAGCTTTGGTTGTATCGCAACAAGAGTGGAAGGCGCCCCGATCGGGAAAATCATTTTATAAGAAGAGATGGGGTAAGAAGTCCAAGCCTAGTGGACAAGCTCCTTCATCAGTTGCAACAGGAGCAACATCAGGGGCAACCTCCAAGCCAGACACTCGTACCTGCTTCAATTGTGGTAGGATGGGGCATATTGCGCGAGATTGTCGGATGCCGCCGAAGAGTGAAAAGAAGGCGGGAGCATCTTTTGCGGAAAAAGGCAAGGCGGTGGTGGATTCCTCTGCCTCGCAGGCGCAACCCCGAGTCTACAATCTTGGCCTGCAAGAGGCCATCAAGCAGAGTGACGTGGTCACAGGTATGAGTTTAGTTTTGCTTATGCGATGTTTGTATGCTTAGCTTAGTACCCCTATGTTTGTGGTCTGTGTGTGTGACATGTTTGTCATAGGCTTTGTGATGATTCGGGACACGCTGGCGCGAGCACTGTTTGATACAGGGGCATCGCATTCATTTCTATCTCGTGAGTTTCATACGCGGCTTGGGATACCCAGTCGTGCAAAGACAGATAGCATCAGAGTGGTGTTGCCGAATGGTTGTTGGATGCTTGCGGATCAAGCTTGCGATGTGGCGGTTCAGTTAGGAAGTCGGGATTTTCATTTAACCGCTTTTGTTTTGCCAATATCGGAATTCGATGTGATTTTTGGGATGGATTGGCTTGCGGAGCAGCATGCTATGATTGATTGCCAGTCCAAAGAAATCACGTTGGGCCAGAATACCGAACAGGAGACCAAGTTCGCGGGTATGCGAGGAGTAGGCGGGACGTTGATGTCTGCACTCCAGGTAGTCAAAGCTGTTCGGAAGGGTGCGGAGTGTTACTTTGCACTAATTCAGGCTGTTGAGCCTAAGGCCACTTTGTGCGAGGTTCCGATTGTAGCAGAATTTACTGATGTGTTTCCCGCGGATCTCCCTGGGCTACCACCCCAGCGGGAGATTGACTTCACAATTGAGTTGGTGCCAGCTGCGAAACCTGTAGCCCGCTCGCCATATCGCGTTGCGCCTAAAGAGATGGCTGAATTGAAGGTTCAACTCCAAGAAATGCTAGAGCAAGGTTATATCCGCCCAAGTATGTCACCTTGGAGCGCGCCTGTGCTTTTTGTAAAGAAGAAAGATGGTGGGTTACGGTTGTGTATCGATTACCGTGAATTGAATAAGCTGACCGAGAAGAATAAGTATCCTATACCTCGGATTGATGAGTTATTCGATCAGCTAGTGGGCTCGACCGTCTATTCGAAGTTGGACCTGAAGTCTGGTTATTACCAGTTAAGAATTCGGGAAGGTGACATTCCCAAAACCGCATTTGGAACGCGTTATGGGCATTATGAGTTCACAGTCATGCCCTTTGGCTTGTGCAATGCGCCCTCGGTGTTTATGGATCTGATGCACCGTATTTTCCATGAGTACCTGATCTGTTTGTGATTGTGTTCATTGATGACATCCTGGTATACTCGAAGTCCAAAGCTGAGCATGAGATTCATTTGCGGTTGGTGTTGAACACGTTGAGGCAAAATCAGCTCTATGCCAAGTTCTCGAAGTGCGAGTTTTGGCTATCGTCAGTGGCATTTTTGGGCCATGTGGTGAGTGGAGCGGGCATTGCAGTGGATCCAGCAAAGATAAAAGCCATACAAGAATGGCCAATATTGTCTTCCGTGGCCGAGGTCAGGAGTTTCCTTGGACTTGCGGGCTACTATAGGAGATTTGTGGAGAACTTCTCGCGGATCGCTTTTCCGCTAACCAGACTGACGCGAAAAGATCAGAAGTTCGTTTGGAAGCCAGAGTGCGCACGAGCTTTTGAAGAGCTGAAGGTTCGATTGACCACGGCGCCGGTGTTGTCGTCGCCATGTGGAACTGATGGATTTGTAATTTATAGTGATGCATCAGGAAACGGCTTAGGCTGCGTTCTTCTGCAGAGCGGAAAGGTGATTGCTTATGGCTCACACCAATTGAAGGTGCACGAGCGAAATTATCCCGTCCATGATTTGGAACTAGCGGCGGTGATTTTTGCACTCAAGCTGTGGCGACACTACCTTTATGGCGTGAAGGTGGAGATCTATACCGATCATAAGAGCCTAAAGTATCTATTGGAGCAGAAAGAGTTGAACATGCGACAACGAAGGTGGTTGGAGTTCCTTGGGGACTACACTTTCGAGATTCACTATACACCCGGGAAGGGGAATGTTGTCGCGGATGCCTTGAGTCGGCGAGTTCCGGCTAGAGCAAATTGGTTACAAAGGCATGATGAACGGCTTATCCAGGAGTTGGAAGCATTGGAGATCTATTGTGTTGACAAGAATTCCACTGCCACTGCATGTTTGAACTGGACCGAGGTGCAATGTGACCTTGCGGACCGAGTTCGACGGGCAACGGAGTTGGATGAAGATCTCTTACGCTATGTGAATGAAGGGCCAGAGGGCAAATTCACCTGGATTGACGGTCTTGTACGAAAAGAGGGCCGGTTGTGCGTCCCGAATGTGGGGAAGTTAAGGGAAGAACTGATGTATGAAGCGCATTATACAAAGTATTCCATTCACCCCGGGAGCACAAAGATGTTCAACGATATGAAAAAGCTTTTCTGGTGGCCAGGGCTCAAGAAAGATGTTGCCCTGTATGTAGCCAAATGTCAAACATGTGCGATGGTGAAGGTGGAATGCCAAAAGCCGGGCGGTTATTTGAAGTCACTGCCGATCCCAGTGTGGAAATTTGATGATCTTTCCATGGATTTTGTGCATGGGTTGCCAAGATCGCAGCGAGGAAATGATTCCATTTGGGTGATTGTTGACCGGCTAACAAAAGTAGCACATTTTCTCCCGAACAGACGGGATGATTCAGTTGAATATTTGGCCAAGTTATATGTTGATCAAATATAGGAATGTCTTACAATATGAACAAGCGTTGGCCTTATGGCCTTACATAGCTTTCACACAGTGGCCTAAACAGATTGGCGCGCAGGCCGGCCACAATAAAAGAAAACACACAAAAGAACACACTTAGCCTTCGAGGGCTAACAGTAGCAGCAGCAGCAACACCAGCAGGAGCATCAACCTCTATGCGTCCCGCTCGGCTCTCCAGCACCTGTGCAAGGACAATCCACCCAACGGTGGCAAACAAAAGCAACGGTCAGCGTTCAGCTGACCAAATTATAACGACCCTACCCCTTCTCTCGGGGCAGCGGTATTTTTCCCTGCAGGCATATCATATCACAAGTATGACAAGCTATAGCATCAAAAGGTGCTTTCACGCACACAAGCCATCACAACCGTTCGCCACCCGACCCAACGGTCCGTGCACTCAGGGCACATTCTTGGTGTTCTGGCAACCTCTTGCCCACCACCGTATCAGGGTTATCACCCAACGGTAAATCTCTTGAGCATTTACTCCATGGCGTGCAGCCGGAGTTAGTCTTCGGACACCGGAATGGCCCGTAGCCCCCCGTTGTGTCATGGCGCGCAGGCCGAAGACTCTTGCTATGCGCTCCAACAGACCGCACTTTTTGGTCTCACGTCAGACGGACATAGCGCAGGTCGGATCCTCCACCCCCCCGTTGCTCAAATCGCCTTGCCTTTTCCGCGTACAGCGTACTCATGGCTATATCAAAGGCGCGGGTCGGTCTCACCAATCCTGTTCTTGGCATTCAAGCCTGGGTATTTCACTATACCCATTTCCTCACAGCAACAGCGGGTCTTTCCTGGGCGCACCAGTACTTCCTGTGACTCGCGCCACAGGTGGACACCGCACAAGCACAAATGTCACGGGTCTTTCCTGGGCACACCAGTACTTCCTGTGACTCGCTTCACAGGTGGACATCCTATGACATCAAGCATCACAAAAAGGGCCTTTCCTGGTCCCACCAGTACTTCCTGTGCCTCATTCACAGGTTGGACCCAAAACCATCACAAGGCAATTTTCCTGGGCTACCACCCCAGTACTTCCTGCTACTCCTTTTCGCAGGTATAACCCGTAGACGCCGTACACTACACATTATCACGGAGTCTTCTCCGGTTCGTATGCAACATCACCAATCCAGACTAACCTGTCCAGATGGGCTTCACACAGCATGCCTATTCCGTACTCCATTTCCGGATCTATATGCACAACAAAGGGGATTTCAAGAATCACCCAAACGACTCCCAAAAGCAGCCACCTCTTGGTGGGGGAATCAAAAGATATGCCAAAACGGAAGCCTTCACATGGCTAGGACGAAAAGTCGTTACCCTTGACGATCGCTTCGGTGCCATGGCCTCCAAGCTAGCTTGCAAGACTCGCAAGAGCGTTTCCTCCGCAATGCTGGCTTCGGATCTCTCGTCGGTAAACCGCAGCACCACCAGCAGCAGCCCCCTTTCTTCTTCCTCCTCCTTTTTCTCTCTCTTTCTCTCTCTTGAAGAAAGATGAAGGCCAAAGCAAAGTGAGAAATCATTCTCTGATTTCGGCCCTTAAGGAAAAAGAAGAAGAAGCTCCAGCCCTTGGATCCAGACTGAAGGAATGGACGGCCACGATTCTGCCAAAAACACATATTTTGACCCGACATGGCCTCGAACACGGCCGTGTGCCAGGCCGTGTGCCTCAAGCAGTGGTCAACCGACTTATCCAAACCAGTGACACGCCCACGGGACACGCCCGTGTCATGGGCCGTGTCACCAACACGCCTTCAGACACGCCCGTGTCTGTGGCCGTGTACCTGGGGGAAAAAAATCCCAAATCATCCCGAGACTTCACACGGCCTGTGACACGCCCGTGTCCCAGGCCGTGTGCCCAGACACGGCACAAAGACACGCCCTGTCGAAACCTTCGGCGGGCTGAGTTCGTCGCCTGATTTGACACGCCCTGTGACACGCCCGTGTCACAGGCCGTGTTCAACACTCGACACTCACTTCTCGACACTCGATGATCGTTGAGAAAAACTCGTCGAGAATGCGACACGGCCTTGGACACGCCCGTGTCCTGGGCCGTGTGCCCCCTCTCGACGGATCGTCGAGAACAAAAATCGTCGAGACAAAGCCCAATCGTCGACACAACCTCGACACGCCCTGCGACACGCCCGTGTAGCAGGCCGTGTCAACTGACACGCCCTGGGACACGCCCGTATCCCATGCCGTATCACCCAAAATTTCCTGATTCAGAACTTTGGGCTGTTACATAGATCAACGGATGAGCTGGAGATTACAATTGGAATATGACCTGGTGGGTAGAGTTGTCTTAGTGACGAGAGTAAAATTGCAAGCCCTTGGATAACAACTGGAGTGGAGGCCGGCGGAAGACCGTCGCCCTTCTGAGAACATCTTAAGTCATTAGAATCACACAAGAGTAATAACGAGAGCTGGGGGTAAATGTTGGGTAGTCATCAGCTAAAGTAAATATCCTTGAGAAAGGGAGCTTTGGGCGTAATCCCATCGTAGTTCCTAGTACCCTCGAGAGCCCTTCACCGGGTATACCCTGGGCAGTCCTAGGATTAACCTTAAATCACTAAGTATAATAACCCGTAGACAAGAGTAGTCTAATAGGTTAAGACATTGTGGTTCATTCTCGCCCGTGACGGGTTTTAGGGATTTTGAATAAAGGCACTATTGTGCATTCTCACCCGCTATGGGTTGGAGGGATATATGTTGCAGGCTCACACGTGAAGGGTTTGAGGGAATCAGGATAGGTTGGTCCCGCGAGCTGAAGGCTCGAGATGAAATACTTGCATGTGCATAAATTTAGTGGCGGGTCATGCGGTACTGGCCGATCGTCACACCGATGGTAGTACGGTGAACCGGGCGGGTGTGAGAGTTTGAGGGGCCAGTGGGTTGTTTTACACTGCGATCTGGAGGACGACCCCCGATAACGCACACCCGACCAAACAAGAATGACGGGTTGTCAGCAAAGTACGCACGCATGGACTCTAGAGTGCACCTTGGACGTGTATAGAGGCATAAGAGAGGGGTCTAAGGTTTGGTAGTGTGTATAACTGCCTAGAATTGGAGATACCCGCTCCGCTGCTGCCGTAGCCACAACGGTGGTACCCGAGAGTGAAGCTGGCTCTCAAAATGTGGTACTAAAGGTCTGTGATCACATAGTCGTTGTGTGTGAATTGCACTTGCCTGTTGCATAAATTGCATCATAAACATTCATTCATATTAGGTCATACGCTTCATAGATCCTTATCATATAAATTAGTATGGGCTCTTTTATATGATAAGTTAAATTTCCTGGAAACCCTAACTTATAAATTTGTATGGGCATTTTTATAAGTTAAGGTACGATTTGTGATGGTAGTGTAGTGGTAGCATAGCTTTAATTTTCTGCTCTGCTCTTACTTTCTGCTCTTTACTTACTTGTATTGTACATGCTTTTACTTTTTTGTGCTATATACATAGAACTGCTAGTGTAGATTTACTACTCATACTCTTATTTGGTAGCTTAGTTTCCCTTATCACCTGCTTCCTTTTGTTAACCCTTGATTGTCCTCCGCTTCATCCTCCCGCATGGTGCCTATGAGTTGCGGGGCGAGGTGCGGAGGAAATGACTTAGTCTTTTTGACTAATGGTCGGTGACCAAACTATTTTTAGGAGCTCAAGGAGATGGAGAACCAGCACGACCGGCAAGACGAGGTGACAAGGCGTGAGGAGTTAATACCACCTACTACTACTACTACAATGCTTCCTCAGGTTGGATGAGTACGAGATTAGATGATTAGCTTCCGCTGTTTTGATATTTTGAGAGGAGAGTTTATTCATATGATGTATTGGGCATAAGCCCTTATTACTCTTCATATTTTTGTACTCATTGTGGACTGTGTACTCTTTCATTCATATACATATGATTTGTACTATGACTGTGGACTAGCTGTGTTGTACTCTAATATATATTACTTCTATTTCTCATATTGGCCGAACAGGTTATGATCATACTAGCCGGCAAAATCGGCGTGTTGCGGTGTCGACTAACCCGTGCATTAGTGCCACCGTAAGATAGCGGTTCTGGGCATAAGACCGGGAGCCTCCTTGGTAAGGGGAGGGGTATTACAAACTGGTATTACTTGACTGAACGATCATATGAGAAAGAATTCCACAACACTGGACCACCCCGCGCGAGCATTAATTTGCAGACAAACTATGCAACAGAATCAATATTGTGCCCATGTGTAAAAAGTCATAGAAAATAGTCCATTTAAACAATGAGTTAGGCCAATCCAATTAGGACAGCACCTTAGTTTGATTTACCAAGAGGATTTCGTAGTGTATCCGAGTCTAAAATCGACCTCGGAGATAAATTGGTTAAGGTATGAGGATACCCAAATTCACCAAGGGAAGAATTTGACGCAAGAGTCACTCTTAAGGCTTAAATTCCGATGTCCCTACTCCACCTATCGAGTGATATTATCACTTCTTACCCAAGCTGATAGAACCGCCTTAAGGAGAATTGGTGCATATAATCTATTAGTGGAATAGTAGGGCACTCATAAACTTAACCCTCATACTGATGACCTGATTATGTTGAGATAACCACAGTGGCAAATATCAAAGGAAGAATAAGAATTCTAGTCTCAGAAGTAACCCATTTTGGTTAGGTAACACGTTGACCTCGAGAAGATTGTCGTATAAGTAATCTTAAGGGCCAAAGTTATATAGCATATCAATTAGTCTCAAGGTGGAACTCCAGGTCTAATATTGTTAGACCTAAGGATTGAGTGCACATATAAGAGGAATGCAATATAAATATTAAGGGAATTTAGCCCGAAAGGTATGGGGGCTAATCCTTTTGTTTATTAGGATAAATTGATAACGACTTGAATTTATTTAGACCCGGTTTATAAAACATGTGTCACAAACATAGTGATCTAGAAGACTTGATTAATTCAAATGTTGCTCAAGTAAAGATGAGGTTTTGTATTTGCATAATCAGCAAGATAATCAACCCTCCCTAGAAGTTTGAGATATACGTAGAGGGTTGCCTGATTGGATATATTACAAGCCTAGAACAAGGAAAATCTCCATGAGAAGTTAGAAACTTTCGCGGGCTTGTGAATCAGATCATTACTTGACACAACTTTAAGAGAGATTGTAATTTCATCAATGCATAATGACATGCTATATTCCAAAGATCAAAACAAGTTGCGTATAATCCACAAGAATTCGAACAAATGGCCTTTCGATAAACTAAAATCAAGCAGTTACGACGACACATAGGTTTTATGTATAATTAAAGGAATGTGTTACCTCAACCAAGTATGTTCCTAGATACCCTAACACCTTAACCCAATTGATGTGATACGCAATTAATAATTATATCATCGGTTAAGGATTTGATTAATGAACTCAGATATATTGTAAGAGAAAACCAATGTGAATTGAGAATTCAGTATAAGTCGGAATGATAGTTGGAAATTTTGCATTGCTGTGGCTCTTAGGAAAGTGACTATGACTTTCACATAATAAATGTGTAGAATCGGGGGAAGTGGAAATGATGATGGATCACTACAATCCACGCCTACCTGACATGCTCAGTGCATAATGTTTGAAACATACAGATCGAGATAGAGTAATATCATGGTAATGTGAAAGAGTGATTACGGGTTTTAATTATGACGTGATTGGAGCCCATCAAGTAAGGATTCAAATATTGGAGTAATTATATCTATAACACTGGGGTTATAACGATCCCAGAAAACTTAAAGTCAAGTGAAAAATCAAAATTTGAAAGACGTATATTATAGGTATGATCCTTTGGATGTAACTCTGATGATCACAAGAACCAAAACAAAGTGTTCGACGATGATTTACAGATGGTGTGTTCTCTCAAAGAATCAATCCTTTTCAAATTTAAGTGGTTACTTACCCTTATACTTTGGGAGATAGTTTAAGTTATAATTAGAAATCTTGATAAGATAACATCTTGCATTTAGAATATAATGGTTAAGTTACTATGGTTAGGTATGATTTAGTACTACCTTGTTTGATACTAAAAGGGGTTGGGATTTGGAGAATTAAACACAATGATGAAATATCATTAGTATTTGTGCTTACATGATATAGCTAGTCACTTGATCATAATGGTGAACTATAACCTTAAAAGATTTAAATTAAACAAAAGTCATTATATTGGAACTTAAGAATTGAAATAAGGTAACGTTATGATAAATAAGATTAATCATGGCATGACATTGAAAATGTAACGACTCAACAAATTCAAATGGGGTGGATGATTAGTTGAAACATATGCATATGTATGATCCCTTGATTATGATAACATCGAGAACTGGGACACATACGTTGATAACATCATGATCACCTTAGGAAATTCATGACTATGGAGAGATCAATTTTGGTTTGCTAAGGTGTATACGGTAAAATTACACGAGAAGTAATGAATGTTTATTAAGATTCTCTTTATGATGAAATCGATTTGTGTAAGATCTCACCATTATTAGACAGATACGTTTATAAATTTATGAATTAGACTATATATGAAAAACAATTGGGAGTCATTTATATCAATATCAATATCATTATTGATCGCTTGATGTACGCTTGAAAGGTGGACACTCTATGAATTATGTATTACTGTTTATGTAGAGGTGTAATAATTCATGAGTCTGGAAGAAACAAAATAATGACCTCTTCATCACATCTTTATTTTGGAGGTTGGATAATTACTATACATAAGTTGGATCTTTGTAATAAATAATATCATGATACATTGTGTATAACGCCGTGTCCGACGAGCAAGGTCGCCAGGAGCCAGACAGATCGGGCTGAAGGTAGTGGGCGAGCTCGACAGTAGAGAAGCCGAGCCCGAGCTCGGTATTCGTCGAATGGAGATTGACAATCGTCAAATGCAAGCTCGACACTCGTCGACCGCTAGTTCGGCAGCCGCCGACCACGAGCTCGGCATTCGCCGACCAGGCCAGGATTCGTCGACCTGATTTCGACTATCAGCAACCAATGGATGAGAAAGCTCACAGTCCCAGCTCGCGCTCTCGCAACGGAGCTCGGCAACAGTAGGCGAGCAGGTCCTGCCGAGTTGACGAAGCTCCCTGGCTCGCCTGGACCTATGAGGTGCTTTTTACTGTTTTGCCCCCGCTGGTCTGCTTATAGCCCTTCAAAACAGCGGAGTTTGGCTGTTGGCGGGCCCAGCCCAGGGTTCTTTGGTAATTTCAGGTTAGTTCTGTTTTGTTATTGGCAGTTCAGATTCCAAAAGCTATAAATAGGACCCAAGTGGTACCCCAGAGAGCATGCTTCCTGTGCTCTCATGCTCTAGTCTCCAAGTGCTTTCTGAGGGTACCTTAGCTCGGCCTCTAGCTAAGGAGGGGAAGCACTCTCAGATCTTCCGGTTGTGTGGTGGATCCTCCCTGCCGAGCCCTTGGGTCGGCTCCTCTTGTTTCTTTTGTTGTTTTGCTTGCAGGGGCGAAGTAGGCGCGCGACCACCCCTTCCCCGAGGGTGAACTCCACAGGAGACCGAGATTTCGATTTCAACATTTTGGTGCGGTGAGCGTGGAGCGTGGTCAGTGCAAAAAAGCATCAGTGAGCCCGATGACAGGAGGACAGGGATCTGACAGGCCGGACTTGCCGCCCCCACCAGTCTCCATAGTGAGGATGTTCGAGGATTTCAGGAGTGAGGTGCTGAACCTCGTCAAGTTCGCACTCGGCACGCGGGCCGAGTGCTCGACTCCTGCAGCCCATATTGCGGCCGCCCCCTCTCTGGGCGAAGATGCCCCCAGTAGGCGAGTCGGGAAGGAGGTGGCCGAGGAGGGCCGGGGGTGCGAGCTCCCCGGGGGCGAGCTTTTCCCTGGCTCGGTAGGCCGAGGCCGGTTCGGCGAGCTGGGCTCGCAAGACTTGTCAGCTCACCCAGTAGGGGGAGGAAGCCCCTTCAGTGACTTGGTCTCCTCTGCCCCAGTTCCAGATGGGTTCAGGGAACCCGAAATGTCCTACTACACCGGGAAGGGAGACCCGGTCCAGCATGTTCAATGGTTTGAGGATGTAGTCTCCATCCGGCAGATGATGGACGGGTTCAAGTGCCGACTCTTCGCTATCACCCTCAAGGAGAAGGCAAGGGAGTGGTTCCATCAGCTGGTGGCCAGCTCCATCTACTGCTTTGAGGACCTGCACCGTGGTTCATGCTGAGGTTCACTACTTCGAAGAGGAGGAAGAAGGAGTCAGAATCCTTGTTCCACATCAAGCAGGGGGTGAATGAGACCCTGGGGAGCTACGTAGATCGGTTCCAGGAGGAGGTTACTCAGGTGCAGGAGATGTTTGGCCATAGTTTGATGATGGCCTTTACCCTGGGACTGCAGCAGGGGTTCTTCAGGATGGAGTTGAAGAGAGTTCCCCCCCCCCTCTCCTATGAGGAGCTGATGGAGAGGGCGGCAAGAGAAGTTGACGGGGAGGCGTCGAACCCGGAGTTTGCACGGATGCTGGCCAGGTGGGCCACGGAGGAGGAGAAGGAGTTGAGAGGAGGAAGAGGACAGGAGGAGAGGAGAGGAGAGCTCCGGCAGAGGGAGCAGAGGCAGCTCCAAGGGCAGCAGCAGCCGAGGTGGGGGCGTCAGGAGCCCGACCGTCGGCTGGGCTAGAGGCCAGAGTGGCAAGGGTAGGGGCCACAAAGAGGATACCATGGTAGGGACCGCTATCAAGGGGGGGTAAGATCAGTTCCACCCCCCGGGCTGGAGGCAGGCCCAGAGGCCCCGACTTCCCGATCAAGAAGAGGCCATGGCCATAGTCATGGGGGAGAGAAGGAGAATGGCAAGGAGGAGGAGAAGAGAAGTTAGGGTGGAGTTGCCCTATTGCGATTTCCATCAGGAGGAGGGGCACGCTACAGCCACGTGCCTGGAATTCCTTGAGATGAGAGGGAATAGGGAGCAGCAGCAGCAGCAGGGGCGACAAGAAGTGAGGATTGAGGAGGTCCTGCCTCAAGAGGAGGAGGACCGTTGCGAAGACTGGGTGGATGTTGGAACCCGAGGAGGGATCAGAGTGATTCACGGGGGGGGGGGGGGGAGTGGGTGGGGTTCGAGGCTTCCCGAAAGGTAAGTCTCCACACCATGTACCATCGGAGCATTGCCTCCACATCCCAGACCCCACCCCCAGAGGAGAGGATCACCTTCTCCAGAAGCGACATGCCAGATCACGAGGATCCATTCTGTGATGTGCTGGTCATCAAGGCAGCCATCGAGAATTTTACCGTCTCTTGGATCCTCGTGGAGAACGGGAGCTCCATCAACGTAGTCTTTAAGAAGGCGTTTGACGCGATGAAGGTAGATGCTAAGAGGGTGTTGGCCTCAAACGGACCCTTATTCGGGTTTTCGGGGGAGAGGAAGGAAGTGGAGGGAGGATTCGGCCTCCACGTTACCCTGGGGGGGGGGGGGAGTCCAGAAACTGCAGGTTCGTCATTGTGGATGCCCCCATCAGCTACATCTCCATCTTTGGGAGGCCCCTTATTAGCGCCTTCCACTACGTCCCCTCATCATTCCATCAGTGCTTGAAGTTTAGTGCTGAGGGGATTCAGGTCCGGGTCAGGGGGGACCCCAAGGTGGAGCGGGAATGCTATGTCACCGCCGTGAACTCCATCTCTTGGCAGGAGGGAGCCGAGGAGATGGGGCAAAGAATGGAGGAGGCTGAGCAGGAGGCTGGCAGGGAGGAGCTGAAGGTGGAGGGCTGCGCTGAGGAGGCGGCAGGAAGAGATCGGGAGGAGGTGGCCGAAGTGGTGGCCGTGGAGGAAGAGGTGGAGGTGGAGGTCCCCGTTCCGGAGGAGAGGGATGCTGAAGGATGGGGGGAGCAGTCTAGGTTGGAGGCTACAGAGGAAGTGGTGGAGTTAGAGGTGCTCACCCGGGGAGGCAGGGTGGATAAGGTCCGCATCAGCGGAGGGCTGACCCAGGAGGATCAGGGCAGGATGCTGGAGTACATCCAGAAAAACGTGGACATCTTCGCATGGAGCGCCGCGGAGATTCCGGGGGTTGACACGGATGTGGATTTCCACTGCCTCAACTTGGACACGGGAACACGTCCCATCCAACAGAAGAAGAGGTACACTACGGACAAGCTGGCAAAACCCATCAGGGAGGAGGTGACAAAGCTTCTCACGGCCGGCTTCATGTCCAAGATCCAATACCCCGGCTGGGTCTCCAACGTGGTCATGGTCAAAAAGTGGGATGATCGGTGGAGAATGTGTATCAATTTTTCCTTACTTAATAAAGCTTATCCAAAGGACTGTTATCCTTTGCCTCGGATCGACGCGCTGGTTGACTCAGCCGTTGTTTTTTCTATGATGAGTTTTTTAGATGCTTTTTCAGGTTATCATCAAATCAGGATGCACCCCCGGACTTCAAGGATGTCTCGTTCATCACGGGGGATGGATGCTACTGTTACAAGATGATGCCCTTCGGGCTGAAGAACATAGGGGCAACCTATCAAAAGATGATGGACATGGTCTTCAAAGAACAAAAGGGAAGAAACTTGGAGGTGTACGTTGATGATCTTATGGTCAAGAGTCAGGACGTGGATTCTCACCTCCAGGATCTAGAAGTGACTTTTTCCACCCTGCGCAGATACAAGATGCGGTTGAATCCCCAAAAATGTGTCTTCGGGGCTAGTAGGGGAACGTTCTTGGGACACATCCTCACCCCAGCAGGGGTCGAGCCGAATCCTGATAAGGTTAGGGCTATCTTGGAGCTGTGGTCGCCAAGGAATACCAAGGAATTACAATGCCTGACAGGGAAACTGGCAGGGCTGAGTAGGTTCCTTTCCCGGGTTGGGGAGAAGTGCTCCCCCTTATTTAAAACACTAAGAGGGGGACAAAGGTTCGAAAGGACCAAGGAGTGCGAGGAGGCGTTCCAGGCCCTCAAGATGCAGTTGACCCAGGCTCCGCTATTCCAAGGGCCAAAGGAGGGGGAGGACCTGTTTTTGTACCTCGGGGTCGGGGCAGAGGCCCTGAGTTCTGTCCTATTTCGAGAAGAAGGGAGTAAGAAGCTCCCCAAATATTATGTGAGTCGGGTTCTGAGGAAGGCATAGCTCTAATACCTGATTTTGGAGAAGTTGGCCATCGCCCTGGTCATCTCAGCCCGAAGGCTTCGGCCCTATTTCCAGGCACACTCAATCCGAATTGTGACTGACCATCCCCTCCGTAACATCATTGAGGGGGTGGGGCATTCAGGAAGGCTATCCAAGTAGTCGGTGGAGTCGAGTGAGTTCGACGTTTCCTTTTTCCCTCGCCTCTCGATCAAAGCTCAAACAATGGCCGACTTCTTGGTTGACTATGTGATCGAGGTGGCGGAAGAACAACTCACTCGCCCGGCTCCTTGGAAGGTAAAGGTGGATGGCGCCTCGGGGAGGCATTCCCTAGGAGTGGGGGTGATCTTGGAGAGCCCCCGAGGAACTAGAATTGAGCAGACGGTGGTGGTGCACTTTCCCATCACCAACAATCAAGCCGAGTATGAAGCCGTGATAGCAGGGCTGCGCCTCGCCAGGGAGCTGTGGGTGTTGGACATGGAGGTCCTTACCGACTCCATGGTGGTAGCTTCCCAGATCAACGGGGAGTTTGAAGCAAGGGAGCCTACCCTGCGATTGTACTTGGCCAAAGTAAAGGGGGTCATAGGCGCCTTCCAAACTTTTTCCATCCAGCACGTGCCCTGGGAGGAGAATGAGCATGTCGATTAGCTAGCGAAACATGATCCCCGGGTGGGAGGTACCATCACCGACTTGTTCCTCCCTTCCATCGAAGAGGGGGAGCTTATGGAGATAGACCAGCGGTCTTCATGGATGGATCCGGTCGTAACTTTCCTTTCCACGGGAGAGTATCCGGAGGGGTTAGACAAGAAGAAGCTCAGGCACAAGTCGGCGTACTACCTCCTCCAGGACGGGCAGTTGTACAGAAAGACTCTCTCGTGGATGTTGGCTCGATGCGTGGCCGAGGGGGAAGTGCAAAGATTCTTGGAGGAAGTCCACTCCGGGGAGTGTGGGAGCCACTTCGGGAGTCGGACCATGGAAGGAAGAATTGTCAAGCAGGGATACTTCTGGCCCACCCTGGGCCATGATGCAATAGAGTTCACAAGAATGTGCCATAAGTGCCAGTTTTTCGCCCCCCTCCAGCTACAACCAGCCCAGCAGCTCAAGAGTATCACGGTCCCCTATCCCTTCGCCATTTGGGGAATGGATTTGGTCAGACCATTCTCCCAGGCCAGTGGGCAGAGAAGGTTCCTGCTAGTGATGATTGATTACTTCTCCAAGTGGATGGAGGTGAAGCCGCTGGCCAAGTTGACTTCCCAGGTCATCAGGAACTTCGTCTGGGGGGGAGATCAGCTGTCGCCATGGGCTGCCCCAGGCCATCGTCACGGACAACGGGCCTCAGTTCGCCAGCGCAGAGTTTACCAGTTTCTGCGGATAGCTCGAGATCAATCTCAGGTTCGCCTCGGTCCATCATCCCAAGAGCAACAGGCAGGTGGAGGCCGTGAACAAGGTCATCGTCAATCTCCTCAAGAAGAAGGTAGAGAATTTGAAGGGGAGATGGGTGGAGCAGCTTCCCGCGATCCTCTGGGCCTCAAGGACCACCCCAAACACAGCTACTGGTGAGACTGCCTTCAAGCTCTCTCATGGGTGCGAGGCGGTGCTCCCCGTGGAGTTTGAAGTTCAAACGCCTCGAGTTGTTGCGGCCAAGGAAGACAGGGAAGAATGGCAGGCCGAGAACAAGGAAGATCTAAGGCTCTCCCTTGACATGGTGGAAGAGCTGAGGGACCTTTCCGCCATCCGACAGGAAGAGGTGGAGAGGAGAATGGCCAAGTACTTTGACAAGCATGTCAGAGTCAAATAGTTTGCGGAAGGGGACTTGGTACTAAAGAAGGTGGATGCAGTAGGGAGGTCGGCATCCGTAGGTAAGCTTAACCCCAGCTGGGAAGGACCGTTTATTGTAAAGGAGGCTTTGAAATCGGGAGGTTATCGACTCCAAAATGTGGAGGGCAATACCCTAAGTCTCACCTGGATTGGTGACGACTTAAAATGCTTTTTTCCTTGAAGCTTGTAAGTTGTGCCTTGATTTTTAATGAAAACTCTTAAATATGCCAATATTGTCGCTGTAAGTTCGCATGAAGGAATAAAGTAAACTTGGGCCTCGAGCAGATCCCGCTGTCAGGCTCTCACCTAGCTAGCAGGGCTGGAATTCACTCGACGGTATTGATACTGGACCCTGAGCAAATCCTGATGTCAGGCTCCCACCTAGCTGACAGGGCTAGAAGTCACTCGGTGTCATCCTTAGGCCTCGAGCAGATCCCGCTGTCAGGCTCTCACCTAGCTGGCAGGGCTAGAAGTCACTCGATGCTATTGATAGTGGACCCCGAGCAGATCCCGATGTCAGGCTCTCACCTAGCTAACAAGGCTGGAAGTCATTCGGTGTCATCCTTAGGCCTCGAGCAGATCCCGCTGTCAGGCTTTCACCTAGCTGGTAGGGCTGGAAGTCACTCGATGGTATTGATAGTGGACCCCGAGCAGTTCCCGCTGTCAGGCTCCCACCTAGCTAACAGGGCTGGAAGTCACTCCGTGTCATCCTTAGGCCTCGAGCAGATCCCGCTGTCAGGCTCTCACCTAGCTGGCAGGGCTGGAAGTCACTCGATGGTATTGATAGTATACCCCGAGAAGATCCCGTTGTCAGGCTCTAACCTAGCTGACAGGGCTGGAAGTCACTCAGTGTCATCCTTAGGCCTTGAGCAGATCCCGCTGTCAGGCTCTCACCTAGCTGGTAGGGCTAGAAGTCACTCGATGGTATTGATAGTGGACCCCGAGCAGATCCCGCTGTCAGTCTCTCACTTAGCTGACAGGGCTGGAAGTCACTCGGTGTCATCCTTAGGCCTCAAGCAGATCCCACTATCAGGCTATCACCTAACTGGCAGGGCTGGAAGTCACTCGATGGTGTAGGTCTTGAACTCTCCAGGTAAAGACCAAGAAATTTTGAAGGCCAAGGAACAATGGGGAGAGGTCCTGCACATGTGAGTTTGGACATGCCAAACCCAGCTGGGCATCAGCAAAAGGAGTGGCGAGCCAGGTCTCAGGTCCTCGCTGAAGGAAGGCGAGTTAGGCCATGGCACATCCCCCTTTGTTTGTTTTACTTAGAAGATTTTTTGAGATCAACCTGGAGGGCTTGCGGGCGAGCTGAGGTGGCGTGATAAGGGTGGAGAGCAGCCCGCTCCCAAATCGTCTAAAGCTCGGCAAGAACTCAAAACATACCCTCTCACGGGCGCCTACTAATGACTATCCTACTCACAGTACCTGTCTATGCGAGGTCGCCGGTGGAAGTACTCGCGGATACCCAGAGCATAGTAGATAGAAAATAAAAAAAGGGAGAAGGAATGGCACCGGTATGATCAAAAACCTTTCTTTAATTAAATAAGTGTTTACAAAGGATGTTTACAGAGGCTCGCCTCGGTGAGTAAACCAAAAAGAAGAATATACGAGTTCAGTCCTCTCCCCCCCCGGACTAGTCCTCCCCTTCGCCCTGCTGGTCCGGGAATCCCTTCCCGAACATCGCGTCCCGGCTGTCCTCTTTCTCGCTGGGTGGCATCGCCGGGAACAAGCTCAGCATCAGGTCCCTCGCGGAGAACTCCTCGCACCCCTGCACCAGCACCCCCGTGTCCTTCATCATTTGGAGGGTGAACTTGGCCACTTGGATGGAGTTAATTCGCAGCCTCTCGGTGAGATTGGCCTCGCCAAAGATCCGCGGCCTCTTGTAGGGGAGGGAGGATCGGAGCCGCGGGCCGGGAAGAAAATCTCCGCCTGGCGGCGGAGGTGCTGATTCTCCTCTTTCAGCTTCGCATTCGCCCCCTCAATCTCGGCAAGGCAGACGAGCAGATGGCTAATCTCCTCCCCCTGCTCGGCATTGCGAGCCCGAAGCTCCTCTGCGGCCTCGGCATCCTGGTAAAGATAAAATCTAGTTAGCAGCAGCGCAAATTTTTCCAAGTAAAAGTACGAAGGAGTCTGATACTCACCAACCCCCCGGCGGCCTGTGCGAGAAGACCCACGGCGATGCCGAGCTGCCTCGCCTGGTCGGAGACCTTGTCCTTGGCGACGTCGCGAGCTTGCTCAGGTTTTAGGAGTTTGATGAAGAATTTTATAGTTTTAAAAATTATATCCAAACTATAATCTCGAAATAGGCAAGTGTACCTATCGAAATATAGTATAAGAAATGTCGTATTAGACTCGGGGCATGTTGAGTACTCCTACTCACGCAAATTAATATTATTTTATCGATTAATAAAAGAAGTGAATTAAAATTACAACTAGAAAATAAACTAAAACGAAAACATCTGATCTAGACTTACTTTATAATAAAATAAACATCATCATTAAGGTAAACTTCTAAATTACCTACTTCGACCATGGAGGTTCCTAAATTACGAAAACGCCTCTCTCGAGAATACGCTCTCGACTATACTTAGGTTGATCGATTAAGACCTCTCGGCCAGTCAAAACCCCTAAGCCTGCTTTAGGAAGTGAACCCCTCTATTGGATTTCACTCCAATCCAGAAGAGTTATGTCGTCCTCTCTTGAGGAGTGCAATCAACTCATTTTATCTTTGAGTGATCTCTCTGTATCCGCAACCTCTCGGTCATTTAGGATATGGATCTTAGATCGAAATCGGAAGTAATAAATCAAAGATAAATCAGAAGCGATAAATTAGGAGTTGACAAAAAGAAGAAGATTAATTTATTTCAAAGCTTGACAAGATCAAGTGCTAATAGAATTAGAATCTCATTATCATAATAGAAGGATACATGAAAAGAAAAGCAAAGACATTCTAAAAATTAAAAGGCTAGAATTAAAGACTACAATTATGAAATTGAAATTACAGGAAAGAAAATACATAAAACAGGAAAACTAGCTACTGAACTACTCCTAGATTGACCTCCTTGGCCCCCTCCAAAACTTCTGGCTCGATCTGGAATTTATAGAAATATTTCTTGAAGGTCACTCCCTAGGTCACGCCCGTGACCTAGGGCGTGTCAGGCTCGGAACCGCCGTCTTGAAAGCCCGGGAACGTTGGAGGAGAAACCGCCAAAATCTGTTAAATGGCGGGGCACGCCCCTAGGTCACGCACGTGACCTAGGGCATGTCACTTCAATTTCTAAAAAAACACGGGAAGCTGAAAACGGCGGGAGTAAATTCTTGAAGTTCCTGAAGTGTCATGCCCCTAAGTCACGCCCGTGACCTAGGGCGTGTACTGACCGGGTCAGCAAACGACTGGAAACGGCGCATTCTGGCATCAATTCGGCAGTTTCGGGTTAGTCACGCCCTAGGTTACGCCCGTGACAGGGGGACGTGTACTTGGGAAATGTTCCAGAATTGCCCCGGGAAGATTTCTGGAGAAAATTATTTTCTTTAACTAGACACGCCCGTGTTCACACCCTGGTCACGCCCGTGTCCTTGGGGCGTGTACTTGTGAAATTCTCCAGATTTGTAGAGGACGTCGTCCTCTTTCCGTTGACCGGTTGCACGTCCCGTAACTCTTCCTGGTTTGAAAGTTATGGCCATTTGAATTTCAGCTATCTGTGGCCAAAAATGTTAATTTTCTCAAAATGTCTTCAGATCTTTGCCATGGACTTGAAAATGATATTTGGAGCCCATATTGACCTGAAATATAAAAATAAACGAATTATTATATATATTAATATAAATCCAAATAAATTATACTATTTATTTATAAAAAAACTAAACTAAAATAACTATATAAATTAACTTATCAAATACCCCCATACTTAATCTTTTGTTATTCCAGAGCAAAACTATGAGAAGTATTTATAAGAAAATAATATAATTTTTTAATTGAACTAAAAATTTATTAAATCAAAAGAAAGTTAAAAATTAGCTTAAGTGATTCAAATTTTTAAGTCCTAAAATATGAAAATAAAATGATAAAAGATAAATATTTAGCAAATTTTCTCTAATAAAATAACTAGATCTCAAAATTAAGTAGTTAGTAAACAAAGGTAGATTAAAAATTATAAACACTTCTTTCACTAAAAAGAGACTTCGAGGAAAATTTAAACTACTACTTATGCTCGCTTACGATTTTAATTTAAAACTAAAATAATTATATTGGGCTTTGGGTTTGGAAAAAGGGAATTGAAGAGATCTTTGATTGGGGGTGATGAATTTTATCCTCTCACCCCACACAATTTTTTTCTTTTTTGATGTTTTTTTTCCTTCTTGTTTTTCTCTTCAAACAAAATTGCTTAGAAGTAATGGATTTTATCCTCTTACTCCTTTTTTTTTGGGATTGCATATGTGTACCAAGGAATATTTAATTCCCATGACATATGATCTAACAAAAAATAAAAACTTGCATATGTGTATCAGGGGATAATGAATTTTATCCTCTTATCCCCGTGACATATGATTTAACAAGAAAAATTGAAACAAGGGAAGGCTAAACAATATTTAGATTAAATTAAAATTAAAAGAGAGTAACTAAAGTAAATTAAAATTTTCTAAGAATCTTAAAGTTAAAAGTGGAGATAATTAAAATCTAAAAATTGTTAAACTAAGCACTATAAAATTGAAACTAATTAAAATAAAAGAGAAAAATGCTAAATAAATTTCTCTAAACAAATTTACTTCATAAATTTATTTCTTAAAATAAAATCACCTAAAAATTAATTTTAACTAACTTTGATGAAATAAAAGTTTAGAAAATCAAAAATTATAAAAATTCTTATAAATAAACTCAAAATAAATTTCTAAAAATCACAAAAATTAAGTAGGGGTTTATTATTTTTGTTTTCTTTTGTTTTTTTTGATTTTTTTTTAAAATCACAAAACTTTTTTTTTTGTATTTTGGATAATTTTTAAAAATTATCTTTAAAATTTTTAATGATTTTTCATTTTTTTTTGGATTTTTAAATAAAAATAATAAATAAGAATCAACCCCCATACTTAAAAATAAACATTATCCCCAATTTTTATAAGTCAAGTAGGAGGGGGGGGGGGGAAGAAAAACAGTTGGTGAAAATTTAGAAAAAGAAAAATGCATAGAAATTAAAAGATAAGCAAGGGGTGTCTCCCAAGAGCGCTTTTCTTTTTCCCATCTTTAAGCTAGACGGTTCGGGTTAGGAGAAAGGAAAATAAAATTTTAAATGAACGGGCAACTCCCTTAAATCGCGCTTTGGCGAAGATGTCAAAGTCGCTTGCCAGGCTATTCCTCCACTTGCTTCTTGATTTTCGTTCTTGCAGTTGACTTGAAAATTTAGATTCAAATAACCTATACATACCTGACGTGATTTGAATCTTTCTAGATGAGCGACAAATGGGTCGGGGATAACATTTGATTGCAACGGCTCATCTTCTTCCTGAAACTTGTTAGGGAAAGAATAATCAAAAAGAAGTGCGTCAGAAAAATCTTCGCAAGGAGGAGACTCTTGCGAAGTTATAAGATTAGGCTCGGGTTGTTTATTTTCTAAAATTAATTTTTCATCTGAAAATTTATTTAAAATAAAATCGTCGGAAGCATCATGTTCATAAATTTGCGCTCTTAGAAAATCATAAATTGTGCAAGGAGATTCATTAATAGGAGGAAAATGGGGAGTAGTAGGAGGAGAAACATATTCTTCATCTACTCCGCCCAACGCATCCATACACCTAACGAGCTCTTGAAATAAAAGTTATTGTTCTTCTTCGGTATAAACAACTACTGGGGTACATGAGAAGTCATGTTCCTCATTAGCAATAGTATCCGAAGGAGAAGAATCACTAAACGTAAGAAAATTTTCATCCAAATTTTGGGGGGAAGAATCATATTTCAACTGAGAGGATTCCCCAAAATTAAAAGAGAAAGCTTGCGGTGCGGAAGAAGAACAACAAAAATTTGGATCCAAATAATTATTCTCATAACTCGTGAAACCTTCCGGTTGATCTTGCGACCAAGAGAAGTTTTCATCCGAGTTGGAAGAATAATTATTTACATCAAAATAATTATTCGCATTATCACTTTGAAAGATATGGTACCTAAACACCTAGAGGGGGGGGGGGGGGTGAATAGGTGACCTAATCATTTTCTAACTTTACTGGCAGCAAACAGTTTATTATCACAGATATTTAACTTTTGCACAGCTATCACAAAGTATTCTCAGCATACACAGCACAATCACAGCAAATCACAGTGGTTTATAGTGGTTCCCCAAGATATGGGTACATCCACTTTCCCCCTTCGCCTATCTAGCAGTGTACTAGATTCGGCCAAACTCCTCCACTAGCTCAGAACCCAAATTGGTTCCTACACCTTAGGCCCAAAGCCTTACAAATCAGCTTTATCCCAAAGCCTACACTCAGCCAATCAAGGCCTACACTCAGCCAACCAAGGCCTACACTCAGCCAACAAGGCCTACACTCAGAGATCTCTATCTCCTACACTCAGGCTAACAAACCCTACCCTCAGCCTTTATAAATACAGGCTTACAAATCACTCAGATCCAAAGGATCCTACAAGTTAAAATGTATTACAAATAATAACTCTACAACCCAGAAATAAAAGAGGGGAGTTGAGAGTTTCTTGATGAGTTCTTGGAAGAACTCAGCTGGATTCACTCTGACTTAGCTTTCTTCAAAGCTTCTTGAGTAGAACTGAATAAGACTGAATCCTCCTGCAGTAGTTCCTTGACCTCTGCTACTTAAGACCCAGAATGATTCTGAATCCTTCTTCTCAGCCTAGTTCCAGAGGCTGATTTCTTGGATGGAGCCCTCTCTCTCCAACTACTTAGATCTGCACTTGGACTGCAAGATCTTCTTGTGTTGATACTTTGTGTACCACTTCAATGACTTGTTCAGCAATAATCTGAACCAGTTGATCAACTCTTTCAACAACAGTTTCTGTAGACTGTAGGTGCCTATTTATAGGCCTTCTGCATAGTAACCGGCTGGTCCGGTCCATAACTGACTTCTGATATCTCTGACAGGTGCTGTAGACCGGCTGGAACGGCATCTGTCAAATCATCCAGTCATTTCTTGAAAATCTCTAACTGTCTGATAGTGTCGAGACTTTCTGTCTTTAAGTGTCGACACTTATAGTCCAAGTGTCGACACATGCTGTGTAAGTGTCGACACAAGTCTACAAGGTGTCGACACAACTTCTTGTATGTCTCGACACAGATTCTTCTTCATGTGTCGATACTGAAATTGAGTGTCGACACAAGTACTTCATCTTCTTTCTTTAGCTGTATTCTTCTAAGTGTCGACACATCACCTTTGTGTCGACACAACTTCTTGTGTTGAATCTGTTAAGTGTCGACATTACTTCTTGGTGTCGACACATAGTTTTTTATGTTGATTCTTGCTGAGTGTCGACACAGCTCCTTGTGTCGACACACCTTATTCTTGTTGAGACTTCAGCTGAGTGTCGACACATTCCTTTAGTGTCGACACTTGTACTTAGAATATTTTGGAGATACTTCTGTTCTTTGCTAAGTGTCGACACAGCTCCTTGTGTCGACACCTTCTTCATGTGTTGAGTCTTCAGCAGTGTGTCGACACATTGTTTTGGGTGTCGACACATACTTCAAATGCTGACTCTTCTGTTGAGTGTCGACACATTGTGTTGAGTGTCGACACTTACTTCATGTGCTGTCTCTTCTGCTTAGTGTCGACACATTGTGTTGAGTGTCGACACTTGTACTTAGTCTCTGCTGACTTTTGCTGAGTGTCGACACAGCACCAAGTGTCGACACTTTCTGGTGTAGACTCAGCTTCACTGGGTGTCGACACAGCTCCTTGTGTCGACACTTTCTGTCTGCACATTTCTTCACTGAGTGTCGACACAGCTCCAAGTGTCGACACTTTCTGTCTGGTGTCGACTCTGCATCCCAGGTGTCGACACAATGACTCCAAGTGTCGACACTGCTTGTCTGGGTGTCGACACAAGCCTTCTTAAGTGTCGACACTTTCCCTCTGGGTGTCGACACATGGACTTAGAAACTTTTTGCTTCAGTCCAGTGAATACTTAACCCGCACAAGTAAACTCAACATACATCAAATACATTATGATGTATATCATTGAGTTGGGTGAGGCTTCTTCAAATCAGGTACATTTGACCAATGTACCCAACAATCTCCTCCTATTTGGAGAAGTCATAACCCTTAGTCAATGATATACACCATTCATAATTAAAAATTACAAAATGATGTAGAGCAGAATAAAATACAGCAGGGTAAACATAACATGTATAAATTCACACATGTATACACATTCATCAACACAGAACAAATAAGAAATAGACACATTCACAGAACAAACATGAAATATATGAATCATATATTGTTCTAATATCTGTCTTATATATTTTCAGAAGTTTACTAAATGTGTTACATTCAAAAGATTACAATATAAACTTCAAGAAAACTTTTAATCTATTTCTGCTCTGGCTCCTTAATTACTATGCCTTTGCCAGCTTGGACTTGAGCTTTGACAGTGGCTTCAGCAGTTTCAGCAACAGCAGGCTTCTTGCCTTTAAGATCTTTCTGTTTGAGTGCTTCTGCCTTGATCTTCTGCCTCTCAAAGTAGTGATATGGCTTGGGGAAGTACTTGCTAGGCTCCACTGCAGTAGGAGGTAGCTTTCCCATCTTTGTCTTCCTTCTGTATTGAACAATGGCCTCTTGTCTTATTTCATGTTTCCTCCATTCTGCTTCAGAGAACCAATTGTTCCATTCATGAGCATTGTCCTTGGCAGCTTTCCAGGCAGTTAAAATTATATTCCTAGAGGTAGGGCTCCACTGTTCAAAGTCTGGCATTTGTTCTGCTTGTTCCCTAAACCTCTTCTTTGACAACCTTGTCTCTTCCTCTTTCTGTAGAGCTTCTTCTTCTTTCTGAAGAGCTGCTTGCATAGCTTCAGTCATAGGCTGAACAACCTTATCCAGAATAACATTAGACTTTCCCTCAGTTGGGCTATACATTGTGCTCACATCTGCTTGAATCATTTCAAAGTCTGGAGGTGGATAAATGACCTGAGCTACTTCTGGTTGCTCACCTCCAAAATAAGCAGGGTTAATGCCTGATTCAGCAACTTCTTGGTCATCACACAGAGGAGGGTATCCAAGGGTAGCCCTGATTGAATTTGATATCCATTTTGCATGCTCAGAACTTGCCTTGACTAACACTCTCTCCCCCTTTATGACTTCTCTGGCCATATGGTCTCGGACATCATCCTTTTGAAATCTGATCTGACTATCCAAGTACCTGATGCCATCTTTAAAATAAGGTTTAAGCTTTTGAAGTTGTTCAGATATGACCTTTTGGGAGGCTTGGATAGCAGTCTTTACAGCAGTAATTTCCTCTTGAAAGACTTTATCAAATGTAGCTTTAGCAGCATTAGTAGATGTAGAAGGTTCAGCAGCCTTATTCTTTAATTCAGTGACAATAACATTGTGGGATTCAGTCAAATTATCATTCATTCTTAATTGATTCTCAAGAACATATCCCTGTTTCAATACAATATCATCCACCTGTGCTTTGATCTTCTCTTGGTGTGTTGCCAAATACACCACTGCATTGCCACCTTTGTGGAAGCAATCAGTCATCTCCTTCTTGTTGAGATTCATCTCAAACCTTATAGATTTTATATCTTGGGCAAGATCAAATTGAAGTGATTTCTGCCCTTCATCTACATACTTCTCTATTGCATGTCTTTGCTCATCCAATTTTATCTGTAGGGCAACCATTAAAGCACTATAATCAGCAGTTGGAGCTTGCTGAACTTTAGGCTGTGGGGCAATGGATTGCAAAGCCTTCTTATAACTCTGGCTTCTCCTCTTGAAGATATAGAGTTTCTTCTTCTTGTCCCTAGCACTCTCCTCATCTTCAGAGGCAGAAGTGCTGGCAATATCAACCCTGTCCTTAGGGCTTTGAGGCTTTGCAGCTTGCACATCAGGTGCCTTCTCATTTTCTGGCCTAATAGGCTCTTCCAGATCTTGTACTGGCTCCCCCTCAGCAGCAGCAGTCTCTCCTTCAGCAGCTTCTTTGTCCATGTCAAAATCAACTTGATCTAGATTGAGAAATAGATCTTCCTTGGTGAACTCTTGAGGTGATTGAGCTGGAGACATTCTTTGTTCTTCAACTACTGGAACAGCAGATGTATCTTTGATAACAACATCTGGTTCTTGACTAGGCAGCTGAGTTTGCTGAGGAACATCAGACAAATCAGCATCTTCTATAAGATATTCTAAAGTTTTTAGGTCAGTGAGTACCTCTTGAATGATGGTGGTGGCTTGCTCACTGTCCAGAGTAGAGGGTTCTTCTACAACTGGATGTTCCCCCTAGCTTTGATCCCTGTGGATGGGGCTAGCCTGTGGTAGCTCCCCCTGGATCTCAGCTATATCTTGAGCAGCAGGGGTCTTCTCTGCAGCCACTTCCTCTTGATCATCAGGAGTGAAAACAACTTGTTCTTCACTCCCTGAACTGCTGGAGGACTCCTGTACCACAGGAGCAGTTTTTCTCTTTTTCTTAGGAGGAATCTCCTTCTCAGTAATTGTCTTCTCAGGGGTTGGCATGTCCTTTGACAACACCCTGTCCCATCTGGAAAATATCCTTTGATCCATCTTCCTCATGTGGTTGATCTTGCTTCCTGCAGCTGTACTCATTACTTCTGGTATAGTACCAGCTAAGTAGAGACTAATGATCCTGCCCAGATTGGGCTTCTTCAAGCTCTCCTTAATCTTTTCATAAATCACTAGTGACCAGTCTGTTCTTAGAGTAAAGATTATCCTTGTCATAATTTCAAACATATAGGCAGACACTCTGTCATGCCCTCCAGTCTTGCTGAGTAAGACTTTTCCCACAATTTCAGACATGAACTTTCCTTGGTTATTCATGCCTTTTCTGTTGAAGACAGATCCTATCTTCATCTTAGGATCAAGACCACACCAGGTTAAAGCTTCCCTGGTCTTTGAAGCTGTAACCTCTTCTTCATCTTGAATTTTGGGTAGCTGGAGTACCTTCCTCAGACTCTTAGGTGAAATCTTGATCTTAGTTCCATGAACTCTGGATTTGATCCTGAATCCAGATTCATCTACTGCAGCTCCATTAAGGAATTCAAGTACTTCCTTCTTCCAAATCTTGGTAGGTTCTGACAGGAGATATTCTAGTCCAGAATTGGCGACTAGGGTTACCACTGCCTGAATTTCTTGATCAGCATCGTCGAACGCGCCGCGCACAAGCTCATAACCCTCGTTAACGTTCTCCTCAAGCTTAGGAGCCATTAGGGTTTGTAGAATTTGTCTGTAGAAAAGAGAGGTGTCGACACAGTAGTTTTGGTCTCGAAACTTTGAAAGCATGTCGACAAACAAAGACAGAACCCTATTTATACCTGTTTAAGTTTGAAGATGAACAGACGGGACAGCTAACTTAGAATGTGTCGACACTGGCTATAAGTGTAACGCCCCGAAACTCAAAGGAGCAAAGGGGGACGTTTTGGGCCAGTTTTGGTTTCTGGCTGAAGGCACACGGCCTGGGACACGGGCGTGTCCCAGGGCGTGTCAGGCGTGTGTCGACACTTAGCCGCGAAGTCGTCGAGTTATTCTCGACGATTCGTCGAGAATGGGCACACGGCCTGCGACACGGGCGTGTCGCAGGGCGTGTCGACCTGTGTCGACACTTAGCCGTGAAATCGTCGAGATTCACTCGACGATCGTCGAGACAAGGCACACGGCCTAGGACACGGGCGTGTCCAAGGCCGTGTCATCGAGTCGTCGTTCTCCCCTCGACGAAATGTCCCGTGTACACGGCCTGGGGGCCCAGGCGTGTCAATGTGATACGGGCAAGGACACGGGCGTGTCCTAGAACCCGTGCAGTGCTCGGGTTGAAAACGGGAGAAAATCATGGGGTACACGGCCGGCTATACGGCCGTGTCCGCTGGAACACGGGCGTGTCAGCTCGAACACGGGCGTGTTCGATACCCGTGTGCGGGTTCAGAAGATTCGATTTTGACGGCGAATGCGGCACACGGCCCTGGACACGGGCGTGTGCCAGGCCGTGTTCGGCCCAGATTGGGCATTTCAGCCCCGAATCAAAGCCGCTCGTTTTCTTAGGTTGAGATCCGACGGCTGGGGATGGTTCCTGAGAGTATATACTCGGGTTTGACTTAGAAAAATCCACACTTTTCACCCCTTTTCATCTCTCCAAACCCTTGGAGAAAGAAGAGCTAAGGCAAGAGGAAGAGGAGCTAGATCCGCCATTGGAGGAGCTTCGGAGCTCCGAATCGCAAGCCGACTCCGGATCCATGGAGGCAACGCAAGTGCGGTGATTTCTATCCGATTACATTTCGATGGCGCCAAAGAGGAACGCAAGGGTAACGATCCTCACTTGTGAGCATGATAGCTCTCTTTCTTAGCATAGGAAGCCCTCTCTCGCGAGTTTGCGAAGAGTTGGAGGCGTTCCTTCGGGTAGATATGTAAAGTCCCCGTTGTTTAGAGTCCGTATGCGAGAACGGACGTAGGCATTTTGGTTGAAGCCTACCCGGACATGTTAGTCCGGATCGGTGATGTTGCATTGCATAAGGCCGGAGAAGACTCCATGCTATTGGGTGTTTTTCGGGTTTTCTACGCGGTAGATTGCAGCAGGGAGCCTTGGGGACTAACCCAAAGGTGCACCCGGAAAACTGGGCGGACACGAGGTCTTGCCAACTTGGTGGCCTGAGAGCCAACTTGAACATAACGGGGTTATGTGTATTGCGGTAGAATGGGACTCGGTGAAAGTTTGACCCGCGCATATGGCTTAAATTGTCGTTGCGATGTGAGCACGGGTTAGATGGAGCCGTACCCGCTTTATGTCGTTCGGGTTAGAGAGACCTAAAGTTACATGGCACTCGCCGTTGGCATAAATGGGGGTCTTCGGTGGTCGATGGCTTAAATTGATGTGACCAATACCATGAAGACGAATTGCTCATAGGAATGGCCGTCTAAGTGGCGGTGGTGAGTCCGGAATGTTAATGGCTTAAATTGACGTAACATCGACCGGTTCACCGAGAATGTGCCCTGAGTGCACGGGACGTGTGGCCGTACGAGCCAACGTCTGTGTTGAAATGGCTATGGTTATATGCATTGCTCTCTTGTGCTAATGAAATGCAGGGAAGGAGCATCGCCGCCCCGAGTTGGTGGCGGGATCGTTATAATTTGGTCAGCATTGCTGACCGTTGCTTTGTTTGCCACCGTGCGGTGGTTTGTTGCTTGCAGGTGCAGCTGGACCAAGCGGTCAATAGCGGGCTAAAGCCCTTTTTGTGAAGCTGGCCCTCGAAGGCCCAAGTGGAAATGGTTTCTGTTTTACTCATGTATGACCGGCCTGCGTGCCGAGGTTTGTAAATCATGTATTAGTCAAGAGAAACATTCTGTAAGGCCTTAAGGCCGAATATTTGGGTATTTTTGTAACAACATTCCGTGCGTAACCACCCGGTCTGTCTGTGGTATATGGCGTCGGGCCCCGGCCGGACCTACTGCTATATGCTATGCGACGGATAGGGGGCGTTACAATTTGGTATCAGACTACTGGTTTTGGTTGGGCTTGAATTGAATTCGTGGGCGAATTCTTTTTAAGGGGTGGTGAGCACATTGTGTGCGTCATCGTTATAACCGTAAAAAGAACCCATGAATGTCCACTTAGGAATGAAAATACTCGTGTTTGAGGAACCTGCGTGTTCCTATATTTGCTGTTTGCAATTTGTTTTGGTCGCTTAACGGTGTTTTGTACCACTATAGGTGACCCGAAGTGGTGTTGGGCCGTCAGAACGCCGAGTTTCTGAGGCAAGTAGTGCACCGGAAGTTGCTCCCGCAACACCTTTGTCGGCTGAAAATATAAGATTGGTGGCTGAAGCGGTGTTGGCCGTGATCAATGCGCAGCCTGGGAGGCAAGCGCAGCAGCCAGCTCCTGTGATGGAGCAAGAACCTCTGCAAGAGGTTGAGCCGAGGAGGGTGGAGCGAGTGGTTGTAGAACCAATAGTGCCAAGGAGGGCGACTGAGAGGCAGTTGAAGCATGTAATGAGCTTTAACCCTCCGTTATTCTCGGGGTTGGGAACCCCATCGCAGGCTGAAGACTGGCTCTCTAGGGTGAAGAGAGTCATGACAGCGACGGAGATGGAGGAGTGGCAGATGACCACCATCGCTACGTTCCTGCTGGACGGTGAAGCGAGGATGTGGTGGGAAGGTTTGGAGCTGCATCACCTGAGAGGTAGACAACTGATAGACATTCTGATGGAAGAGTTCTCGGAATTGTTCTTGGCAAGATACCTCCCTTCGACTCAGAGGATTTCAATGGAGAACGAATTCCTGAAGTTGGTGCAGGGTGAGAGGAGCGTGGATGAATATCTCCACGAGTTTACGCGGTTGAGTCGTTATGCGAGCTCCACCATCATGGATGAGGAGCGCAAGACTAATCGTTTTTATGAAGGCTTGAGGGATGAGCTGAGACTGTTACTGTCGGGGCCGATGACGCAAGGTTTCTTAACCTTGGTCAATACTGCCCGGTCCTTGGAGAAGGACATGAAGAGTGTGCAAGCGAAGAAAAGCTTGAGTGAAAAGAAATCTGAGTTCAGAGTGCCGACTACTTCAAAGTCAGGCTATCGGAGGACTTTCAAGAAGCATAGGACTTCGGGTCCAGCTCCTTCTGGCGCTTCTGGGGCGACTACGGGTCGGACCCCGGGTGCGTGCTTTACGTGTGGAAAGACGGGGCATTTCGCCCGTGATTGTTGGAGCGGACGTCCTAAGTCCGAGAGGAGGCCAGGAGCTACTTATGAAGAGAAGGGTAAGGCGGTGGAGTCGACCGCATCCCACTATGCTCCGGCCCAACCAAGGGTATACAATCTTGGCCAACAGGAGGCCATTAAACAAGCTGACGTGGTGACAGGTACGGTTTAATTTATAGCAAGTCAATTCTTTATATGCTTGTTATGCACATGTTACCTTACCACTACTTGTTTAGGATTCGTATTGATTCGTGAAAATCCGGCACGAGCACTCTTCGATACGGGAGCTTCACACTCCTTCTTGTCCGAAGGATTTATATCACGCATCGGAGTCCCTTCTTCGATGGCGAAGGATAAGTTGGATGTGTTGTTGCCCAATGGGTGTTCGATGCGAGCGGTTAGGATCTGCGATGTTAAGATTCGTATTGGGGAGCAGGAGTTCGACCTGCGGGCGTCTTTACTTCCGTTAGTGGAGTTCGACGTCATATTTGGCATGGACTGGATCTCGGAGCAGCAGGCCCATATAGATTGTGGTAGCAAGGAAGTCAAGCTGGGAGCAAGTCGTGAGACGACTTTTACGGGCTTAAAGGGGTCGAGCAAGACGTTGATGTCTGCTCTTCAGGTGGTGAAGGCGGTTCGTGCCGGAGCAGAACTGTTCTTTACACTTGTGGAGGTTGCAAAGCCGAAGCCCGCTTTGGATTGTATTTCGGTGGTATCAGAATACCCTGATGTGTTCCCCGCAGATCTTCCTGGAGCCCCGCCTCAACGGGAGATAGATTTTACTATCGAGCTAGTGCCAGGTGCAAAGCCTGTGTCACGATCTCCGTATCGGCTAGCGCCTAAGGAAATGGCGGAGCTGAAGGTTCAACTACAAGAGTTGTTGGAGCAAGGGTATGTGCGCCCGAGTTCTTCGCCTTGGAGCGCACCGGTCCTCTTTGTTAAGAAGAAGGACGGAAGCTTGAGATTATGTATTGATTATCGGGAGCTAAACAAGCTGACTGAGAAGAATAAGTACCTGATCCCCCGGATTGATGATCTCTTCGATCAGTTAGTCGGGTCGACGGTGTACTCGAAGTTAGATCTCAAGTCTGGGTACTATCAGCTGCGGATAAGGGAGAGTGATATCCCGAAGACAGCGTTTAGTACGAGATACGGGCATTATGAGTTTACGGTCATGCCGTTTGGGCTGACTAATGCGCCGTCAGTATTCATGGATTTGATGAACAGGACGTTCAGGGAGTACTTGGACCATTTCGTGATCGTCTTCATCGACGATATTTTGGTGTACTCGCAAAGTGAGGAAGATCACTTCAAGCATCTTCATTTGGTGTTGGAGACGCTAAGGAGAAATCAATTGTATGCCAAGTTCTCGAAGTGCGAGTTTTGGCTATCCTCAGTGGCGTTCCTTGGGCATATAGTAAGTGGAGAGGGTATTGCGGTGGATCCGGCGAAGATTGTTGCGATACGGGAGTGGCCTGAGCTTGCTACGGTAGCAGAAGTCCGGAGCTTTTTGGGGCTTGCCGGTTATTATAGGCGCTTCGTAGAGAACTTCTCGCGGATAGCGCTACCTCTCACTACTTTGACGAGGAAGGAGCATAAGTTCGTTTGGACGCCGGAGTGCGCGCGAGCTTTTGAGGAACTGAAGTGTCGGTTGACCACGGCGCCTGTGCTGAGTTCGCCATGTGGAACCGAAGGCTATGAGATATATAGCGATGCTTCGGGCAGCGGTTTGGGTTGCGTGCTACTGCAGCACGGAAGCGTGATAGCTTATGGCTCGATACAGCTAAAAGTGCACGAGAGGAATTATCCGGTCCATGACTTGGAGTTAGCGGCCGTGATTTTTGCCTTGAAGCTGTGGAGACACTATCTGTACGGTGTGAAGATTGATATCTACACCGATCACAAGAGTCTAAAGTACCTGATTGATCAGAAAGATCTGAATATGCGGCAGCGTAGGTGGATGGAGTTCCTGGGGGACTATACATTCAAGATCCACTACGTGCCTGGCAAAGGGAATGCGGTTGCGGACGTGTTGAGTCGTCGAGCCCCAGCTCAAGCGAATTGGCTATCAGTGCATGATGAGCGGTTGGTGCAGGAGCTGGAGGCGTTGGAGATTGTTTGTGTGGATAGACAATCTAGTGCTGAAGCAGTGTTGAATTGGACTGAAGTCCAATATGACCTGGCTGATCGGATTCGGCAGGCTTTGGATATGGATGCTCATATGAAGCAGTTCATGATAGAGGCTCTGGATGGGTCAAATTCCCAATTCGTCGTGGAGGACGGATTGCTTTGGAAAGACGGTCGTTTGTGCGTCCCAAGTGTGGGCAATTTACGGGTGGAGTTGCTGTACGAGGCGCACCATACCAAGTACTCAATTCACCCGGGGAGCACGAAGATGTACCGTGATATAAAGAAACTGTTTTGGTGGCCGGGTTTGAAGAAGGATGTTGCGCTATACGTAGCGAAGTGCCAAACCTGCGCCTTGGTAAAGGCGGAGTGCCAAAAGCCGGGAGGATTTCTTAAGTCCTTGCCTATTCCGGAGTGGAAATTCGACGACATCTCTATGGACTTTGTGCATGGTTTGCCAAGGTCGCAAAAAGGGAACGACGCCATTTGGGTGGTGGTCGATCGATTAACAAAGGTGTCGCATTTTATTCCGCATAGGAAGGACGATCCGGTGGAGAAGCTGGCGAAGCTTTATGTGGATAATATAGTACGGCTTCATGGTGTGCCCCGCAGCATCGTCAGTGACCGAGATGGGCGGTTCACGTCCAATGATTGGAGGCTGGTGCAGCAAATGTTGGGAATAAAGCTGAAGTTTAGCACAGCCTTCCATCCGCAAACGGATGGGCAGACCGAGAGGGTCAATAGAACGATGGAAGACATGCTTCGCATGTGTGTCTTGGACTTTGGAAAGCAATGGGAGGACCACCTTTATTTGGTGGAGTTCGCATACAACAACAGCTACCAAGCAAGTATTCAGATGGCACCTTTTGAGGCCCTATATGGTAGAAGATGTCGCACGCCGTTGTCTTGGTTAGAAACGGGCGAGTCGAAGTTGTATAAGCGATCGGAAGTGGAGGATGCTACTTCTTTGGTGAGAACCATTCGGGAGAGGTTGCTCATCGCTCAGGACCGGCAAGCAAAGTACTATAATGCCAAGCACAGGAACGTGGAGTTCGCTGTGGGTGATTATGTGTACCTAAAGATCAAGCCGTTCAAGGGTGTCTTGCGGGTGCGACGGTTGAAAAAGCTAAGCCCGAGGTACCTTGGACCGTTTGAGGTTCTGGAGTGAGTTGGAGAAGCGGCCTATAGGTTGAAGCTTTCGGTGGAGCTAAGTGGTTTACACGATGTGTTCCACATTTCGGTGCTTCGGAAGGCAGTGCAAGAGCCTACGCAAGTGATCGCGGTCGATCAAGTGCCGGTGGATAGTGGGCTAACGACAAAGGTCAAGCCCGTACGGATTGAGGACTCGGAGGTCAAGCGGCTACGCAATAAAGAGATCAGGATGGTCAAAGTCCGGTGGGACAATTGCGGTCGTGAGGAGCTCTCTTGGGAGCGAGAGCAGACTATGCTTGACGAGTATCCAGAGTTGTTCCGCTCAGGTACAAATGTTGTTTTTGTATATCTTTCCTTTATGTAATTTCGTGGGCGAAATTCTTTTAAGAGGGGGAGAGTTGTAATGCCCCGAAACTCAAAGGAGCAAAGGGGGACGTTTTGGGCCAGTTTTGGTTTCTGGCTGAAGGCTCACGGCCTGGGACACGGGCGTGTCCCAGGGCGTGTCAGGCATGTGTCGACACTTAGCCGCGAAGTCGTCGAGTTATTCTCGATGATTCGTCGAGAATGGGCACACGGCCTGCGACACGGGCGTGTCGCAGGGCGTGTCGACCTGTGTCGACACTTAGCCGTGAAATCGTCGAGATTCACTCGACGATCGTCGAGACAAGGCACACGGCCTAGGACACGGGCGTGTCCAAGGCCGTGTCATCGAGTCGTCGTTCTCCCCTCGACAAAATGTCCCGTGTACACGGCCTGGGGGCCCAGACGTGTCAATGTGACACGGGCAAGGACACGGGCGTGTCCTAGAACCCGTGCAGTGCTCGGGTTGAAAACGGGAGAAAATCATGGGGTACACGGCCGGCTACACGGCCGTGGCAGCTGGAACACGGGCGTGTCAGCTCGAACAGGGGCGTGTTCGATACCCGTGTGCGGGTTCAGAAGATTCGATTTTGACGGCGAATGCGGCACACGGCCCTGGACACGGGCGTGTGCCAGGCCGTGTTCGGCCCAGATTGGGCATTTCAGCCCCGAATCAAAGCCGCTCGTTTTCTTAGGTTGAGATCCGACGGCTGGGGATGGTTCCTGAGAGTATATACTCGGGTTTGACTTAGAAAAATCCACACTTTTCACCCCTTTTCATCTCTCCAAACCCTTGGAGAAAGAAGAGCTAAGGCAAGAGGAAGAGGAGCTAGATCTGCCATTGGAGGAGCTTCGGAGCTCCGAATCGCAAGCCGACTCCGGATCCACGGAGGCAACGCAAGTGCGGTGATTTCTATCCGATTACATTTCGATGGCGCCAAAGAGGAACGCAAGGGTAACGATCCTCACTTGTGAGCATGATAGCTCTCTTTCTTAGCATAGGAAGCCCTCTCTCGCGAGTTTGCGAAGAGTTGGAGGCGTTCCTTCGGGTAGATATGTAAAGTCCCCGTTGTTTAGAGTCCGTATGCGAGAACGGACGTAGGCATTTTGGTTGAAGCCTACCCGGACATGTTAGTCCGGATCGGTGATGTTGCATTGCATAAGGCCGGAGAAGACTCCGTGCTATTGGGTGTTTTTCGGGTTTTCTACGCGGTAGATTGCAGCAGGGAGCCTTGGGGACTAACCCAAAGGTGCACCCGGAAAACTGGGCGGACACGAGGTCTTGCCAACTTGGTGGCCTGAGAGCCAACTTGAACATAACGGGGTTATGTGTATTGCGGTAGAATGGGACTCGGTGAAAGTTTGACCCGCGCATATGGCTTAAATTGTCGTTGCGATGTGAGCACGGGTTAGATGGAGCCGTACCCGCTTTATGTCGTTCGGGTTAGAGAGACCTAAAGTTACATGGCACTCGCCGTTGGCATAAATGGGGGTCTTCGGTGGTCGATGGCTTAAATTGACGTGACCAATACCATGAAGATGAATTGCTCATAGGAATGGCCGTCTAAGTGGCGGTGGTGAGTCCGGAATGTTAATGGCTTAAATTGACGTAACATCGACCAGTTCACCGAGAATGTGCCCTGAGTGCATGGGACGTGTGGCCGTACGAGCCAACGTCTGTGTTGAAATGGCTATGGTTATATGCATTGCTCGCTTGTGCTAATGAAATGCAGGGAAGGAGCATCGCCGCCCCAAGTTGGGGGCGGGATCGTTATAATTTGGTCAGCATTGCTGACCGTTGCTTTGTTTGCCACCGTGCGGTGGTTTGTTGCTTGCAGGTGCAGCTGGACCAAGCGGTCAATAGCGGGCTAAAGCCCTTTTTGCGAAGCTGGCCCTCGAAGGCCCAAGTGGAAATGTTTTCTGTTTTACTCATGTATGACCGGCCAGCGTGCCGAGGTTTGTAAATCATGTATTAGTCAAGAGAAACATTCTGTAAGGCCTTAAGGCCGAATATTTGGGTATTTTTGTAACAACATTCCTATTATCATGTTAGTGGACATTCGTGCTCTTATGCTGGGTTCTTGTTTACAACTTATTTAAACTGCTTCCGCTAGAATGCTCTGTGTAGAACGTTGAGATTGGTTGGATGGTTTCCATACGTAACCACCCAGTCTGTCTGTGGTATATGGCGTCGGGCCCCGGCCGGACCTACTGCTATATGCTATGCGACGGATAGGGGGCGTTACAATAAGTGTCGACACTGACTTATAATGTCTCGACACTCATGTGTCGACACAAGTTTAGTCAACAGATTTTATGTGTCGACACTTGGTTATGTGTCGACATAACATATCTCGACACATTGTCGAGAGTTTACTTAGAAAATTCTGAGTAAATACTAAGTGTCGACACCATGTTGGATGTGTCGACACCTACTTGACATGTGTCGACACTAACATTCTGAAGTGTCGACACCTACATCCTGGATGTGTCGACACCTTTTTCCTGAAGTGTCGACACCACTATTCTGTGTCGACATAGACTTGTCTATGTGTCGACACCTTTTTACTTAGTCATTTTTTTAATTCTGTAAACTTACTCTAAGTTTATCATTCCTAGTTCAATTTTGAATCTATTGAACTTAGCTTCTTCTAGTGGCTTAGTAAACATATCAGCTACTTGTTCATCTGTTTTAACATATTCTAATAAAATATCTTCTCTTTCTACATGCTCCCTAAGAAAATGATATTTAATTTCAATATGTTTTGTCCTACTATGTGAAACAGGGTTATTAGCTATGGAAATAGCACTAGTAGAATCACAGAAAAGTGGAGTTCTACTTACCTGAAATCCATAGTCCTCTAGCTGATGTTGAATCCACAGAAGTTGAGCACAACAACTTCCTGCAGCCACATACTCTGACTCAGCTGTGGAGATAGCCACACTAGTTTGCTTCTTGCTACTCCATGAAATTAGTCTCCCACCTAGGAATTGACAGGTTCCAGTAGTGCTCTTTCTATCCTCTTTGCATCCTGCAAAGTCTGCATCTGAATAACCTGTTAGATCAAAGTCTCCATTCCTAGGGTACCAGAGGCCTAGATAGAGAGTGCCCTTTAGATATCTCAATATTCTCTTGACTGCAGTCAAGTGAGACTCTTTAGGGCAGGCTTGATACCTGGCACAAACACATGTAGCATACATGATGTCAGGTCTACTAGCAGTCAAGTATAATAGGGAGCCTACTATCCCTCTATACAAGGTCTCATCTACAGGTTTCCCTGCATCATCCTTGCTAAGAGACATACTTGACCCCATAGGAGTCTTCATGGTGCTGGATGAATCCATACCATATTTCCTTATGAGTTCTAGGGTGAACTTGGACTGACAAATGGACAAACCATTTTCAGTCTGTTTAACTTGGAGACCCAAGAAAAACTTCAGCTCTCCCATACTACTCATCTCAAACTGACCTTGCATAAGTTTTGCAAACTTTTTGCAAAGGCTGCTTTCAGTAGACCCAAATATAATGTCATCTACATATATTTGGACTAGTATGACTTTGCCTCTAGATTCCCTAAGGAATAGAGTCTTATCTATTTTCCCCCTTGAGAACTTGTTCTCAATGAGGAAACTAGATAGGGTTTCATACCAAGCCCTAGGGGCTTGCTTTAACCCATATAAAGCTTTCCTAAGTCTATAGACATAATGAGGTAGAGTTGGATCAACAAAACCTGCAGGCTGCTCCACATAGACCTCTTCCTTAAGATTACCATTTAGGAATGCTGACTTGACATCCATTTGGTATACCTTGAATCCTTGATAGGTTGCATAGGCCAAGAACATCCTTATGGCTTCCAGTCTGGCTACTGGAGCAAAGGTTTGATCAAAATCAATACCTTCTTCTTGCCTATATCCTTAAGCAACCAGTCTAGCCTTATTCTTAATGATGACCCCTTGTTCATCCATCTTATTCCTATAGATCCACTTAACTCCTATTACATTGTGGCATTTAGGTTTAGGAACAAGTTCCCAAACCTTGCACCTCTTGAACTGATTAAGCTCTTCTTGCATTGCTTCAGTCCATTGTGGATCCAGTATTGCTTCTTCAAATTTCTTAGGTTCAACTTGTGACAGAAAGCTGGAATAGATTGCTACATTCATGTTTCTACTCCTGATTTGAACTCCTTGTCTTGGATCTCCAATAATCAGCTCTACTGGATGATCTCTGAGATACCTGTGAGCTGGAGGCATCCTAACTTCTGGTTGAACCACTTCAGCATCTGCATCTTGCTGTACTCCTTGTATTTCTTCAGCAACTGGCACATGTAGTTCTCCCCCTGGACAACAGCTACTCTCTTCTCCTTGCTGTCTTGCAGCCGGCACTTCTTCTATAGTAAGCTTGTCCATTCTCTTTGATAAACCTGTGGGGCTGCATACAGTACTAGACAACTCATTGGTAATAAGTTTAGTCTCATCAAAAACTACATGCACTGATTCTTCTACAACTTATGTAGATAAGTTGTAGACTCTATAAGCCTTACTATTATTGCTCTACCCAACAAAAATTCCCTCTTGGGACTTGGCAGCAAACTTAGTTAAGTAAGACTTCCCATTGTTAAGTATGAAGCATTTACAACCAAAGATCCTGAAGTAGGATAGGTTTGGTTTCCTGCCTTTCACAACTTCATAGGGGGTCTTGTTTAGCCCTTTAGTGATGGTAGCCCTATTTATAACATGGCATGCAGTGTTAACTGCTTCAGCCCAGAAATATTCTGGCAGTGATGTATCACTTAATAGGGTCCTACCAGCCTCTATCAAGGTCCTATTCTTCCTTTCAGCAATGCCATTTTGCTGAGGTGTTCTAGGTGAAGAGAATTCTTGAAATATCCCAAAGTCTTCACATAGCTTTGTCATGCTTTCAGACTGAAACTCAGTACCATGATCACTTCTAATTTTGACCACAGTACTATTTAGTTCATTCTGAATTTGCTTGACAAAGCTGTAGAAGACACTAGGTGTTTCAGATTTCTGTCTTAAAAAGAACACCCAGGAAAACCTTGAGTAGTCATCTACAACTACAAGGGTATAGACCTTCCTACCTAGGTTGTGAACTGGCATTGGACCAAAGAGATCCATATGCAAGAGGTATAAGCACCTCACAGCATCTTTGTTTTCTATGCTTCTAAAGGTGGATTTAGTCTGCTTGCCCTTTTGACAAGCTGAGCAAATACCATCTTTGACACACTTAACTTGAGGACCATTCCTCACTAACTCTTTGCTAAAGAGTTTGCTAATAGTCTTGTAGTTAAGATGGGCAAGCCTCTTGTGCCATTTGACACAATGAGAAACTGTCTCATCAGCTACAAGACAAACTGGAGAACCATTGTTCTCAATCATAATGTCTAGGCAGTAGACATTCCTTTTCCTATAACCTGTCAAAATGATCTCTTGATCACTTGACCTCTTGATATGACAACCATTTTTAACAAATGAGATGTCATACCCTACATCACTTAATTGACTTATACTTATTAGGTTGTGTTTCAACCCTTTAACATAAGCCACTTGAGTAATGGTAACCAAGTTTGTAGAAATGTTACCAAACCCTTTGATGATTCCTTTTTCAGAACCACCAAAGGTAACCTTAGGACCATCTTTGACTGGAATGTAGTCCTTAAGTAATCTTCTTGTTCCAGTCATGTGTCTGGAACATCTACTGTCCAAGTACCATGTTGGGGTGTGGCCACTTGGACTTACCTGCAAAACAGATTAATGGACCTTAGAACCCAAAGAATTCTTGGGTCCTTGGTATTTGTTAGTCTGGAATCTGACAAAGCTCCCTGCAGGCTTTCCAACAGGTAGCTTGCTACTCACCTTGGCACTGGTATTGTGCCAACAGTCCACTGCAAAGTGGCCAATTTTGCCACAGCACCAACATTCATACTTGTTGTACCTTTGCTTAGGTACAGCCTTGGCTGTCTTGACTACAGCAGGCTTGTTGAATGTTGGGGCTTTGCCCTTGGACTTAGACTTGGACTGCTCAGTCCTTGCAGGTCTAATAAAGCCCAGTCCAGCCTTGCCTTTATGATGAACAAATTCATCAATTAAAGGTAACACTGACTTAGGTTTTGAAAACCTAGCAACAAGCTCTCTCTCTTTCTGAAGATTGATCTCCAGACTCTTGATTTGATCATTTTTAAATGATATAGTACCCATTTAAATCACTGTTATGTGCTTCAACCTGGCTATCTCATTCAGTTTTTGATCAAATTGCTTCTCAAAATCTGTTGCAGCAGCTGTAAGATCAGCAATTTCCTTTGCCTGACTTTTGGCAAGGGATTTGCTTTTCTTGTAAGCCTGCAACAGCACCTTATATTCATCTATAAGCTGATGAATATCATCCTCAGACTCAGATACATTCTCATCACTTGATGAAGAAAAATCTGAATCTGAACTAGTACAAGAAACTGAATTTAAACTTGAACTTTGTACCTGACTGGGTCCTGGCTGCTCCAGGATTTTGGCACTCTCTATCAAAGCCATTAGCCCTTGGCATTGACTGTCTTCTTGTTCATAGATAGACTCCATTAACTGCATGAATTCTTCTTCTTCTTCTTCAGCAAACAGCCCTATGTAGGCTTCAGCCTCAGACTCAGTTTCTGAAGATGAAATGTCTGATAGAGTCTTTTCCTTCTTGGCTACTAAGGACTTTTCCTTCTTGCCTTTGTAGTGAGTCTTTTTCCTGTCACTAGATTCCTTTCTCTTCTCTGAACAATCTGCAATAACATGGCCCTGTCTATTGCAGCAATAGCACGCTATCTTAGATCCAGTTGCCTTGCTTGACTTTGTCCTCTTCCTGTCTTTCTTTGAAGGCTTTTTCTCCTGATGAAAGACTTCCTTTCCCTTTGAAGAAGAAGGTCTTGACCTCCACTGTTTCTTCTTCAAGAATTTCTGAAAGTGTTTAGTGAAGGCAGCAAAGTCTTCATCACTTTCACTGCTCTCAGTCTTTGTGCTGATAGACTCATCAGATTCTGATTCAACTACCTCTGGAGGTGGAGTTGAAGACTTATTCTTGCACTTTCTGGGAACATCTGCCTTGAAAGCAACAGTTCTTTCTTTGTGCTCAGTCCTTGTAGATTTCTCCTCCTCTTTTCTCACAGTCAACTGCATCTCATATGACAATAACTTGCCAAACAGTGTAGGAGGAGGAATTTCCCCCAACTTAGCCATTTCTCTTATGGCACAGATCTTTGTGTCCCAATCTTTGGTTAGGGACCTTAAGAACTTATCATTTAGTTCATAGTTACTGAACTCTCTTCCATAAGACATGAGTTCATTAACTATTCTGTAGAACTTCTTGTAGCACTCAGTTATGCTATCACCTTTACCTTGTCTAAAACTCTCATACTCCTGATTTAGCAAGGATTTTCTATCTTGCCTGACTTCTTCAGATCCTTCCATATACACTATAAGAGTGTCCCACATCTCTTTAGCTGTCTTATAGTGTATAAGATTCTGAAAAGTTGCATCATCTATGGCACTTACAATAATGTTTTGTGCCCTCTTGTCCATTGTAGCTAGGGCAATCTCATCCTTAGTCATCTCAGAGAAATCCTTTGGAGTTCTCTGATTTGCATCCAAAACTGAAATCTTCATTTGCACATAAGGCCCTTCCTTTACTGTGATGTAGATTCTAGGGTCTGAGGCCTCCATAAATAGCCTAACCCTTTCCTTCCAGATCCCAAAGATCTCTTTCCTGCATATGGGTAATTTCATGGAACCCAATTCCTTGTGATTCTCAGAAAAACCCATGTTTCTTGATTTTCTTGAATTTCTTGAAACTGTGTGTTATCTTATACTGAATCTGCCAAACAGGATCTCCTCAGACTGTTAGTCCTTTTTAAGTAACCTCGCTTTGATACCACTTGAAAGATATGGTACCTAAACACCTAGAGGGGGGGGGGGTGAATAGGTGACCTAATCCTTTTCTAACTTTACTGGCAGCAAACAGTTTATTATCACAGATATTTAACTTTTGCACAGCTATCACAAAGTATTCTCAGCATACACAGCACAATCACAGCACAACACAGTGGTTTATAGTGGTTCCCCAAGATATGGGTACATCCACTTTCCCCCTTCGCCTATCTAGCAGTGTACTAGATTCGGCCAAACTCCTCCACTAGCTCAGAACCCAAATTGGTTCCTACACCTCAGGCCCAAAGCCTTACAACTCAGCTTTATCCCAAAGCCTACACTCAGCCAATCAAGGCCTACACTCAGCCAACCAAGGCCTACACTCAGCCAACAAGGCCTACACTCAGAGATCTCTATCTCCTACACTCAGGCTAACAAGCCCTACCCTTAGCCTTTATAAATACAGGCTTACAAATCACTCAGATCCAAAGGATCCTACAAGTTAAAATGTATTACAAATAATAACTCTACAACCCAGTAATAAAAGAGGGGAGTTGAGAGTTTCTTGATGAGTTCTTGGAAGAACTCAGCTGGATTCACTCTGACTTAGCTTTCTTCAAAGCTTCTTGAGTAGAACTGAATAAGACTGAATCCTCCTACAGTAGTTCCTTGACCTCTACTACTTAAGACCCAGAATGATTCTGAATCCTTCTTCTCAGCCTAGTTCCAGAGGCTGATTTCTTGGATGGAGCCCTCTCTCTCCAACTACTTAGATCTGCACTTGGACTGCAAGATCTTCTTGTGTTGATACTTTGTGTACCACTTCAATGACTTGTTCAGCAATTATCTGAACCAGTTGATCAACTCTTTCAACAACAGTTTTTGTAGACTGTAGGTGCCTATTTATAGGCCTTCTGCATAGTAACCGGCTGGTCCGGTCCATAACTGACTTCTGATATCTCTGACAGGTGTTGTAGACCGGCTGGAACGGCATCTGTCAAATCATCCAGTCATTTCTTGAAAATCTCTAACTGTCTGATAGTGTCGAGAATTTCTTTCTTTAAGTGTCGACACTTATAGTCCAAGTGTCGACACATGCTGTGTAAGTGTCGACACAAGTCTACAAGGTGTCGACACAACTTCTTGTATGTCTCGACACAGATTCTTCTTCATGTGTCGATACTGAAATTGAGTGTCGACACAAGTACTTCATCTTCTTTCTTTAGCTATATTCTTCTAAGTGTCGACACATCACCTTTGTGTCGACACAACTTCTTGTGTTGAATCTGTTAAGTGTCGACATTACTTCTTGGTGTCGACACATAGTTTTTTATGTTGATTCTTGCTGAGTGTCGACACAGCTCCTTGTGTCGACACACCTTCTTCTTGTTGAGACTTCAGCTGAGTGTCGACACATTCCTTTAGTGTCGACACTTGTACTTAAAATATTTTGGAGATACTTCTGTTCTTTGCTAAGTGTCAACACAGCTCCTTGTGTCGATACCTTCTTCATGTGTTGAGTCTTCAGCTGTGTGTCGACACATTATTCTGGGTGTCGACACATACTTCAAATGCTGACTCTTCTGTTGAGTGTCTACACATTGTGTTGAGTGTCGACACTTACTTCATGTGCTGTCTCTTTTGCTTAGTGTCGACACATTGTGTTGAGTGTCGACACTTGTACTTAGTCTCTACTGACTTTTGCTGAGTGTCGACACTTTCTGGTATAGACTCAGCTTCACTGGGTGTCGACACAGCTCCTTGTGTCGATACTTTCTGTCTGCACATTTCTTCACTGAGTGTCGACACAGCTCCAAGTGTCGACACTTTCTGTCTGGTGTCGACTCTGCATCCCAGGTGTCGACACAATGACTCCAAGTGTCGACACTGCTTGTCTGGGTGTCGACATAAGCCTTCTTAAGTGTCGACACTTTCCCTCTGGGTGTCGACACATGGACTTAGAAACTTTTTGCTTCAGTCCAGTGAATACTTAACCTGCACAAGTAAACTCAACATACATCAAATACATTATGATGTATATCATTGAGTTGGGTGAGGCTTCTTCAAATCAGGTACATTTGACCAATGTACCCAACACACTTGAAAAATTATTTTCACGAACATAGGAAAAATTAGAAAAATTATTTTCATAAAAATTTGAATTATCATAAAAGTGAGAAGAATTATTACCATAATTACTATCAAAATTATTTTCATAAGAATGATTTTTATAATAATTATAATGATAACAAAACTCACTTGGACGAGAACCGTGACAATAAAAACAAACACATTGACGCTTTTTTGCGGCTTTCAAAATATCGAATTGGTTTTGAAGCTGCGCAATTTTAGCAGTCAATTGAGATAACATAGTTTTTAATAAATTAAAATAAACACAACCCGTACCTAATAGAAAGGAATTTAAAAAAAAATGAAAAATAGAATTGGGGTTAGAGAAAGAGAGTGATAAAAGTAATGCAATTTGCACTTTCAATATATCAACAAAATGTCCCCGGCAACGGCACCAAAAACTTGATGGAGAATTTTATAGTTTTAAAAATTATATCCAAACTATAATCTCGAAATAGGCAAGTGTACCTATCGAAATATAGTATAAGAAATGTCGTATTAGACTCGGGGCATGTTGAGTACTCCTACTCACGCAAATTAATATTATTTTATCGATTAATAAAAGAAGTGAATTAAAATTACAACTAGAAAATAAACTAAAACGAAAACACCTGATCTAGACTTACTTTATAATAAAATAAACATCATCATTAAGGTAAACTTCTAAATTACCTACTTCGACCGTGGAGGTTCCTAAATTACGAAAACGCCTCTCTCGAGAATACACTCTCGACTAAACTTAGGTTGATCGATTAAGACCTCTCGGCCAGTTGAAACCCCTAAGCCTGCTTTAGGAAGTGAACCCCTCTATTGGATTTCACTCCAATCCAGAAGAGTTATGTGTTCCTCTCTCGAGGAGTGCAATCAAATCCTTTTATCTTTGAGTGATCTCTCTGTATCCGCAACCTCTCGATCATTTAGGATATGGATCTTAGATCGAAATCGGAAGTAATAAATCAAAGATAAATCAGAAGCGATAAATTAGGAGTTGACAAAAAGAAGAAGATTAATTTATTCCAAAGCTTGACAAAATCAAGTGCTAATAGAATTAGAATCTCATTATCATAATAGAAGGATACATGAAAAGAAAAGCAAAGACATTCTAAAAATTAAAAGGCTAGAATTAAAGACTAAAATTATGAAATTGAAATTACAGGAAAGAAAATACATAAAACAGGAAAACTAGCTACTGAACTACTCCTAGATTGACCTCCTTGCCCCCCTCCAAAGCTTCTGGCTCGATCTGGAATTTATAGAAATTTTTCTTGAAGGTCGCGCCCTAGGTCACGCCCGTGACCTAGCGCGTGTCAGGCTCGGAACCGCCGTCTTGAAAGCCCGGGAACGTTGGAGGAGAAACCGCCAAAATATGTTAAATGGCGGGTCACGCCCCTAGGTCACGCCCGTGACCTAGGGCGTGTCACTTCAGTTTCTGGAAAACCGCGGGAAGCTGAAAATGGCGGGAGTAAATTCTGGCAGTTCCTGAAGTGTCACGCCCCTAGGTCACGCCCGTGACCTAGGGCGTGTACTGATTGGGTCAGCAAACGACTGGAAACGGCGCATTCTGGCATCAATTCGGCAGTTTCGAGTTAGTCACGCCCTAGGTTACGCCCGTGACAGGGGGGCGTGTACATGGGAAATGTTCCAGAATTGCCCTGGGAAGATTTCTGGAGAAAATTATTTTCTTGAACTAGACACGCCCGTGTTCACACCCTAGTCACGGCCGTGTCCTTGTGGCGTATACTTGTGAAATTATCCAGATTTGTAGAGGACGTCGTCCTCTTTCCGTTGACTGGTTGCACGTCCCGTAACTCTTCCTGGTTTGAAAGTTATGGTCATTTGAATTTCAGTTATCCGTGGCCAAAAATATTAATTTTCTCAAAATGTTTTCAGATCTTTGCCATGGACTTGAAAATGATATTTGGAGCCCATATGGACCTGAAATATAAAAATAAACGAATTATTATATATATTAATATAAATCCAAATAAATTATACTATTTATTTATAAAAAAACTAAACTAAAATAACTATATAAATTAACTTATCAAATACCCTCATACTTAATCTTTTGCTATTCCAGAGCAAAACTATGAGAAGTATTTATAAGAAAATAATATAATTTTTTAATTGAAATAAAAATTTATTAAATCAAAAGAAAGTTAAAAATTATCTTAAGTGATTCAAATTTTTAAGTCCTAAAATATGAAAATAAAATGAGAAAAGATAAATATTTAGCAAATTTTCTCTAATAAAATAATTAGATCTCAAAATTAAGTAGTTAGTAAACAAAGGTATATTAAAACTTATAAACACTTCTTTCACTAAAAAGAGACTTCAAGTAAAATTCAAACTACTACTTATGCTCTCTTACGATTTTAATTTAAAACAAAAGCAATTATATTGGGCTTTGGGTTTGGAAAAAGGGAATTGAAGAGATCTTTGATTGGGGGTGATGAATTTTATCCTCTCACCCCACACAATTTTTTTCTTTTTTTTTGATATTTTTTTCCTTCTTGTTTTTCTCTTCAAACAAAATTGCTTAGAAGTAATGAATTTTATCCTCTTACTCCTTTTTTTTGGGATTGTATATGTGTACCAAGGAATATTTAATTCCCATGACATATGATCTAACAAAAAATAAAAACTTGCATATATTTACCAGGGGATAATGAATTTTATCCTCTTATCCCCGTGACATATGATCTAACAAGAAAAATTAAAACAAGGGAAGACTAGACAATATTTAGATTAAATTAAAATTAAAAGAGAGTAACTAAAGTAAATTAAAATTTCCTAAGAATCTTAAAGTTCAAAGTGGAGATAATTAAAATCTAAAAATTGTTAAACTAAGCACTATAAAATTGAAACTAATTAAAATAAAAGAGAAAAAGGCTAAAAATATTTCTCTAAACAAATTTACTTCATAAATTTATTTCTTAAAATAAAATCACCTAAAAATTAATTTTAACTAACTTTGATGAAATAAAAGTTTAGAAAATCAAAAATTATAAAAATTCTTATAAATAAACTCAAAATAAATTTCTAAAAATCACAAAAATTAAGTAGGGGTTTATTATTTTTGTTTTCTTTTGTTTTTTTTCTTTTTCTATATTCTTTTTCATTTTTTTAAAAATCACAAAAAAAAAATTTTGTATTTTGGATAATTTTTAAAAATTATCTTTAAAAATTTTAAAGTTTTTTCATTTTTTTTGGATTTTTAAATAAAAATAATAAATAATAATCAACTCCCATACTTAAAAATAAAAATTATCCCCAATGTTTATAAGTCAAGTAGGAGGGGGGGGGGAAGAAAAACAGTTGGTGAAAATTTAGAAAAAGAAAAATGCATAGAAATTAAAAGATAAGCAAGGGGTGTCTCCCAAGAGCGCTTTTCTTTTTCCCGTCTTTAAGCTAGACGGTTCGGGTTAGGAGAAAGGAAAATAAAAATTGAAATGAACGGGCAACTCCCTTAATTCGCGCTTTGCGAAGATGCCAAAGTCGCTTGCCCGGCTACTCCTCTGCTTGCTTCTTGATTTTCCTTCTTGCATTTGACTTGAAAATTTAGATTCAAATCACCTATACATACCTAAGGTTATTTGAATATTTCTAGATGAGCGGCAAATAGGTCGGGGATAATATTTGATTGCAACGGCTCATCTTCTTCCTGAAACTTGTTAGGGAAAGAATAATCAAAAAGAAGTGCGTCAGAAAAATCTTCGCAAGGAGGACACTCTTGCGAAGTTATAAGATTAGGCTTGGGTTGTTTATTTTCTAAAATTAATTTTTCGTCCGAAAATTTATTTAAAATAAAATCGTCGGAAGCATCATGTTCATAAATTTGCGCTCTTAGAAAATCATAAATTGTACAAGGAGATTCATTAATACGAGGAAAATGGGGAGTAGTAGGAGGAGAAACATATTCTTCATCTACTCCGCCCAACGTATCCATTCACCTAACGAGCTCTTGAAATAAAAGTTGTTGTTCTTCTTCGGTATAAACAACTACTGGGGTACATGAGAAGTCATGTTCCTCATTAGCAACAGTATCTGAAGGAGAAGAATCACTAAACGTAAGAAAATTTTCATCCAAATTTTGGGGGGAAGAATCATATTGCAAATGAGAGGATTCCCCAAAATTAAGAGAGAAAGCTTGCAGTGTGGAAGAAGAACAACAAAAATTTGGATCCAAATAATTATTCTCAAAACTCGGGAAACCTTCCGGTTGATCTTGCGACCAAGAGAAGTTTTCGTCCGAGTTGGAAGAATAATTATTTACATCAAAATAATTATTCGCATTATCACTTGAAAAATTATTTTCATGAACATAGGAAAAATTAGAAAAATTATTTTCATAAAAATTTGAATTATCATAAAAGTGAGAAGAATTATTATCATAATTACTATCAAAATTATTTTCATAAGAATGATTTTTATAATAATTATAATGATAACAAAACTCACTTGGATGAGAACCGTGACAATAAAAATAAACACATTGACGCTTTTTTGCGGCTTTCAAAATATCGAATTGATTTTGAAGATGGGCAATTTTAGCAGCCAATTCAGATAACATAGTTTTTAATAAAGGAAAATAAACACAACCCGTACCTAATAGAAAGGAATTTTAAAAAAAAAGAAAAAATGAAAAAGAGAATTGGGGTTAGAGAAAGAGAGTGATAAAAGTAATACAATTTGCGCTTTCAAAATATCAACAAAATGTCCCCAGCAATGGCGCCAAAAACTTGATGAAGAATTTTATAATTTTAAAAATTATATCCAAACTATAATCTCGAAATAGGCAAGTGTACCTATCGAAATATAGTATAAGAAATGTCGTATTAGACTCGGGGCCTATTGAGTACTCCTAATCACGCAAATTAATATTATTTTATCGATTAATAAAAGAAGTGAATTAAAATTACAACTAGAAAATAAACTAAAACGAAAACACCTGATCTATACTTACTTTATAATAAAATAAACATCATCATTAATGTAAACTTCTAAATTACCTACTTCGACCGTGGAGGTTCCTAAATTACGAAAACGCCTCTCTCGAGAATATGCTCTCGACTAAACTTAGGTTGATCGATTAAGACCTCTCGGCCAGTCGAAACCCCTAAGCCTGCTTTAGGAAGTGAACCCCTCTATTGGATTTCACTCCAATCCAGAAGAGTTATGTCATCCTCTCTCGAGGAGTGAAATCAACTCCTTTTATATTTGAGTGATCTCTCCGTTTCCGCAACCTCTCGGTCATTTAGGATATGGATCTTAGATAGAAATCGGAAGTAATAAATCAAAGATAAATCAGAAGCAATAAATTAGGAGTTGACAAAAAGAAGAAGATTAATTTATTTCAAAGCTTGACAAGATCAAGTACTAATAGAATTAGAATCTTATTATCATAATAGAAGGATACATGAAAAGAAAAGCAAAGACATTCTAAAAATTAAAAGACTAGAATTAAATACTACAATTATGAAATTGAAATTACAGGAAAGAAAATACAAAAACAGGAAAACTAGCTACTGAACTACTCCTAGATTGACCTCCTTGCCCCCCTCCAAAGTTTCTGGCTCGATCTGGAATTTATAGAAATTTTTCTTGAAGGTCGCGCCCTAGGTCACGCCCGTGACCTAGGGCGTGTCAGGCTCGGAACCGCCGTCTTGAAAGCCTGGGAACGTTGGAGGAGAAACCGCCAAAATCTGTTAAATGGCAGGTCACGCCCCTAGGTCACGCCCGTGACCTAGGGCGTGTCACTTCAGTTTCTGGAAAACCGCGAGAAGCTGAAAACGGCAGGAGTAAATTCTGGCAGTTCCTGAAGTGTCACGCCCCTAGGTCACGCTCGTGACCTAGGGCGTGTACTGACCGGGTCAGCAAATGACTGGAAACGGCGCATTCTGGCATCAATTCGGCAGTTTCGGGTTAGTCACGCCCTAGGTTACGCCCGTGACAGGGGCGTGTACTTGGGAAATGTTCCAGAATTGCCCCGGGAAGATTTCCGGAGAAAATTATTTTCTTGAACTAGACACGCCCGTGTTCACACAATGGTCAAGCCCATGTCCTTGGGGCATGTACTTGTGAAATTCTCCAGATTTGTAGAGGACGTCGTCCTCTTTACGTTGACTGGTTGCACGCCCCGTAACTCTTCGTGGTTTGAAAGTTATAGCCATTTGAATTTCAGCTATCCGTGGCCAAAAATGTTAATTTTCTCAAAATGTTTTCAGATCTTTGTCATGGACCTGAAAATGATATTTGGAGCCCATATTGACCTGAAATATAAAAATAAACGAATTATTATATATATTAATATAAATCCAAATAAATTAGACTATTTATTTATAAAAAAACTACACTAAAATAACTATATAAATTAACTTATCAAATACCCTCATACTTAATCTTTTGCTATTTCAGAGCAAAACTATGAGAAATATTTATAAAAAATAATATAATTTTTTAATTGAACTAAAAATTATTAAATCAAAAGAAAGTTAAAAATTAGCTTAAGTGATTCAAATTTTTAAGTCCTAAAATATGAAAATAAAATGAGAAAAGATAAATATTTAGCAAATTTTCTCTAATAAAATAATTAGATCTCAAAATTAAGTAGTTAGTAAACAAAGGTAGATTAAAAATTATAAACACTTCTTTCACTAAAAAGAGACTTCGAGGAAAATTTAAACTACTACTTATGCTCTCTTACGATTTTAATTTAAAACTAAAGCAATTATATTGGGTTTTGGGTTTGGAAAAAGGGAATTGAAGAGATCTTTGATTGGGGGTGATGAATTTTATCCTCTCACCCTACACAATTTTTTTCTTTTTTTTGATGTTTTTTCCTTCTTGTTTTTCTCTTCAAACAAAGTTGCTTAGAAGTAATGAATTTTATCCTCTTACTTCTTTTTTTTGAGGTTGCATATGTGTACCAAGAAATATTTAATTCTCATGACATATGATCTAACAAAAAATAAAAACTTGCATATGTGTACCAGGGGATAATGAATTTTATCCTCTTATTCCCGTGATATATGATCTAACAAGAAAAATTAAAACAAGGGAAGGCTAAACAATATTTAGATTAAATTAAAATTAAAAGAGAGTAACTAAAGTAAATTAAAATTTCCTAAGAATCTTAAAGTTCAAAGTGGAGATAATTAAAATCTAAAAATTGTTAAACTAAGCACTATAAAATTGAAACTAATTAAAATAAAAGAGAAAAAGGCTAAATAAATTTCTCTAAACAAATTTACTTCATAAATTTATTTCTTAAAATAAAATCACCTAAAAATTAATTTTAACTAACTTTGATGAAATAAAAGTTTAGAAAATCAAAAATTATAAAAATTCTTATAAATAAACTCAAAATAAATTTCTAAAAATCACAAAAATTAAGTAGGGGTTTATTATTTTTGTTTTCTTTTGTTTTTTTTCTTTTTCTATATTCTTTTTCATTTTTTTTAAAATCACAAAAAAAAAATTTTGTATTTTGGATAATTTTTAACAATTATCTTTAAAAATTTTAAAGATTTCTCATTTTTTTGGATTTTTAAATAAAAATAATAAATAAGAATCAACCCCCATACTTAAAAATAAACATTGTCCCCAATGTTTATAAGTCAAGTAGGAGGGGGGGGAGGGGAAAGAAAAACAGTTGGTGAAAATTTAGAAAAAGAAAAATGCATAAAAATTAAAAGATAAGCAAGGGGTTTCTCTCAAGAGCGCTTTTCTTTTTCCCGTCTTTAAGCTAGATGGTTCGGGTTAGGAGAAAGGAAAATAAAAATTGAAATGAACGGGGAACTCCCTTAATTCGCGCTTTGGCGAAGATGCCAAAGTCGCTTGCCCGGCTACTCCTCTGCTTGCTTCTTGATTTTCCTTCTTGCAGTTGTCTTGAAAATTTAGATTCAAATCACCTATACATACCAGAGGTGATTTGAATCTTTTTAGATGAGCGGCAAATGGGTCGGGGATAACATTTGATTGCAACGGCTCATCTTCTTCCTGAAACTTGTTAGGGAAAGAATAATCAAAAAGAAGTGCGTCAGAAAAATCTTCGCAAGGAGGAGACTCTTGCGAAGTTATAAGATTAGGCTCGGGTTATTTATTTTCTAAAATTAATTTTTCGTCCGAAAATTTATTTAAAATAAAATCGTCGGAAGCATCATGTTCATAAATTTGCGCTCTTAGAAAATCATAAATTGTGCAAGGAGATTCATTAATAGGAGGAAAATGGGGAGTAGTAGGAGGAGAAACATATTCTTCATCTACTCCGCCCAACGCATCCATACACCTAACGAGCTCTTGAAATAAAAGTTGTTGTTCTTCTTCGGTATAAACAACTACTGGGGTACATGTGAAGTCATGTTCCTCATTAGCAATAGTATCCGAAGGACAAGAATCGCTAAACGTAAGAAAATTTTCATCCAAATTTTGGGGGGAAGAATCATATTTCAAATGAGAGGATTCCCCAAAATTAAGAGAGAAAGCTTGCGGTGCGGAAGAAGAACAACAAAAATTTGGATCCAAATAATTATTCTCATAACTCGTGAAACCTTCCGGTTGATCTTGCGACCAAGAGAAGTTTTCATCCGAGTTGGAAGAATAATTATTTACATCAAAAAAATTATTCGCATTATCACTTGAAAAATTATTTTCACGAACATAGGAAAAATTAGAAAAATTATTTTCATAAAAATTTGAATTATCATAAAAGTGAGAAGAATTATTACCATAATTACTATCAAAATTATTTTCATTAGAATGATTTTTATAATAATTATAATGATAACAAAACTCACTTGGACGAGAACCGTGACAATAAAAACAAAAACATTGACGCTTTTTTGCAGCTTTCAAAATATCGAATTGATTTTGAAGCTGCGCAATTTTAGCAGTCAATTGAGATAACATAGTTTTTAATAAATTAAAATAAACACAACCCGTACCTAATAGAAAGGAATTTAAAAAAAATGAAAAATATAATTGGGGTTAGAGAAAGAGAGTGATAAAAGTAATACAATTTGCACTTTCAAAATATCAACAAAATGTCTCCGGCAACGGCGCCAAAAACTTGATGAAAAATTTTATAGTTTTAAATATTATATCCAAACTATAATCTCGAAATAGGCAAGTGTACCTATCGAAATATAGTATAAGAAATGTCGTATTAGACTCGGGGCCTGTTGAGTACTCCTACTCACGCAAATTAATATTATTTTATCGATTAATAAAAGAAGTGAATTAAAATTACAACTAGAAAATAAACTAAAACGAAAACACCTGATCTAGACTTACTTTATAATAAAATAAACATCATCATTAAGGTAATCTTCTAAATTACCTATTTCGACCGCGGAGGTTCCTAAATTACAAAAACGCCTCTCTCGAGAATACGCTCTCGACTAAACTTAGGTTGATCGATTAAGACCTCTTGGCCAGTCGAAATCCCTAAGCCTGCTTTAGGAAGTGAACCCCTCTATTGGATTTCACTCCAATCCAGAAGAGTTATGTTGTCCTCTCTCGAGGAGTGCAATCAACTCCTTTTATCTTTGAGTGATCTCTCCGTATCCGCAACCTCTCGGTCATTTAGGATATGGATCTTAGATCGAAATCGGAAGTAATAAATCAAAGATAAATCAGAAGCGATAAATTAGGAGTTGACAAAAAGAAGAAGATTAATTTATTCCAAAGCTTGACAAGATCAAGTGCTAATAGAATTAGAATCTCATTATCATAATAGAAGGATACATGAAAAGAAAAGCAAAGACATTCTAAAAATTAAAAGGCTAGAATTAAAGACTACAATTATGAAATTGAAATTACAGGAAAGAAAATACATAAAACAGGAAAACTAGCTACTGAACTACTCCTAGATTGACCTCCTTACCCCCCTCCAAAGCTTCTGGCTCGATCTGTAATTTATAGAAATTTTTCTTGAAGGTCGCGCCCTAGGTCACGCCCGTGACCTAGGGCGTGTCAGACTCGGAACCGCCGTCTTGAAAGCCCGGGAACATTGGAGGAGAAACTGCCAAAATATGTTTAATGGCGGGTCACGCCCCTAGGTCACGCTCGTGACCTAGGGCGTGTCACTTCAGTTTCTGGAAAACCGCGGGAAGCTGAAAACGGCGGGAGTAAAGTCTGGCAGTTCTTGAAGTGTCACGCCCCTAGGTCACGCCCGTGACCTAGGGCGTGTACTGACTGGGTCAGCAAACGACTGGAAACGGCGCATTCTGGCATCACTTTGGCAGTTTTGGGTTAGTCACGCCCGAGGTTACGCCCGTGACTGGGGGCGTGTACTTGGGAAATGTTCCAGAATTGCCCCGGGAAGATTTCTGGATAAAATTATTTTCTTGAACTAGACACACCCGTGTTCACACCCTGGTCAAGCCCGTGTCCTTGGTGCGTGTACTTGTGAAATTCTCCATATTTGTAGAGGTCGTCATCCTCTTTCCGTTGACTAGTTGCACGTCCCGTAACTCTTCCTGGTTTGAAAGTTATGGCCATTTGAATTTCAGCTATCCGTGGCCAAAAATGTTAATTTTCTCAAAATGTTTTCAGATCTTTGCCATGGACTTGAAATTGATATTTGGAGCCTATATTGACCTGAAATATAAAAATAAACGAATTATTATATATATTAATATAAATCCAAATAAATTATACTATTTATTTATAAAAAAACTAAACTAAAATAACTATATAAATTAACTTATCAAATACCCCCATACTTAATCTTTTGCTATTGCAGAGCAAAACTATGAGAAGTATTTATAAGAAAATAATATAATTTTTTAATTGAACTAAAAATTTATTAAATCAAAAGAAAGTTAAAAATTAGCTTAAGTGATTCAAATTTTTAAGTCCTAAAATATGAAAATAAAATGAGAAAAGATAAATATTTAGCAAATTTTTTCTATTAAAATAATTAGATCTCAAAATTAAGTAGTTAGTAAACAAAGTTAGATTAAAAATTATAAACACTTCTTTCACTAAAAAGAGACTTCGAGGAAAATTTAAACTACTACTTATGCGCTCTTACGATTTTAATTTAAAACTAAAGCAATTATATTGGGCTTTGGGTTTGGAAAAAGGGAATTGAAGAGATCTTTGATTGGGGGTGATGAATTTTATCCTCTCACCCCACACAATTTTTTTCTTTTTTTTTGATGTTTTTTCCTTCTTGTTTTTCTCTTCAAACAAAATTGCCTAGGAGTAATGAATTTTATCCTCTTACTCCTTTTTTATTTTGGGTTCCATATGTGTACCAAGGTATATTTAATTCCCATGACATATGATCTAACAAAAAATAAAACCTTGCATATGTGTACCAGGGGATAATGAATTTTATCCTCTTATCCCCGTGACATATGATCTAATTATAAGAAAAATTAAAACAAGTGAAGGCTAAACAATATTTAGATTAAATTAAAATTAAAAGAGAGTAACTAAAGTAAATTAAAATTTCCTAAGAATCTTAAAGTTCAAATTGGAGATAATTAAAATCTAAAAATTGTTAAACTAAGCACTATAAAATTGAAACTAATTAAAATAAAAGAGAATAAGGCTAAATAAATTTCTCTAAACAAATTTACTTCATAAATTTATTTCTTAAAATAAAATCACCTAAAAATTAATTTTAACTAACTTTGATGAAATAAAAGTTTAGAAAATCAAAAATTATAAAAATTCTTATAAATAAACTCAAAATAAATTTCTAAAAATCACAAAAATTAAGTGGGGGTTTATTATTTTTGTTTTCTTTTTGTTTTTTTTTCTTTTTCTATATTCTTTTTCATTTTTTTTAAAATCACAAAAAAAAAAATTTGTATTTTGGATAATTTTTAAAAATTATCTTTAAAAATTTTAAAGATTTTTCATATTTTTTGGATTTTTAAATAAAAATAATAAATAAGAATCAACCCCCATACTTAAAAATAAACATTGTCCCCAATGTTTATAAGTCAAGTAGGAGGGGGGGGGGGGGAAGAAAAACAGTTGGTAAAAATTTAGAAAAAGAAAAATGCATAGAAATTAAAAGATAAGCAATGGGTGTCTCACAAGAGCGCTTTTCTTTTTCCCGTCTTTAAGTTAGACGGTTCGGGTTAGGAGAAAGGAAAATAAAAATTGAAATGAACGGGCAACTCCCTTAATTCGCGCTTTGGCGAAGATGCCAAAGTCGCTTGCCCGGCTACTCCTCCGCTTGCTTCTTGATTTTCCTTCTTGCAGTTGACTTCAAAATTTAGATTCAAATCACCTATACATACCTGAGGTGATTTGAATCTTTCTACATGAGCGGCAAATGGGTCGGGAATAACATTTGATTTCAACGGCTCATCTTCTTCCTGAAACTTGTTAGGGAAAGAATAATCAAAAAGAAGTGCGTCAGAAAAATCTTCGCAAGGAGGTGACTTTTGCGAAGTTATAAGATTAGGCTCGGGTTGTTTATTTTCTAAAATTAATTTTTCGTCCGAAAATTTATTTAAAATAAAATCGTCGGAAGCATCATGTTCATAAATTTGCGCTCTTAGAAAATCATAAATTGTGCAAGGAGATTTATTAATAGGAGGAAAATGGGGAGTAGTAGGAGAAGAAACATATTCTTCATCTACTCCGCCCAGCGCATCCATACACCTAACGAGCTCTTGAAATAAAAGTTGTTGTCCTTCTTCGGTATAAACAACTACTGGGGTACATGAGAAGTCATATTCCTCATTAGCAACAGTATCCGAAGGAGAAGAATCACTAAACGTATGAAAATTTTCATCCAAATTTTGGGGGGAACAATCATATTGCAAATGAGAGAATTCCCCAAAATTAAGAGAGAAAGCTTGCGGTGCGGAAGAAGAACAACAAAAATTTGGATCCAAATAATTATTCTCATAACTCGGGAAACCTTCCGGTTGATCTTGCGACCAAGAGAAGTTTTCATCCGAGTTGGAAGAATAATTATTTACATCAAAATAATTATTCGCATTATCACTTGAAAAATTATTTTCATGAACATAGGGAAAATTAGAAAAATTATTTTCATAAAAATTTGAATTATCATAAAAGTGAGAAGAATTATTATCATAATTACTATCAAAATTATTTTCATAAGAATGATTTTTATAATAATTATAATGATAACAAAACTCACTTGTATGAGAACCGTGACAATAAAAACAAACACATTGACGCTTTTTTTGCGGCTTTCAAAATATCGAATTGATTTTGAAGCTAGGCAATTTTAGCAGCCAATTGAGATAACATAGTTTTTAATAAAGGAAAATAAACACAACCCGTAACTAATAGAAAGGAATTTAAAAAAAAAGAAAAAATGAAAAAGAGAATTGGGGTTAGAGAAAGAGAGTGATAAAAGTAATACAATTTGCGCTTTCAAAATATCAACAAAATGTCCCCGGCAACGACGCCAAAAACTTGATGGAGAATTTTATAGTTTTAAAAATTATATCCAAACTATAATCTCGAAATAGGCAAGTGTAGCTATCGAAATATAGTATAAGAAATGTCGTATTAGACTCAGGGCCTGTTGAGTACTCCTACTCATGCAAATTAATATTATTTTATCGATTAATAAAAGAAGTGAATTAAAATTACAACTAGAAAATAAACTAAAACGAAAACACCTGATCTAGACTTACTTTATAATAAAATAAACATCATCATTAAGGTAAACTTCTAAATTACCTACTTCGACCGTGGAGGTTCCTAAATTACAAAAATGCCTCTCTCGAGAATACGCTCTCGACTAAACTTAGGTTGATCGATTAAGACCTCTCGGTCAGTCAAAACCCCTAAGCCTGCTTTAGGAAGTGAACCCCTCTATTGGATTTCACTCCAATCCAGAAGAGTTATGTCGTCCTCTCTCGAGTAGTGAAATCAACTCCTTTTATCTTTGAGTGATCTCTCCGTATCCGCAACCTCTCGGTCATTTAGGATATGGATCTTAGAACAAAATCGGAAGTAATAAATCAAAGATAAATCCGAAGCGATAAATTAGGAGTTGACAAAAAGAAAAAGATTAATTTATTCCAAAACTTGACAAGATCAAGTGCTAATAGAATTAGAATCTCATTATCATAATAGAAGGATACATGAAAAGAAAAGCAAAGACATTCTAAAAATTAAAAGGCTAGAATTAAAAACTACAATTATGAAATTGAAATTACAGGAAAGAAAATACATAAAACAGGAAAACTAGCTACTGAACTACTCCTAGATTGACCTCCTTGCCCCCCTCCAAAGCTTCTGGCTCGATCTGGAATTTATAGAAATTTTTCTTGAAGGTCACGCCCTAGGTCACGCCCGTGACCTAGGGCGTGTCAGGCTCGGAACTACCGTCTTGAAAGCCCGAGAACGTTGGAGGAGAAACTGCCAAAATCTGTTAAATGGCGGGTCACGCCCCTAGGTCATGCCCGTGACCTAGGGCGTGTCACTTCAGTTTCTGGAAAACTGCGGGAAGCTGAAAACGGCGGGAGTAAATTCTGGCAGTTCCTGAAGTGTCACGCCCCTAGGTCACGCCCGTGACCTAGGGCGTGTACTGACTGGGTCAGCAAACGACTGGAAACGGCGCATTATGACATCACTTCGGCAGTTTCGAGTTAGTCACGCATTAGGTTACGCCCGTGACAGGGGGGCGTGTACTTGGGAAATGTTCCATAATTGCCCCGGGAAGATTTCTGGAGAACATTATTTTCTTGAACTAGATACGCCCGTGTTCACACCCTGGTCATGCCCATGTCCTTGGGGCGTGTACTTGTGAAATTCTCCAGATTTGTAGAGGACGTCGTCCTCTTTACGTTGACTGGTTGCATGTCCCGTAACTCTTCCTGGTTTGAAAGTTATGGTCATTTGAATTTCAGCTATCCGTGGCAAAAATGTTAATTTTCTAAAAATGTTTTCAGATCTTTGCCATGGACTTGAAAATGATATTTGGAGCACATATTGACCTAAAATATAAAAATAAACGAATTATTATATATATTAATATAAATCCAAATAAATTATACTTTTTATTTATAAAAAAACTAAACTAAAATAACTATATAAATTAACTTATCAAATACCTCCATACTTAATCTTTTGCTATTGCAGAGCAAAACTATGAGAAGTATTTATAAGAAAATAAGATAATTTTTTAATTGAACTAAAAATTTATTAAATCAAAAGAAAGTTAAAAATTATCTTACGTGATTCAAATTTTTAAGTCCTAAAATATGAAAATAAAATGAGAAAAGATAAATATTTAGCAAATTTTCTCTAATAAAATAATTAGATCTCAAAATTAAGTAGTTAGTAAACAAAGTTAGATTAAAAATTATAAACACTTCTTTCACTAAAAAGAGACTTCGAAGAAAATTTAAACTACTACTTATGCACTCTTACGATTTTAATTTAAAACTAAAGCAATTATATTGGGCTTTGGGTTTGGAAAAAGGGAATTGAAGAGATCTTTGATTGAGGGTGATGAATTTTATCCTCTCACCCCACACAATTTTTTTTCTTTTTTTTGATGTTTTTTTTCCTTCTTGTTTTTCTCTTCAAACAAAATTGCTTAGGAGTAATGAATTTTATCCTCTTACTCCTTTTTTTGGGGTTGCATATGTGTACCAAAGAATATTTAATTCCCATGACATATGATCTAACAAAAAATAAAAACTTGCATATGTGTATCATGGGATAATGAATTTTATCCTCTTATCCCCGTGACATATGATCTAACAAGAAAAATTGAAACAAGGGAAGGCTAAACAATATTTAGATTAAATTAAAATTAAAAGAGAGTAACTAAAGTAAATTAAAATTTCCTAAGAATCTTAAAGTTCAAATTGGGGATAATTAAAATCTAAAAATTGTTAAACTAAGTACTATAAAATTGAAACTAATTAAAATAAAAGAGAATAAGGATAAATAAATTTCTCTAAACAAATTTACTTCATAAATTTATTTCTTAAAATAAAATCACCTAAAAATTAATTTTAACTAACTTTGATGAAATAAAAGTTTAGAAAATCAAAAATTATAAAAATTCTTATAAATAAACTAAAAATAAATTTCTAAAAATCACAAAAATTAAGTGGGGGTTTATTATTTTTGTTTTCTTTTGTTTTTTTTTCTTTTTCTATATTCTTTTTCATTTTTTTTTAAAATCACAAAAAAAAATTTTTGTATTTTGGATAATTTTTAAAAATTATCTTTAAAAAATTTAAAGATTTTTCATTTTTTTTGGATTTTTAAATAAAAATAATAAATAAAAATCAACCCCCATACTTAAAAATAAACATTGTCCCCAATGTTTATAAGTCAAGTAGGAGGGGGGGGGGGGAAGAAAAATAGTTGGTGAAAATTTAGAAAAAGAAAAATGCATAGAAATTAAAAGATAAGCAAGGGGTGTCTCCCAAGAGCGCTTTTCTTTTTCTCGTCTTTAAGCTAGACGGTTCGGGTTAGGAGAAAGGAAAATAAAAATTGAAATGAACGGGCAACTCCCTTAATTTGCGCTTTGGCGAAGATGCCAAAGTCGCTTGCCCGGCTACTCCTCCGCTTGCTTCTTGATTTTCCTTCTTGCAGTTGACTTGAAAATTTAGATTCAAATCACCTATACATACCTGAGGTGATTTGAATCTTTCTAGATGAGTGGCAAATGGGTCGGGGATAACATTTGATTGTAACGACTCATCTTCTTCCTGAAACTTGTTAGGGAAAGAATAATAAAAAAGAAGTGCATCAGAAAAATCTTCGCAAGGAGGAGACTCTTGCGAAGTTATAAGATTAGGCTCGGGTTGTTTATTTTCTAAAATTAATTTTTCGTCCGAAAATTTATTTAAAATAAAATCGTCGGAAGCATCATGTTCATAAATTTGCGCTCTTAGAAAATCATAAATTGTGCAAGGAGATTCATTAATAGGAGGAAAATGGGGAGTAGTAGGAGGAGAAATATATTCTTCATCTACTCCGCCCAACGCATCCATACACCGAACGAGCTTTTGAAATAAAAGTTGTTGTTTTTCTTCGGTATAAACAACTACTGGGGTACATGAGAAGTCATATTCCTCATTAGCAACAGTATCTGAAGGAGAAGAATCACTAAACGTAAGAAAATTTTCATCCAAATTTTGGGGGGAAGAATCATATTGCAAATGAGAGGATTCCCCAAAATTAGGAGAGAAAGCTTGTGGTGCGGAAGAAGAACAACAAAAATTTGGATCCAAATAATTATTCTCATAACTCGGGAAACCTTCCAGTTGATCTTGTGACCAAGAGAAGTTTTCATTCGAGTTGAAAGAATAATTATTTACATCAAAATAATTATTCGCATTATCACTTGAAAAATTATTTTCATGAACATAGGAAAAATTAGAAAAATTATTTTCATAAAAATTTGAATTATCATAAAATTGAGAAGAATTATTATCATAATTACTATCAAAATTATTTTCATAAGAATGATTTTTATAATAATTATAATGATAACAAAACTCACTTGGATGAGAACCGTGACAATAAAAACAAACACATTGACGCTTTTTTGCGGCTTTCAAAATATCGAATTTATTTTGAAGCTGGGCAATTTTAGCAGCCAATTGAGATAACATAGTTTTTAATAAAGGAAAATAAACACAACCCGTACCTAATAGAAAGGAATTTAAAAAAAAAAGAAAAAATGAAAAAGAGAATTGGGGTTAGAGAAAGAGAGTGATAAAAGTAATACAATTTGCACTTTCAAAATATCAACAAAATGTACCCGGCAACGGCGCCAAAAACTTGATGGAGAATTTTATAGTTTTAAAAATTATATACAAACTATAATCTCGAAATAGGCAAGTGTACCTATCGAAATATAGTATAAGAAATGTCGTATTAGACTCGGGGCATGTTGAGTACTCCTACTCACGCAAATTAATATTATTTTATCGATTAATAAAAAAAGTGAATTAAAATTACAACTAGAAAATAAACTAAAACGAAAACACCTGATCTAGACTTACTTTATAATAAAATAAACATCATCATTAAGGTAAACTTCTAAATTACCTACTTCGACCGTGGAGGTTCCTAAATTACGAAAACGCCTCTCTCAAGAATACGCTCTCGACTAAACTTAGGTTGATCGATTAAGACCTCTCGGCCAGTCGAAACCCCTAAGCCTGCTTTAGGAAGTGAACCCCTCTATTGGATTTCACTCCAATCCAGAAGAGTTATGTCGTCCTCTCTCGAGGAGTGCAATCAACTCCTTTTATCTTTGAGTGATCTCTCTGTATCCGCAACCTCTCGGTCATTTAGGATATGTATCTTAGATCGAAATCAGAAGTAATAAATCAAAGATAAATCAGAAGAAATAAATTAGGAGTCGACAAAAAGAAGAAGATTAATCTATTCCAAAGATTGACAAGATCAAGTGCTAATAGAATTAGAATCTCATTATCATAATAGAAGGATACATGAAAAGAAAAGCAAAGACATTCTAAAAATTAAAAGGCTAGAATTAAGGACTACAATTATGAAATTGAAATTACAGGAAAGAAAATACATAAAACAGGAAAACTAGCTGCTGAACTACTCCTAGATTGACCTCCTTGCCCCCCTCCAAAGCTTCTGGCTCGATCTGGAATTTATAGAAATTTTTCTTGAAGGTCGCGCCGTAGGTCACGCACGTGACCTAGGGCGTGTCAGGCTCGGAACCGCCGTATTGAAAGCCCGGGAACGTTGGAGGAGAAACCGCCAAAATCTGTTAAATGACGGGTCATGCCCCTATGTCACGCCCGTGACTTAGGGCGTGTCACATCATTTTCTGGAAAACCGCGGGAAGCTGAAAATGGCGGGAGTAAATTCTGGCAGTTCCTGAAGTGTCACGCCCCTAGGTCCCGCCCGTGACCTAGGGCGCGTACTGACCGGGTTAGCAAACGACTGGAAACGGCGCATTCTGGCATCAATTCGGCAGTTTCGGGTTAGTCACGCCCTAGGTCACGCCCGTGACAGGGGGGCGTGTACTTGGGAAATGTTCCAGAATTGCCCCGGGAAGATTTCTGGAGAAAATTATTTTCTTGAACTAGACATGCCCGTGTTCACACCCTGGTCACGCCCGTGTCCTTCGGGTGTGTACTCGTGAAATTCTCCAAATTTGTAGAGGACGTCGTCCTCTTTCCGTTGACTGGTTGCACATCCCGTAACTCTTCCTGGTTTGAAAGTTATGGCCATTTAAATTTCAGCTATCTGTGGCCAAAAATGTTAATTTTCTCAAAATGTTTTCAGATCTTTGCCGTGGACTTGAAAATGATATTTGGTGCCCATATTGACCTGAAATATAAAAATAAACGAATTATTATATATATTAATATAAATCCAAATAAATTATACTATTTATTTATAAAAAAATAAACTAAAATAACTATATAAATTAACTTATCAAATACTTGATGAAGAATTTTATAGTTTTAAAAATTATATCCAAACTATAATCTCGAAATAGGCAAGTGTATCTATCGAAATATAGTATAAGAAATGTCGTATTAGACTCGGGGCCTGTTGAGTACTCCTACTCGCACAAATTAATATTATTTTATCGATTAATAAAAGAAGTGAATTAAAATTACAACTAGAAAATAAACTAAAATGAAAACACCTGATCTAGACTTACTTTATAATAAAATAAACATCATCATTAAGGTAAACTTCTAAATTACCTACTTCGACCGTGGAGGTTCCTAAATTACGAAAACGCCTCTCTCGAGAATACGCTCTCGACTAAACTTAGGTTGATCGATTAAGACCTCTCGGCCAGTCGAAATCCCTAAGCCTGCTTTAGGAAGTGAACCCCTCTATTGGATTTCACTCCAATCCAGAAGAGTTATGTCGTCCTCTCTCGAGGAGTGCAATCAACTCCTTTTATCTTTGAGTGATCTCTCTGTATCCGCAACCTCTCGGTCATTTAGGATATGGATCTTAGATCAAAATCGGAAGTAATAAATCAAAGATAAATCAGAAGCGATAAATTAGGAATCGACAAAAAGAAGAAGATTAATCTATTCCAAAGATTGACAAGATCAAGTGCTAATAGAATTAGAATCTCATTATCATAATAGAAGGATACATGAAAAGAAAAGCAAAGACATTCTAAAAATTAAAAGGCTAGAATTAAAGACTACAATTATGAAATTGAAATTACAGGAAAGAAAATACATAAAACAGGAAAACTAGCTGCTGAACTACTCCTAGATTGACCTCCTTGCCCCCCTCCAAAGCTTCTGGCTCGATCTGGAATTTATAGAAATTTTTCTTGAAGGTCGCGCCCTAGGTCACGCACGTGACCTAGGGCGTGTCAGGCTCGGAACCGCCGTCTTGAAAGCCCGGGAACGTTGGAGGAGAAACCGCCAAAATCTGTTAAATGACGGGTCACGCCCCTATGTCACGCCCGTGACTTAGGGCGTGTCACTTCATTTTCTGGAAAACCGCGGGAAGCTGAAAATGGCGGGAGTAAATTCTGACAGTTCCTGAAGTGTCACGCCCCTAGGTCCCGCCCGTGACCTAGGGCGCGTACTGACCGGGTTAGCAAACGACTGGAAACGACGCATTCTGGCATCAATTCGGCAGTTTCGGGTTAGTCACGCCCTAGGTCACGCCCGTGACAGGGGGGCGTGTACTTGGGAAATGTTCCAGAATTGCCCCGGGAAGATTTCTGGAGAAAATTATTTTCTTGAACTAGACATGCCCGTGTTCACACCCTGGTCACGCCCGTGTCCTTCGGGCGTGTACTCGTGAAATTCTCCAAATTTGTAGAGGACGTCGTCCTCTTTCCGTTGACTGGTTGTACATCCCGTAACTCTTCCTGGTTTGAAAGTTATGGCCATTTAAATTTCAGCTATCCGTGGCCAAAAATGTTAATTTTCTCAAAATGTTTTCAGATCTTTGCCGTGGACTTGAAAATGATATTTGGTGCCCATATTGACCTGAAATATAAAAATAAACGAATTATTATATATATTAATATAAATCCAAATAAATTATACTATTTATTTATAAAAAAATAAACTAAAATAACTATATAAATTAACTTATCAAATACTTGATGAAGAATTTTATAGTTTTAAAAATTATATCCAAACTATAATCTCGAAATAGGCAAGTGTATCTATCAAAATATAGTATAAGAAATGTCGTATTAGACTCGGGGTCTGTTGAGTACTCCTACTCGCACAAATTAATATTATTTTATCGATTAATAAAAGAAGTGAATTAAAATTACAACTAGAAAATAAACTAAAATGAAAACACCTGATCTAGACTTACTTTATATAAAATAAACATCATCATTAAGGTAAACTTCTAAATTACCTACTTCGACCGTGGAGGTTCCTAAATTACGAAAATGCCTCTCTCGAGAATACGCTCTCGACTAAACTTAGGTTGATCGATTAAGACCACTCGGCCAGTCGAAACCCCTAAGCCTGCTTTAGGAAGTGAACCACTCTATTGGATTTCACTCCAATCCAGAAGAGTTATGTCGTCCTCTCTCGAGGAGTGCAATCAAATCTTTTTATCTTTGAGTGATCTCTCCGTATCCACAACCTCTCGGTCATTTAGGATATGGATCTTAGATCGAAATCGGAAGTAATAAATCAAAGATAAATCAGAAGCGATAAATTAGGAGTTGACAAAAAGAAGAAGATTAATTTATTCCAAAGCTTGACAAGATCAAGTGCTAATAGAATTAGAATCTCATTATCATAATAGAAGGATACATGAAAAGTAAAGCAAAGACATTCTAAAAATTAAAAGGCTAAAATTAAAGACTACAATTATGAAATTGAAATTACAGGAAAGAAAATACATAAAACAGGAGAACTAGCTACTGAACTACTCCTAGATTGACCTCCTTGCCCCCCTCTAAAGCTTTTGGCTCGATCTGGAATTTATAGAAATTTTTCTTGAAGGTCACGCCATAGGTCACGCCTGTGACCTAGGCGTGTCAGGCTCGGAACCGCCGTCTTGAAATCCCGGGAACGTTGGAGGAGAAACCGCCAAAATCTGTTAAATGGCGGGTCACGCCCCTAGGTCACGCCCGTGACCTAAGGCATGTCACTTCAGTTTCTGGAAAACCGCGGGAAGCTGAAAACGGCGGGAGTAAATTATGGCAGTTCCTGAAGTGGCACGCCCCTAGGTCACGCCCGTGACCTAGGGCGTGTACTGACCTGGTCAGCAAACGACTAGAAACGGCTCATTCTGGCATCAATTCGACAGTTTCGGGTTAGTCACTCCCTAGGTCACGCCCGTGACAGGGGGGCGTGTACTTGGGAAACGTTCCAGAATTGCCCCGGGAAGATTTCTGGAGAAAATTATTTTCTTGAACTAGACATGCCCGTGTTCACACCCTGGTCACTCCCGTGTCCTTGGGGCATGTACTTGTGAAATTCTCCATATTTGTAGAGGACGTCGTCCTCTTTCCGTTGACTGGTTGCATGTCCCGTAACTCTTCCTGCTTTGAAAGTTATGGTCATTTGAATTTCAGCTATCCGTGGCGAAAAATGTTAATTTTCTCAAAATGTTTTCAAATTTTTGTCATGGACTTGAAAATGATATTTGGAGCCCATATTGACCTGAATATAAAAATAAACGAATTATTATATATATTAATATAAATCCAAATAAATTATACTATTTATTTATAAAAAAACTAAACTAAAATAAATATATAAATTAACTTATCAGAGTTGATTGATGAGGACGAAGCTGCAGCGAGTCAGCATGTGGTGGAGCTCCATGGTCCGCAGGTGGGCCTGTAGACCCTCATGGCCGAGCTGTCGAAGGGTCATGTTCTTGTAGGCCTCGGCATCCTCGCGGCCATAGAGGACGAAGCTGAGGGCATAAGCATGACCGTTGGCGGGCTCATGGTCATGCCAGGACGGGTGCAGAGTGGAGATGGAGACCCGATGGGCCAGCTTATCCCACTGCACCATGGGCTCGCCCGCCGAGTCCTTCCACTGCCCGCCAAAGTTAAAGAGGGGGTGCTGCTTCGGCGCCCCGCGCTCGCGAGCCGCCCTCTTCGTCGAGGGCGGGGGCGAGATCGCCACTGCAGAAGAAGAGGCCCCCCCCGCCTTTCCGGCCCTTGCTGGTGATCTCCTTCAGCGGGCTCTCCGGCGACGCGTCAGGAGGGGTCGCAGACGAGCTGATGTATTTGGGGCTGGATTGATGTTGTTGTTGTTGTTGGCCCCGCGAAGACTACAGGGCTCTCCGCATCTTCTTTGGTAGTCGCTGACGGTGTGGCGGGTTCGACCCCACATTCTTAGGTCGCCTCTTGCGGGAAGAGGGTTGAGAGAGGGCCGCCTCATCTCGGCAGGCCGCCGCCGCCGCCCTCTCGCGAGCAAGAGGGTCGATGTGTAGCCCCGAGTACGCAAATGGCGGGTTCACGGGAATTATGCGCTCCCCTGCAAGAAAATACTTGGCAAAAGTTAGAAGAAATTCAGTATCAATACGGCAAGTTCAGTAACTGGGTGAGCTCGGCAAGATGAGGAGAGAACAATACCTTCGCCGGGTATAATGGGGGGAAGCGCGTCTAGGCCCCTTCGCAGGAAGGCGAACTCGAAGTCCTTATGGAGGAAGTATTTATGGAGCTCGGCATCATTGCCGGATACGGCCGGCGAGCGGTAGACCTCCTCGCCTTTTTACTGCGGCGAGTAGGTGATGTTGCCGAGATCGCCCTTGATGAAGGCGATCTTGGTCATCCAGGTGTGATGCTTGTTTGCGATCTTGTGAACCTTAATCAGCGAGCCGCCGAAGTAGGTGACCCCGTCTGGCATCACCTTGTAGGAAAAGAGTTTCGTGAACACTGTCAGGTTGTACTCGATCCTCTCCCGCCGAAGGTAGCTCACGAATGCCACCATCATCGCGACGGTGTTGGAGTTCAACTGCGCGGGTACTGCATCATAGTACTTCAGGATTTGTCGGATCTCCGGCCAGAGGGGGAGGCGCAACCCCACCTCGAAATGCGAGATGGGGAAGGCGAGCTCGTCCTCGTAGAAAGTTTTGATGGCCTCCCCCTGCCTCGGTCTGGGTGTAACGCCCCGAAACACAAAAGAGCGACGGGGGATGTTTTAAGCCAGTTTTGGGTTCTGGCTGCAGGCACACGGCCTGGGACACGGGCGTGTCCCAGGGCGTGTCAAGCTTGTGTCGACACTCAGCCGGGAAGTCGACATTTTGAGCTCGACATTATGTCGAGACTAGGCACATGGCCTGCGACACGGGCGTGTCGCAGGGCGTGTCGACCCGTGTCGACACTTAGCACTCGAAGTCGACACTCTGCGTTCGACGAAGTGTCGAGACATGGAACACGACCTGCGACACGGGCGTGTCGCAGGGCATGTCGACCCGTGTCGACACTCGTCCTGGGGAGTCGACATTTTGCTCGACGATGTGTCGAGACAAGGCACACGGCCTAGGACACGGGCGTGTCCAAGGCCGTGTCGTCAGGTCGACGATCTTCGCTCGACGAAGTGTCGAGTGTAACATCCCATGTTACTTCTGGACCCCTCAACTTAGATTGGGTTAGGCATGGGGTGAGTTTTAGGGAAATTAGCTAGGTCTGACCCTAGGTAGTGGGTTGTAGCCATGTGGGGCCCCACTATAGGACCATAGTCAAAGTAGGTCAAACTAGCCTAAGTGAGGACCCTAGCCACACCATGATCCCACCACATTGCCCTAACCCTAAAAACAATCTAAGGGGACCCTAGGGATGTCACTAGGTCAACACTTTGACACCAATTGACCAAAGTCAACTTTGGGCTTAATTTGGTCAAACTCACACTCATAAGCCCAATTAGCCTAAGTAGGGCACCCCCTTGACCCAACCCAAGTTGGGTGGTGCCACTAGACCCATTTCCATCAAATGGGGTCAGCCCACCCACCATGGTTGACCAAGTCAACTCAAAGTCAACATAGTCAACTATTTGACCTAAAATAGTGAAATGAAGGCCAAGCCATCCTCCATTGGACCAAGCCCACCAAAATTGGCCAATGGCCAGCCCAAGTGAACAAGACCAGCCCTACCCCTCTAAATCAGGAGAGATAATGCATGCAAGGGGGTAGAAATGGGATTTTGAGAGAAAGAGGAGAGAGAAATGGGGGATGAAAGGGAATAGTGGCCACATGGCCACCCTTTCAGCTGATTTCCTCTGCCCAAAACTAGCTGGCCGACCTCCTCACTCCATTCCAGTAGAAAATAGGGGCTGAGAGCCACTTGGCAGTAGGGGCGGAGCAACCAAGGTTGAGCCCGAGCTCACCTTGGTTGTATCTCCCCATGTACTCCACCTCAGCCCAAACAGACCTTACCAATAGCTTCAGGAGGTAGAAAGGAATCAAAATCGAGTGCTGGATCATGGAAAACGGTGGAGAATCAAGCTTTCGTGGTGGAGCTCGCCGGCGCACCACCACCATGGCAAACCGCCGCCTGACCCGCAGCCAAGCCCCAATCCAGGTTCGTTTCGCCGACCCTCTACCTGTACTAGATTTCTAGATCCATTTAGGGAGATATCAGGCTCAATCGAGCCCGATGCCATGAGAGAAAAATGAGAAAATACATGCTTTTTCTTCGTGCTCGGGTTCGCTGGAGGAGCCAACTCCGGCGGCCCCACTGTCGGGAAACGCTAGCCCCCACCTTAGCGAAGGTGGTGGCGACTTCCGCCGGCGGTGGTCGTGGCTCAGGTGGCCAGAAACCCCCAGCAAACATCACCCAGGAAAACTGAATCTCGGCCCTTGATCCATTGGAGAAGATGAATGGATCCCGTCGGTTACGCTTTAATATTCGTGCAAATCTATTAATATGATTTAATTTAAATGTGATGAATAGTATAATTTCTGTCACATAAATACAGTCATTTTTGCATGTTATTTTTAGGACTCTTAGAGGCATTTTCAGAAACTAGTCCCTAAATGAAAAATGTAGCGGACTGTAGTACCTTTAATTTTCCACCTTAAAGTTGTGATTTGGTGTAGTGTACAGTCCTGTAGGGCATTTCTCCTAGGACTGGTCCTAGACTAGGGCAGAAATCCATTTGGATGCCCTAGTCAAACCAGCAATCACCATGGCCCCAAATTTTGGGTGCATTCATGATTAGGGCACACCTAGCCCCTGCCAAAATTTAGGAAGTTTTGAAATAACCTTTCCTATAGTTTTGGTCAAAATGTCAAAATATAAATAAATGTAATTTATGGCGTTATTTGACTCCTCATGGCCCCACATTTTGGAGGTGGGTCCTTGGGAACACCATTAGTGCATGGTAAAAATTTCAGCACTTTTGGATCACTGCATGATGGGAAAACCCACTTGCATGTGTTGGTGTACATATTGCCTTGGGTGCTAATAGCAATAGTTTAAATATTGTGTTTTCAGCCTAATGGAGGCATGCAAAAATCTTGGATTTGTTTACAGTGGTTCAATAGGGTATATTTCACACCTCAAATTAATTATTGGATTTTTGGACTCAAAAATCCCATTTATTGGAATTTATTTTAAATGTAGCTCTTTTGAAAATAAATTTGGAAAATAGGTTTTCCTCAAGCACAAATCTTCACACTTTGCCAAGATATAGATAAGGTTACATTTGACTTAGGAAAAATTTGATCCTTCTGTTTGAAGAGCTTTTGGAATAAAATATCTTAAAATGCTCATTTTACCCTTATTTCATTTATTCTTGAATTGATGGATATGCACCTCAGAAAAATTTGGAAATACTTCTAGTGCTGTAAAAGTATATTATTAGTCTTGCATAATTTGTTTCAGAATTAATGGGTGTATTAAAAGTCTTTAAATTAATATAATGGCATTTTTGGTAAATATGTAAGAATGGAAATTGATAGGCTTTTACACAATAAAAGTTGACTAAACTCTGCCAATAGTCATAAATTAATGTTTTATATATTCTGTATTTTTCCTGGAAATTTGGATTACATATTACCTGTACTTCATTTGGAAAATGGAATTTATGTGAATTTGGTATTAAATAAGAAATTGGAATAAATATTCAAAGGAAAATTTTGAAACTCTGTAGACAGTAATATGTTATCATTATACAACTCAAGAAAAATTACCTAGGTCAGTGGATGTTAAATCATACTACTTCATGTGTAAAGTGACCTAGTAATTAATTTAAAAGATTTAATTAAAGGATTAATTTGCCAAGGAAAATTATGAGAATTCATAGGGTAGTTTCCTTTGCCCATACCACCCTAGGATAAATATTTAGGGGCAAGATGCCTTAAGGATTGGAAGATTCCATTTTTAGGGTAATAATAGGACATTGTCTGCATATAACATAAATAGGTCTTGCCTTAGGGGTTACCAGGGGATTGATTATCAGAAGAAATAAGAAAGTGCAATGTGAATAATCCCTGGTGGGTAGTATGGTCTTAGTGATGGGTCAAAAGTGCAAGTCTTTAGGTAGCAACTAGAGTGGGGGTCGACGGAAGACCGTCGGTTTCCCGGTAACATCTTAAGTCACCAGGGTTGTACCAGAGCAATAAAGAGAGCTGGGTGAAACATGGGTAGCCATTAACTAAAATAAATATCCTTGCGAAAGGGAATGCTGGGCGTAATCCCAACACAGTTCCTAGTGCCCCTTGAGAGCCCTTCACAGGGAATACCGGGGGCAGTCCTGGGATTAACCTTAATTCTCTAAGTATAATAACCCGTAGACAAGAGTAGTCTAATAGGTTAGGACATTTGTTGTACCTTCTCGCCCATGTAGGGTTGGAGAGATTCATGATATATGCTCACCCGTTTAGGGTTTGAGGGAGTTGGTATAAAGGCACTAATATGCGTTCTCACCCGGGTTGGGTTTGAGGGTTTTCAGGACGGGTTTGGTCCTGCGAGCGGAAGGCTCGGAATGAAATACTTGCATGTGCATAAATATAGTGGCGGGGCATGCGGTACTGGCCGTTCGTCACACCGATGGCAGTACGGTGCACCAGGCGGTTGTGAGGGTTAGAGGGGCCAGTGGGTTGTTTTACACTGCGGTCTGGAGGACGACCCCCGATAACGCACATCCGACCCAACAAGACTGACGGGTTGTCAGCAAAGTACGTACGCGAGACTCTAGAGTGCACCTTGGATATGTACAGAGGCGTATGAGAGGGGTCTAAGGCTTGGCAGTGTGCATACCGGCCTAGAAGCGAAGACGCCCGCTCCGCTGCTGCCGTAGCCACAGCGGTGGTACCCGAGAGTGATGCCAGCTCTCAAAAAGTGGGAACTAAAGGTCTGTGATCACAGAGTCGTTGTGTGTGAGTTACACTTGCCTGTGCATGAAATTGCATCATAACATTCATTCATATTAGGTCATACGCTTCATAGATCCTTATCATATAAATTAGTATGGGCTCTTTTATATGATAAGTTAAATTTCCTGGAAATCCTAACTTATATATTTGTATTGGCATTTATATAAGTTAGGGTACTTTTGTGATGATAGTATAGTGGTAGATTAGTTTATTTACTTGCTCTTACTGCTGTCCTTTACTTTCCTTACTGTACTGCTCTTACTTACTTGTACTATACTTAGAACTGCTAGAGTAGATCAATATTACTCATTACAACTTCTAGTTAGATTCTATCACCTGCTTCCACTTTTGCTACCCCTTGTTGTCCCCCGCTTCATCCTCCCGCTCGGTGCCTAGGAGCTGCGGGGCGAGGTGCGGAGGAAACGACTTAGTCTTTTTGACTAATGGTCGGTGACCAAACTATTTTTAGGAGCCCGTGGACATGGAGCACCATCACGTCGAGGAGGCAGGACTTGAGGAGCAGATACCGCTTCAGCAGGCTACTACCACTACTGTGCGTCCTCAGGTGGGACGAGTTTTGATGTATTAGTGTAGCTTCCGTTTTTATTTTGAGAGAGAGTGGATTTGATGTACTGGGCATAAGCCCTTGTTACTCTTTCTTTTTGTACTCTTCTGTGGACTATATTGTGTACCTTTCATTTCATATATATGATTGTACTATGTGACTTGTGGACTGATGGATTTACATACTGTTTTACTTCTTCTTCTCATATTGGCCTACAGGTTAAATGATCGTACTAGCCGGCAGGATCGGCGTGTTGCGGTGTCGACTAACCCGTGTGTTAGTGCCACCGTAAGACGGCGGTTCTGGGCATAAGACCCGGTAGCCTCCTTGGTAAGGGGGAGGGAGGGGTCTTACAAACTGGTATCACTTGAACAACGAACATATGAGAAAGAAGTCCACAACATGGGACCACTCCCGCCTGAGCATTAGTTTGCGGACAAACTATGCAGCGGAAGCAGTGGTGTGTCCATGTGCAAAAGTCACATAAATGGTCCACAAAGTATAATGAGTTAGGCCAGTTCTGTTTTAACCTTACCTTTATGCAACCTCCACAGGTCGCCGCGCCGCAAAATGTGGCTCCTCCCCCTCCAGCTGCCACTCCATTCCTGCATCTGGAGATGGGGCAGACCTTGACGGCGATTCTGGATGCCTTTAGATCCCAGCAAGTCCCGGCTCCACAGCCAAATCCGGGGTCGAGCTGGCTGAGTGCATTCAAGAGCCTGTCCCCACCGACGTACCATGGGACAGAGAATACGGTAAAGACGGAGGAATGGCTGGAGGCCATACACGAGATCTTACCAGGCATCAGCTGCCCGGTCGGCGAGGCAGTACCTCTAGCCACCTCTGCGCTAGAGGCTCATGCGAAGAGATGGTGGAAATCAGTGCGGGAGTCTACATATGCGGACTTCGAGCTGTCAGAGATATCATGGGAGGAGTTTGGCGATGTATTTCTGGAGCACTTCGTCTCTGCTACGGACAGAGATGCCTTGGAGGAGAGGTTTTTGAACCTCAGGCAGGGGACTAGATCGGTGATCGAGTATCAGATAGAGTTCTCTCACTTGGCCAGGTTCGCAGGGATTCAGGATACCGATGATAGGAGGTATGCCAAGAGATTCTACCGGGGCCTCAGGGACGATTTGAGGCAGGCCTTGCTGTTCATTTCTCATGGCACATCTAGGCAGATCATCGAGATGGCAAAGATGCTGGAGGCTGACCAGCTGATGGTGCGAGCCGGAGGGAAGAGACCATTTGATGGGTCGACATCAGGAGAAAGCAGCAGGGGCTCTCAGAGAGGCAGGACTATCGGATACAAGAAGGGTGGGGGATGTCGTCGTCCCAACTTCAGGTAGGAGCAGGGGCCTCCTCCAGCATTGGCTCCCCCACCTTTACAGATGCATGATCCGAGGAGACAGGATGACCAAGGCCACCGACAGGTAGTTTGTTACGGATGCCGCCAGCCCGGGCACATTAGGCCGGAGTGCCCGCATCGATTCCATCCTCCTCCTCCTCCTCCACCTCCAGTGGCCCCAATACAGCAGGGCCGAGGCCGAGGCCGAGGACGAGGCCGAGGCCGGGGATATCACGACAGGAGACGCGAGCAGGAGCAGATATACGCCTTGGACCTCACAGAGGAGAGGAACCCCGAGGAGGTTATCACAGGCATAGTTATGATCAGCGGTAAGCACGCTCATACTCTCTTCGACATGGGCGCTTCGCACTCGTTCGTATCTGAGGCCTTCATCGACGGACTCGAAGGCGTGGAGATGTTTCCTGGACTAGAGATGAGGGTGCGTCTACCCGATGGGTCAGAGCTGCGGACCACTGCACATTGTGATATGGAGGCCGAGATTAGCGGCAAGGCATTTGAGGCGCCAGCAACTATTCTGAAGCTGCAGGACTTCGACTTGATTTTGGGCATGACTTGGTTACATCGGAACCATGCTCAGATAGATTGTCCGTCCAGGAGGATCACGCTCAGGCATGGCGACTCTCATGTTATCATTGAAGGTATTCAGCCTATCTGCCACCTATTGTTATCTTCTGTACAGGCTGTGAATGCCCACGAGCAGGGTGAAGAAGTTTATCTTATCTGCTTTGAGATGGTGGGAGCAGAGACGACTATTTCAGATATTCCGGTGGTCCGGGATTTCTCCGACGTATTCCCGGAGAAATTGTCCGGGCTACCACCTGCTAGAGACTTGGATTTTAGGATTCAGCTAGTACCGAGAGCGAGGCCGGTATCCCGGGCACCCTACAGGATGGCTCCCAGGGAGTTAGCAGAGTTCAGGACTCAACTACAGGAGCTAGTCGAGTCAGGATTTGTGCGGCCCAATTCATCGTCGTGGGGAGCACCAGTTCTCTTTGTGAAGAAGAAGGACGGGTCATTGCGACTATGCATAGATTACCGGGAGCTGAACCGGTTAACGGTCCGCAATACCTATCCTCTGCCTCGGATAGATGAGTTATTTGACCAGCTATAGGGGGCCTTCTGGTTCTCCAAGCTAGATTTGCGATCCAGTTACTACCAGCTCCGTATTAGGGAAGAGGACATACCGAAGACGGCATTCAGTTCACGCTATGGATTATACGAGTTTACGGTGATGCCTTTTGGGCTCACGAATGCCCCTGCCGCATTCATGAGTCTAATGAACCGTGTATTCGAGCCCTTCTTAGACCGCTTCGTGATTGTGTTCATCGACGACATTCTTATATATTCTCGGACTCAGGAGGAGAATACGGAGCACCTGGCGCAGGTCTTGCAGAGGCTGAGGGAGTCCCAGATGTACGCAAAATTTTCAAAGTTCCAGTTATGGCTGCAGGAGGTGGCTTTCCCGGGGCACACGATCAGTGGGGCTGGATTAGCAGTGGACCCAGCCAAGATAGAGACAGTGAGGGATTGTCCACGGCCGAAGACCGCATCTAACATCCGCAGTTTATTGGGACTAGCAGGGTATTATTGCAAGTTCGTGGAGGGATTCTCGAGGATAGCACTCCCCCTCACGTCCTTGACGAAGAAGGATGCAGATTTTGTTTGGTCAGAGCGGTGCGAGACGGCTTTTCAGGAGCTGAAGGACCGACTCATCTCATCCCCCATTCTTGCGCTTCCATCCGGGATCGAAGGATTCCAGATCTACACGGACGCCTCTTACCAGGGGATGGGTGCAGTCCTGATGCAGCATGGACATGTTATTGCTTATGCTTCAAGACAGTTGAAGAAGCATGAGCATAACTATCCAGTACATGACCTAGAGCTCGGGGCTGTGGTATTCGCCCTAAAGATATGGAGGCATTACTTATAAGGGATTCATTGTGACATCTTTTAAGATCACAAGAATCTTAAATATATCGATACACAGAAGGACTTAAACCTGAGACAGAGGAGATGGCTGGAATTCCTCTGTGACTATGATTACAAGATCCACTACCATACGGGAAAAGCAAACACGGTAGCAGATGCTTTGAGCAGGAGGGCCGGCACTTCTGGACCGGAGCCCCGGTTGATGTCTATAGAGCTACTGCAGATGATGGAGGACATGCACATTACCATGGTATCTGAGACCGAGCCAGTAGTGTATCGAGAGTATTTGAGCTCAGTGATCAGTGACGATGATATACAGGAGCGCATCCGAGCACATCAGATGCTGGATGCTGCATTACAGCCGATTTTCAGTGCCCTGGAGAGGGGCAAGGTTGAGGACTACATGCTACAGGATGATCTTCTTCGATTACGTGGGCACATCTACATACCAGCAGGGGGCAGTATCTGGGATGACATACTCAGAGAGGCTCATTGCTCCAGATATTCAGTGCACCCCGACATCACCAAGATGTGGGCAGATTTGCGGAGGTCTATGTATTGGCCTGGGATTAAGAGGGAGATCACAGATTTTGTGACCCATTACGAGACCTGTCAGCGTGTGAAAGCAGAATGCAAGAGCCCGGGAGGTTTACTACAGCCACTACAAGTTCCAGAATGGAAGTTCGAGGACATTGTTATGGACTTTGTACACGGATTGCCTCGCTCCCACTCTGGTCATGATTCTATATGGGTCATAGTGGATAGACTGACCAAGGTAGCGCGGTTTATTCCGGTTCAGAAGGATGCCCCAGTTGCAGTTCTGGTGAGATTATTTGTGGAGCAGTTCGTCAGATATCATGGCATTCCCAGGACGATTGTTTCGGACCGTGATGGTCGGTTCATTTCGAGCGAGTGGAGGGCCGTGCATGCTTACTTGGGATCTCGGCTTACTTTTAGTACCGCCTTCCATCCGCAGACCGACGGACAGACCGAGCGGACCATCCGGACCATGGAGGACCTACTCAGACTATGCATATTGGATACGGGGAAGCCTTGGGAGAGGCTGCTGCCACTGATTGAGTTCTCGTACAACAACAGCCACCAGGCTAGCATCAGGATGGCTCCATATGAGGCACTTTATGGGAGGAGATGTCGGACACCGCTATCATGGGTTCAGGATGTGGATACCAGGGCTCTTGGATCTGATTATATAGAGGATACTGAGGTTCAGATTCGACTGATCAGGGATCGGCTACTACAGGCCCAGAGCAGGCAGGCAAAGTATTATGATGCTCGGCACCGGAAGGTAGAGTTCCAGGTTAGAGACAGAGTATTCTTGAAGATACGTCCAGTACACGGTGTCTCTCGGGTGCGGAGGCACAAGAAACTCAGTCCACGATACATGGGGCCATACCTGATCCTGGAGTGGTTCAGCCCCTTGGCTTAGCGACTGCAGCTGCCACCGGAGTTGGGTGAATTACATGACGTCTTCCATGTCTCTTCCTTGCGAAGAGCTCTCCTTCGGCCGGAGCAGCACATTACTACTACAGCCGGACCGATAGAGCCTGACAGATCAGTTAGATTGGAGCCGATCCGGATTGACGATACAACCATCCGAGTGTTGCGGAAGAAGAAGGTCCCTCTTGTGAAGGTGCTGTGGTCCAACCATGGACGGGAGGAGCACACCTGGGAGCCGAGGGATCTGATGCTGGAGCAACTCCCGGAGCTATTCGCATCAGGTACTTTCAAGTTATGTTTTTATAGTTTCTTAAAAAATTCTTGCAAGTGGAACCCCGTAGACCCGAACTTAAATTTCGGGTACGAAATTATTTTCTTGTTTATTGGAATTTGTAACATCCCATGTTACTTCTGGACCCCTCAACTTAGATTGGGTTAGGCATGGGGTGAGTTTTAGGGAAATTAGCTAGGTCTGACCCTAGGTAGTGGGTTGTAGCCATGTGGGGCCCCACTATAGGACCATAGTCAAACTAGGTCAAACTAGCCTAAGTGAGGACCCTAGCCACACCATGACCACACCACATTGCCCTAACCCTAAAAACAATCTAAGTGGACCCTAGGGCATGTCACTAGGTCAACACTTTGACCCCAATTGACCAAAGTCAACCTTGAGCTTAATTTGGTCAAACCCACACTCATAAGCCCAATTAGCCTAAGTAGGGCACCCCCTTTACCCAACCCAAGTTGGGTGGTGCCACTAGACCCATTTCCATCAAATGGGGTCAGCCCACCCACGATGGTTGACCAAGTCAACTCAAAGTCAACATAGTCAACTATTTGACCTAAAAGAGTGAAATGAAGGCCAAGCCATCCTCCATTGGACCAAGCCAACCAAAATTGGCCCATGGCTAGCCCAAGTGAACAAGACCAGCCCTACCCCTCTAAATCAGGAGAGATAATGCATGCAAGGGGGTAGAAATTGAATTTTGAGAGAAAGAGGAGTGAGAAATGGGGGATGAAAGGGAATGGTGGCCACATGGCCACTCTTTCAGCTGATTTCCTCTGCCCAAAACCAGCTGGACGACCTCCTCACTCCATTCCAGCAGAAAATAGGGGCTGAGAGCCACTTGGCAGCAGGGACGGAGCAACCAAGGTTGAGCCCGAGCTCACCTTGGTTGTATCTCCCCATATACTCCACCTCAGCCCAAACAGACCTTACCAATAGCTTCAGGAGGTAGAAAAGAATCAAAATCGTGTGCTGGATCATGGAAAATGGTGGAGAATCAAGCTTTCGGTGTGGAGCTTGCCGGCGCACCACCACCATGGCAAACCGCTGCCTGACCCGTAGCCAAGCCACAATCCAGGTTCGTTTCACCGCCCCTCTACCTGTACTAGATTTCTAGATCCATTTAGGGAGATATCGGGCTCAATCGAGCCCGATGCCATGAGAGGAAAATGAGAAAATCCGGGCTTTTTCTTCTTGCTCGGGTTCGCCGGAGGAGCCAACTCCGGCGGCCCCACCGCCGGGAAACGCTAGCCCCCACCTTAGCGAAGGTGGTGGCGACATCCGCCGGCGGTGGTGGTGGCTCAGCTGGCCGGAAACCGCCAGCAAACATCACCCAGGAAAACTGAATCTCAGCCCTTGATCCATTGGAGAAGATGAACGGATCCCGTCGGTTACGCTTTAAGATTCGTGCAAATCTATTAATATGATTTAATTTAAATGTGATGAATAGTATAATTTCTGTCACATAAATACAGTCATTTTGCATGTTATTTTTAGGCCTCTTAGATGCATTTCCAGAACTAGTCCCTTAATGAAAAATGTAGCTGACTGTCTCACCTTTAATTTGCCACCTTAAAGTTGTGATGTGGTGTAGTGTACAGTCCTGTAGGGCATTTCTCCTAGGACTAGTCCTAGGCTAGGGCAGAAATTCATTTGGATGCCCAAGTCAAACCACAATCACCATGGCCCCAAATTTTGGGTACATGCATTATTAGGGCACACCTAGCCCCTGCCAAAAGTTAGGAATTTTTGAAATAACGTTTCTTATAGTTTTGGTCAAAATGTCAAAATATAAATAAATGTAATTTATGGAGTTATATGACTCCTCATGGCCCCAAATTTTGGAGGTGGGTCCTTGGGAACACCATTAGTGCATGATAAAAATTTCAGCACTTTTGAATCACTGCATGATGGGAAAACCCACTTGCATGTGTTGGTGTACATATTGCCTTGGGTGCTAATAGCAATAGTTCAAATATTGTGTTTTCAGCCTAATGGAGGCATGAAAAAATCTTGGATTTGTTTACAGTGGTTCATTAGGGTAAATTTCACCCCTCAAATTAATTATGGGATTTTTGGAATCAAAAATCCCATTTATTGGAATTTATTTTAAATGTAGCTCTTTTGAAAATAAATTTGGAAAATAGGTTTTCCTCAAGAACAAATCCGCAAACTTTTCCAAGATATAGATAAGGTTACATTTGACTTAGGAAAAATTTGATCCTTCTGTTTGAAGAGCTTTTGGAATAAAATATCTTAAAATGCCCATTTTACCCTTATTTCATTTATTCTTGAATTGATGGATATGCATCTCAGAAAAATTTGGAAATACTTCTAGTGCTGTAGAATTGTATTATTAGTCTTGCATAATTTTTTTCAGAATTAATGGGTGTATTAAAAGTCTTTAAATTAATATAATGGCATTTTTGGTAAATATGTATGAATGGAAATTGATAGGACATTACATAATAAACGTTGATAAAACTCTGCCAATAGTCATAAATTAATGTTTTATATATTCTGTAATTTTCCTGGAATTTTGGATTACATATTACCTGTACTTCATTTGGAAAATGGAATTTATGTGAATTTGGTATTAAATAAGAAATTGGAATAAATATTCAAAGGAAAATTTTGAAACTCTGTAGACAGTAATATTTTATCATTATACAACTCAGGCAAAATTACCTAGGTTAGTGAATGTTAAATCATACTACTTCATGTGTAAAGTGACCTAGAAATTAATTTAAAAGATTTAATTAAAAGATTAATTAACCAAGGAAAATTATGAGAATTCATAGGGTAGTTCCCTTAGCCCATACCACCCTAGTATAAATATTTAGGGGCAAGATGACTTAGGGATTGGAAGATTCCATTTTTAGGGTAATAATAGGACATGGTCTGCATATAACATAAATAGGTCTTTCCTTAGGGGTTACCCGGGGATTGATTATCAGAAGAAATAAGAAAGTGCAATGTGAATAATCCCTGGTGGGTAGTATGGTCTTAGTGATGGGTCAAAAGTGCAAGTTTTTAGGTAGCAACTAGAGTGGGGGTCGACGGAAGACCGTCGTTTTCCCAGTAACATCTTAAGTCACTAGGGTTGTACCAGAGCAATAAAGAGAGCTGGGTGAAACAAGGGTAACCATCAACTAAAATAAATATACTTGCGAAAGGGAACGCTGGGCGTAATCCCAACACAGTTCCTAGTGCCCCTTGAGAGCCCTTCACAGGGAATACCGGGGGCAGTCCTGTGATTAACCTTAAATCTCTAAGTATAATAACCCGTAGACAAGAGTAGTCTAATAGGTTAGGACATTTGTTGTACCTTCTCGCCCGTGTAGGGTTGGAGAGATTCATGATATATGCTCACCCGTTTAGGGTTTGAGGGAGTTGGTATAAAGGCACTAATGTGCGTTCTCACCCGGGTTGGGTTTGAGGGTTTTCAGGACGGGTTTGGTCCTGTGAGCGGAAGGCTCAGAATGAAATACTTGCATGTGCATAAATATAGTGGCGGGGCATGCGGTACTGGCCGTTCGTCACACCGATGGCAGTACGGTGCACCAGGCGGTTGTGAGGGTTAGAGGGGCCAGTGGGTTGTTTTACACTGTGGTCTGGAGGACGACCCCCGATAACGGACATCCGACCCAACAAGACTGATGGGTTGTCAGCAAAGTACGTACGCGAGACTCTAGAGTGCACCTTGGACGTGTACAGAGGCGTATGAGAGGGGTCTAAGGCTTGGTAGTGTGCATACCGGCCTAGAAGCGGAGATGCCCGCTCCGCTGCTGCCGTAGCCACAGCGGTGGTACCCGAGAGTGATGCTAGCTCTCAAAAAGTGGGAACTAAAGGTCTGTGATCACAGAGTCGTTGTGTGTGAGTTGTACTTGCCTGTGCATGAAATTGCATCCTAATATTCATTCATATTAGGTCATATGCTTCATAGATCCTTCTCATATAAATTAGTATGGGCTCTTTTATATGATAAGTTAAATTTCCTGGAAATCCTAACTTATATATTTGTATGGGCATTTATATAAGTTAGGGTACTTTTGTGATGATAGTATAATGGTAGATTAGTTTATTTACTCGCTCTTACTGCTGTCCTTTAGTTTCCTTACTGTACCGCTCTTACTTACTTGTACTATACTTAGAACTGCTAGAGTAGATCAATATTACTTATTACAACTGCTAGTTAGATTCTGTCACCTGCTTCCACTTTTGCTACCCCTTGTTGTCCTCCGCTTCGTCCTCCCGCTCGGTGCCAAGGAGCTGCGGGGCGAGGTTCGGAGGAAACGACTTAGTCTTTTTGACTAATGGTCGGTGACCAAACTATTTTTAGGAGCCCGTGGAGATGGAGCACCAGCACGTCGAGGAGGCAGGACTTGAGGAGCAGATACCGCTTCAGCAGGCTACTACCACTACTATGCGTCCTCAGGTGGGACGAGTTTTGATGTATGATGAACTGTAAATATGCGTATTTTTATGCACATTAATTTAGTTATTTTCATTTATTTTCGTCGTTTTTACTTATTTTTGTTCAATAAAATGCTCCAATTCTTGTAAATTTTCTTCTAACTTGTTTTATTTGATTTTGCAGAAAAATTCCAAAATCTGCCAAAATTTGGGAAGTACACGCCCGTGACACATGGGTCACGCCCGTGACCGAGCCGTGACTGTGCATTTCCCGTGAAATTACAAAATTTCTGAAGTTAAGGCTTGACACGCCTGTCGACACGCCCGTGTCACCCGACACGGGGCGTGACCCAAGCCCGTGTCCCCTCCTCTCGACGAATTCCGCTCGACGATCGTCGAGTGTCGACACCAACTGTCACGCCCAGTGTCACGCCCGTGACCGGGGGCGTGACCCAATTTCAGCTCAACGATTTCGACTCGACACTTTCCGCTCGACATTCGTCGAGTGTCGACCCCAACTGTCACGCCCATAGTCACGCCCGTGACATGGGGCGTGACCTTTCCAGCTGGCCCGACAAGATGCTGCTGAAGACATTTGACGCAACCCGCGCCCGGTTCTACCTCCCCGACACGCCCATAGTCACGCCCGTGACCTAGGGCGTGACTGCTGCGAACTCAGCCCAAAGTCAACTTTGCTGTCCAATCGCCGGCCGCCTTCATGAATAGTACTGTCACGCCCCCCCTACACGCCCGTGACCGAGGGCGTGTACTTAGAAATTTTTTCCTATAAATAGCCCAGTTCTGTAAGGTCCAAGGGTTCAGATTTTTGGGCCAAGTTAGTGTCTTTTTGTGGGCTGCATCTGTGATTTTCAAGGCTATGTAAGGAGATTTTTCCTTTTTTATTTCATATCTTGTTTTGCTTTAGCTTTAGCACTTGTAATAGCTTGTAATAGTTTCATTTTGATCAAATAAAATGTTAAATTTTCTCTTCATATATGGCTTTGGAATGAACACTTGTGCCCACTTTCCTTCCCCTTTTTATCCTTGGTTTTATCTTTGTTCTTCACTTGTTCTTCATTTATGAAAAGTGTGTGTGTGTGTATGAGTGTAATTTACTTACTTTACATGTCTTCTACTTGTCTTCATGCTTAAGCATGATAGTTTTCTTTCTCTTTCTCACCTTGTCTTTTTCCTTTAACAAGTTTTCATGCTTAGATTTTGATTTCATCCTTATGATTCTATAAAAGAGATTTTAAAAAGTGAATTTGTTCTTTTTTTACTTAGTTTTCTTTTAGGATTGTAAAACCTCTTTTGTTCTTTTCATCTTCTTTTTCACTTTTTTATCACTTTCATAACATCATAAGAATGAAAATGTTGGTATTTTAATTTTCCAAAAACTTTGATTTTTAATTTGTTTTGAAAAACTTTTGTCTTCAAAAAATTGAAATTTTCTCTTTTTATTCATTTTTGGCAAAACCTAAGCATGAAAAAGTTAAAGTTTTAATTTTTGAGCACCTTTGATTTTGACTTTATTTTGTAAAACTTTTTGCTCATTCTCTTTTTGTTTGTTCTTTTTATGTGTTTTGGATAAGTTTTAGGAGTAGAAATCTTGTTATTATCATTTTTAGGTAACTTTAATTTTTCTTTGTTATTAGTGTGTGTGAGTGTATGAGAATAAATTTCCTTTTGTTCTTCTTAATCTTCATGAAGTGTGTGTGAGTGTAGGTGTATTAACTTTTATGCTTTGATTTAAATTGTGTAGAGTGTGTGAGTGTATGTGTATAATTTTCATGCTTTGTTTTAATGCTTTCTTTTAATGCTTTGTTCAATTATGTAGAGTGTGTGAGTGTAGGTGTATAATTTTATTGCTTTCTTGAATTTCATATGGAGTGTGTGTGTTCGTGTGCATTTATTTCCGCCTACTCGTTAAGAGTTAAATGGCGCATCGTTTTTATTTTCAGTCCTACTCGTTTGAGTAGGACTTGCAATTTTACTTTCTTTATTTTTTCCGCCTACTCACTTGAGTTAAATGGCCGGACTTTTTAGCCCTGTAATCGCATTTATTTTCTCCTACTCATTTGAGTAGGACTCGCTTTCATTTCAGTCCTACTCGTTTGAGTAGGACTTGCAATTTTCAGCCTTTATTTACCGCCCCCACTCGTTTGAGTGGGACTCGCAAATTTAAATTATGCAAATTTCATTCATGTGTAACTTAGTTTCTGTTTAATTTATAATTTGGAGTGTGCGTGAGTTCTCGTTTAGTTAACTTTTTAGCTTTCTAAATATTGTTATTTTTCTTTTGTCCCTTTCTTATAATCGTTTAGCATTTAATTTCGAACTCACGCCTCACTAAATTATAAGCCATCCCCATACCGATGTGTGGCTAATCGCTATTAGCCTCGGCATCGAAGAGCATTGGGACATTTAAAATGATTTATAATAATTAAAGCTCTTCATTTTCATTTTAATTTAAGCACTTAGGGTTTACCCCGGGTTTACGACGCGTAGGACCACATAATCGATGTGTGGGCCCTATTTCCGTAGTCCATATGCTAGCTAGCCGAGAGGCCGTGCATATGGACCGATCACCCCTGGGTAAATTGAGTTGCGTGCACCCCCTCGAGAGAGGACAAGCGTAATTCTACCGGATTGGGTCCCCCACCCAATAGCGGGGTTCTTAGCGTAAAGCGGGCGTTAAGAGGAATCCTTCGTCGGACTAACGTTCGGTCGAATAGTCTTAACGTTTAGGTGAGCGATATCCCTATAGCTAGGTGAGCTCACATTTGTGGAACCTCCACGGCCAAGTTGCCTTAATATTAATTTGAAAACTAAGTCTTTTTATTATTAAAAATTGTTTTAGTCTTAATCCGATTCGATGCCGAGCGTTAACCCTTCATCGAATATTGTCTAAATCGTTTTTTCGCTCCTTTGCTTTTTCGCCTTTTATTAAGTAAAAAAAATCCACCTTATTTTCAGTAAAATAATAGTCCTCCCGGAGGAGTAAGAATAGTCAACGCGACCCCGAGAACAATACGACCTCGGTATTCCCCCGAATATTGAGTACTACTTGCGATAGGTGCACTTGCCTACCCGAGCAAGCCCGCGGCGATCGACTCACCGAACCAACCACAGTAAGAGTCTGTTCGCGGGCCCATCAAGTTTTTGGCGCCGTTGCTGGGGAGCTCTCTTTTCGAGTTGCTATTTCGAATTCCGGAGTCTATTAATTTTACTTATTTTCTAAAAAAAAAAAACTAAAAACTTTATTTTAAAAAACAAAAAAAAGAAAAGGTTTATTTTTGTTTTATTTTTGTTTGGGTGTATGACCCGAGGACAACCCTCAGAGTCTGAAGATTTAGACTTCGACCCTGAGATCGAACGCTCTCTTGCGCGTATCCGATCTCATCGCCGAAATCCTTCTTTAGATCCCGAGGAATCTATCGGAGAACCCACTGTTGTAGTTATGGCCGCCCCTAACCTTCCCCCGACGGCCGAGCGTACTATGTCTTATTACGCCCGGCCTAACCTGGATGATTCTGGGTCGAGTATTGTTCGCCCTGCGGTGGCCAATAATAATTTTGAAATAAAGTCAAGTGTCATTCAAATGGTCCAAAACGCCGTGCAGTTCGATGGACTGCCGGATGAGGACCCGAATGTCCACTTGTCCAATTTATTCGAGATTTGCGACACCTTCAAGATCAATGGCGTCACTGATGACGCCATTCGTTTGCGCTTATTTCCTTTTTCCCTTAAGTCCAAAGCCAAGGCGTGGTTGAATGCCCTCCCGCGAGGATGTATCACCACGTGGGCTGAGTTGACGGAACGGTTCCTAACGAAGTACTTTCCGCCCGCCAAAACTGCAAAGTTGCGGGCGGACATTTCTTCGTTTGTGCAGAACGACCCTGAGTCTTTATACGAGACTTGGGAACGATTTAAGGAATTCCTCCGCCGTTGCCCGCACCACGCGCTGCCAACGTGGTTGCAAGTTCAAATTTTTTATAATGGGCTGAATTTTCAGACGCGTCAAATGATTGACGCGGCTGCCGGGGGAACGCTTAACAACAAAACCCCCGAGGCCGCCCAGGCTTTATTCGAAGAGATGGCTATGAACGCATATCAATGGAACGTCCCGCGGGGACGGCCAAAGCCGGCGGCTGGTCTTTTTGAAGTGGATGCCACTGCTCTCTTGACCCTTCAAGTTGAAAGGTTAACAAAGCAGGTGGCGGAGATGTCTGCTGCCTCCTCCACTCCGCCTTGTTTTATTCCCCCTAACGTCTGCGTAGCTGAAGAGTTCGTGGACTTCATGGGAAATTCGGGTCGTCCTCCCTTCAACCCCAACAACAACCCTTATAGTAATAACTATAATCCAGGTTGGAGGAATCACCCCAACTTCTCGTGGAGCAACCCGAATAATGCTCAGCGTCCCCCTATTTCTTATGCGCCCGGATTTCTTCCTCCCCCTCCTCTTCCGAAACCCTCCCCGATGGAGGAAAAGTTTTCGAAGTATATTGCGTCCAACGAGTCAAATATCCGGAACATCACCGGATCGCTAAAAACACTCGAACAACAGGTTGGACAGCTGGCGAGGATGATGTCCGAGCGCGCGCTCGGGGCACTGCCGGGAAACACGGAACCCAATCCGCGGGAGAACGCCAACGCTATAACCCTCCGTAGCGGAAAGGAGGTGGTCGATCCAAAACGGACCGACCCTCAGGTACATATTTCACCTCCGACCCCTCTTCCCCTTTCTTCGCTCACGCCACCTTTACCTATTATAAAAGAAAAAATTATTTTAAACAAGGCTCTTCCGTATCCGCATAAGTTAGAAAACGAGCGTAAGGACGCGCAATATGAAAAATTTATTTTATTATTAAAACAAATTCACATAAATGTTCCTTTTTGCGAGGCTATTTCACAAATGCCCAAATATGCGAAATTTTTAAAAGAACTACTTTCTAATAAACGCAAATTAGAGGATATTTCGCATGTATCTCTTAACGCCGTCTGCTCGGCAGCCCTTACTAATAAATTGCCCGCAAAACAAAACGACCCGGGACGGTTTTCCATCCCGTGCCTTTTTGGCGATATATTAGTAAAGTACGCCTTAGCTGATTTAGGGGCTAGCATTAATCTGATGCCGTTCTCGCTCTTTTCGCGTTTAGGTTTGGGTACTCCTAGTCCTACGAATATGCGCATCCAATTAGCGGATCGCTCGGTTAAGTTCCCTATCGGGGTAGTGGAGGACGTACTTGTCCGAGTCGACAAGTTTACCTTCCCGGTAGACTTCGTCATCTTAGATATCGAGGAGGACGCCGAGGTACCAATAATACTCGGTCGCCCTTTTCTCGCCACCTCCCGCGCACTAATAGATGTTAGTAATGGTAGCCTTCTCCTCCGAGTAGGCGATGACCAAGTTACTTTCTCTATTAATCCCTCGATGGACAATTTGTCATCGAGCGACGATTTCTGCTATTCTTTAGATACCTTTTTCGGAGATCGTTCTTCTCCCATTTTCGAGTCCGTATTTTTAAATGATGATATTTATGCGCTCGAAAATTTTAACTGCGATGAGGATACATCTATAGACTTGCCTTTCGAACCAATTGGTAAGAAAGACATAGGAATTAAAACCTCCCTAGAAGAACCGCTCATCCTAGACCTCAAACCCTTACTCGCCTCGCTCAAGTACGCTTTTTTGGGAAAAGGTGATACGCTCCCCGTTATCATTTCTTCGGACTTGAGTGATTCGGAGACTTCCGATTTATTGGAAGTTTTATTTAAACATCGCCACGCAATTGCGTGGCAAATCTCTGACCTAAAGGGGATTAGCCCCTCCTTTTGCACCCATAAGATTTTCCTAAACGATAATTGCCGCAAAACGATACAGCCGCAACGTCGTCTTAACCCAAACATGAAAGACGTCGTTAAAGCCGAAATCATTAAGTTATTAGATGCGGGGATTATCTACTCTATTTCGGACAGTGCATGGGTTAGTCCCGTGCATGTCGTGCCCAAGAAGGGCGGTCTTACCGTAGTGGCGAATGAGCATAACGAGCTTGTCCCAACTCGTACTGTTACGGGTTGGCGAGTGTGCATCGACTATAGGAAACTTAATGACGCCACCCGCAAGGACCATTTCCCTCTGCCATTTCTAGACCAGATTTTAGAGCGTTTATCCGGTCATCCGTATTATTGTTTTCTTGATGGTTTATCGGGGTTTTTCCAAATCCCCATTTCCCTTGATGATCAAGAGAAAACAACTTTTACTTGCCCGTTCGGCACCTTCGCCTATCGAAGAATGCCATTTGGACTCTGCAACGCGCCAGCTACATTCCAAAGATGTATGCTAGCGATCTTTGGCGAGCTAGTAGAAGACATTATGGAAGTCTTTATGGATGACTTCTCTGTTTTCGGACGCTCTTTTCCCGATTGCCTTCAAAATTTAGATCGTGTCCTTCAACGGTGCGAGGACACAAGCCTTGTTTTAAATTGGGAAAAATGCAACTTTATGGTTCGAGGAGGTTTGGTCCTCGGCCATATGATTTCGTCTAAGGGGATAGAGGTGGATAAGGCCAAGATAGAAATTATAGAAAAACTTCCGCATCCAACCAACGTAAAATCTATTAGGAGTTTCTTAGGCCATGCGGGCTTTTATCGACGCTTTATTCAAGATTTTTCAAAAATAACAAAGCCGCTAACTCACCTCTTGGAAAAGGAATCACGCTTCATCTTTAGTAGCGAATGCGAGTCCGCCTTTAATTTGATAAAACAAAAACTTATCTCTTCACCAATATTAGTGGCCCCTAATTGGTCCCTTCCGTTCGAAATAATGTGCGACGCTAGTGATATTGCCTTAGGTGCCGTTCTTGGCCAACGCGTAGAAAAACATTTTCATCCTATTTATTACGCTAGCAAGACGCTCACTTCCGCACAAGTAAATTACACGACAACGGAAAAGGAACTCTTAGCCGTCGTTTTCGCTTTCGATAAGTTTCGCTCGTATATAACGCTATCTAAAGTTATCGTTTTTACCGATCGCTCAGCGCTTAAGTATTTATTAGCTAAAAATGATGCGAAGCCCCGCCTTCTTCGATGGATTCTCCTCCTACAAGAGTTTGATTTGGAGATCCGAGATAAGCGGGGAGCGGAAAATCTAGCGGCGGACCACCTCTCCCGTTTAGAAAATCCAGGTGCGGAAGCGCTCGTCGAATCTGAAATAAATGACAGATTCCCCGAGGAACGCCTTCTTGCCATTAATAAATCTTCGTCATCTTCGCCTTGGTTCGCAGATTTTGCAAATTTTTTAGTAGCGCGGGTCCTTCCAAAAGAATTTTCCAGTCATCAAAAGAAGAAATTCTTTTCTGACTTGAAAAATTTCTTTTGGGAGGACCCATTTCTTTTTCGTATCTGCACGGACCAAGCAGTTCGACGATGCGTTGCGGGTGTGGAGTGCTTACAAATTCTTAAGCACTGCCACGAGGGTCCAGCCGGTGGGCATTATCAAGCCAACCGGACCGCTCGGAAGGCGCTAGAGGCGGGCTACTTTTGGCCCACTCTCTTCAAAGACGCGCATAATTTTGTGCGCGCATGCGATAGCTGTCAGCGGTCGGGTAACATCTCTCTCGCGACGAGATGCCCCAAAACATGTTTTTAGAGTGCAAAGTCTTCGATTTGTGGGACATAGATTTTGTTGGCCCCCTACCTCCGTCTTTCAAAAATATGTATATTTTAGTGGCGGTCGACTACGTATCGAGGTGGGCGGAAGCGCAAGCTCTCCCCACCAACGATGCGCGAGTCGTCGTTACATTTCTTAAAAAATTATTTTCTCGCTTCGGCACGCCTCGCGCAATTATTAGTGATAGGGGAACGCATTTCTGTAACGCTCTTATGGCTAAGACGTTAGCTAAATACGGAGTCACGCACAAGCTTGCCACCCCCTACCACCCGCAAACAAGTGGCCAAGACGAGGTAGTAAATCGAGAGATTAAGCGAATTTTAGAAAAAACCGTTTCGCTAAATAGGAAAGATTGGTCCGTTAAACTCGACGATGCGTTGTGGGCGTATCGGACGGCTTACAAAACCGCTATTGGATGTACGCCGTTCCGGTTAGTCTACGGCAAAGCGTGCCATTTACCCGTAGAATTAGAACATCGCGCACTTTGGGCTATAAAACTCTTAAACCTCGACTCTAACTTAGCCGCTCAGAATAGAAAACTGCAACTAAACGAGCTCGATGAATGGCGTGCGAACGCTTACGAGAGCAATAAATTCTATAAGGAGCACTCTAAGTTATATCACGATAGAAAAATCAAGTCCCAAAAATTATTTTCTCCGGGCGATCTTGTCCTTCTTTACAATTCACGCCTTAGGCTTTTTCCAGGTAAATTAAAATCTAGATGGTCGGGTCCCTTCTTAGTTGAAGAAGTTTTTACTTATGGAACCGTACTCGTCTCCCACCCGGACAAAGGTTCTTTTAAAGTAAACGGTCATCGGTTAAAGTCTTATATAGCAGGCGACCCAGAGATCGGTTTTAGCGAAACCATAACTTTCCTCCACATTATAAACCCGCCAAAATAGTCAAGCTACACGACTATAAACAAAGCGCTCCTGGGAGGCACCCCTCGCTTATCTTTTTCGCCCTTTCCTCATTACCTTTGCTGCTTTTTCTAATAAACGCAGGGTTTCTGATCGGCCTCCCTTTCCTTACGCGTTTCAGGGAAGCTTCTACCCCCTTCCCTTTCTTTTCTTTGTACATATTGTCTTTCCTTTCTGTTCCGCATACTTACGATACAACATTGGGGACAATGTTGGACTTAAGTATGGGGGTATTTTCGTGCTTTACTTTCTGCACTTCAATTTTTCTGCATCTCAAAAAAAAAGAAAAATACAAAAAAATACATATAACAACAAAACAAAAACAAAAAAAATTAAAAAACATCTTAAAATGAAAAAAAAAATTTTAAATGAAAAAAAAAAAACAAAAAAAATTTTAAATGAAAAAAACAAAAATCCAAAAAAATTTTGTTTTGTTCTCTTTCTCTTTTCCAAAAACTCAAAAAAACAAAACAAAAAAATTATTTTGTTTAGTTTCACTTTGTATATATATTTTTTGTTTTTTCTCTCTCCCCCTTCCTCATTCTTGTACAAACCTTTTTCTTTTTCTCCCTTATTTTTGTACATATTATGAAAATTCTCTTAAAAAAATACAAAAAAAAGATAATAGTTCAAAAAATTTTCAAAAAAATTGAGAAAAACAAAAATACAAAAAAAAGATAATAAATGAAAAACAAACAAAAAAAATGATAACAAAAACTATAAAAATCAAAAAAAAAAAATGTTTTGAAATAAATAAATTAAATATTCCATACTTAACTTTTCTGCTATCCACAAATTCTGTTCTGAGTTTATTTATATGTGAATACTATTAATTCTCTGTTTGCAACCCGTTTGTTAATTATTGATTGAAACATTTAAATAGCCGGGGTTAAGTTTTAAAGAATTCTTTATGCTTTGTTAAAACTAGCGGACTCGTTTTAGGCACTACTTCTAATTTTTCATTAATAGGAGCACGTATATTATGTTAGGAAATAACGACTATAGAATTCAATTATACTTACTTTTAGCTTTCTGAAAAAAATTGGAACGTACAAATTATTAAGGTTGCTCTCAAAAATTTTTAGGATTACAATCTAGTTTTCTTTTCTCCCCTTACTTTTCATGACCTACTTGGCATGAAAAATTTTATCCTTAAAAGATCTTATGTTAATGGGAACAAGATTTCGTTCCGTAAACATAGGCACCCAATAATTTTAAAAGATTATATAGGGAGTAAGAGGATAAAATTCATTACTCCTACAAATATACATTGGGTTAATTTTTCTTATGAAGTTGAAAAACAAAATTCATATTAGGAAAATAAGATTTCGTTTTCCTAATAATCCAAAAGAGAAAAAAAAAATGGAGGTTCGAGAAAAAATTACCTCACCTCAAATATCAAAACCCTCTTCATAAACCCACTACCCCCTTAGCCAATTACACGATTCTAGAATTAATTCAAAAATCTTTTTGAGAGCATAATTAGTAAATTGTATTATTTCTGGTAGCACTCATATAAGCTAGAGTTCTTATAATTCCAAACTATTTTCGTTAATCTAACCATTACAAATGTTGCCTTCTATTTGATTACATCAAGAAGTCTTTTGGCCAAAACTTTTGCGCTATTTAAATCATCTACATAATTTTAGGACTTAACTCTTACACCCCGTATATTTATTTCGATCTCTCTTATAATTGATTAAGCGATAGCCAAAACTTAGAGTTTTTTTTATTCCTTATAGATTCACCTCAAACTTTTGCTCTGGAATAACAAAAGCCTAAGTATGGGGGTATTTGATGAACTGTAAATATGCATATTTTTATGCACATTAATTTAGTTATTTTCATTTATTTTCGTCGTTTTTACTTATTTTTGTTCAATAAAATGCTCCTATTCTTGTAAATTTTCTTCTAACTTGTTTTATTTGATTTTGTAGAAAAATTCCAAAATCTGCCAAAATTTGGGAAGTACACGCCCGTGACACATGGGTCACGCCCGTGACCGAGCCGTGACTGTGCATTTCCCGTGAAATTACAAAATTTCTGAAGTTAAGGCTTGACACGCCTGTCGACACGCCCGTGTCACCCGACACGGGGCGTGACCCAAGCCCGTGTCCCCTCCTCTCGACGAATTCCGCTCGACGATCGTCGAGTGTCGACACCAACTGTCACGCCCAGTGTCACGCCCATGACCGGGGGCGTGACCCAATTTCAGCTCAACGATTTCGACTCGACACTTTCCGCTCGACATTCGTCGAGTGTCGACCCCAACTGTCACGCCCATAGTCACGCCCGTGACATGGGGCGTGACCTTTCCAGCTGGCCCGACAAGATGCTGCCGAAGACATTTGACGCAACCTGCGCCCGGTTCTACCTCCCCGACACGCCTATAGTCACGCCCGTGACCTAGGGCGTGACTGCTGCGAACTCAGCCCGAAGTCAACTTTGCTGTCCAATCGTCGGCCGCCTTCATGAATAGTACTGTCACGCCCCCCCTACACGCCCGTGACCGAGGGCGTGTACTTAGAAATTTTTTCCTATAAATAGCCCAGTTCTGTAAGGTCCAAGGGTTCAGATTTTTGGGCCAAGTTAGTGTCTTTTTGTGGGCTGCATCCGTGATTTTCAAGGCTATGTAAGGAGATTTTTCCTTTTTTATTTCATATCTTGTTTTGCTTTAGTTTTAGCACTTGTAATAGCTTGTAATAGTTTCATTTTGATCAAATAAAATGTTAAATTTTCTCTTCATATATGGCTTTGGAATGAACACTTGTGCACACTTTCCTTCCCCTTTTTATCCTTGGTTTTATCTTTGTTCTTCACTTGTTCTTCATTTATGAAAAGTGTGTGTGTGTGTATGAGTGTAATTTACTTACTTTACATGTCTTCTACTTGTCTTCATGCTTAAGCATGATAGTTTTCTTTCTCTTTCTCACCTTGTCTTTTTTCTTTAACAAGTTTTCATGCTTAGATTTTGATTTCATCCTTATGATTCTATAAAAGAGATTTTAAAAAGTGAATTTGTTCTTTTTTTACTTAGTTTTCTTTTAGGATTGTAAAACCTCTTTTGTTCTTTTCATCTTCTTTTTCACTTTTTTATCACTTTCATAACATCATAAGAATGAAAATGTTGGTATTTTAATTTTCCAAAAACTTTGATTTTTAATTTGTTTTGAAAAACTTTTGTCAAAAAAATTGAAATTTTCTCTTTTTATTCATTTTTGGCAAAACCTAAGCATGAAAAAGTTAAAGTTTTAATTTTTGAGCACCTTTAATTTTGACTTTATTTTGTAAAACTTTTTGCTCATTCACTTTTTGTTTGTTCTTTTTATGTGTTTTGGATAAGTTTTAGGAGTAGAAATCTTGTTATTATCATTTTTAGGTAACTTTAATTTTTCTTTGTTATTAGTGTGTGTAAGTGTATGAGAATAAATTTCCTTTTGTTCTTCTTAATCTTCATGAAGTGTGTGTGAGTGTAGGTGTATTAACTTTTATGCTTTGATTTAAATTGTGTAGAGTGTGTGAGTGTAGGTGTATAATTTTCATGCTTTGTTTTAATGCTTTCTTTTAATGCTTTGTTCAATTATGTAGAGTGTGTGAGTGTAGGTGTATAATTTTATTGCTTTCTTGAATTTCATATGGAGTGTGTGTGTTCGTGTGCATTTATTTCCGCCTACTCGTTAAGAGTTAAATGGCGCATCGTTTTCATTTTCAGTCCTACTCGTTTGAGTAGGACTTGCAATTTTACTTTCTTTATTTTTTCCGCCTACTCACTTGAGTTAAATGGCCGGACTTTTTAGCCCTGTAATCGCATTTATTTTCTCCTACTCATTTGAGTAGGACTCGCTTTCATTTCAGTCCTACACGTTTGAGTAGGACTTGCAATTTTCAGCCTTTATTTACCGCCCCCACTCGTTTGAGTGGGACTTGCAAATTTAAATTATGCAAATTTCATTCATGTGTAACTTAGTTTCTGTTTAATTTATAATTTGGAGTGTGCGTGAGTTCTCGTTTAGTTAACTTTTTAGCTTTCTAAATATTGTTATTTTTCTTTTGTCCCTTTCTTATAATCGTTTAGCATTTAATTTCGAACTCACGCCTCACTAAATTATAAGCCGTCCCCATACCGATGTGTGGCTAATCGCTATTAGCCTCGGCATCGAAGAGCATTGGGACATTTAAAATGATTTATAATAATTAAAGCTCTTCATTTTCATTTTAATTTAAGCACTTAGGGTTTACCCCGGGTTTACGACGCGTAGGACCACATAATCGATGTGTGGGCCCTATTTCCGTAGTCCATATGCTAGCTAGCCGAGAGGCCGTGCATATGGACCGATCACCCCTGGGTAAATAGAGTTGCGTGCACCCCCTCGAGAGAGGACAAGCGTAATTCTACCGGATTGGGTCCCCCACCCAATAGCGGGGTTCTTAGCGTAAAGCGGGCGTTAAGAGGAATCCTTCGTCGGACTAACGTTCGGTCGAATAGTCTTAACGTTTAGGTGAGCGATATCCCTATAGCTAGGTGAGCTCACATTTGTGGAACCTCCACGGCCAAGTTGCCTTAATATTAATTTGAAAACTAAGTCTTTTTATTATTAAAAATTGTTTTAGTCTTAATCCGATTCGATGCCGAGCGTTAACCCTTCATCGAATATTGTCTAAATCGTTTTTTCGCTCCTTTGCTTTTTCGCCTTTTATTAAGTAAAAAAAATCCACCTTATTTTCAGTAAAATAATAGTCCTCCCGGAGGAGTAAGAATAGTCAACGCGACCCCGAGAACAATACGACCTCGGTATTCCCCCGAATATCGAGTACTACTTGCGATAGGTGCACTTGCCTACCCGAGCAAGCCCGCGGCGATCGACTCACCGAACCAACCACAGTAAGAGTCTGTTCGCGGGCCCATCAATGTATTAGTGTAACTTCCGTTTTTATTTTGAGAGAGAGTGGATTTGATGTACTGGGCATAAGCCGTTGTTACTCTTTCTTTTTGTACTCTTCTGTGGACTATATTGTGTACCTTTCATTTCATATATATGATTGTACTATGTGACTTGTGGACTGATGGATTTACATACTGTTTACTTCTTCTTCTCATATTGGCCTACAGGTTAAATGATCGTACTAGCCGGCAGGATCGGCGTGTTGCGGTGTCGACTAACCCGTGTGTTAGTGCCACCGTAAGACGGCGGTTCTGGGCATAAGACCCGGTAGCCTCCTTGGTAATGGGGAGGGAGGGGTCTTACATCAAGTGCCGAGACCGTGTACACGGCCTAGAGCCCAGGCGTGTTGAGGTGATACGGGCAAGGACACGGGCGTGTCCTAGAACCCGTGCAGTGCTCGGGTTGTTTTCGGGGAAAAATGATGGGTATAGACGGCCGGCCACACGGCCGTGTCAGGTGGAACACGGGCGTATCAGATCGAACACGGGCGTGTTCGATGCCCGTGTGTTGTTCCAGGCGCGTCGATTTTGACGGCGAATGAGGCACACGGACCTGGACACGGGCGTGTGCTAGGCTGTGTGCGGTCCAGATTGGGCATTTCAGTCCCGAATCAAAGCCGTTCGTTTCTTTATATGGTGATCCAACGGCTGGGGGTTGTTCCTGAAGGGATATACCCGGTATTGGGCCTTAGAAACCCTCACTTTTCATGAGTGGTTGTCTTTCTAAATCTTAGAGAGAGAGGAGAGCCAAGGAAGGAAGAAGAAGCTAGATCTGACCATTGGAGGAGCTTCGAAGCTCCAAATCGCGAGCCGACTCCGGATCCACGAAGGCAAAGCTAGTGCGGTGCTTTTCATCCGCTTACTTTTCCATGGCGCCAAAGAGGAACGCAAGGGTAACGATCCTCTTTTTGAGCATGTTAAGCTCTACTTCTTTTGCAAAAGGTAGGCCCGCTCTCACGAGTTTGCGGTGAGTTGGAGGCGTTCCTTCGGGTAGACATGAATAGTCCCCGTTGTTAGAGTCCGTAAGCGAGAACGGACATAGGCATGTTGTGTGAAGCCTACCCGGACATGTTGGTCTGGATCGGTGATGTTGCATTGCATAAATGCCGGAGAAGACTCCGTGCTATTGGTTGTTTTTCGGGTTTTCTACACGGTAGATTGTAACAGGGAGCCTTGGGGACTAACCCTAAGGTGCACCCGGAAAACTAGGCGGATGCGTGATCTTGCCAACATGGAGGCTTGAGAGCCAACTTGAACATAACCGAGTTATGTGAAATTGTGTGTCGAAAATGGGACTCGGGAGAAGTTTGACCTGCGCATATGGCTTAAATTGTCGTTGCGACGTGAGCACGGGTTAGATGGAACCGTACCCATATCTATGTTGTTCGGGTTTAAGAGACCTAAGGTTACGTGGCACTTGCCGTTGGCATAGATGAGAGTCTTCGGCGGTCTATGGCTTAAATTGTCGTGACCCATGCCGGGAAGACAAATTGCTCATATGTTTGGCCGTCCAAGTGGCGGTGGTGGGTCCGGAGTGTCTATGGCTTTAACTGACGTGACATCGACCGGTTCACCGAGAATGTGCCCTGAGTGCACGAGGTGTGTGGCCGTTTGAGCCTATGCCTGTGATGAAATGAATATTATTATATTGCTCGCTTGTGCTAATAAAATTGCAGGGAAGGAGCATCGCCGCCCCGAGTTGGCGGCGGGATCGTTATAATTTGGTCAGCATTGCTGACCGTTGCCTTTTTGTTTGCCACCGTGCGGTGGTTATGTTGCTTACAGGTGCTGCTGGCCAAGCGATCAATAGCGGGCTAAAGCCCAAATTGCGAAGCCGGCCCTTGAAGGCCTAGTTGGAGTGTTTACTGTTTTGTTCATGTATGACCGGCCTGCGTGCCGTGGTTTGTAATTCATGTAATATCAAGTGAAACATTTTGTAAGGCCTAAGGCTTGTGTTGGTATGTATAACATTCCTATTTTGTATTAGTGGACATTCATGCTTTAGTGCTGGGTTCTTATTTGCAACTTTTATAAACTACTTCCGCTAGAATGCTCTGTGTAGGACGTTATGATTGGTTGGATGGTTTCCATGAGTAACCACCCGGTCTGTCTATAGTATATGGCGTCGGGCCCCGGCCGGACCTACTGCTATATGCTATGCGACGGATAGGGGGTGTTACAATTTAGTATCAGACTACCGGTTTTGGTCGGGCTTAGGATGAATTCGTGGGCAAATTCTTTTTAAGGGGTGGTGAGCACATTGTGTGCGTCATCGTTATAACAGTAAAAGAACCCATGAATGTCCACTTAGGAAGGAAAATACACGTGTTTGAGGAACCTGCGTGTTCCTATAATTGCTGTTCGCAATTTTATTTGGTCGCTTAACGGTGTTTTGTACCACTATAGGTGACCGGAAGCGTTGCTGGACCGCCAGAATGTCCGGTTTCTGAGGAGCATATTGCACCCGGTGAGCTGTTTGAGACTCCTCCTTCGTATGAAACCGTTAGAAGGATCGTAGAAGCGGTGTTCACTGTGACGGGTGCACAGCTTGGAGGAAATGTACAACCCTGCGCCCCTGTTGTGGCTTCAACGCCGGTTGGCATGATGGAGCAGATGACCTTTGGTAGACCATCGGTGCAGCAGCTGAATATGCATTTAGTGCAGTGAGCTCACACAGTTGAGGAATATTTGCAAGCATTTCTTATGATAAGCCGCTACCCATGCTTCGAGTTGGATAATGAGCAAGCTACAGTCGATAGGTTTTATAATGGCCCGTGCGCCGAGTTACGAGTTCTACTGCTAGGACCAAAGTTATTGGGATTCCGAGCCTTGGTGGAATCAGCTAGATCTTTGGAGGCAGATTTGAGGAAGACCCTCCCAATGCCAGCGACCATGGTATCGAACTATGCAAGCCCTATAAGAGTTGCATCCGTTGGAATGCTGGAGAAAGGGGCTATGACATCGACTAGCAAAGCTACTTACACATGTTTTTCTTGTGGAAAGAAAGGGCACTTCGCCCGAGACTGTTGGAAAGGTGCTCAGAAGGCCAAGAAAGCTATGTCAGGAGCAGTCAAGGACTTTAGTGCAAAGGAGACGGCATTCAAAGTGTCGAACACCTCAAAGTCTGGATATCAAAAATGGTATAAGAAGCATAGGACTTCGGGTCAAGCTCCTTCTGGTGCTTCTGGGGTGACTACGGGTCGAACCCCGAGCGCATGTTTCACTTGTGGAAAACCGGGGCACTTTGCCCGAGACTGCTGGAGCGGACGTCCCAAGTCCGATAAAAAGCATGCTGTCGTGATGACAGGTATGGTTTAAATATAGTTTTGCCTTAAATACTTGTCGCCCTTGTGCATGTTAGCTTAGAACTATTTGTGCTAAGCTTTGTTGCGACTTTACTTTATCTGCAAGAGCACCGTTCATTTAGGGAGCTTCACATTCCTTTATTAGGAATTATATTGTGCGTTGGAGTACCTCCTTCGATGGTAAGAGACAAATTGGATGTGTTATAGTCTAATGGTGCTTATTGTGCGCGGGTAGAATTTGTTGCGCTTAGTTTTGGATTGGGAATCAGGAGTTCGATTTGCAAGCGTCGTTACTTCCGTTGGTGGAGTTCGACGTTATATTGGGCATGGACTGGCTCTCGGAGCAGCAAGCCAATATAGATTGCGGTAGCAAGGAAGTCAAGATGGGAGCAAGTCGTGAGACGACCCTTACGGGCTCGAAGAGGTCGAGCAAGACGTTGGTGTCTGCTCTTCAGGTGGTGAAGGCAGTTCGTGCTGGTGCAGAGCTGTTCGGTACGATAGTGGAGGTTGTAAAGCCGAAGCCCGCGTTGGTCAATATTTCAGTGGTATCGGAGTACCCTGATGTGTTCCCTAGAGATCTTCCTGGAGCCCTGCCTCAACGGGAGATAGATTTCATGATTCAGCTAGAACCAGGTGCAAAGCCTGTGTCACGCTCTCTATATCAGCTAGCGCCTAAGGAAATGGCGGAGCTGAAGGTGCAACTTCTAAAAGTTGTTGGAGCAATGGTATGTGCGTCCAAGTCCTTCGCCTTGGAGTGCACCGACCCTCTTTATTAAGAAGAAGGACAGAAGCTTGAGGCTGTGTATTGATTATCGGGAGCTCAACAGGTTAACTGATAAGAACAAGTACCCAATCCCAAGGATCGATGATCTTTGTGATCAGTTGGTCGGGCCAACGACATACTCTAAATTAGATAAGGGAGAGTGATATCCCTAAGATAATGTTCAGTACAGGATACGGGCATTACGAGTTTACGGTCATGCCGTTTGGGCTGACTAATGCGCCGTCAGTGTTCATGGATTTGATGAACAGGACCTTCCGGGAGTACTTGTACCATTTTGTGATCGTCTTCGTCGACGATATTCTGGTGTACTCGCAGAGTAAGGAAGATCACTTCAAGCATCTTCTTTTAGTTTTCGAGACGCTAAGGAGGAATCAGTTGTATGCCAAGTTCTCGAAGTGCGAGTTTTGGCCACCCTCTGTAATGTCCCGAATCGTTCTAGGCCCCTAGTGTGTGTTGTTGAGTCAGGAGGGTTGACTCAAGTCCTGAGAAGTGCAGGGAATTGGACTGCACTTGTGGAGAAGTGGAGAAATCAGTGCAGAGAGACACGGGTAGTGACACGGGTAGTGACACGGGTAGTGACACGGGTAGCGACACGGGTAGCGACATGGGCGTGTCCCTACCCGTGTGCGTTGAGTTGAGCTCGACGAGCCGTGTCGAGACTGACGAGCTGTGTCGACACCCAGTGACACGGGTAGTGACACGGCCGTGTGGCTACCCGTGTGCGTCGAGTTGAGCTCGACGAACCGTGTCGAGACTGACGAGCTGTGTCGACACCAAGTGACACGGGTAGTGATACGGCCGTGTCCCTACCCGTGTGCATCGAGTTGAGCTCGACGAGGCGTGTCGAGATCGTCGAACTGTGTCGACACCAAGTGACACGGGTAGTGACACGGGCGTGTCCCTACCCGTGTGCGTCGAGTTGAGCACGACGAGGCGTGTCGAGATGCAACCCGAGAAGGACACGGCCAAGGACACGGCCAGGCACATGGCCGTGTCATGTGGACACGGGTCGGGACACGGGCGTGTCCCTACCCGTGTCAAATATTGAACCGACATGGAAACTGTCGTTGCCGCTTCGCCAGGAAGGACACGGGTAAGGACACGGCCGTGTCCCTACCCGTGTCACTTTTTATATATGAGGGGGACAGAAAACCCTAGCCGTTTTCTTGCTCATTTTATCCCCAAATTCCTGTGAGAACTCCTGGTGAGAAGAAAAATTGCTGGAGCAAGTTCTACCGAAGGAGATCCGCCATCGCCGTGAAAGAGAAGATGCCGCCAAGGAGAACTACGAGATCCATGGCCGGAAATGGTGGTACCGCTGGAGCCAATGTGAGTTTCCTACCCTCTCCCTTGGTGCTAGATCTATAGTTATTTTCCTAGGAGAGACATCGACTCGAGAGAGTCTTGATGGTGAGGAGGAGTTTTCTAGGAAAGGCCATGCTAAGACTTGTGTCTTTGGTTTTAGATCTCTTCAACCACGCCCTTCTTCAATGTGATGATAAGGGATGGGTTCGTGAAGGGTTTTGGCCTCTTGAGGGTGAATAAGGGTGGAGGAAATTCTGGAATGATTTGGAATGATCGCATTGAGGAGGAAGATGAACCGATGCCATTCATTCCGCCTTAAGATGCGCGCAGAATCTGTATTCTGCGCGCAGCGAACTTTGTGGCCATTTTTAAGTACTCTATGTCCAGATCTGGGCTTTCGGCTTAACACGAAAGTTGAAGCCCTTGAAAATACCTTTCCAACGAATGGTTGCACGACTTCTGGCGAAGCTGTAGCCACGGGAAAGTCTAAACGAAAATGTTCAATAAATATTGTATGCAGAAACTGTGTTCTGTACGCAGCGGACTTCAAGTCCGATTTCAAATAGGATAATTTCAAATCTGGGTTGAGGTCTGAATACGAGAGTTGTAGACCTCGGAAAGACCTTTCCATCGCGGGGTTACACGTCTTCACCGGATTCCTGTAGCTTCAGGAATCTCCGGTCGAAGTTGCTGTCCAGATTCAACCTGCACCTAAAATCTGGGCTAATGGAAAATGGATTTTGATTCGGTGGAATTAATAATGCAAGATACTTGGCTTGGCTGAACACTTATGAGTATTCATTTGTTGCATGATTGGAGTAGCTTATTAATCAGATTTCATATTATCAATTTGTGAAGCAATCTTATTTAAACGAATTGAATTGGTAGAAATTGTAAGATGGATAATTGGGCACTTCATGTTTATATTATGACATTATCAAATGGAAAGTGTGTTAGATCTTCATATGCCCACCATATTTATATTACATTATCATCATTTGGAAAGTCATATAGATGTATAGATTATGGCCATGGGTATGATTGGTTAATGAAATGAGTCTAGTAGTCCAATACCTAGAGCGTCGTCTCCCTACGGGTAGTATTTTGAAGGGATGTAAGTGCGGTGTTGACCGTCACTTGTTTTGGTTGTGTTGTGATAAGGTATGGATGGATGGTTGGGCTGTGTACTCGTGCTTACTTCTGAGGCCCCTTCCATGTTATGTTGATGTGGTATTTGCATGTGGTGTGAGTCGACACGCGGTGTCGTAATCCTGGGTTAAGGATAGTGTGGCAGGTCTACAGGCTCGCCAGTCGTCACACCGACGGGAGTTGGCAGTTAGACTTGGTCGGTTTGGGCTGTGTCCTCGGTGTTCACATCCCGAGGCCCCTCCGGCCATGTGAACGGTTGGGCTGTGTCCTCGTGCTTTCTTCCGAGGCCCCTTCCGGGTCACGCAAGGCCAGTTCGGGCTGTGTTCTTGGTGCACATCTACCCAAGACCCTGCTGGGCCATAGTACGCATGGGCTCCGCTGTTTTGTTCTTAGCGTTGAGGCATACGGAGGCCTAGGTGAAGTAGTGTGATACCCGCCTAGTAGTAGATGTGCCCGTTCTACTGTCACCGCCTGGCCACGGCGGCTGATGCCTGAGAGGTTAGCTACCTGCTCGAAAAGTGGGAACTATAGTCTGTGTCGACATAGCAATTGCATGGGTGTGCATGGGTGAGTCATTGCATAGCATACATAGCATTTCATAGCATTGCACAACAAGATCCTCATCGTATAAGTTTGTATGGGCACACCTATACGATGAGTTACTATATGTAACCCGATCCTTAACTTATAAGTTTGTATGGACATTCTTATAAGTTAAGTTACTTTCCTGCTGTAGATTTCCTTACACATGTTGATATATGATGTTAGCTTGTAGAACTGCTAGATTATACATCATATTCATGTACCTTGCCACCTGCTTATACTCCTTTACTTGCATACTTGTTATATACTATACTCTTGATCCTTTTCTCCGCCCGGTGCCGAGGAGTCGTCGGGGGAGCGGATGTGAAACCACTTAGTCGTTTCAACTAACGGTTGCCACGTCTTCCTTTTTAGGAGGCCACGCCGCAGGTAGAGCAGCCGCAGACTACGCAGCAGGACAGCCAGGCCAGGACGACAGGGCCTGATGTGACTGTGCCGTCGATACCGTCGGTTACTGATGTTAGTATTTTGATTACTCTGATGTAGCCCGTTTGGGCAATGATTAGCTGTACTCTGATATTTTGTAGAAGCATGTTTAGCTTCTCATTTCATGTTTTGGACATTATATACTTAGTGTGGATTTTGACTTCTCTTGCTTATTTGTTTGGTTGGGTTGGCATTTATATTGATATGGTTGTAGCCGGCGGAATAGGCGTCTTGTAGTACAGGTTAGCCCGTATGCTAATGCTACCGCAAGGCGGCTGTTCCGGGCATAAGACTCCCCCTTCGTGCCGTGTTTTGGGATCCGGGAGGGGGGGGGGTCTTACAAATGGTATCAGTTTGTCACGATCCTCAACTAAGAAGTCATTCAACAATGGTGCCACCCCCGTTTAGTTAGTCAGTTTGGGGACAAACTGACTTAGCGGAAGCAGTGGTGTGCCCATATGTAATTCACATTAAGTTTGTCCAACTTTGACCTTAAGTTTAGCCAACCTGAGCACAAATTTATCGTGTATGTGTAGGTTCCACTGCATGTTGAGCCGATGGGGGGTACTCCTATCCCTCCCATACCCACTCAGTTCGAACAGTCTGAGTTGGGGCAGACGCTCACCGCCATTCTTGATGCTTTTAAGGCACAGCAGGCTCCGGTGCAACAACAGGCCCCGAGCTCCAACTGGCTGAGCACCTTCCGGGCTCTCTCCCCTCCCGTCTACCTTGGGACGGAGTCAGCCGTACGTACAGAGGAATGGCTAGACACGATACAGGAGTTGTTGGCTGGTATCCGTTGCCCAGCCAACATGGCAGTGACATTGGCAGTGTCCGTCTTGGACTTACATGCGAAGAGGTGGTGGAAGTCCCTCATGGGCTCTACCTTCCAAGGCCGGATCTACACTGAGATAAGTTGGAGTGAATTCTCGGGTGTTTTCTTGGAGCACTTTATCCCTACATCGGCCCGAGATGAGCTTGAGCAGAGGTTCCTTCTACTAAAGCAGGGATCAAAGTCGGTTACAGAATACCAGCGGGAATTCCAGCATCTCGCAAGGTTTGCGGATTCTTATGAGTTGGATGACAGATGTTATGCCAAGCGCTTCTATAAAGGGCTGCGAGATCCCCTAAGGCAGTCCCTTTTGTTTATAGAGGATGGTAGCTTGGCGGAGATCATTGATATGACGAAAAGATTGGAGGCGGACCACCTGGGATGTAGTAAGAGGACTGCGGAGGACGTGATGGAAGCCGACCCAAGTAATAGAAGGAGACGTGACTTCAGAGGAGGAAGAGGTTATCAAAGAGGTGGAGGGCGTGTCCACCGAAACTATAGGGTGGAGCATCCAGTTCCGCAGCCGCCTGCGTTGCCTCCACCCCCACAGCCTCAGCGATTTCAACAACCTGAAGGGCGTCGTGGTCTGGTGTGCTTCGAATGCAACCAGCCGGGCCACATCCGGCGTTTTTGCCCGCAGCTATATGGGAATGGCCCTCCTGCTCTCCCTCCTGCTCTCCCTCCTGCTCTCCCTCCAGCAGCTCCACGAGGGCGGGGATATATGCGTGGTCGAGGACGAGGACCGCCAAGAGGAAACCCCGGACCGATCCGGGATCAGGTGTACGCGCTTGACATGTCGCAGGAACGGAACCCACAAGATGTGATTGCAGGTATGATTTAATTAATTTACATATTTGCATGGTCTAACTTGAATTGATTAGAACCTACTAGCCACTAGCAATAAGTTTTGGTTGTTGGTACTTAGGCAACATGATTATTGGCGGGAAGACAGCCTATGCGCTGTTCGATACCGGTGCCTCACACTCATTTGTGTCCGAGGATTTCATAAAAGACATGGAGGATGTACAGTACTTCACTGGCATAGCCCGACGTGTACGCCTTCCGGATGGCTCGGAGATGATCGCAACCGCCAAGTGCGAGTTGGAGTTATTTATTGATGGGAAGGCCTTTGATACGCCGGCCACGCTTCTGAGAATGCCGGAGTTTGACATCATTTTGGGCATGGTATGGCTGGATTGGCACATCGCGAGGATCGACTGCGCGGAGAAGCGGATCTATTTGAGACATGGAGACTCTGACATCATCTTCCAAGGTATTGGCTTCGCTCCTCGCATGATGTTATCTTCCGTCCAGGTTGTAAAAGCTCATATGAAGGGGGAGGAGGTCTTCATGATCTGGTTCGAGTTGAAGGAGGAAGCGTTGGAATTAAAGGATGTACGGGTTGTGCGGGATTTTCTCGAGGTATTTCCTGAGAAGCTACCAGGATTACCTCCGCATAGAGAGGTTGACTTCCAGATCAATCTAGTACCAGGTGCCAAGACTGTATCCAAGGCTCCGTACAGAATGGCTTCGAAAGAACTCGCGGAGTTTAGAGTTCAATTGCAAGAACTGGTGGATTCAGGGTTCGTTCGCCCCAGTTCATCACCATGGGGAGCCCCTATGCTGTTCGTAAAGAAGAAGGATGGAACCCTGCGATTGTGCATAGATTATCGGGAACTCAATCGGTTGACGGTGCGGAACACTTATCCCCTACCTCGGATCGATGAGTTGTTCGATCAACTAGTGGGAGCACATTAGTTTTCTAAATTGGATTTGCGCTCCGGATACTATCAGTTGAGGATACAAGAAGGGGACATCCAGAAAACGGCCTTCAGTTCGAGATATGGTTTGTATGAGTTCACAGTAATGCCGTTCGGGCTCACAAATGCCCCTTCGGCCTTCATGAGTTTGATGAACAAGGTGTTTGAACCGTATTTGGACATCTTCGTCATTGTTTTCATCGACGACATCTTGGTCTACTCAAAGACGGAGGAGGAGCATGTCGAGCACCTGACCTTGGTTTTGAAGAAATTGAAGGAGCATGCCTTGTATGCCAAGTTTAGCAAGTGTGAATTCTGTCTTAAGGAGGTAGCCTTCTTGGGGCATGTGATCAGTGGAGCAGGATTAGCGGTGGATCCAGCGAAGGTGCGAGCCGTGAAGGAGTGGTCGCCCTTGAAGTCGGCGGCCGATGTACGAAGGTTTCTTGGACTTGCTGGGTACTACCGCAAGTTCGTGAAAGGATTTTCCAAGATTGCCCTTCCCCTTACCTCCTTGACGAAGAAGGGTGTGCCATTTGAGTGGACACCTCAATGTGAAGCGGCATTTCAAGAGCTGAAGGATAGGCTTACCTCCGCCCCCATCCTTGCACTTCCGTCAGGGAAGGAAGGATTCCAAGTTTACACGGACGCATCATATCAAGGGATGGGAGCGGTATTGATGCAGCACGGGCACGTGATCGCATATGCTTCAAGGCAGTTAAAGAAACATGAAATCAATTACCCGGTTCATGATTTGGAGTTGGGAGCAGTGGTCTTCGCTTTGAGGTCTGGAGGCATTACCTATATGGCGTACACTGCGAGATCTTTTCCGATCACAAGAACTTGAAGTATGTCCACACTCAGAAGGAGTTGAACCTGAGACAACGGCAGTGGTTGGAATTTCTATGCGACTATGAGTTCACCATGAACTACCACCCCGGGAAAGCGAACTCGGTAGCCGATGCCTTGAGTAGAAAAGCGCCAGGCCCTAGCCCAGAGTCTCGGTTGATGAGTATGGAGTTGGCTCGGATGATCGAGGAGATGGAAATTACTCTAGTATTCAAGGCTCCTTCGGCAGAGTATGCAGAGTATTTGGCCAACATGAGCATAGTTTGTGATATCCGAGACCGGATTCGGGTGGAGCAAGGAATGGATGCGGCCTTGGCCCCGACAATCAAGGCAATTGAAGATGGGGCCACCGATGAGTACACACTCAAAGACGGCCTCGTTTATTTTCGTGGCCGACTCTATATTCCCAAGGGCGGCAAAATTCGGGAGGATATCTTGAGAGAGGCACATTCCTCTCAATATTCAGTGCACCCGGGTATTGCTAAGACGTACGCCGGATTGCGAAAGACCATGTGTTGGCCGGGAATGAAGAAGGATGTTCGCTATTATGTTACACATTACGAAGCTTGCCAAAGAGTGAAGGTTGAATGCAGGAGTCCCAGTGGTTTGTTGCAGTCATTGCCTATCCCCGAATGGAAGTTCGAGGATATCTCCATGGACTTTGTTCATGGGTTACCTCGTTTCCGCTCCGGGAATGATTCAGTGTGGGTTATTGTTGATCGACTGACAAAGGTAGCCCGGTTCATACCAATGAAGAAGGAAGCACACGTGGATGTTTTGGTATGCCTTTTTGTGGAGCAATTTGTACGGTATCATGGCGTGCCCAAGACAATTGTTTCGGATCGGGATGGTCGGTTTACATCCAATGAGTGGAAGGCGGTACAGGCGTATTTGGGCTCGCGCCTAACCTTTAGTACTGCATTCCACCCACAGACGGACGGGCAGTTTGAAAGGACCATTAGGGCACTGGAAGATTTATTGAGGTTATGCGTGCTGGACAGAGGAGAGCCATGGGAAAGGCTCTTGCCACTAGTGGAATTCTCCTATAATAATTGCCATCAGGCGAGCATCGGCATGGCGCCCCATGAAGCCCTTTACGGAAGAAGGTGCAGGACTCCCTTGTCTTGGGTGCAAGATGAAGATCCGAAGGCATTGGGAAACGAATACATAGATGATACCGATGCGGCGGTCAGATTGATACGGGATCGCATGTTGGAGGCTCAAAGTCGACAGACGAAATATTACAATAAAAAGCACCGGATGGTGGAGTTCCAAGTGGACGAAAAAGTGTTTCTCAAGATTCGGCCGATGTATGGTGTGTCGCGGGTACGTGGTGTTAAAAATGCTCAGCCCAAGATATGTTGGGCCTTATATTATACTAGAAAGGATCGGCCCGTTGGCCTATCGGTTGGAGTTACCACCAGAACTAGAAAATCTCCACGACGTGTTCCATGTGTCGTCGCTTCGAAAAGCACTGTTGCGGCCCGACCAGTATATTCCCACTACTGATGGTGCAGTGGCATCAGATAGGTCTGTGCGACTAGAGCCGGTGCAGATTGTTGACAGCGAGACAAGAACTTTGCGCCGCAAAAGTGTACCCTTGGTGAAGGTACTATGGTCGAATCATGGGAAGGAGGAGTACATGTGGGAGCCAATGGATTTGATGCAGCAACGCTACCCGGAGTTGTTTGCTCAAGGTAATCTTATTTAGAAGAATATGTTAAATTTCCTGTTATGCATTTCTCCCCTCAGCCTAAGCCTTATTTCGGGGACGAAATCTTTTATTTTGTTTATAGGATTTGTAACGTCCCGAATCGTTCTAGGCCCCTAGTGTGTGTTGTTGAGTCAGGAGGGTTGACTCAAGTCCTGAGAAGTGCAGGGAATTGGACTGCACTTGTGGAGAAGTGGAGAAATCAGTGCAGAGAGACACGGGTAGTGACACGGGTAGTGACACGGGTAGTGACATGGGTAGTGACACGGGTAGTGACACGGGTAGCGACACGGGTAGCGACACGGGCGTATCCCTACCCGTGTGCGTCGAGTTGAGCTCGACGAGTCGTGTCGAGACTGACGAGCTGTGTCGACACCCAGTGATACGGGTAGCGACATGGCCGTGTCGCTACCCGTGTGCGTCGGGTTGAGCTCGACGAACCGTGTCGAGACTGACGAGCTGTGTCGACACCAAGTGACACGGGTAGTGACACGGCCGTGTCCCTACCCGTGTGCGTCGAGTTGAGCTCCACGAGGCATGTCGAGATCGTCGAACTGTGTCGACACCAAGTGACACGGGTAGTGACACGGGCGTGTCCCTACCCGTGTGCGTCGAGTTGAGCTCGACGAGGCGTGTCGAGATGCAACCCGAGAAGGACACGGCCAAGGACACGGCCAGGCACACGGCCGTGTCATGTGGACACGGGTCGGGACACGGGCGTGTCCCTACCCGTGTCAAATATTGAACCGACATGGAAACTGTCGTTGCCGCTTCGCCAGGAAGGACACGGGTAAGGACACGGCCGTGTCCCTACCCGTGTCACTTTTTATATATGAGGGGGACAGAAAACCCTAGCCGTTTTCTTGCTCATTTTATCCCCAAATTCCTGTGAGAACTCCTGGTGAGAGGAAAAACTGCTGGAGCAAGTTCTACCGAATGAGATCCGCCATCGCCGTGAAAGAGAAGATGCCGCCAAGGAGAACTACGAGATCCATGGCCGGAAATGGTGGTACCGCTGGAGCCAATGTGAGTTTCCTACCCTCTCCCTTGGTGCTAGATCTATAGTTATTTTCCTAGGAGAGACATCGACTCGAGAGAGTCTTGATGGTGAGGAGGAGTTTTCTAGGAAAGGCCATGCTAAGACTTGTGTCTTAGGTTTTAGATCTCTTCAACCACGCCCTTCTTCAATGTGATGATAAGGGATGGGTTCGTGAAGGGTTTTGGCCTCTTGAGGGTGAATAAGGGTGGAGGAAATTCTGGAATGATTTGGAATGATCGCATTGAGGAGGAAGACGAACTGATGCCGTTCATTCCGCCTTAAGATGCGCGCAGAATCTGTATTCTGCGCGCAGCAAACTTCGTGGCCATTTTTAAGTACTCTATGGCCAGATCTGGTCTTTCGACTTAACACTAAAGTTGAAGCCCTTGCAAATACCTTTCCAACGAATGGTTGCACGACTTATGGCGAAGTCTGTAGCCACGGGAAAGTATAAACGAAAATGTTCAATAAATCTTGTATGCAGAAACTGTGTTATGTACGCAGCGGACTTCAAGTCCGATTTCAAATAGGATAATGTCAAATCTGGGTTGAGGTCTGAATACGAGAGTTGTATACCTCGGAAAGACCTTTCCATTGCGGGGTTACACGTCTTCACCGGATTCCTGTAGCTTCGGGAATCTCCGGTCGAAGTTACTGTCCAGATTCAACCTGCACCTAATATCTGGGCTAATGGAAAATGGATTTTGATTCGGTGGAATTAATAATGCAAGATACTTGGCTTGGCTGAACACTTACGAGTATTCATTTGTTGCATGATTGGAGTAGCTTATTAATCAGATTTCATATTATCAATTTGTGAAGCAATCTTATTTAAACGAATTGAATTGGTAGAAATTGTAAGATGGATAATTGGGCACGTCATGTTTATATTATGACATTATCAAATGGAAAGTGTGTTAGATCTTCATATGCCCACCATATTTATATTACATTATCATCATTTGGAAAGTCATATAGATGTATAGATTATGGCCATGGGTATGATTGGTTAATGAAATGAGTCTAGTAGTCCAATACCTAGAGCGTCGTCTCCCTACGGGTAGTATTTTGAAGGGATGTAAGTGCGGTGTTGACCGTCACTTGTTTTGGGTGTGTTGTGATAAGGTATGGATGGATGGTTGGGCTGTGTACTCGTGCTTACTTCCGAGGCCCCTTCCATGTTATGTTGATGTGGTATTTGCATGTGGTGTGAGTCGACACGCGGTGTCGTAATCCTGGGTTAAGGATAGTGTGGCAGGTCTACAGGCTCGCCAGTCGTCACACCGACGGGAGTTGGCAGTTATACTTGGTCGGTTTGGGCTGTGTCCTCGGTGTTCACGTCCCGAGGCCCCTCCGGCCATGTGAACGGTTGGGCTGTGTCCTCGTGCTTTCTTCCGAGGCCCCTTCCGGGTCACGCAAGGCCAGTTCGGGCTGTGTTCTTGGTGCACATCTACCCAAGACCCCGCTGGGCCATAGTACGCATGGGCTCCGCTGTTGTGTTCTTAGCGTTGAGGCGTACGAAGACCTAGGTGAAGTAGTGTGATACCCACCTAGTAGTAGAAGTGCCCGTTCTACTGTCACCGCCTGGCCACGGCGGCTGATGCCTGAGAGGTTAGCTACCTGCTCGAAAAGTGGGAACTATAGTCTGTGTCGACATAGCAATTGCATGGGTGTGCATGGGTGAGTCATTGCATAGCATACATAGCATTTCATAACATTGCACAACAAGATCCTCATCGTATAAGTTTGTATGGGCACTCCTATACGATGAGTTACTGTATGTAACCCGATCCTTAACTTATAAGTTTGTATGGGCATTCTTATAAGTTAAGTTACTTTCCTGCTGTAGATTTCCTTACACCTGTTGATATATGATGTTAGCTTGTAGAACTGCTAGATTATATATCATATTCATGTACCTTGTCACCTGCTTATACTCCTTTACTTGCATACTTGTTATATACTATACTCTTGATCCTTTTCTCCGCCCGGTGCCGAGGAGTCGCCGGGGGAGCGGATGTGAAACCACTTAGTCGTTTCGACTAACGGTTGCTACGTCTTCCTTTTTAGGAGGTCACGCCGCAGGTAGAGCAGCCGCAGACTACGCAGCAGGACAGCCAGGCCAGGACGATAGGGCCTGATGTGACGGTGCCGTCGATACCGTCGGTTACTGATGTTAGTATTTTGATTACTCTGATGTAGCCCGTTTGGGCAATGATTAGCTGTACTCTGATATTTTGTAGAAGCATGTTTAGCTTCTCATTTCATGTTTTGGACATTATATACTTAGTGTGGATTTTGACTTCTCTTGCTTATTTGTTTGGTTGGGTTGGCATTTATATTGATATGGTTGTAGCCGGCGGAATAGGCGTCTTGTGGTACAGGTTAGCCCGTGTGCTAATGCTACCGCAAGGTGGCTGTTCCGGGCATAAGACTCCCCCTTCGTGCCGTGTTTTGGGATCCGGGAGGGGGGGGGGGGTCTTACACCCTCAGTGGCGTCCTCGGTCTTATAGTGAGTGAGGAAGATATTGCAGTGGATCCGGCGAAGATTGTTGCGATGCGGGAGTGGCCTGAGCTTTCTACGGTGGCGGGAGTCCGGAGCTTTCTGGGGCTTGCCGGCTATTACAGGCGCTTCGTAGAGAACTTCTCGCGGATAGCGTTACCCCTCACTACTTTGACGAGGAAGGAGCAGAAGTTCTTTTGGACGCCGGAGTGCGCGCGAGCTTTTGAGGAGTTGAATTGTCGGTTGACCACGGCGCCTGTGCTGACTTCGCCGAGTGGGACCGAAGGCTATGAGATTTAATAGCAATGCTTCGGGCAGCGATTTGGGTTGCATGGTACTGCAACACGGAAGTGTAAAAGCTTATGGCGCGAGACAGCCAAAAGTGCACGAGAGGAACTATCCGGTCCATGACTTGTTGTTAGTGGCCGTGAGTTTTTCCTTGAAGCTGTGGAGGCTTAATTTTGTACGGTGTGAAAATGGATATCTACGCCGGTCACAAGAGCGTGAAGTATCTGATTGATCAGAAAGATCTGAATATGCGGCAGCGTAGATGGATGGAGTTCCTGGGGGACTATACATTCAAGATCCACTACGTGCCTGGTAAAGGGAATGCGGTTGCGAATGCGTTGAGTCGCCGAGCCCCAGCTCAAGCCAAAAGTCCAGGACGCATATTCGGAGCATATCCTCCATTATTCTGTTGGTCCTCTCAGTTTCACCATCTTTTTGGGGATGAAAGTCCGTACTGAACATCAATGAAAGTGAGAGTTAGATCTGAAATACTCTAGAGGGGGGGGGGGGTGAATAGAGTATACTTAAAAAAAATTTAACAGCTATTACAACTTTTGCTATAAATTAAAAGTGCAGAAATAAATATAGCTTGCACAAAATAAACCTAAAACACAAGCACAGCAAGAACAAAAGAAAAGGGGGCAACCAGAAGATACAAGAATTTTATAGTGGTTCCCCAACCTGGGTACATCCACTCTTCTACCACCCTTGGTACGGATCCACTCAGATTTTTGATCAGGTGCCTGACACCAATGAGCTTTTGATCAGGTGCTCAAAAACCAACCCAAGTATTTTGATCAGGAGACTTGCAACCAAGGAATCACTTTTGAAGGGAGATGACAACCCTTTATACAGTGGGGGGGGGGGGTGGGAGATGATTTTGTCTTCTCTTTCTCAATATACAATAGAGAAGACTGTGGATTTCATTATAGCTTGTGGCTCCCCCTGAGATGTAGAATGAATCAGGGAAAAACAGGAGCTAAGCTTCAGGGTGATAGGTCTTCAAACTGAATTCTTGACCAGCAATAATCTTCAAGAACTTCTTTGACAGATGGAACTGATGTTGTCCTTTTGAAATGTCCCGAAGTGCTTGAAGAAAGAAGACTCCGAATATAGGTATTGTTGTTCTTATACTTCAGGTACTGATGAGCTTCTGGTCAAGGGATTCTCTATATCAGAGAATGCTTCTTGTTGACAGAGCAGATTGTTCAAGACTGAATATTTCTCTGTAATCTCTGTATGCCTTTGAGTGCACTGTGCTCTGTCTAAAACTTTCTTAATGATCCTTGATTATTGTCATTGTTATTCTCTTCTTTTTCTTTTATATTTTCTGTCGAAATTTGTCTTTCAAAAATTTGAATTCTTCTGCAATTAATGCTGACAGCCTTTAGAATAAACGACATTGATTTATTTCCCCAACTTTCCCATGGAAAAAAGACAAGCAATGATCCTGGAGAAGACCATAATTAATGCTCCTTCTAACAGTTACATTCAGAGAATGTTAGAGCATTAATTACTCGGGAATTATCGCATTAGAGTGGGGATAGAAGGCCGGAAATAACTAAGTCTGGAATCGTCGAATAGATAGCAGAATTCGTCGAGCTGAGTCTGCAGTTCGTCGACCAGATGACTTCTGTTCGTCGAGCTGAGTTATAGAATCCTCGAGCTGTAAACATGACTTGCTGTCTCTGGAAGCTTTGAATTTCTGTACTTCAAGTTCGTCAAGCTGAGAAATGTGTTCGTCGACTGGAGTTCAGAAATTATTCTGGAGTTGTCAAATATTCTGTGTGTCGACACAATTACTCCTGGTGTCGACACAACCTTTCCAAAGTGTCGACTGATGATCTGGGTTTCGACACAAGTTCTTCTAGTGTCGACTTAGTTGGTGTCGACATATACTCTGAGTGTCAACACAAGTCTTCTGGTTTTACGTTGTTGACGTAGATAATTCCAGAATTCATCGGGCAGAGAACTGAGTTCGTCGACCTAAATCTGGAGAATCAATTGAACTCGAAATGCTGAAGACTGAGTCCAGAGATCGTCGACCAAAGAATAAGGTTTATCGAGCTAATTCTGGAGAACCGTGAATTCGTCGAACTAAGTCTGGAGAACCTTGAATTCGTCGAGCTGAAAATGATTCTGGATATAGAAAAAAATTGATAAACCTCTGGCAATACAGTTGAAGTGGAAGTCCAGAAATCGTCGAGCAAAGAATGAAGTTCGTCGACCTGAGAACGAGATTCGTCGACCTGAGTCTAGAGAACAGTCTGGACTTAGAATTCTGAAGGTGGAGTCCAAGGATCGTCGATCTGTGACTGAAGTTCGTCGAGCTCAGCTCAGAGAATATTTCTCTAAGATCGTCGAGCTGAGAACGACTATCGTCGACCTGCGTTCGACGAGCGTCGAACTCATTTTACTTAGTTTCTTGAGAAATCTCCGAACCTCTGGAAAAAATCTAAGTCTTGAGTCTCTAGTAGTCTGATGATAGCTTATCCATGTGATGTTGTTACTGAGGACTTAGCCTAGACTCTAGGACACAACTATGACCCTGGCTATACATGTTGGATCACATCGTCCTAGTTTAGTGAACCTAGCCCAAATCAAACTAGGGATCCAACAATCTCCACCTATGTGGGTGAGGTCACTAATAGACTCAAAATAAAAACATAAAGTAAACAAAGCAGGAAAAACATATATCTGGCATAGATAATTAACACATGCAGCATATATATTTACACAAGAGCTTTGTTCAGACAATATGAAACAATTTAAGAGAGAAAAATAGAAATAAAAAGTTCAGACTTTATTTCTTCTGCTTCTTCTCCTGATGCTTTACATCCTTGCCCTTGTCTCCTGGCTTGGTAAATATTATTTCCCTGTTTGGATTTGAAGCTTGTTCCACAGTCATTGTCATGTTAGCAGCCCCTATAATCTTCAGAGATGTAGCTCTAGGGACCACTACTTCAGGATGTAATTTCATATAATCATCAACATTAAAAATTTTGTTAGCCTTTTCAAACCTCTTCAGCTCTTCTCTCATGTATTTGGACATTGTAGTTTATTCAGAAATATCCTTCCCTTCAGCCTTTGCCTTGTTAATCATAGAAAGGCCTACTAGTTCCTGGAACCTGGCCATTCTAGCTATGTTGGCTGTTTTTGGATCTTCATAAGGAACAGGAGGAGAGGTTGATCTTCTAGAACTCTCAGCTTGTTGATGTTGATGTTGTTGATGTTGTTGTTGCTGATGTTGTTGTTGCTGCTGATGTTGTTTTCCTGAAGAGTGTTGCCTGTACTGACTGCTACCAGAGGAAGATATGCCATGATGTCTTTGATAAGTTTGAACAGGGGCAGACCTTTGAGATCTTGAACCAGTAGCACCAGCTGCAGGAGGAGGAGGAGGTGGTTGATCTTTTCTATAACTTTGAACAGGTGGAGGAGAGTACCTTCTACTCTTCTTCCTTTCCTTCTGTTAATTCTTAGATAGCCACATCAATGCTGGCATCCCTTTGTATGGAGTTATCTTTTAAATAATGTAATAAGGAGTGTCATTGTTTGGATTAGTCTTAGGAGCAGGAGGAGGAGGAGCTTTTCTTTTCTTTGATACTTGCTTCTTCTTATTCTTTGTATCCTCCTCATCTGAGTCCTCATACTCATCTTCATCATCATCATTTTCAGAACCACGAGGGTTATCATATAAATCATTCAAAGCTTTCAAAGCCTCAGCAGAAATAGCACGCTTTTCTGGAGCAGGAGCAGGAGTTTCAACAAGAGTTGGAGGAGAAGCTACAAAAGAATCAGAACTAACTTAAATAAAGCTATCAGCTGCTGCCTTATTTTCCTCTTCAATATCAACCAAGATCAGTTCATCTAGATTTGGTAATGGAGAGTCATCCATGACAAAACTAGGAGCAGTAGAAATTTCTGAAGGAGCTGGAATAACTGTGGGCTCAGGAACAGCAAAACTATCACTGAGTTGCTTTGCAACTTGTGGACTTACTGAAGATGTATATGGTACGATAGCCAAGTATGGCTTAGTAGTATATTCTGCTGTAAGATATCTCAAAACTGCAAATTTAAAAATCTTCAACAAATTTTCAAAATCAACTGTGGGATTAATGATGAAATCACCACCAGTAATTATTATCTCAGAGACTGACTCTTCCAAGTCCATGTCAGTATCAAAAAAATTAATAAAATCAAGATCATCTGTATCAATATACTCTGTACAGTCTGCTGCTACTGTTGCTGCCTATGTTGCTGGAGCTACAACTGCTGGAACTACTGCATCTACATCATCAGACATCTCCCCCTACATGGTTTCAGTAAGACCTGAAGCCATGCCCTTGACTGAAGATGGGGCAGTAGTGAGGGCAGTGATCTGTGGAGATAGGGTAGTAATTAAAGTAGCAAGAGGTGTAATGGACTCTACTATTTGTGTTTTGAGAAGGGGAGTGAGGAGGGCAATGAGAGAAGTAATTGTGGAGGTGTCCAATGGTGGAGTGGTAGATGGTGTTGCAAAAGTTGTAGAAGTGGGAACTATGGGAGGGATAGAAAGTGGAGCATCTTGTATGTGAACATCTAGAGGGGATGTATGTTGAGGGATGGTAGATATTGATGGGGATGGATGGATGGCATCTTCCATGTGGGTGATTGGAGGAAGAGGGGAATTGGGAGGTGAGGGTGGTATGTTGAAAAATGCTATGGAGGATAAATGAGGAGGAAGTGGAGATGATGGAGGTGTTGGTGCTAGTGAAGCATGTGGAGATTCTGGTGGAGTAAGAGGTTGAGTAGGGGATGATGGAGGTGTGGAAGAGGGATGGATTTGTGTTGCTGGAAGGGGGGCGGGAAGAGATGGTGGTGTTGGATGAATCTTTTCAGTAGGTTGGGGAGTGGCTTTAACATCCCTGGTGCCTTCAGAAGCTGGGGTGGAAGAGGTAGAAGCCTTGGATGGCTTAGTGATGGTCCTCTCCCACCTGCCAAATAAGGCACATGTTAGCCTTTTACTGGCATTGATGAATATGGTCGGGGTGACCAGTGATTCAACAGCTTTCTCTTGTAAAAATATCCCTAGGATCCTTCCATAGCAAACTTCCAGTTTATTGTTTTTCTTCTTTATCAAATCAAAAAGAATCTGTGCCCAATCCGCCTATTTCTTATTTATGATTGCACATATGACTAGAAACTGGTGTCTGATGATGTAGTCATGGGCAGTCTGTTTCCCAAGCAAAACGTTTCCAACCAAATCTGCCAAAAACTTATAAGGGGCAGAGAGGTGTTTATTCAATAGTTTATTAGAGTTATCTCCAGTATAACCCATTTAGCCCAGCATCACGTCAGACTCCTCTATTTTAATCTCTAGTTGCTCTTCTCCATTCCTTAATCCAAAAATTTCAGTTAAAATTGTGGGTGTTAAGGAGACGGGGTTACCCGCAATGGTGCCTGTCATCGTATTCTCCTCTGTTGGCGATAGGGTGTAGACCCATTCTCTGATTTTAGTGCTGTGCATTTTGATTCATCTTGTCATCAAGGTTTTGAGTTCTTGTTCTTCAAGTAGTTCCAGAATGTAAAGGAATATGGGATCAGAATGCTGGAACGAATCAAAGTCCACATCAAAACCTGTATCGAACTTCATGCCTGCGAGAATGCTTGCATGAATCACCATGGAATCACCTACAAGAGAGATACAAAAACGGCGATCAAGTGCAAAGGAACAGAAAGCGCGGGACGGAGGTCGAAGAAAACCTAAATATAGGGTTTTCAAGAATATGAATCGACAGACTCCGTTCCACAAAAATAGAAATAATTCTTCGAACTAAGTTTGATGAAATAATTTTGAATGAAATAATTCGTCAATCTTATCCAGAAGAATTGAAGACAGTTCGTCAAACTCCGACGACGAATATCTTCTGAAGCAAGTTTGTCGAACTCCGTTCGACGAAAATTATTTCACTCACAGAGAGTTCGTCGATCTCCGTTCGACGAATATCTCTCAAACTTTCCCCGGTTCGTCGAACTCTATTCGACGAACTTTGGAAAATTCATCGAGTGCAGACAGAAATTAAATAAAGTCTTCTCCATTGATCATTCCAAGTTCATTTGCAAAGAACATATGATTTCTCTCATCCAGAGGTTTGGTGAATATATCAGCCTTTTGTAAATCAGTGTAGATATAGCCCAGCTTGATTTTATTTTTGTCTACAGACTCTCTAATGAAATGATGTCTTATGTCAATATGTTTTATCCTACTATGGTGAACTGGATTCTGGGCTATCGCTATAGAACTTGTATTATCACAGAGTAGGGTTGAATTATTTAAGTTGAACCCATAATCTAGAAGTTGATTTTGTATCCAATGCATCTGTGAACAATAGCTGCCTGCTGCAATATATTCTGCTTCAGCAGTTGAGGTTGACACTGATTTTTGCTTTTTACAAAACCAAGATTCTAATCTCATACCCAGGAATTGGCAAGTCCCTGAAGTACTTTTTCTATCTACCCTGCATTCAGCAAAATCAGCATCAGAGTATCCAGTTAACTCAAATTCTGATTCAGCAGGATACCATAGGCCTAGATTAGGACAACTCTTTATATATCTCAAAATCCTTTTTAGTAAAATTAGGTGAGATTATTTAGGGTTCACCTGGAACCTATCACAATGACATGTGGCAAACATAATATCTGGCCTACTTGTTGTGAGGTATAATAAGGACCCAACAATGCCCCTATAAAGTTTCTGATCCACAGGTTTCCCTAGTACATCAGTATAACACCCCGAAACTCAAAAGAGCGACGGGGGACGTTTTGGGCCAGATTTTGAATCTGGCAGTAGGCACACGGCCTGGGACACGGGCGTGTCCCAGGGCATATCAGACTAGAGTCGACGACTTGGCCGCGAAGTCGACGAATTTCGATCGACACTGTGTCGAGACAGGGCACACGGCCTGAGACACGGGCGTGTCGAGCCCATGTCGACGATCGTCCCGGGGTGTCGACGATTGTCGCTCGACGAAGTGTCGAGACAAGGCACACGGCCTGAGACACGGGCGTGTCTCAGGGCGTGTCGAGCCCGTGTCGACAACCGGCCCGGGGTGTCGACATTTTCACTCGACGATGTGTCGAGACAAGCCACACGGCCTAGGACACGGGCGTGTCCAAGGCCGTGTCGTGAGGTCGACGAACTTTGCTCGACGAAGTGTCGAGACCGTGAACACGGCCTGGAGCCCAGGCGTGTTCGAGTGGACACGGGTTAGGACACGGGCGTGTCCAGGAACTCGTGTTGTTCTCGGGTTGTTTTCGGGATAAATCAATAGGGGCACACGGCCGACCACACGGCCGTGTCAGTTGGAACACGGGCGTGTCAGGTCGAACACGGGCGTGTTCGATGCCCGTGTGTTGTTCTAGGCGCGTCGATTTTGAAGGCGAATGGGGGACATGGCCCTGGACACGGGCGTGTGCCAAACCGTGTTCGGTCCAGATTGTAAATTTCAGGCCCGAATCAAAGCCGTTTGTTTCCTTAATTTGGGATCCAACGGCTGGGGGTTGGTCCTCATGGGATATACACGGGATTGGACCCTTGAAACACTCACTTTTACTTGAGTGGTTATCTTTTTAAAGTATAGAGAGAGAGGAGAGCCAAGGGAGGAAGAAGAAGCTATATCCGGCCATTGGAGGAGCTTCGAAGCTCCAAATAGCGAGCCGACTTCGGATCCACGGAGGCGAAGAGAGTGCGGTGTTTTTCATCCACTTACTTTTCCATGGCGCCAAAGAAGAATGCTAGGGCAACGATTCTCTTCTTAAGCATGTGAAGCTCTCCTTCTTTGCATAGGAAGCCCGATCTTGCGAGTTTGCGGTGAGTTGGAGACGTTCCTTCGGGTAGATATGTAAAGTACCCGTTATTTAGAGTCCGTATTCGAGAATGGACATAGGCATGACGTGTGAAGCCTACCTGGACATGTTGGTCTGGATCGGTGATGTTGCATTGCATAAATGCTGGAGAAGACTCCTTGCGATTGTTTGTTTTTCGGGTTTTCTACGTGGTAGATTGCAACAGGGAGCCTTGGGGATTAACCCAAAGGTGCACCCGAAAAAATGGGCGGATGCGCGATCTTGCCAACTTGGTGGCCTGTGAGCCAACTTGAACATAACCAGGTTATGTGAATTGTGATGGAAACGGGACTCGGGAGAAGTTTGACCTGCGCATATGGTTTAAATTACCGTTGCGATGTGAGCACGGGTCAGAAGGAACCGTACCCGTTCTATGTCGTTCGGGTTAAAGAGACCTAAGGTTACGTGGCACTTGCCGTTGGCATAGATGAGGGTCTTCGGCGGTCTATGGTTTTAATTACCGTGACCCATGCGGGGAAGAGAAATTGCTCATTATTGGGCCGTCCAAAGGGACGGTGGTGAGTCGACAGACTTAGACTGTGTTCACCGAGAATGTGCCCTGAGTGCACGGGGTGTGTGGCCGTGTGAGCCTACACCTGTGATGTAATGTATATTGCTATACTGCTTGGTTGTGCTAATAAGTGCAGGGAAGGAGCATCGCCACCCCGAGTTGGGGACAGGATCGTTATAATTTGGTCAGCATTGCTGACCGTTGCCTTTGTTTGCCATCGTGCGGTGGTTTTGTTGCTTGCAGGTGCTGCTGGACCAAGCGGTCAATAGCGGGCTAAAGCCCAAATAGCGAAGCCGGCCCTCGAAGGCCTAATTGGAGTGTTTACTGCTTTTACTCATGTATGACCGGCATACGTGCCGTGTTTTGTAAAACATGTAATATCAAGTAAACTATTTTGTAAGGCCATAAGGCTTATACTCGTGTATGTACGACATTCCTTTTTGCTGTTTAGTGGACATTCATGCTTTAGTGCTGGGTTCTTTATTGTAACTTTTATAAACTGCTTCCGCTAGAATGCTCTGTGTAGGACGTTGGATTGGTTGGATGGTTTCCATGAGTAACCACCCGGTCTATTTGTGGTATATGGTGTCGGGCCCCGGCCAGACCTACTTCTATATGCTATGTGACGGATAGGGGGTGTTACAATTTGGTATGAAAGCGAGGTTTTGGTCGGGCTTAAAATGAATTCGTGGACGAATTCCTTTTAAGTGGTGGTGAGCACATGTGTGTGCGTCATCGTTATAACAGTAAACGAACCCATGAATGTCCACTTAGGAATGAAAATACACGTGTTTGAGGAACCTGCGTGTTCCTATAATTGTTGTTTGCAATTTTATTTGGTCGCTTAATGGTGTTTTGCACCATTATAGGTGACCAGAAGTGGTGCTGGGCCGTCGGAACGTCGGGTTTCTGAGGCTAGTAGTGCACCTAATGAAGCTCCTGCAACACCTCTATCGGCTGAGACCATAAGTTTGGTGGCCGAAGCAGTGTTGGCCATGATTAATGAGCAGCCTGCAAGGCAAACGCAGCAGCCCGCTCCTGCGATGGAGCAGGTACCGCTGCAAGCGGCTGAGCCGAGGAGGGTGGAACAGGTAGTATTGGAGTGGTTGGTGCCAAGGAGGGCAACCGAGATGCAGCTCAAGCATGTAATGATCTTTAATCCTCCGGTATTCTCGGGGTTGGGAACCCCATCTCAAGCTGAAGACTGGCTCTCCAGGGTGAAGAGAGTCATGATAGCAATGGATACGGAGGAGTGGCAAATGACCACCATTGCTACGTTCCTTCTGGACGGTGAAGCGAGAATGTGGGGGGAAGGATTGGAGCTGCAACTTTTGAGAGGTAGGCAACTTTTTGATGTCTCGATGGAGGAGTTCTCGAGATTGTTCTTGGCTAGATACCTCCCTTCGGCGCAGAGGATAGCGTTGGAGAATGATTTCTTGAAGTTTGTTCAAGGGGACAGTACCGTGGATGAATATCTCCACGAGTTTACTCATTTGAGTCGATATGCTAGCTCCACCATCGCGAATGAGGAGCGCAAGACGAATCGATTCTACGAAGGGTTGAGAGATGAGTTGAGGTTACTACTCTCAGGGCCGATGACGCAGGGTTTCTTGACCTTGGTCAACATGGCCCGGTCCTTGGAGAAGGACATGAAGAATGTTCAAGCGAAGAAGAACGGTTGTGAGAAGAAATCTGGGTTCAAAGTGCCGACTACTTCAAAGTCTGGCTATCAAAGATTCTTCAAGAAGCATAAGACTTCAGGTCCAGCTCCTTCTGGTGCTTCTAGGGCGACTACGGGTCGGACCCCGTGTAACCCCCCGAAACTCAAAAGAGCGACGGGGGACGTTTTAGGCCAGTTTTGGGTTCTGGCTGCAGGCACACGGCCTAGGACACGGGCGTGTCCCAGGGCGTGTCAAGCTTGTGTCGACACTCAGCCGGGAAGTCGACATTTTGAGATCAACATTGTGTCGAGACTGGGCACACGGCCTGCGACATGGGCGTGTCGCAGGGCGTGTCAACCCGTGTCGACACTTATCCCGTGAAGTCGACATTTTGCATTGACGAAGTGTAGAGACATGGCACACGGCCTGCGACACGGGCGTATCACAGGGCGTGTCGACCCGTGTCGACACTCGTCCCGGGAAGTCGACACTTTGATCTTAATATTGTGTCGAGACAAGGCACACGGCCTAGGACACGAGCGTGTCCAAGTCCGTGTCATCAGGTCGACGATCTTCGCTCGACGAAGTGTCGAGTGTCGAGACCATGTATACGGCCTGGAGCCCAGGTGTGTTGAGGTGACACGGGAAAGGACACAGGCGTATCCTAGAACCCGTGCAGTGCTCGGGTTGTTTTCGGGGAAAAACGATGGGGTTACACGACCGGCTACACGGCCGTGTCAGGTGGAATACGGGCCTGTCAGATCGAACACGGGCGTGTTCGATGCCCGTGTGTTGTTCCAGACGCGTCGATTTTGACAACGAATGAGGCACATGGCCCTGGACACGGGCGTGTGCCAGACCGTGTTCGGTCCAGATTGGGCATTTCAGTCCCGAATCAAAGCCGTTCATTTCTTTAATTGATGATCCAACGGCTGGGGGTTGTTCCTGAATGGATATACCCGGGATTGGACTTAGAAACCCTCACTTTTCATAAGTTATTATCTTTATAAATGCTTAGAGAGAGAGGAGAGCCAAGGAAGGAAGAAGGAGCTAGATTCGGCCATTGGAGGAGCTTCGAAGCTCCAAATCGCGTGCCGACTCCGGATCCACGGAGGCAAAGCTAGTGCGGTGCTTTTCATCCGCTTACTTTTCCATGGCGCCAAAGAGGAACGCTACGGTAATGATTCTCTTCTTGAGCATGAGTAGCTCTCCTTCTTTGCATAGGAAGCCCGCTCTCGCGAGTTTGCGGTGAGTTGGAGGCGTTCCTTCGGGTAGATATGTGAAGTCCCCATTGTTTAGAGTCCGCAAGCGAGAACGGACATAGGCATGATGTGTGAAGCCTATCCGGACGTGTTGGTCTGGATCGGTGATGTTGCATTGCATAATACCGGAGAAGACTCCGTGCTATTGGTTGTTTTTCGAGTTTTCTACACCGTAGATTGCAACAGGGAGCCTTGGGGATTAACCCGAAGGTGCACCCGGAAAACTGGGCAGATGCGTGATCTTGCCAACTTGGTGGCCTGAGAGCTAACCTGAACATAACCGGGTTATATGAAATGTGATGGAAATGGGACTCGGGAGAAGTTTGACCCGCGCATATGGTTTAAATTACCGTTGCGGGCCCATATGGTTTAAATTACCGTTGCGTTGTGAGCACGGGATAGATGGAACCGTACCCATTCTATGTCATTCGGATTAGAGTCGTTGGCATAGATGAGAGTCTTCGGCGGTCTATGGTTTTAATTACCGTGACCCATGCTGGGAAAACAAACTGCTCATTGATTGGACGTCCAAAGGGATGGTGGTGAGTCAGCAGACTGAGACTGCATTCACCGAGAATGTGCCCTAAGTGCACGGGGTGTGTGGCCGTATGAGCCTACGCCTGTGATGAAATGAATATTATTATATATATTGCTCACTTATGCTAATGGAATGCAGGGAAGGAGCATCGACGCCCCGAGTTGGGGGCGGGATCCTTATAATTTGGTCAGCATTGCTGACCGTTGCCTTGTTTTGCTACCGGGCGGTGGTTTGTTGTTTGCAGGTGCTGCTGGACCAAGTGGTCAATAGCGGGCTAAAGCCCTTTTTGAGAAGCCGGCCCTCGAAGGCCCAATTGGAAGTGTTTACTGCTTTATTCGTGTGTGAGCGGCCTGCGTGCCGTGGTTTGTAAAACATGTAATATGAAGTGAACAATTGTTGTAAGGCCTTAAGGCTTGTACTGGTGTATCTTGTAACATTCCTATTTTGGTATTAGTGGGCATTCATGCTTTAGTGCTGGGTTCTTTATTGCAACTCTTATTAATCTACTTCCGCTAGAATGCTCTGTGTAGGACGTTTTGATTGGTTGGATGGTTTCCATGAGTAACCACCCGGTCTGTCTGTAGTATATGGCGTTGGGCCCCGGCCGGACCTACTGCTATATGCTATGCGACGGATAGGGAGCGTTACAATTTGGTATCAGACTACTGGTTTTGGTCGGGCTTAAGATGAATTCGTGGGCGAATTCTTTTTAAGGGGTGGTGAGCACATTGTGTGCGTCATCGTTATAACAGTAAAAGAACCCATGAATGTCCACTTAGGAATGAACATACACGTGTTTGAGGAACCTGCGTGTTCCTATAACTGTTGTTTGCAATTTTATTTGGCCGCTTAACGGTGTTTTGTACCACTATTGGTGACCAGAAGTGGTGTTCGGCCGTCAGAACGCCGAGTTTCTGAGGCTAGCAGTGCACCAGATGTTGCTCCTGCAACACCTCTATCAGCTGAGAACATACGATTGGTGGCCGAAGCAGTGTTGGCCGTGATAAATGCGCAGCCTGCAAGGCGAACTCAGCGGCCCGCTCCTGCGATGGAGCAGGTACCTCTACAAGAGGCTGAGCCGAGGAGAGTGGATCAAGTGGTAGTGGAACCGGTGGTGCCAAGGATGGCAGCCGAGAGACAGCTCAAGCATGTTATGAGCTTTAATCCTCCTGTATTCTTGGGGTTGGGAACCCCATCTCAAGCTGAAGACTGGCTCTCCAGGGTGAAGAGAGTCATGACAGCAACAGAGACGGAGGAGTGGCAAATGACCACCATCGCTACGTTCCTTCTGGACGGTGAAGCGAGAATGTGGTGGGAAGGATTGGAGCTGCACTTACTGAGAGGTAGGCAACTTGGTGATGTCTTGATGGAGGAGTTCTCGAGATTGTTCTTGGCTAGATACCTTCCTTTGACGCAGAGGATAACGTTGGAGAATGAATTTCTGAAGTTGGTTCAGGGTGAGAAGAGTGTGGATGAATATCTCCACGAGTTTACTCGTTTGAGTCGATATGCTAGCTCCACCATCGTGGATGAGGAACGCAAGACTAATCGATTCTACGAAGGCTTGACAGATGAGTTGAGATTACTAATCTCGGGGCCGATGACGCAGAGTTTCTTAACCTTGGTCAACACTGCCCGGTCCTTGGAGAAGGACATGAAGAATGTGCAGGCAAAGAAAAGCTTGGGCGAGAAGAAATCTGGGTTCAAAGTGCCGACTACTTCAAAGTCTGGCTATCAAAGATTCTTTAAGAAGCATAGGACTTCGGGTCCAGCTCCTTCTGGTGCTTCTGGGACGGCTACGAGTCGGGCCCCGGGTGCGTGTTTTACTTGTGGAAAGATGGGGCACTTTACCCGTGACTATTGGAGCGGACGTCCTAGGCCTGAGAGAAGGCTGGGAGCTACTTATGAAGAGAAGGGAAAGGCGGTGGAGTCGACCGCGTCCCACTATGCTTCGGCCCAACCAAGGGTTTATAATCTTGGCTAACAGGAGGCCATCAAACAGGCTGATGTGGTGACAAGTACGGTTTAATTTATAGCAAGTCAATTTCTTCAAATACTTGTTATGCGCATGTTACCTTACCACTGCTTGTTTAGGATTTGTATTGATTTGAGAAAATCCGGCACGAGCACTCTTCGATACGGGAGCTTCACACTCCTTCTTGTCCGAAGGATTTATATCATGCATCGGAGTCCCTTCTTCGATGACGAAGGATAAGTTGGATGTGTTGTTGCCCAATGGGTGTTCAATGAGAGTGGATAGGATCTGCGATGTTAAGATTCATATTGGGAATCAGGAATTCGACCTGCAGGCGTCTTTACTTCCGTTGGTGGAGTTCGACGTTATATTTGGCATGGACTGGCTCTCGGAGCAGCAAGCCTATATCGATTGTTGTCGGAAAGAAGTCAAGTTGGGAGCTAGTCGTGAGACGACTTTTACGGGCTTAAAGGGGTCGAGCAAGACGTTGATGTCTGCTCTTCAGGTGGTGAAGGCGGTTTGTGCTGGTGCAGAACTGTTCTTTACACTAGTGGAGGTTGCAAAGCCGAAGCCCGCGTTGGGTTGTATTTCAGTGGTATCGGAATACCCTGATGTGTTCCCCGCAAATCTTCCTGGAGCCCCGCCTCAACGGGAGATAGATTTTACGATTGAGCTAGTGCCAGGTGCAAAGCCTCTGTCACGATCTCCTTATCGGCTAGCACCTAAGGAAATGGCGGAGATGAAAGTTCAACTGCAAGAGTTGTTGGAGCAAGGGTATGTGCGCCCGAGTTCTTCGCCTTGGAGCGCACTGGTCCTCTTTGTTAAGAAGAAGGACGGAAGCTTGAGGCTATGTATTGATTATCGGGAGCTCAACAAGCTGACGGAGAAGAACAAGTACCCGATCCCCCGGATTGATGACCTTTTTGATCAGTTAGTCGGGTCGACGGTGTACTCGAAGTTGGATCTCAAGGCTAGGTACTATCAGCTGCGAATAAGGGAGAGTGATATCCCGAAGACAGCGTTTAGTACGAGATACGGGCATTATGAGTTTACGGTCATGCCGTTTGGGCTGACTAATGCGCCGTCAGTGTTCATGGATTTGATGAACAGGACTTTCAGGGAGTACTTGGACCATTTCGTGATCATCTTCATCGACGATATTTTGGTGTACTCGCAAAGTGAGGAAGATCACTTCAAGCATCTTCATTTGGTTTTGGAGACGCTAAGGAGGAATCAGTTGTATGCCAAGTTCTCGAAGTGCGAGTTTTGGCTATCCTCAGTGGCGTTCCTCGGTCATATAGTGAGTGGAGAGGGTATTGCTGTGGATCCGGCGAAGATTGTTGCGATACGGGAGTGGCCTAAGCTTGCTACGGTAGCGAAAGTCCGGAGCTTTTTTGGGCTTGTCGGCTATTATAGGCGCTTCGTAGAGAACCTCTCGCGGATAGCGTTACCTCTCACTTCTCTGACGAGGAAGGAGCATAAGTTCGTTTGGATGCCAGAGTGCACGCGAGCTTTTGAGGAGTTGAAGTGTCGGTTGACCACGGCGCCTGTGCTGAGTTCGCCATGTGGGACTGAAGGCTATGAGATTTATAGTGATGCTTCGGGCAGCGGTTTGGGTTGCATGCTACTGCAACACGGAAGTGTAATAGCTTATGGCTCGAGACAGCTAAAAGTGCATGAAAGGAACTATCTGGTCCATGACTTGGAGTTAGCGGCCGTGATTTTTGCCTTGAAGCTATGGAGACACTATTTGTACGGTGTGAAGATTGATATCTACACCGATCACAAGAGCCTGAAGTATCTTATTGATCAGAAGGATCTGAATATGCGGCAGCGTAGATGGATGGAGTTCCTGGGGGACTATACATTCAAAATCCACTACGTGCCTAGTAAAGGGAATGCGGTTGCGGATGCGTTGAGTCGCCGAGCCCCAGCTCAAGCCAATTGGCTATCGGTGCATGATGATCGGTTGGTGCGGGAGTTGGAGGCGTTGGAGATTGTTTGTGTGGATATGCAATCATGTGTTGAAGCAGTTCTGAATTGGACTGAAGTCCAATATGACCTGGCTGATCGTATTCGGCAGGCTTTGGATATGGATGCTCATATGAAGCAGTTCATGGTGGAGGCTCTGGATGGGTCAAATTCCCAAATCGTTGTGGAGGACGGATTACTTTGGAAGGACGGTCGTCTGTGCGTCCTAAGTGTGGGTAATTTGCGGGTGGAGTTGTTGTACGAGGCACACCATACCAAGTACTCGATTCACCCGGGGAGCACGAAGATGTACCGTGATGTGAAGAAACTGTTTTGGTGGCCGGGTTTGAAGAAGGATGTGGCGCTCTACGTAGCGAAGTGCCAAACTTGCGCCTTGGTGAAGGCGGAGTGCCAAAAGCCGGGAGGATTTCTTAAGTCCTTGCCTATTCCGGAGTGGAAATTTGACGACATCTCTATGGACTTTGTGCACGGTTTGCCAAGGTAGCAAAAGGGGAACGATGCCATTTGGGTGTTTGTTGATCGGTTAATGAAGGTGTCGCATTTTATTGCGCATAGGAAGGATGATCCGGTAGAGAAGTTGGCAAAGCTTTATGTGGATACCATAGTACGACTTCATGGTGTGCCCCGCAGCATCGTGAGTGACCGAGATGGGCGGTTCACGTCCAATGATTGGAGGCTAGTGCAGCAAATGTTGGGAACAAAGTTGAAATTTAGCACAGCCTTCCGTCCGCAAATGGATGGGCAGACCGAGAGGGTCAATAGAACCATGGAAGACATGCTCCGTATGTGTGTCTTGGATTTTGGAAAGCAATGGGAAGACGATCTTTATTTAGTGGAGTTCACATACAACAATAGCTACCAAGCGAGTATTCAGATGGCGCCTTTTGAGGCCCTATATGGTAGAAAATGTCATATGTCATTGTCTTGGTTAGAAACGGGTGAGTCAAAGTTGTATAAATGGTTGGAAGTGGAGGATGCTACTTCTTTGGTGAGAACCATTCGGGAAAGGTTGCTTATCACTCAGGACCGGCAAGCAAAGTACTATAATGCCAAGTATAGGAACGTGGAGTTCGCTGTGGGCGACTATGTATACTTAAAGATCAAGCCGTTCAAGGGTGTCTCGCGGGTGCGGCGATTGAAAAAGCTAAGCCCGAGGTACCTTGGGCCGTTTGAGGTTCTGGAGCGAGTTGGTGAAGCAGCCTATCGGTTGAAGCTTTCAGTGGAGCTTAGTGGTTTACATGATGTATTCCATATTTCGGTGCTTTGGAAGGCGGTGCAAGAGCCTACGCAAGTGATCGCGGTTGATCAAGTGCCGGTGGATAGTGGGCTGACGACAAAGGTCAAGCCCGTGCGGATTGAGGACTCGGAAGTCAAGCGGCTACGCAATAAAGAGATCAGGATGGTCAAGGTCCGATGGGACAATTGCGGTCGTGAGGAGATCTCTTGGGAGCGAGAGCAGACTATGCTTGACGAGTATCCGGAGTTGTTCCGCTCAGGTACAAATTTTGGTGTTGTACATGTCTTTCCTTTATGTAATTTCGTGGACGAAATCTTTTGAGAGGGGGAGAGTTGTAACGCCCCGAAACTCAAAAGAGCGACGGGGGACGTTTTGGGCCAGTTTTGGGTTCTGGCTGCAGGCACACGGCCTGGGACATGGGCGTGTCCCAGGGCATGTCAAGCTTGTGTCGACACTCAGCCGGGAAGTCGACATTTTGAGATCGACATTGTGTCGAGACTGGGCACACGGCCTGTGACACGGGCGTGTCGCAGGGCGTGTCGACCCGTGTCGACACTTATCCCGTGAAGTCGACATTTTGCGTTGACGAAGTGTCGAGATATGGCACACGGCCTGTGACACGGGCGTGTCGCAGGGCATGCCGACCCGTGTCGACACTCGTCCCGGGAAGTCGACACTTTGATCTCGATATTGTGTCAAGACAAGGCACACGGCCTAGGACACGGGCGTGTCCAAGGCCGTGTCATCAGGTCGACGATCTTCGCTCGACGAAGTGTCGAGTGTCGAGACCGTGTACACGGCCTGGAGCCCAGGCACGTTGAGGTGACACGGGCAAGGACACGGGCGTGTCCTAGAACCCGTGCAGTGCTCGGGTTGTTTTCAGGGAAAAATGATGGGGGTACACGGCCGGCTACATGGCTGTGTCAGGTGGAACACGGGCATGTCAGATCGAACACGGGCGTGTTCGATGCCCGTGTGTTGTTCCAGGCGCGTCGATTTTGACGGCGAATTAGGCACACGGCCCTGGACATGGGCGTGTGCCAGGCCGCGTTCGGTCCAGATTGGGCATTTCAGTCCCGAATCAAAGCCGTTCATTTCTTTAATTGATGATCCAACGGTGGGGGGTTGTTCCTGAAGGGATATACCCGGGATTGGACTTAGAAACCCTCACTTTTCATAAGTTATTATCTTTTTAAAAGCTTAGAGAGAGAGGAGAGCCAAGGAAGGAAGAAGGAGCTAGATCCGGCCATTGGAGGAGCTTCGAAGCTCCAAATCGCGAGCTGACTTCGGATCCACGGAGGAAAAGCTAGTGCGATGCTTTTCATCTGCTTACTTTTCCATGGCGCCAAAGAGGAAGGCTAGGGTAACGATTCTCTTTTTGAGCATGAGTAGCTCTCCTTCTTTGCATAGGAAGGCCGCTCTCGCGAGTTTGCGGTGAGTTGGAGGCGTTCCTTCGGGTAGATATGTGAAGTCCCCGTTGTTTAGAGTCCGTAAGCGAGAACGGGCATAGACATGATGTGTGAAGCCTATCCGGACGTGTTGGTCTGGATCGGTGATGTTGCATTGCATAATGCCGGAGAAGACTCCGTGCTATTGGTTGTTTTTCGGGTTTTCTACACGGTAGATTGCAACAGGGAGCCTTGGGGATTAACCTGAAGGTGCACCCGGAAAACTGGGCGGATGCGTGATCTTGCCAACTTGGTGGCCTGAGAGCCAACTTGAACATAACCGGGTTATGTGAAATGTGATGGAAATGGGACTCGGGAGAAGTTTGACCTGCGTATATGGTTTAAATTACCGTTGCGGGCGCATATGGTTTAAATTACCGTTGTGTTGTGAGCACGGGTTAGATGGAACCGTACCCATTCTATGTCGTTCGGATTAGAGCCGTTGGCATAGATGAGAGTCTTCGGCGGTCTATGGTTTTAATTACCGTGACCCATGCTGGGAAGACAAACTGCTCATTGATTGGCCGTCCAAAGGGATGGTGGTGAGTCGGCAGACTTAGACTGCGTTCACCGAGAATGTGCCCTGAGTGCACGGGGTGTGTGGCCGTATGTGCCTAGGCCTGTGATGAAATGAATATTGATATATATATTGCTCGCTTATGCTAATGGAATGCAGGGAAGGAGCATCGCTGAAAGTTCACCTAGTGTCAACTACCTTCACCTGGGGGGGGGGGAATAGGTGACGTGCAGCATTTTTGCGGAATTAAAATTGTACCTGCACACGAAAATAAAACAGCACAGCACAAAGAGTACACAAGATATTTATAGTGGTTCCCCGATTTGGGTACATCCACTTTCCCCCTTTGACCTATCTCCCAACAAGGGACGACTCGGTCTCTTCACCAACAGGATTGAAATCCAATCCTTGCACTATCAGAAGGAACCCTTCCACACGTAGGAGACAACACTCCCACTACACGGGTTGCACCCAACCCTTACAACTAGGAACCAACGTTCCTTTACAACAAAAGTAAAACTAGAATGTACAAGAGATACAAACTACGTTAGGAGACTAAGGTGTCCCTCTTCGTTGACGACGTGTTTTTGAAGTCCACGAAGAGTCCACAACCCTAGATCTCTCTTGGAGAGAATCTCCCCGGAACCGGAGGCGGCAAGATGAGCGGCGGCTTGGTTCACGGGATCGGCGGCGACAACGGTGTGCGGCTGCTGTACTTTGGAGATCCAAACTTCGTAGCAAAGCTAGCTAGGTCTTCTAACGGTCACACTAGGATCGATCGTCTCGATTGATTCGGACGGGGATGGTTTTCCCGATCAACGAATCAAGAGACAAGGGATCTCTGGTTAGACACGTGAGACGCTACGCTTGGCTAAGCTTCTGTCGCCGGAAGATCAGGAAGAATCGCGATCAAAAGCGGCGACCAACTAGCGCGAGCGGCGACGGCGGCGGCGGAGCAGTTTCGCGATTTTAGGTCAAGATCGTCGCTCGGCTTCTTTCTGTGTATTTTAACTGTTCAAAAATACGCCTGTATTTATACTGTAGACAACTTCAAGATGACCGTTGTGGGTCCCACCAGAAGAAACCCTAACTCCGATTCAAGGCAGTGCCAGCGACAGAGTCCGGTTTAGGGAGTTCCATAAAATCGCCCAAGTCAAAATCGGCGAGAATCACCTGTGATTCTCGTCGAATCGTCGAGAATCAAGGGTGATTCTCGACGATTCGGCGAGAATCACAAAGTGATTCTCGACGATTCGTCGAGAATCACAAAGTGATTCTCGTCTAATTTGACTTGATTGCACTCTGATTTAGCCGGCGAGAATCAGGCAGTGATTCTCGACGATTCGTCGAGAATCACTAGTGATTCTCGCCGAATCGGCGAGAATCACTTGGTGATTCTCGTCGATTCTTACTTAGATGATTTTTCGTCTTACGCCTCTAAGCTGCTCTTTGACTCATCCTTGCTCCTTGTCTGCTCTTGCATAAACACAGCCCTGTACTTGAAAGTAAGTGCACTCCAATAGAGAGAGTACACGTAGGCCAATACACTGATCTGCTCAACGAGGGATTACGTCGTGCAGACCCGTGTATATTGACCTACTGCACCCTGACATTGGTGTGCACTTAGCGTGGAATAACTGCAAGCACAACTTGAAATATTTTATCAAATACATTGTGAATTGATCTTAGCTTGACAGGTGGCTTCCTCAAATCCAGGTAAATGTGGATACAATACCCAACAATCTCTCCCTATTTGACGAAGCCAAAATCCTACTAGCTAAGATGAATACCACCAACCAAATAATATATACAACATACAGAATTTAGAGATGCAGCACAAGAGAGTATAGGCAAACAGACCAAAACTTGAGTCACTCATAAATTCATATACATATATATATATATATATATATATATATATAATTTCAAGATTGTTCATATAATAATAATACACGTTAATTGTTCTTATGAGAGAATGACAAGCTATAAATTTCTGACTATTTTTCTTTGGCTAAGTCATCCTTGAGTTTCTGAGCCAAAAACTTCTTCCTTTGCCTTTCAACATACTCCTTAGGCTTTGGATATTATCTGGGAGGAGGAGCTTTATCTGTCGCAGTGTTGGTCCTGAAGAAGATGTTACGTTTGGCTTCATAGGTCTTGTGCAGCTCCCACTCATGCTGGCTGTATACATCGTTTCGATTGATTTCCCCTTTTTCTTGTAGCCAGAATGTGTCCAGTATGATACTCTTGGATACTGGACTCCACTTTTCGTTTCTTACTTCCTCCTCCTTCAGTCTGATTCTCTTTTCAGCTTGTGTTTCCTTTGATGTCCCATCTTGAGATTTTCTCTTGTCCCTGGCTTTTGCTAGGGCTCCTTGATCAAACATTGCCATCAGTTTTGCCTTGGAGGAGGCCCTAGCATCCCTATGAGCATCAGCCTCACTTAAATGAACTTCTGCAGCACTTACTCCCTCATCAGCCGTAGTATTCTCAGGAGCATGAACACCCGCAGGATTTGCAGGCAAATCGATGCCTAACGCTTGTTGGAGCATCCACCAGCAACTGTCATAGATATATTGGTTTGACTGTTCAAAGTTGTTGATCATGACTTCCCGAAGCTCAGCCATCTTAGCTATATATTCTTTCTCCCACTTTTTGGCTTCGACTGCAATGAAGTTTGCATAAGAATGCAGTGACTCATCAATATGCTTTGTAGTCCTGGAGAATTCAGTGACCAAGGCTTGTTGATTGGTGTTAAGAGTTACCATATTGTCATCAAACTTTTGAATGTTATTTGCTACGACATGAGCATTCTGATTCACTACGGCGAGAGTATCGGTGTTCTTTTTCAATCCGTCCATAAGAAGAGTGACAGCTTGGCCGCCCGATGTATACTTATATTCAAACTTCTTTTCCATCACGTCCAGTTTGTGATTGATCTCCACTATGTTCTTGAGCATGAGATTCTCCAATTTCTTAATTCTTTTCAACAGTTTATTTTGAGCTTTCTCAAAAGATGCTTTAAGCTCATCCACTATACCCTGAATGAAATTCACGGTGTGATTGGCTAGATCATCTCGTAGTGGATGAGCCTGAGGCACTCCTTGGCCTTGTGCTTCAGCTGATGCACCTGTAGAGCTGGACACGAGCACAGTCTCTAAGGGGGGAATGCTTGCGGCCTCTGTAGATTTCTTGGACTCCACCTCCACTGTTGCACCAATGATCTCAGGAACGATCTCAGGAGCGTGCTTGTCAGATGGAAGTTCAGTGATATCCTGAGACTCCAAAGCTTCCTGTCCCTCATTGCCTTCTTCCTCACCTTCATCATCCATGAGATCATTCTCATCAGCATCATCTTCCAACCTTTCGTCAGCAGTCTCCTCTACAGCACCTCCGGCTCTTAGATCGTTCAGGTTCAGGGCCTCCTCATTCTCTAGCACAGCTTCACTTTCTTCTAGTATATCCGCCACTGCATCTCTGGCTATCTGGGAGATGTCAGATACTATATTAGCATCAGTGGGCAGAGGCTCCCCCTCAATTCCTGCAGTCAAAGCATCAGGAATTTCACTGGGGATAACTACGGAATCAGCCACAGTTCCGTCCTCGGCTGGAGATACTTCCTGTTGTTCTACCATGACAGCCTGCCCAATGCGCCTCTCCCATCTGTCAAAAACACTCGAGTCCATTTTCTTCAAGTAATGTAGAGGAACACCTTTACTCATGTCGTACTTATCTCCGTTCAACTGATTGAGATACAGACTGATGATTCGGCCAAAGCTAGGAGATCTGAGGGTGTCCTTTATATTCTCAAAACGCAATGCCCCCCCAGTTGAATCTTTTTCTGCAGACAATTGCCACCAGGATCTTGAACATGTCCGCAGAGATGTGGTCATGAGAGCCCGGCTTGCATATGAGTACTTTTCCAATGATGTCTGACAGAAGTTTCCCCTCCTCATTCATATCCTTTCGCTTTATCGACCTCATTCCTCGAGCGAGTCCACAGAATAATAAAGTCCTGGTTTTGTCCTGTTCATCCAGATAATCCTCGTGCGCCGAGCTAGTGAGCTACAAGAAGTGGGTCAGCTTGCTGGCAGACATCTTGATCTTTGCCCCTGCAACCTTGCTCTTGATTAGAGAGTCGTCATTCCGGAGTTTTGCGGTTGCAAAGAACTCCAACACTTCCTTGTCCAGGATTTTACAGGGGTGCTCCAGTACAAATGAGAGTCCAGCCTCTTCAAGCATAAGGATGATGTTTCTGAATTCATCTGAGGCATGAGAGAACCCTGTTCGAACCAGCTCGCATCCAGTGACCAGCCCAGCGGTTGTCCTTGGAGCCATTGCAAACCTAGTGAGAGAATCCCTACTCTACGCTTAATCAAAAGTCAAAAGGGAAGCGACACTAGTGATAAAGTCCAAGTAAGGGTGAGGATGTGGTTACCTAAAAGCGTAGATGGTGAGTTAGTTCGATGAAGACGATGGACACCCGGTAGGTGCCCGCGACTATGATTGATCGAAACCGCAGAGAAATCCCTGGAAGGAAGAGTCGGCGAGATTGGGAGAGGAGAGATCCACGGAAGGTGCACCCGAGAGTGGAGAGATCCACGGAAGGCAATCGGTGAGATAGACGGGATTCTTCACGAGTTGCGGTATTCTTGCATGTCGAGATCGAAGAAAGTTCTTCACGAGCTGCGGGAATCTTGCGAGATGTCGACGGAAGGGGAAAAATCTGCGAGAGACCTTCGGTGAGCTTCCTGCGGGATGTCGACGGAAGTCTTCACGATTCGGCGAGATACCTTCGGTGAGCTTCCTGCGGAATATGAAGGGTCGGCGGGAGACTGGCAAGATTTCGACGGGTTTAAAAAGGGATTTTAATGGGTTTCCGTTTGTCTAAGTCGAAATTGAAGGGTTTCTTTAACAGGAATCTACGGGTTAAGAGAAATGCCGGATTTTCGAAGTCTTCCGATGTCAAGTCAATTTAAAAATCTTATAAATATATAAATACTTCTTAAAGGCAATCTATTTAGGCTTTGAACCGGGCTTTTCCATACATTTCTTGATGGCAAGATTTCCAATGACGTATCTTCGTTGTCGAGATTTCCAAAGACGTATCTTCGTTAGTTTTCAGTGAACTAATTTACGCCTGTAGATGTTAGTTCTCGAATCTACCAGTGGAATTACCGATAACTCTTTAATGATGTATCTAAGGTTTATATTCACCGTGTTAACCTATCCTTAGATGTGCACACATATATGTATATATATATATATATACTAGCATCTTCGAACGGGCTCCGCCCGTTCTCGATGCGTCGCTGCGGGCTTCGCCCGCAATCAAGCGGGCTTCGCCCGCTTGACCCCCAGGCGGGCTTCGCCCGCCCCCCGGCGGGCTTCGCCCGCCCCCCGGCGCGCTTCGCTCGCCCCCCGACGGGCGTAGCCCGTCCCCTCTGGCGGGCTTTGCCCGCCTCCGAAATTTTTTTAATAATTATATAATTTAATAAATAATTATTATTTTTTAAATCAAATTATAATTTAATAAATTATTATATAATAACTTTTATTTTTGATATAATAACTTTTATTTTTTATATAATAACTTTTATTTTTATATAATAACTTTTATTTTAAAATAATTATTTAATAAAAAAAAAAGAAAAAAAAAACTCCCGCAACCCGTGCCCCCCGGCCTCACCGCGCCGCCGGCGGCGGAGCCGCCGGCGGCCTGCCCGCCGCCCACCGGCGGGTTCGCCGCCCTCCGGCGAACCCGCCGGGGGTTGTCCGGCGGCGAGCGGGCAGGGCCACCGCCGGCGGTGGCCCTGCCCGCTCGCCGCCGGACAACCCCCGGCGGGTTCGCCGGAGGGCGGCGAACCCGCCGGTGGGCGGCGGGCAGGCCGCCGGCGGCTCCGCCGCCGGCGGCGCGGTGAGGCCGGGGGGCACGGGTTGCGGGACAGCGGGAGGGGGCAGCTATCGGGTTTGAGATGGAAATGAACAGTATCTGTTTGTTTGGTTTGGATAAATGCAGGCCATCTTCTTTTGATCCAATGGCCAGAATCCATTTCCTGGAGATCGGACGGTCCAGATGCTTTTCATGGTGTGATCCAAATATGACTATTGTATTATATAATAAAGATATATATATATATATATATATATATATAAAGATATATATATATATATATGTAAATGTCGATAGAAAATGACTCAAGTCTTGGAGCTGATGAAAAATACCTGAGATTATGAGAGTTATCATTTAGCCTCTCTGACTAAAACATACCAGGAGCTCGATGTGAGTATGCCCATATAGATATCACTGCTGTTAATTTCAGATGCATGTTCCAATTCAGTCTTGAAACATCTACTGTCTAGTTCCCATTATATTTACTGGAACCTAGACTACCCTGCAAAAGAGAGTTACTTTACCTTAGGAACCCAATACATATTGGGTCCTAGGTTCCTGTTAGCATAAACACTCGACTGCCTTCCTTCAGAAATCCTGTCAGGAAGACTACCTCTGCCCAGGAGATGTGGATAGGCCCTTGCCCTTGACACAGAGGGGTTGTGTCAATAGTCTATGGCAGAGTGTCCCACCTTGCCACAGCACCAACACTCGTGAATGTTGTATCTCTGTTTCTGACCTGATCTAGTGACTGAGGTAGTCATGAGCCTAGGTCCAAACGGGATAGATCTGGATCTGCTCCCAGAACTGCCTCTTCCACCGTGACACATGGAAGGGTGGAATGAATGCATGCAGCGAGCGTCACGAGGCCTGGGAGGTGGTACCTTCCTTTCAGTCAGCCCCCTTCCTGTGGCCCCATGAGAACTTACAGCATGACTTCTAACCCCCCTTTCCTGTGTCCTTGGGTGGAGAGAAGAGTTCTGAGAGCTGATACCAGCCGATTCATGCCGAGTAGGGGCAGTGGCCGAGAATACAAAGGGCTCAGAATGAGCCTTAGGTATTCTCTCATGGGTGTCCATGACAGCCCTTGCACTATGGGTGTCTCCACATGAGGACAGATCACCCTTGCAGTGACCACGATTATTCCTGTGGTCATACCTGAAGGCATGATGAATACCCTTCCTGCTTGGAGTGGGGGGTCGGAATACCGTTTCCCCATTTCTCCACGAATTGATAATTCAGGAGATCCACCCGTTTTCTTCCTTTCTCTTCATAGCATCAACCTTGGAAAAGTTTGATACTATCCTTTTCTCAATCTATAGACTACTCTCTAGATCAGAGATTTTAGAGCCCTTGACCTTGTTGGATGCCAATTGGAGAACCAACAAGATCTTCAGCCGTGCAATCTCCTGAGCTTGTTCTTCAACAAGCAGGTTGCTTTTCTGAAGGGCTCTCTTCAGGGAATCAGAATTTTCTGAAGGGACACAGTTCCTGTCTTCAGAAACTTCAAGAGAGACGGGGCAGGATGAAACAGTTACCTGCTCTTCAGTGTTATTATCATTAGAGCCAGTGACCGTTGTGTCATCCTCATCAGAGCTGCTTTCCTCACTGGCCTCTTCAGTCTCTAACACGGACACTGGAGCTCTGATGCTGTCCGATTGATCCTTGCCTTCATCTTCAGAGGCGAGGACCCCCACATAGGCTTCATCCTCTAGTTGACAGCAGATTCTAGCTTTCTCTGATCCCCCCATCAGCTCTGAGATCATCACCCACATATATTTGGCCATCTCACATTTTTCCAATCTAGAGCAAGAAGGTCCAGACCAGATATCCATGATAATCTGACGAATCCTCTTGTCCAGATTAAATAATGAAAGTTCCGTCTCCGACATCTCAGCAATGCACTTGGGCACTTGGATATTCTTTCCAGAGCCGGAGGTCTTCATAGGAATAAAAGGACCCTCTTCCAGGATGAAAGATGCTCGAGGATCAATAGCCTCCAAGTGATACGACACTCTCATCTTCCAGACGGGATAATACTCCTTTGTGCATGTGAGAAGTCTTAGTGGCGATATCTCATGATCCAGCTCCATGCTTCTGACACTGGTGGCAGGATTCTACTCAAGGTGTAAACCTTTTTGATGAGTAACCTCCCTCTGATACCACTTGAAAGTTCACCTAGCGTCAACTACCTTCACCTATGGGGGGGGGGGGAATAGGTGACGTGCAGCGTTTTTGCGGAATTAAAATTGTACCTGCACACGAAAATAAAACAGCACAGCACAAAGAGTACACAAGCTATTTATAGTGGTTCCCCGATTTGGGTACATCCACTTTCCCCCTTCGACCTATCTCCCAACAAGGGACGACTCGGTCTCTTCACCAACAGGATTGAAATCCAATCCTTACACTATCGGAAGGAACCCTTCCACACGTAGGAGACAACACTCCCACTACACGGGTTGCACCCAACCCTTACAACTAGGAACCAACGTTCCTTTACAACAAAAGTAAAACTAGAATGTACAAGAGATACAAACTACGTTAGGAGACTAAGGTGTCCATCTTCGTTGACGACGTGTTTTTGAAGTCCACGAAGAGTCCACAACCCTAGATCTCTCTTGGAGAGAATCTCCCCGGAACCGGCGGCGGCAAGATGAGCGGCGGCTTGGTTCACGGGATCGGCGGCGACAACGGTGTGCGGCTGCTGTATTTTGGAGATACAAACTTCGTAGCAAAGCTAGCTAGGTCTTCCAACGGTCACACTAGGATCGATCGTCTCGATCGATTCGGACGGGGATGGTTTTCCCGATCAACGAATCAAGAGACAAGGGATCTCTGGTTAGACACGTGAGATGCTACACTTGGCTAAGCTTCTGTCGCCGGAAGATCAGGAAGAATCGCGATCAAAAGCGGCGACCAACTAGCGCGAGCGGCGACGGCGGCGGCGGAGCAGTTTCGCGATTTTAGGTCAAGATCGTCGCTCGGCTTCTTTCTGTGTGTTTTAACTGTTCAAAAATACGCCTGTATTTATACTGTAGACAACTTCAAGATGACCGTTGTGGGTCCCACCTGAAGAAACCCTAACTCCGGTTCAAGGCAGTGCCAACGACAGAGTCCGGTTCAGGGAGTTCCAGAAAATCGCCCAAGTCAAAATCGGCGAGAATCACCTGTGATTCTCGTCGAATCGTCGAGAATCAAGGGTGATTCTCGACGATTCGGCGAGAATCACAAAGTGATTCTCGACGATTCGTCGAGAATCACAAAGTGATTCTCGTCGAATTTGACTTGATTACACTCTGATTTAGCCGGCGAGAATCAGCCAGTGATTCTCAACGATTCGGCGAGAATCACTAGTGATTCTCGTTGATTCTTACTTAGATGATTTTTCGTCTTACGCCTCTGAGCTGCTCTTTGACTCATCCTTGCTCCTTGTCTGCTCTTGCATAAACACAGCCCTGTACTTGAAAGTAAGTGCACTCCAATAGAGAGAATACACGTAGGCCAACACACTGATCTGCTCAACGAGGGATTACGTCGTGCAGACCCATGTATATTGACCTACTGCACCCTGACATTAGTGTGCACTTAGCATGGAATAACTGCAAGCACAACTTGAAATATTTTATCAAATACATTGTGAATTGATCTTAGCTTGACAGGTGGCTTCCTCAAATCCAGGTAATTGTGGATACAATACCCAACAATCGCCGCCCCGAGTTGGGGGCGGGATCGTTATAATTTGGTCAGCATTGCTGACCGTTGCCTTGTTTTGCCACCGGGCGGTGGTTTGTTGTTTGCAGGTGCTGCTGGACCAAGCGGTCAATAGCGGGCTAAAGCCCTTTTTGCGAAGCCGGCCCTCGAAGGCCCAATTGGATGTGTTTACTGCTTTATTCGTGTGTGACCGGCCTGCGTGCCGTGGTTTGTAAAACATGTAATATGAAGTGAACAATTGTTGTAAGGCCTTAAGGCTTGTACTGGTGTATCTTGTAACATTCCTATTTTGGTATTAGTGGACATTCATGCTTTAGTGCTGGGTTCTTTATTGCAACTCTTATTAATCTACTTCAGCTAGAATGCTCTGTGTAGGACGTTTTGATTGGTTGGATGGTTTCCATGAGTAACCACCTGGTCTATCTGTAGTATATGACGTCGGGCCCCGACCGGACCTACTGCTATATGCTATGCGACGGATAGGGGGTGTTACACCCCGAGAGCATGTTTTACATGTGGAAAGCCGGGGAACTTTGCCCGTGATTGTTAGAGCGGACGTCCCAAGTCCGAGAGAAAGCTGGGAGCAACTTATGAAGAGAAGGGCAAGGCGGTGGAGTCAACCGCGTCCCATTATGCTCCGACCCAACCGAGGGTATACAATCTCGGCCAACAGGAGGCCATCAAACAGGCGGATGTGGTGACAGGTACGGTTTAATTTATAGCAAGTTAATTTCTTTAAATACTTGTTATGCACATGTTACCTAACCACTGCTTGTTTAGGATTTGTTTTGATTTGTGAAAATCCGGCAAGAGCACTCTTCGATACGGGAGCTTCACACTCCTTCTTGTCCGAAGGATTTATATCACGCATCGGAGTCCCTTCTTCGATGGCGAAGGATAAGTTGGATGTGTTGTTGCCCAATGGGTGTTCGATGTGCGCAGATAAAATCTGCAGTGTTAAGATTCGTATTGGGAATCAGGAGTTCGATCTGCAAGCGTCGTTGCTTCCATTGGTGGAGTTCGATGTTATATTTGGCATGAACTGGCTCTCGGAGCAGCATGCCTATATTGATTGCAGTCGCAAGGAAGTGAAGTTGGGAGCAAGTCGTGAAATGACTTTTACGGGCTTAAAGGGGTCGAGCAAGACGTTGATGTCTGCTCTTCAGGTGGTGAAGGCGGTTTGTGCCGGTGCAGAACTGTTATTTACACTAGTGGAGGTTGCAAAGCCGAAGCCTGCGTTGGATAGTATTTCAGTGGTATCAGAGTACCCTGATGTGTTCCCTAGCGATCTTCCTAGAGCCCCGCCTCAACGGGTGATAGATTTCACGATTGAGCTAGTGTCAGGTGCAAAGCCTGTGTCACGATCTCCTTATCGGCTAGCGCCTAAGGAAATGGCAGAGCTGAAGGTACAACTACAAGAGTTGTTGGAGCAAGGGTATGTGCGCCCAAGTTCTTCGCCTTGGAGCGCGCCGGTCCTCTTTGTTAAGAAGAAGGATGGAAGCTTGAGGCTATGTATTGATTATCGGGAGCTCAACAAGTTGACGGAGAAGAAAAAGTACCTGATCCCCCGGATCGATGATCTTTTTGATCAGTTGGTCGGGTCGGCAGTGTACTCAAAGATGGATCTCAAGTCCGGGTACTATCAACTACGAATAAGGTAGAGTGATATCCCAAAGACAGCGTTCAGTACGAGATACGGGCATTATGAGTTTACGGTCATGTCGTTTGGGCTGACCAATGCGTCGTCAGTGTTCATGGATTTGATGAACAGGACCTTCAGGGAGTACTTGGACCATTTTATGATCGTCTTCATCGACGATATTTTGGTCTACTCGCAGAGTGAGGAAGATCACTTCAAGCATCTTCATTTGGTTTTAGAGATTCTAAGGAGGAATCAGTTGTATGCCAAGTTCTCGAAGTGCGAGTTTTGGTTATCCTCAGTGGCGTTCCTCGGTCATATAGTGAGTGGAGAGGGTATTGCAGTGGATCCGGCGAAGATTGTTGCGATACGAGAGTGGCCTGAGCTTGCTACGGTAGCGGAAGTCTGGAGCTTTCTGGGGCTTGCCGACTATTATAGGCGCTTCGTAGAGAACTTCTCGCGGATAGCGTTACCTCTCACTACTTTGACGAGGAAGGAGCAGAAGTTCGTTTGGACGCCGGAGTGCGCGCGAGCTTTTGAGGAGTTGAAATGTCGGTTGACTACGGCGCCTGTGCTGAGTTCGCCATATGGGACCGAAGATTATGAGATTTATAGCGATGCTTCGGGCAGCGGTTTGGGTTGCGTGCTACTGCAACACGGAAGTGTAATAGCTTATGGCTCGAGACAGCTGAAAGTGCACGAGAGGAACTATCCGGTCCATGACTTGGAGTTAGCGACCGTGATTGTTTCGTTGAAGCTATGGAGGCATTATTTGTACGGTGTGAAGATCGATATCTATACCGATCATAAGAGCCTGAAGTATCTGATTGATCAGAAGGATCTGAATATGAGGCAATGTAGATGGATGGAGTTCTTGGGGGACTATACATTCAAGATCCACTACGTACCTGGTAAAGGTAATGCGGTTGCGGACGCGTTGAGTCGTCGAGCCCCAGCTTAAGCCAATTGACTATCGGTGCATGATGAGCGGTTGGTGCGGGAGTTGGAGGCGTTGGAGATTGTTTGTGTGGATAAGCAATCAAGTGCTGAAGCAGTACTGAATTGGACTGAAGTCCAATATGACCTGGCTGATCGGATTTGGCAGGCTTTGGATATGGATGTACATATGAAGCAGTTCATGGTAGATGCTCTGGATGGGTCAAATTCCCATTTCGTTGTGGAGGACGGATTGCTTTGGAAAGACGGTTGTCTGTGCGTCACAAGTGTGGGCAATTTGCGGGTGGAATTGTTGTACGAGGCACACCATACCAAGTACTCAATTCACCCGGGGAGCACAAAGATGTACCGTGATGTAAAGAAACTGTTTTGGTGGCCGGGTTTGAAGAAGGATGTGGCGCTCTACGTAGCGAAGTGCAAAACTTGCGCCTTGGTGAAGGTGGAGTGCCAAAAGCCGGGAGGATTTCTTAAGTCCTTGCCTATTCCGGAGTGGAAATTCGACGACATCTCTATGGACTTTGTGCACGGTTTGCGAAGGTCGCAAAAGGGGAACGACGTCATTTGGGTGGTCGTAGATCGGCTAACGAAAGTGTCGCATTTCATTCCGCATAGGAAGGATGATCCGGTGGAGAAGTTGGCAAAACTGTATGTTGATAACATAGTACAGCTTCATGGTGTGCCATGCAGCATCGTGAGTGACCGAGATGGGCAGTTCACGTCCAATGATTGGAGGCTTGTGCAGCAAATGTTGGGAACAAAGCTAAAATTCAGCACAGCCTTCCATCCGCAAACAGATGGGCAGACCGAGAGGGTCAATAGAACTATGGAAGACATGCTTCACAAGTGTGTCTTGGATTTTGGAAAGCAATAGGAAGACCATCTTTATTTGGTTGAGTTCGCGTACAACAATAGCTACCAAGTGAGTATTCAAATGGCGCCCTTCGAGGCCCTATATGGTAGAAAATGTCGCACGCTGTTGTCTTGGCTAGAAATGGGTGAGTCAAAGTTGTATAAGCGATTAGAAGTGGAGGATGCTCTTTCGTTGGTGCGTACCATTCGGGAGAGGTTGCTTATCGCTCAGGACCGGCAAGCGAAGTACTATAATTCCAAGCACAGGAACGTGGAGTTCGCTGTCGGCGATTGGGTGTACTTAAAAATCAAGCCGTTCAAGGGTGTCTCGCGGGTGCGGCGATTGAAAAAGCTAAGCCCGAGGTACCTTGGGCCATTTGAGGTTTTGGAGCGAGTTGGTGAAGCAGCCTATCGGTTGAAGCTTTCGATGGAGCTTAGTGGTCTACATGATGTATTCCATATTTCGATGCTTCGGAAGGAGGTGCAAGAGCCTTTGTAAGTGATCGCGGTTGATCAAGTGCCGGTGGATAGAGGGTTGACGACTAGAGTCTAGCTCGTGTGGATAGAGGACTCAGAGGTCAAGCGGCTACGCAATAAAGAGATCAGGATGGTCAAAGTGCGATGGGACAATTACGGTCGAGAGGAGCTCTCTTGTGAACGAGAGCAGACTATGCTTGACGAGTATCCGGAGTTGTTTCGCTCAGGTACAATTTAATTTTAGTAATTTTCTTTCCTTTATATAATTTCGTGGACGAAATTCTTTTAAGAGGGGGAGAGTTATAACGCCCCGAAACTCAAAAGAGCGACGGGGAACGTTTTGTGCCAGATTTGGAATCTTGCAGTAGGCACACGGCCTGAGACACAGGCGTGTCCCAGGGCGTGTCAGACTGGAGTCAATGACTTGGCCGTGAAGTCGACGAATTTCGGTCGACACTGTGTCGAGACAGGGCACACGGCCTGAGACACGGGCGTGTTGATGCTAAAGATCACGGCAGTGAACCGGTCGCACAAGTAATATAAAATGGGGGTTTTCCCAAGTATCGATCTCACAAGGAACACAGTAAGGTGGAGTTAATTTCGAGGAGGACTTGAGATTGAAGTCCTCAGGTCGGAGCTAACTAAGGGGTGGTTTTGATTGTTGCGGAAACAGAAAATAAAAGGCTAACACTACTCCTATGCAACGCCGCTATGCGATGCTTCGCCAGGCGGGATGGAAGACTAGTCGGGCTGCTATGCACCGAATCACTAGACGGATGGAAGAGTAGGCTCGCGGATGAGGTGGTGAGAATGGCAGAATGAGGGTCATGAGCACCTCTTCGCAACGCACGCCACTAGCAATTGCTAGTGCGGCAAGGGTGGATGGTGGTGGATGGATATATGGCGCACCTCAAGTAAATAACGAACACAAACAATCACATAGACATAATTGTAAGAACGTTTTACAAATAAGCATACATCATCTATAAATAAGGTTTACAACAACACATAATCAACAATAAAGGAAGAACAAGTCAAGAGATCGACCGAATCCGAAGCCTTGCTGAGGATTCACGGTTGGAATCGTCGGGTTGTCATTCTGCGTCCAAGCTCGGTCCTCAACTGCATCCGGGATAGAGAAGGGCTGTCACCACCTTCCAATGGCCCGTCTTCTTCGTCTCACGACAGCGGACGAAAGTTGAAGGCTTCCCTTTGCTTGATGGCTATGGCGTTGAAGCTTGAAATGAACCCAAGAGATGATGGAGGAGGCCGAGAGGAAGCTCCGGCTTGGATTTGGCGGTGAAAGCTTGCCCGGGGCACCTCCCTAGGGTGGAAGATGAAGGGGAACGACGGAGAAGGCGGAAAACGGCGGAGGAAATGGGCGATCTGCGGATCTTCGTGCGGATCTTCGATTAGGGCGAGACCTGCACTATTTATAGAAAAACAGAATTGAACAATGCGCACGATCACAGGCGCACGACTAGTGGTCGTGCGCGCTATGTCCTATGCTCGTGCGCACTGGCATGGAATATCAGGAAGAAGAACTGGGATAATGCGCACGAGAAGTGGCGCACGATCAGGGGTCGTGCGCACTAAGTCCAATGATCGTGCGATTACCCAGACAGGACTCCAGAAAAGAGGAATCAATGCACACGATCAGTGGCGCACGACCGGTGGTCGTGCGCAATATGTCCAGTGGTCGTGCGCTTACCCCAGGCTGATTCTGGAAAACATAGAGTAGTGCGCACGATCAGGGGCGCACGACCAGTGGTCGTGCGCAGTAGATCCCATGATCGTGCGCAGTATTCCTGTTTCACAGCCATCCCGGAACACGCACATGACCCCTGTACCGAAAGGAAAAACCAACCACTAATCTGTGCAGACATTCCAGACAATCACAAAAGGGAGTACAAACTATAAAAACAACAAAATACACAACCACGGGCATAAATGTGCACTTCCTATGGAAATATAGGCAAGATGAAATATATATGATAATGAACTAAAAGTGAAGTGCAACCGTGTGAAAACTAGCCCAGATGAGTCCGAAAATAGGTATAAAACATGGACTCATCACACCCCCAGACTTAACTGTTTGCGCGTCCCGAGCAAACAAAATCTAAGCAGATAGGGAAAAAATACTAGTTAACAAAGAAATTGCGAAACGAAGTACCATGCGAAGTCGCATGCTCGCGAGCGTAAAAATATAATAGAAGAAATTTCTAAGTATACAAAATATTTTATACTTTTCACAATGGGTATCAAAATTTTATTACTACTCAAAAATGGAATCACGGTGAATCATTCGGTCACGCGTAGGGAGAAAGTAGACTAATCGCTAGGCGAGCATTGCCAAAGATCGGGGCTCCGGATAACCTCCAAAGGAATCCACCAATGTCGGTGACCATATGCTTGCCCTTTCACACTCTCTCTACGACACTAGTTAGACTCAAGCACGAATCCGTAGGACTTGGAGTATAATATAGGCTTAGGTGAAGGCGGGGTATATAAAGGTAAACAAGATGGACACGCACACCCAAAATAAGATCGCCCGAAAACGTACACAGCTAAACTCAATGGACAAACACGTGCGACGCATCACCAGACCTGGACTTTTGACGGTGCGCGCAAGCCCATAACGAACACAACTCAACCACATTGCACAACTCAGCAATAATAGATATACAAATACATTTCTTTTTTTTTTGTATTCCACATTGGGAATTTTCTTTTTATTTACTATCATATTTTTTTGTTTTTTCTTTTCCCTTTTTTTTATTTTTTCTTTTATCCAAATAGCCAAAACAAAATAGGAAAACACGGCAACACCACAAGCTGCACAAACACCAACAAAACTGCCCACACAAAACGGATATAAACTACAACAAAACAAACTAACCGAGCGATCACATTCAGATGTGCGAGTAGGAAAGGCTATATGGCTATGGTAGCGAGGCGAAGGGATTTCAAAGGAAGGGACAGGCTCAACTGGGATAGCAACGGTTAGATGTCGAGAATGGTACAAGGCTCAAACGAGACAAAGTGATGGCCTACATCACGCTCATGCATGACTGACCTATACCCATGCTTCAAGAATAGCTTGGGGCAAGTTCTTAGCCAACGAGAAAGACTATCCCTCCTCCCGACTCGAGCAATACGAACCTAACGGCCGTATACACACATCCCTAAGCTACCGTCAGATTCACACCGGATTCACCAACTTTTGAGTAGAATAAAAAGTCTTTACGCAAATAGAAAGATATAAAACTATAAGCATACAGAAAAATTAAATCTACTCGAATTTCTACACGAGACAAGAGCAGTTGAGTAGAAACACAACAAGGCCAACATTTTACTCCGTCTCACAATCCTATGTCAGCACCATAATTTTCTCAAATCTAACGAAGAAATGAGTTTAACACGCGGCACACTGACAGCTAAGCATGCGCTCATGTGGGTGCAGTGGTGTGTGATGCAATGAACTAATCAAAATATAACAATAAAAGCTTCTAGTCTGCACAAGAAATATGCACGTGCAATAGGTAACAAATCTCTCCCCCAGACTTAAACTAAGCAAAACAGCACATAATAGAGAAATGAAAATCATAAAGAGCAAAGGGAAGAGGTTACCCAATGCTCAGCCAGTGAGCATACCAGAAGACGCGTGAGAACCTGAAGCAGGCCCGCCATACGAAGAATCACAACCCCGCCAATGTGAATTGTCGTGAATACCTGTAGGGGTGAGCTCCGCAAACACAAAACAAAAATATACAAAAAGAAATGCTAAAAATAAAATAGACATGAAAATAAAAATGCAGGAAATAAAAGATAAGTACTGGGGTTATTGTCATCCCAGCACGACTTATTAAATTCTAAACAGTTCTAGCTAATGGGCCTATGAAATAAAAAATGCACAGGTAACTGTTCCAATATCCGTTTCGGTAACGGGTACCGATACAGTGATAGAGCAGTTACCCCTCTACCTAAATAATAATACCTGCTCCTTGCAGGCAGAGGAAATAGGAAGTAGGATGAGGAGGAGGCCTGGTCCTCACCCATCTCACCACAAAACAAATCCTTGCCTAGCAAGGTATCGTCAACCACAGGAGTGCAGGATATGATGGCAACGGCATGAGCACAAAGCTCGTCGTCATCCCAACGTACCTGTGGATACTCATCCTGCATAGGCTCAGATAAGGAAGGGGGATCAAGTAATAAAAGAGAAGAAGAACTAAAAGAATCAGAAAATGGGAGAGTGATCCCGGTATCACTCTCAGCAGGATCCAAGCAGAGATCATCATCGGTATCATACGAGTCGTACCGAGGGGAATCCGAGAACTCGAGGTCCGCGGTGGTAAGAGGAACGGCCTCATCCAATAAGGATATGCAAACCTCTGCATCGGAAATAGGGTATTCCTCATCCCATCGGGGTGCGTAAAAGTGTTCTGAAGATCCACCTTCTCCGTCGGAGATAGAGGAATCATCATCCCACTTCGGCGCAATCTCGGGCACCGAATCAGCCACAGATACGGCATCATCAACTGACTCACACAAAAATGGAGTAGCACAAACCGGCAAAAATTGCGGAGGGGCAAGGCTGCTCTCAAAATCAAGCACTGAATGTGCAGGCCCCATCACAAAATCATTCGCAGACGCCACCCCATCGACGACCGAAACAATCTCATCGTCCTATACAGGAGCGTCCATGAGTTCCTGCTCCTCTTTTTGTTGGCTAACACCAGAGTGATCATCATCACTCAAGGGAACCTCGTAAAAAGGGATCGAGGGACCCATGAAAGAGCTGTATGCGGCCAGAGATTCTTCAGTAATCTCAACGGGTAAAGAATGAGCAAAGTGCGTTATATCAGTGTATGGGCCAGGCAACACCCTGGTAGGCCTGTCCACAACAGTCTTCCGTGAACGGGAGGTTGTCGTGCACACGCCCTCAGAGGGAGAAGGCTTGCACAAACGAGGGCAATCCTTCAACATGTGGCCCACACCTTGACATAACAAACACCGAATGCAATGCTCGGCATTCATAACAGCAATGGCATCGATGGATCGGCGCAAAGTGTCAAGGATACGACACTCAGCATCAGAATCCATCACGAACAAAAATAATTGCTGAAAAAGTGTTACACGGCTAGAATGAAAATAGCACGGAACTGCTATCTAAATCAAAAATCAGGAAAGGGTAAAAAGAAATAAGCAAAATAAAAATTTTAAAAACAAAAGCAAATAAAAAAAATGATATGCACAAATGGAAAAGGGCTTCAATCTATTATCTCCCTCTCCACAAACTCACACGACTGTGTTCCCCGGCAACGGCGCCAAAAACTTGATGCTAAAGATCACGGCAGTGAACCGGTCGCACAAGTAATATAAAATGAGGGTTTTCCCAAGTATCGATCTCACAAGGAACACAGTAAGGTGGAGTTAATTTCGAGGAGGACTTGAGATTGAAGTCCTCAGGTCGGAGCTAACTAAGGGGTGGTTTTGATTGTTGCAGAAATAGAAAATAAATGGCTAACACTACTCCTATGCAACGCCGCTATGCGATGCTTCGCCAGGCGGGATGGAAGACTAGTCGGGCTGCTATGCACCGAATCACTAGACGGATGGAAGAGTAGGCTCGCGGATGAGGTGGTGAGAATGGCGGAATGAGGGTCGTGAGCACCTCTTCGCAACGCACGCCACTAGCAATTTCTAGTGCGGCAAGGGTGGATGGTGGTGGATGGATATATGGCGCACCTCAAGTAAATAACGAACACAAACAATCACATAGACATAATTGTAAGCACGTTTTACAAATAAGCATACATCATCTATAAATAAGGTTTACAACAACACATAATCAACAATAAAGGAAGAACAAGTCAAGAGATCGACCGAATCCGAAGCCTTGCTGAGGATTCCCGGTTGGAATCGTCGGGTTGTCATTCCGCGTCCAAGCTCGGTCCTCAACTGCGTCCGGGATAGAGAAGGGCTATCACCACCTTCCAATGGCCCGTCTTCTTCGTCTCACGACAGTGGACGAAAGTTGAAAGCTTCCCTTTGCTTGATGGCTATGGCGTTGAAGCTTGAAATGAACCTAAGAGATGATGGAGGAGGCCGAGAGGAAGCTCCGGCTTGGATTTGGCGGTGAAAGCTTGCCCGGAGCACCTCCCTAGGGTGGAAGATGAAGGGGAACGGCGGAGAAGGTGGAAAACGGCGGAGGAAATGGGCGATCTGCGGATCTTCGTGCGGATCTTCGATTAGGGCAAGACCTGCACTATTTATAGAAAAGCAGAATTGAACAATGCGCACGATCACAGGCGCACGACCAGTGGTCGTGCGGGCTATTTCCTATGCTCGTGCGCACTGGCATGGAATATCAGGAAGAAGAACTGGGATAATACGCACGAGAAGTGGCGCACGACCAGGGGTCGTGCGCACTAAGTCCAATGATCGTGCGATTACCCAGACAGGACTCCAGAAAAGAGGAATCAATGCACACGATCAGTGGAGCACGACCGGTGGTCGTGCGCAATATGTCCAGTGGTCGTGTGCTTACCCCAGGCTGATTCTGGAAAACATAGAGTAGTGCGCACGATCAGGGGCGTACGACCAGTGGTCGTGCGCAGTAGATCCCATGATCGTGCGCAGTATTCCTGTTTCACAGCCATCCCGGAACACGTACACGACCCCTGTACCGAAAGGAAAAACCAACCACTAATCTGTGCAGACATTCCAGACAATCACAAAAGGGAGTACAAACTATAAAAACAACAAAATATACAACCACGGGCATAAATGTGCACTTCCTATGGAAATATAGGCAAGATGAAATATATATGATAATGAACTAAAAGTGAAGTGTAACCGTGTGAAAACTAGCCCAGACGAGTCTGAAAATAGGTATAAAACATGGACTCATCACGTGTCTCAGGGCGTGTCGAGCCCGTGTCGACGATCGTCCCGGGGTGTCGACGATTTTTGCTCGATGAAGTGTCGAGACAAGGCACACGGCCTGAGACACGGGCGTGTCTCAGGGCGTGTCGAGCCCGTGTCGACAACGGGCCCGTGGTGTCGACATTTTCGCTCGACGATGTGTCGAGACAAGGCACACGGCCTAGGACACGGACGTGTCCAAGGCCGTGTCCTGAGGTCGACGAACTTCGCTCGACAAAGTGTCGAGACCGTGAACACGGCCTGGAGCCCAGGCGTGTTCGAGTGGACACGGGTTAGGACACGAGCGTGTCCAGGAACCTGTGTTGTTCTCGGGTTGTTTTCGGGATAAATCGATGGGGGCACAAGGCCGACCACACGGCTGTGTCAGTTGGAACACGGGCGTATCAGGTCGAACACGGGCGTGTTCGATGCCCATGTGTTATTCCAGGCGCATCGATTTTGATGTCGAATGGGGGACACGGTCGTGGACACGGGCGTGTGCCAGGCCGTGTTCGGTCCAAATTGTACATTTCAGGCCCGAATCAAAGCCGTTCGCTTCTTTAATTTGAGATCCAATGGATGGGGGTTGGTCCTGATGGGATATACACGGGATTGGACCCTTGAAACCCTCACTTTTACTTGAGTGGTTATCTTTCTAAAGTATAGAGAGAGAGGAGAGCCAAGGGAGGAAGAAGAAGCTAGATTTGGCCATTGGAGGAGCTTCGAAGCTCCAAATCGCGAGCCAACTTCGGATCCACGGAGGCGAAGAGAGTGCGGTGCTTTTAATCCGCTTACTTTTCCATGGCGCCAAAGAAGAACGCTTGGGTAACGATTCTCTTCTTGAGCATGTGAAGCTCTCCTTCTTTGCATAGGAAGCCCGTTCTCGCGAGTTTGCGGTGAGTTGGAGGCGTTCCTTCAGGTAAATATGTAAAGTCCCCGTTGTTTAGAGTCTGTATTCAAGAACGGACATAGGCATGATGTGTGAAGCCTACCTGGACATGTTGGTCTGGATCGGTGATGTTGCATTGCATAAATGCCGGAGAAGACTCCGTGCGATTGTTTGTTTTTCGGGTTTTCTACGTGCTAGATTGCAACAGGGAGCCTTGGGGATTAACCCAAAGGTGCACCCGGAAAAATGGGCGGATGCATGATCTTGCCAACTTGGTGGTCTGTGAGCCAACTTGAACTTAACCAGGTTATGTGAATTGTGATGGAAACGGGACTCGGGAGAAGTTTGACCTGCGCATATGGTTTAAATTACCGTTGCGATGTGAGCACGGGTCAGATGGAACCGTAACCGTTCTATATCGTTCGGGTTAAAGAGACCTAAGGTTACGTGGCACTTACCGTTGGCATAGATGAGGGTCTTCGGTGGTCTATGGTTTTAATTACCATGACCCATGCCGGGAAGACAAATTGCTCATTATTGGGCCGTCCAAAGGGACGGTGGTGAGTCGACAGACTTAGACTGTGTTCACCGAGAATGTGCCCTGAGTGCACGGGGTGTGTGGCCGTGTGAGCCTACGCCTGTGATGTAATGTATATTGCTGTACTGCTTGGTTGTGCTAATAAGTGCAGGGAAGGAGCATTGCCGCCCCGTGTTGGGGGCGGGATCGTTATAATTTGTTCAACATTGCTAATCGTTGCCTTTGTTTGCCACCGTGCGTTGGTTTTGTTGCTTGCAGGTGCTGCTGGACCAAGCGGTCAATAGTAGGCTAAAGCCCAAATAGCGAAGCCAGCCCTCGAAGGCCTAATTGGAGTGTTTACTGCTTTTACTCATGTATGACCGGCTACATGCCGTGGTTTATAAAACATGTAATATCAAGTAAACCATTTTGTAAGGCCTTAAGGCTTGTACTCGTGTATGTACGACATTCCTTTTTGCTGTTTAGTGGACATTCATGCTTTAGTGTTGGGTTCTTTACTGCAACTTTTATAAACTGCTTCCGCTAGAATTCTTTGTGTAGGACGTTGGATTGGTTGGATGGTTTCCATGAGTAACCACCCGGTCTGTCTGTGGTATATGGCGTCGGGCCCCGGCCGGACCTACTGCTATATGCTTTGTGACGGATAGGGGGTGTTACAATCAGAGTCCACAACAACATTGGTATCCATGGGAGTTTTCTTTGCTGAGGCATCAGCCATCCCAAACTTCTTTATGAGTTCTTTAGCATATTTTGCTTGAGAGATGAAGATGCCCTCAGGGAGTTGCTTCACTTGGTGACCAATGAAGTAGGAAAGCTCACCTACGCTACTCATTTCAAATTTGAAATGCATGAGGTCAGAGAACCTCTTACATAATTTGGAATCTGTATAGCCAAATATAATATCATCCACATAGATTTGTACTAATAAGATTTGATCCTTATGAAGTCTAGTGAAAAGTGTTTTATCTACAGTTCCTCTTGTAAATTTATACTCTAATAGAAAACTAGCTAAGGTCTCATACCAAGCTCTTGGAGGTTGCTTTAGACCATAAAGAGCCTTATGTAATTTAAAAACATGAGAGGGGTAAGTTGGAGAAACAAAACCTGGACGTTGTTCTACATAAACGTTTTCTTTTAACACTCCATTTAGAAAAAATACTCTTCACATCCATTTGGAAGACCTTGAATCTCTTGTATGCTGCATAGGCAAGGAATATTCTTATGGCTTGCAACCTTGCAACAAGTGCAAAGGTTTGATCATAATCAATTCCTTCTTCTTGCCTATATCCTTGAGCAACAAGCCTAGCCTTGTTTCTTACAATGATTCCTTGGGCATCCAGCTTGTTTCTGAAAACCCATTTGGTTCCAATAACTGGGTAGTTTTGGGGTCTTGGAACCAAATACCAAACTATACATCTCTCAAATTGATTTAGTTCCTCATGCATTGGAAGAATCCAGTGGGGATCCTGATCAACATCATGAATGGATAGAGGTTTAACCTGAGAGAGAAAATAGGCATGCATCAAATCTTGGGTGAGTTGAGGCCTTGTCTGTACACTTGTTGATATGTATCCAATCACTTGAGATCTGGGGTGATCCCAAAGTGTGACAAAATCAGTGGGTGGAGTTGGTTGTGTAACAGCATTTGGAATTAATTCCTCCTGTGGAATTGTATTTGCTATTGGTAGAGATTCATTTTCTTCAGCTTCTTCTTCTTCACTTTCTTCAATGGCTTGTAGAGAGGGATGAGCTGGAACCTCTTGGGTGAGGTTTAGTCCATCCAAGGTCTCACACAAGTGGGGTACCTGCATGTTGCTATTGGTAGAAACATCTTTGTCCTTGCAATACATGTTAGTCTCATCAAATGAAACATGAATGGACTCTTCAATTTTTAATGTTGATTTATTAAAAACCCTATAGGCCTTGCTTACTTGGGAATATCCTAGAAAAACTCCCTCTTCAGCCTTAGCCTCAAACTTTCTAATGTATTTTTTGTTGTTGTTATGAATTTAACATAAGCATCCAAATACTTTGAAGTTGTTGATTTTAGGTTTGTTCCATTTGAGCAATTCATAGGGAGTCCTGTTCTTTAGTTTGTGAATTAGGCTCCTGTTCAGGACATAATTTGCTGTGCTTATAGCCTCTGCCCAAAAGGTTAGGGGCATGTAACCATCTGCAAGCAATGTACCTGCAGCTTCAATGAGTGTCCTATTTTTCCTTTCGGCTACCCCATTTTGTTGGGGAGTTCTAGGAGCTGAGAAGCAATGTCTGATACCTTCCTTCTCACAAAACTCATGCATAAGAAGAGACTCAAATTCTGTGTCATGATCACTTCTAATCAATGCAACATGAGTGGAGAACTCAATCTATATGGTCCTGAGAAAATCTGTAAAAACCTTGAAGGTATCTGACTTAGATCTTAGAAAGAATACCCAACTGAACCTGGAGAAGTCATCCACAATAACCAAAGTGTAGGATTTCCCTCCTAGGATTTATACAGCAATGGGTCCAAAGAGATCCAAATGTAGCAAGTACAAAATCCTAGGTGAATCACTCTTATTAACTGATTTAAAACTAGTTTTAGTTTGATTGTCTAATTGACAAGCCCTACAGAGACCTTCCTTCCTGTAGGGACCAGAAGGTAGACCTCTAACATGGTTATGTTTAGATATCCTAGCAATGTTTTTCAGATTTACATGAACTAGTCTTTTGTGTCATAAGTCTTTCTGATTTCTAGTTAAATTAAGTAAACAGATATCAGTTTTGGCAGAAGTTTTGGCAAAAAGAAAATTTACTAATTATATGTTGCCTTGTCTATTTCCAATTAAAACTGTTTGGTTATTTTTATCAATAATAGAACAAGTGGATGGGTTAAAGTATACCTGATAACCATCATCACATAACTGACTTATGAAGATGAGGTTATGCATGAGTCCACTTACATATGTCACCTTTTTGAATATGACAGCTCCTATTCTTACTTCTCCAAATCCTTCTGACAGACCATATTTGGAGTCACCAAAGATAACCTTTGGCCCCATCTTGGATTTGTAGTTAGATAAGATGTCCTTGCTGCCAGTCATATGTTTGGAGCAGCCACTGTCCAGGTAGCAAGTTTGATTTACCCCTGGATAGCTCTTCACCTGCAATAAAAAATAGTTAATGGTTTTTGACCCAGGTTACCTTGGGTCCTTTGTATTGCTGATAAGAGAAGCTGGAAATAACAGAGAATTCAGGTTGGGACTTGTATCCTAGGGGGTGATATCTCCTAGGTGGTATGATCCAGTCAGCTAGTGGATTAAATGGTTTCTTAGAAATATTTAAGTTGCTGTTGGAATTATAGTTTTGATTAAGTCTTCTTGGGTTTGACAAATTTTTGTAAGTTCGACGACCAGAGTTCGACGAATTGGGTTAAAATCACGGATCTCTGCCCAGAGAATGAACATGTTCATTCTCTGTGCCCCACGTTCGTCGACCTCTGCTCGATGAACCATACAGAGTTCGTCGATCGCAGTTAGACGAATAAATGTAACTATAGTTTGCGTTCAGAGTTTGTCGATCTGGGTTCGACGAACTAGCCCCATTTCGTCGATCTGAGTTCGACAAAAATTGCTGAACCTTGTTTTTACTAGGTGTTTTCTGGTTTTTGGTTTTTTGTCCTACTATCTTGGGGATCTTTTCTACTATTTGTTTGTCATTTGCTGTTTCTTTCCCTTTAGAAGATACAAATTTTATTGGGGTTGATAAAATGTTCTTCCTGAGAATGGGGGGCAAACCTGATGGAGCACCCAAGCCTTGCTTGCCATTAAGTCTGGCATTAACAGTACTTGTGATATCCATCAGCTTGAGGCTTCTCCCATTGAGAGTTTCCTCAAGTTGTTTGGCCTCACAAAGCTCAGTTTTTAGTGAAATTATTTTTTCATTTGCTAAGGTTAATTCATCATTTAACCTAATGTTTTCAGATTGAACATCCTCTAAGTTTCCTAATTTTTCCCTAAGAATTTTAATTTATTTTTCAGAATTAATCAAATCTATGCACATTAACTTGAAATCAGATTTAAATGTTTCAGAGTTGTAGTCAAAGGAGGAAAATACCTGATCTGCCTCTGATTCAGACACTTCTTCATCTTCAGACTCTTCTTCTGAGTGACTTCTGGAGGCATCAATTACCACGAGGCAAACCTCCTTTGCTCTTCCTTCTTCCTCATCTTCACTGGAGCTTGAAGATGTTGACTCATCTTCTGTCTCACTCCAGGTCTCATCCACAAAGCCCTTTTCATTCTTCTTGTGCTTGCTGGAAGAGGGTTTGTTGGTGTGTTGTCTTCTGGTTTCCTTCTCTCTTCTCTTATCTTTCTTCTGGTTCTCTGGACACTCAGAGAGGAAGTTCCCAGGCTTCCTGCATCCATAGCACACAATTTCTTTGGTTGGTGTCTTGTCATATTTTGGCTTGTCGTCATTTCCTGATGACTTTCTCCTGAAATCCTTTCTGGCCATCTTGTAGAATCTTTTAGCAAAGAGACTCATGAGCTCTTCATTTGATGTTGTAGTCTCTGTCTCTTCAGTGGCTTTGAAGGCAATAATTTGTTCTCTTCTAGCTGCTGGAGGTGTTCTTTGTCAGCTGCCTCCCTGGTCTTTATCAGCTGTTCATATAACTTCAGTTTGCCTAATAGAGATTCAGTTGAAATCTCATTCAGGGACCTGGCCTCCTTGATGGGCTAGATTCTTGTATCCCATGAGCTTGGGAAGCATATCATGATCTTGTCATTCACTTCAGTAAGAGTGATGTTCTATCCAAGGTTTTTAGCTCATTGATAATTGAGCATAACCTATTGTACATATCAGAAACTGTCTCAGCTTCTTCCTTCTTAAAGTTCTCATATAGGGATATGAGATTTGATCTCCTATCCTTTCTCTCATCTGCTGATCCATCCACCATTTGGTTTAGGGAATCCCAAATGGCTTTTGCTGAGGTGCACTAAGCAATCTTCTGGAAGATATCATCTGACAAAGTTTGTGCCAGGATATTCATAGCTTTGGCATCTGCAATTTTTGCCTTTCTTTAAGTTTCAGTCCACTCAGGTGGTGGAACTGCTGTTGAACTTGTAGGTGTTGCAGAGGTGGATGCTTGTGGGGGACCTGCCAAGATTGAATTGTAGATGTCTTCATGAATGGAATTCATGTACAGCCTAATTCTTGCCTTCCAGATGGCAAACCTATTAAAGTTGCAAACTGGAGCTCTGGTGCTTGCATAATCCTTGTTTTGTGCCATGGCTGTGTTTATAATTTAAATGAAAATAAAATAATGTGTAGATCTAACAGAGGATCTTTTGGTTCAAGATTTAACTTGTACAACCAAAGGAACCTCCTCTGATACCAATTGAAAGTGAGAGTTAGATATGAAATACTCTAGAGGGGGGGGGGTGAATAAAGTATTCTTAAAAAATTCTTAACAGCTATTACAGCTTTTGCTATAAATTAAAAGTGCAGAAATAAATATAGCTAGCACATAATAAACCTAAAGCACAAGCACAACAAGAAAAAAAGAAAAAGGGGCAACCAGCCGACACAAGAATTTTATAGTGGTTCCCCAACCTGGATACATCCACTCTTCTACCACCCTTGGCAGGAATCCACTCAGATTTTTGATCAGGTTCCTGACACCAATGAGCTTTTGATCAGGTGCTCAAAAACTAACCCAAGTGTTTTGATGAGGAGACTTGCAACCAAGGAATCACTTTTGAAGGGAGATGACAACCCTTTATACAGTGGGGGGGGTGAAAGATGATTTTGTCTTCTCTTTCTCAATATACAACTGAGAAGACTGTGGAATTGATTATAGCTTATGGCTCCCCCTGAGATGTAGAATGAATTAGGGAAAAATAGGAGCTAAGATTCAGGGTGATAGGTCTTCAAACTGAATTCTTGACTAGCAATAATCTTCAGGAACTTCTTTGACAGATAGAACTGATGTTGTCCTTTTGAAGTGTCCTGGAGTGCTTGAAGAAAGAAGACTCTAGATATAGGTATTGTTGTTCTTCTTCTTCAGGTAGTGATGAGCTTCTGGTCAAGGGCTTCTTTGTATCAGAGAATGCTTCTTGTTGACAGAGCAGATTGTTCAAGACTGAATATTTCTCTGTAATCTCTGTATGCCTCTGAGTGCACTGTGCTCATTCTAAAACTTTCTTAATGATCCTTGATTCTTGTCATTGTCATTCTCTTCTTTTTCTTTTATATTTTCTGTCAAAAATTTTCTTTCAAAAATTTGAATTCTTCTGCAATTCATTCTGACAGCCTTGAGAATAAACGACATTGATTTATTTCCCCAACTGTCCCATGGAAAAACGGCAAGCAATGATCCTGGAGAAGATCATAATTAATGCTCCTTCTAACGGTTACATTCAGAGAATGTTAGAGCATTAATTACTCATTAATTATCGCATTAGAGTGGGGACAGAAGGCCGAAAATAACTAAGTCTGGAATCGTCAAACAGATAGCAGAATTCGTCAAGCTGAGTCTGCAGTTCGTCGATCTGATGACTTCTGTTCGTCAACCTGATGACTTCTGTTCGTCGAGCTGAGTTGCAAAATCGTCGAGCTGGAAACATGACTTGCTGTCTCTGGAAGCTTTGCATTTCTGTACTTCAAGTTTGTCGAGCTGAGAAATGTGTTCATCGACTGGAGTTCAGCAACTATTCTGGAGTTGTCAAATATTCTGTGTGTCGACACAATTACTCCTGGTGTTGACACAACCTTTCCAAAGTGTCGACTGATGATCTGTGTGTCGACACAAGTTCTTCTAGTGTCGACTCAGTTGGTGTCGGCATATACTCTGAGTGTCGACACAAGTCTTCTGCTTCTAAGTTGTTGAAGTAGATAATTCCAGAATTCATCGAGCAGAGAACTGAGTTCGTCTACCTAAGTCTGGAGAATCAATTGAACTCGAAATGCTGAAGACTGAGTCCAGAGATCGTCGACCAAAGAATAACGTTCGTCGAGCTAAGTCTTGAGAACCTTGAATTCGTCGAACTATAGAGCATCTACCATCCTTTTTCTGGGTCACTGCTGAATAGATCCATATACAAGAGGTATAAACACCTCACAGCATCTACCATCCTTTTTCTGGGTGCCTTGATCCAGTTGTAACTGAATCTAGGCAGGGGGAGATGTCTTATGAAGCTGAGAGATTTGCTGCTGCAGTAACTTCAGTCCAAGCTCCAGTAGCTCCAGTTGCAATCATTACAGTGGACCTCAGGTCACTGCTATCAGTTTTTGATTCTGTGTACTTCAGTTGTCTTCCAGGCCAGCATACTGAAGATCTTACTAAGGCCATTGTGTCTATTTCCAGCTGTGCCCCCAGCTTAATAAGTTCTTATATAAATTCCTTCAATGCTGTTGACAGTGCTCCTTCTGTTTCTCCTCCTGCTGCTGCTCCTACTACTGTTGTTGATGTTTCTGTTAGTTCTGATATTGCTGTTTCAATTTTTGAGGATATGCATATGACAGAGGCAATTGTTTTTGAGCTTTGATGAACTGTAAATATGCGTATTTTTATGCACATTAATTTAGTCATTTTCATTTATTTTCGTCGTTTTTACTTATTTTTGTTCAATAAAATGTTCCTATTCTTGTAAATTTTCTCCTAACTTGTTTTATTTTATTTTGCAGAAAAATTCCAAAATCTGCCAAAATTGGGCAGTACACGCCCGTGACACATGGGTCACGCCCGTGACCGAGCCGTGACTGTGCATTTCCCGTGAAATTACAAAATTTCTGAAGTTAAAGCTTGACACGCCTGGCGACACGCCCGTGTCACCCGACATGGGGCGTGACCCAAGCCCGTGTCCTCTCCTCTCGACGAATTCCGCTCGACGATCGTCGAGTGTCGACACCAAGTGTCACGCCCATGACCAAGGGCGTGACCCAATTTCAGCTCAACGATTTCGACTCGACACTTTCCGCTCGACATTCGTCGAGTGTCGACCCCAACTGTCACGCCCATAGTCACGCCCGTGACATGGGGCGTGACCTTTCCAGCTAGCCCGACAAGATGCTGCCGAAGACTTTCGGCGCAACCCGCGCCCGGTTCTACCTCCCCGACACGCCCAGAGTCACGCCCGTGACCTGGGGCGTGACTGCTGCGAACTCAGCCCGAAGTCAACTTTGTTGTCCAATCACCGGCCGCCTTCATGAATAGTACTGTCACGCCCCCCCTACACGCCCGTGACCGAGGGCGTGTACTTAGAAATTTTTTCCTATAAATAGCCCAGTTCTGTAAGGTCCAAGGGTTCAGATTTTTGGGCCAAGTTAGTGTCTTTTTGTGGGCTGCATCCGTGATTTTCAAAGCTATGTAAGGAGATTTCTCCCTTTTTTATTTCATTTCTTGTTTTGTCTTAGCTTTAGCACTTGTAATAGCTTGTAATAGTTCCTAAAAATCAATAAAATGTTAGTTTTTCTCTTCATATTTAGCTTTGGAATGAACACTTGTGCCCACTTTCTTTCTCCTTTTTATCCTTGGTTTTATCTTTGTTCTTCATTTAGTTCTCATTTTATGAAAAGTGTGTGTGTGTGTGTGTATGAGTGTAACTTATTTCCTTTACATGTTTTTTTTTTACTTATTTTCATGCTTAGGGATGATAGGTTTTCCTCTTTACATGTTTAGTACTTTACATGCCTTTAATTTTTCTCAAGTTAGGTTTTGTTAGAAACTCATGAAATGATGAATTACAAACCTTTTCCATGTCTTCTTTTAATTTCTTCATCATCTTCACTCTTATGAGTGTGTAAAAGAGTTAAAATTTCTTTTGTTTTTTTTTACTTAGCTTTATTTTGGAATGAAAACCTTTTTTCTTCTTTCTCTTTTATTTCAACTTTTTTAGCTCTTTTATGAAATCATAGGAATGAAAACGTTGAAATTTTTATTTTCCAAAAAACTTTGGTTTTTAATTTGTTTTGAAAAATCTGGAGAATCTTGAATTCGTCGAGCTGAAAATGATTCTTGACTTAGAGAAAAATTGATAAACCTATGGAAATAGAGTTGAAGTGGAAGTCCATAAATCGTAGAGCAAAGAATGAAGTTTGTCAACCTGAGAACTAGGTTTGTCAACCTGAGTCTAGAGAACAGTCTGGACTTAGAATTCTGAAGGTGGAGTCCAAGGATCGTCAATCTGTGACTGAAGTTCGTCGAGCACAGCTCAGAGAATATTTCTCTAAGATCGTCGAGCTGAGAACGACTATCGTCGACCTGAGTTCGACGAACGTCGAACTCATTTTACTTAGTTTCTTGAGAAATCTCTGAATCTATGGAAAAACTCGAAGTCTTGAGTCTCTAGCAGTCTGATGATGGCTTGTCCATGTGATGTTGTTACTGAGGACTTGGCCTAGACTCTAGGACACAACTATGACCCTGGCTATACACGTTTGGTCACATCATCCTAGCTTAGTGAACCTATCCCAAATCATACTAGGGATCTAATAATCAATTTCGTGCCCAACAATTTATGGATTCGCCTCCAATCATTCGATGTAAACTCCAATCATGATCACTCACGATGCTACGAGGAACACCGTGCAGTCGTACGATTTGCTCAACATAGAGCTTTGCCAAACTTTCCACTGAATCGTCCCACTTGTTTGGCAGGAAGTGTGCCACTTTCATCAACCGGTCTACAATCACCCAGATTGAATCATTCCCGCGTTGAGATCTCGGCAACCCATGCATGAAATCCATTGAAATGTCATCGAACTTCCATTCCGAAATCGGCAACGACTTCAAGAAACTGCCAGGCTTCTGGCATTCTGCTTTCACCAAAGTATAAGTTTGGCATTTAGCCACATAATGAGCTATGTACTTCTTGAGTCCTATCCACCAGAATAGCTTTTTCATGTTCCTGAACATCTTTGTGCTCCCAGGGTGAATTGAGTACTTCATAAAGTGAGCTTCGTACATCAACTCTTCTCGCAACTTACCCATACTCGGGGCGGACAACCAGCCCTCTTTCCGCAAAAGGCCATCATCCCAGGAGAATTGGCCATTCAACCCATATTTTGCATAGCGTTGGAGACTTTCATCCAGCTTCGTTGCTCGTCGAATCATGTCTGCAAGGTCATGTTATACCTCCTTCCAGTTAAAGCATGCATCGGCTGTGGAATTCTTGTCAACACAAGAAATCTCTAACACTTCCAACTCTTGGATCATACGCTCATCATGCATCTGCAAGCAATTTTCTCTTAACGGAGCCCTCCGACTCAAGGCATCAGCGACCACATTTCCCTTCCCGGGAGTATAATGAAACTCAAAGGTGTAGTGCCCAAGGAACTCCAGCCACCTTCGTTGTCGCATATTCAGATCTTTCTGCTCCAACAAGTACTTTAGGCTCTTATGGTCCGTAAAGATATCCACTTTACGCCATAAAGATAGTGCCACCATAACTTAAGTGTAAAGATCACCTCCGCCAACTACAGGATGTGGACGGGATAATTTCGCTCAGGCACTTTCAACTAGCGTGAGCCATAGGCAATCACTTTCCCAAATTGCAGAAAAATGCAACCTAAGCCGCTTCCTGGAGCATCACTATAAATCTCATAGCCGTCGGACCACATGGCGATGTCAACGCAGGCGCCGTGGTCAAACGACTCTTTAGCTCTTCAAAAGCTCGCGCGCACTCTGGCATCCAAACGAACTTCTGATTCTTCCTCGTCAGTGTGGTCAGAGGCGAAGAGATCCTCGATAAGTTTTCGACAAAACGTCTCTAGTAGCCTGCCAGTCCAAGGAAACTCCTGATTTCGGCCACCGAAGACAACACCGGCCACTCCTGAATGGCTCTTATCTTTGACGGATCCACTGTTATGCCCTCTCCACTTACTACATGGCCAAGAAAAGCCACCGACGACCGCCAAAACTCACACTTTGAGAACTTGGCATAGAGCTTATTCCTTTGCAAGGTATGCAACATCAGCCGCACGTGGTTTGCATGATCAGCTTGAGATTGAGAGTACACCAAAATATCATTAATGAATACAATAACGAACAAGTCCAAGTACTCTCGGAACATTTGGTGCATCCGGTCCATAAACACCGATGGCGCATTGCATAGCCCAAACGGCATTACCGTGAACTCATAATGACTGTATCGTGTACCAAATGCAGTCTTGGGAATGTCACCTTCCTGAATCCTCAACTGGTAATATCTAGATTTAAAATCCAGTTTGGAATAGACGGTTGATCCCACTAGCTGATCGAACAATTCATCTATCCGTGGAATCAGATACTTATTCTTCTCTGTCAGCTTATTCAATTCACGGTAGTCAATACATAAACTCAAACCACCGTCATTCTTTTTCAGAAACAGAACAGGTGCGCTCTAAGGTGACATACTTTGGCGTATATATCCCTGCTCCAGCAACTCTTGCAATTAGATTTTCAATTCAGCCATTTCCTTTGGCGCGGCGAGATATGGCGAGCGGGCCACAAGTTTCGCACCTGACACCAACTCAATCATGAAGTCGATCTCCTGCTGGGGTGGTAGCCCAGGAAGATCCTTAGGAAACACATCCACAAACTCTGATACAATCGGAACATCTCTCACACTAGCCTTTGGCTCAACAGCCTGAATCAGCGTGAAGAATAACTCCGCGCCATTCCGAACAGCCTTGACGACTTGGAGTGCAGACATCAAGATCCCACCCACTCCTCGCATACTAGCAAACTTAGTCTCAAGCTCGGTATTCTGGCCCAGTGTGATTTCTTTTGACTGTCAATCAATACAGGCACGCTGCTCCACGAGCCAGTCCATACCAAAAATCACATCAAATTCCGAGATCGGTAGTACAGATGCAGTCAAACAGAAATCCCAACTTCCAATTTGAACCACCACACCGCAAGCCCTATCCGTAAGCATCAAACAGCCATTTGGTAGTAACACCCTTACACTATTTGTCTTCACACGACTAGGTACTCCAATTCGAGCTACGAAGTCTTTAGATAGAAATGAATGCGAAGCACCCGTATTAAATAGTGCTCGCGCCAGTGTGTTCCGAATTATAACAAAGCCTGTGGCAACCATATCACACACAAGCTACACACAAAGCATATAATAAGAAAAGCAATTGAACACTTAACTCGTACCTATGACGACGTCACTTGGCTTTATGGCCTCCTGCTGGCCAAGGTTGTAGACTCGGGGCTGCACCTGGGATGCAAAGGACTCTACCACTGCCTTTCCCTTCTCAGCATAAGACACTCCCGCCTTCTTTTCTCCCTTTGGAGGACCAACACGACAATCACGGGCTATATGCCCCACTGTTCCACAACTAAACCAAGTACGAGTCTCTGGCCTCGAAGTGGCTCCCGACATTGCACCCGATACAACCGTAGAAGGAGCTTGTCAAGAAGACTTGGACCTCTTGCCCCATTTCTTTTTACAATATGATTTCCCATGTCAGGGCACCTTGAAATCCGGCTTTATCACAGCTAAGGCCCGCTTTCCTTGCACCCTTTTCATGTCTTTCTCCAGCGCACACGCAGTATCAACCAATGCCTGGAACCCTTGGTTCACTAAACACAAAAGTAGGAATCACAACTCATCCCACAATCCGTCATAGAACCTACTAGTTTTTTGCTGCTCATCGGTGAAAATGGATCCCGCATACCGTCCCAAACGTGTGAACTCATGCAGGTACGTCTCCACACTACCTTCTCCTTAAGTTAGCCGTTGGAACTCATTTTCCACGGCAATGTGTTGTGTCGCTGGTAGGTGCTTTACCAGGAAGAGTAGCGAGTACTTCTTAATCGACACTTGTGTTAACTGCCTACACGCTAAGTGGTGTAACTCGATCTCGTACCACCATAACCGAGCCTCTCCTTCCAATAAGAAGGTGGCCAAGGTGACCTTCTGATCTTCCTCTATCATGATCGCCGTCAAGATATGCTTGACGCGTGACAACCAGTCCTACGCCTGCGTAGGGGATCCCATACCCATAAACATAGGGGGATTGAAGCTCATGAACTGCTTCAACTGCCTTTCAGCTTCTCGAGGATCAACAACCGCAACAGGTTCTGGCCTCGCCGCAACTTGTTCTGCCACCACAGCCGACTGCGCTTGCCTACCAGGCTGTGCTTCAAACATCGCAGACAGTGCCTCAGTAACTAAGCAAATAGTTAATGCAGAAAGGGGAGGTGTAGGCACCTCAGCTGCTGTCGTACTCTCATCAGAACGCTGGGGCTCCGACTGCCCAGCACCACTCCGCGTCACCTATAGGTAAACAAGAAACACATATTAGCGACCTCACACAATCAATAACAACAATATAGGAATGCACAAGTTCCTCGAACAAGTGTATTTGCATTCCTACAAGGACATTCAAGAGTTCATTAGTGTTAACGCGGTTTGCACGTACACGTGCTCGCCACCCAATAAAATAATTCGACCACGAATTCGTAAGGGAAACACCGAGATAGCTGATACCAAAAATGTAACATCTCCATCAGTTCATATAGCATATAATAGAAGGTCCGGCCAGTGCCCCACACCATATGCCACAAAAATAGGGGGCAAAGTCACGGGTTGATATCAGAGTTGCACATCCTTACTCATAGCATTCTAGCGAAAGTTTTTAACAGAAATACAGAACTCCAACCATGAATGTCCACTGATAAAAACACCCACATTTATATAGGAATATACATCAAATACAATATCGTTTGGCCTTATGGACTTACAGTTGACTTTACAAGAGTGGCTTCCAAACATCGGCGCGCAGGCCGACCACACATGAACAAAACACAACATTTTTCAGCTTAGCCTTCAAGGGCTAGCAGCAGTAGCAATATCACCAGGGACTTCAGCCTTTATATGTCCCGCTCGGCTCTCCAGCACCTGTAAAAGGATAGCCCGCACAACGGTGGCAAACAAGGCAACGCTCAGCATTCAGCTGACCAATTTATAACGACCGTACCGCTTACCCGGGGCAGTGGTATTACATCCCTGCAGGCATAACAATTCATATGCAGATATATTTATATCATGAATTATGCTCTCACGCACAAACAATCCATCACAACAGTCATCCACGCGGCCCGATAATCTGTGTACTCCGGGCACATTCTTGGTGTACCGACGAACCAGTGTCCCACCACAGTTCCAGGTCCAACACCTGACGGTAAATTGAGCATTTAGTCTTTCTGGCTTGCAGGCCTAAGACTCTCATTATGCGCTCCAACTGACCGTACTTTCAGGTATTCAAGTAGGGCGGACATAACGCAGGTACGGATCAACAACCCCCTATTGCTCAAGTCGCCTTGCCATCACCGAATACCAACGTACTCGCAGCTAAATATAAGGCGCGGGTCAGTTTCAGTTTTCCTGTTCGGCGCCAGGCCTTTTAAGAGCTCATCAAGCTCACAATAGACATACTATCCACCAAGGACTGGCTTCACACTAGCCACAATGTCCACCAAGGGACTAGATTCACAATCAACAAGGGGAGTTCATGCTAGCATCTCTCACGATCGACTAGCGGGTTCCGCAGAACTCACTTTCTGCACCCAACTTCGCCCAAACCCTGCAGCTTCCTACAGTGCCAAAACACTGGTCTTTCAAAGCATACAACACACACACTTGCAGGTATTTTCCTAGGCTTCCACACAAGTACTTCCAACTACTACCCATCACAGGCACAACCCACCAAGCATCACAAGCATCACAGGGTCTTTTCCTGTAGTACCACTCCAGTACTTCCTTCTACTGTCATTCACAGGTCCAACCCATCGACTCCATAAACTACACATTTTAACCACAGAGCCTTCTCCGGTGTGCAAATGCATCATCACCAATCCAGACCAACCTGCCCAGATGGGCTTCACACAGCATGCCTATTCCGTACTCCATTTCCGGATCTATATGCCAAACTATTGGGGATTCTAAGAATCAACACAAGGAAATCACTTAGCAATCCACCCTTTGGTGGGGGAAATCTATGCACATGCCAAAAAGAAAGGACTTCACATGTCCAAGAAGGAATATCATTACCCTTGACAACCTCTTTGGAGCCATGGAATTCTAGCCAGCTGGAGAGCAACCGCAGTGGCCTTGCCTCCACAATGCTAGCCTCGGATCTCAAATCGAAACTCAGCAGCTCCACCGGTGGCCGACTCCCCTCTCCTCCTCCTCCTTGCTCTCTCATCTCTCTAGCTTCCTTAGAAAGAGAATGACCAAGTTTACAGTGAGAGATATCTTCTCTTTATCGGCCTTAAAGTAGCAGGGAGGAGCCTGGGCCATCAGATCCCAAATGAAGAAAATGGACGGCCACAATTCGTCCACAAAAGTCTAATTTTTTGCTGACACGGTCTGTGACACGCCTGTGTCACAGGCTGTGTACCTTAAGCGGCACATAACCGACTTATCCAAAATAGTACACGGCCATGGGACATGCCCGTATCATAGGCCGTGTGACTTGACACGCCTTCAGACACGCTCGTGTATGCGACCGTGTATCTCAGGTGGTATACAACCATTTCAACCCGAGGAAGACACGACCATGTGACACGCCCGTGTCACAGGCCGTGTACCCAGAGACATACCCGTTTCCTGCCCGTGTTCACCAGGCCTCAGTGCCCTGGCCAAATACAGAAAAGGACACGGCCATGTGACACGCCCGTGTCACAGGACGTATGCCCTTACACGGCTGCAGACATGCCTCCAGTGTGCGTTTCGTCGAGTGAAATTCGTCGACCAGAGGGTGACATGCCTTCTGACACGCCCATGTCACTGGGCATGTTCCTTCTCGAGAACTCGTCGAGTGCTGTTCGTCGAGCACTCGATAGACTACTTATCTATACAGAGTAGGACACGCCCTGTGACATGCCCGTGTCCCAGGCCGTGTCTCCCAACTTGAACCCAATCTTGGGATTTGGAGTATTACAACCAACTCTCGAACCAAATGCTCGTCATGAACCGACAGCCAGTTGGTTTGAGCTGGGGCCCTGCGACTCAATACATCCGTAACTGCATTGCCTTTCCCATGCACATAATTAATCTTGAATGTGTAGTCCCCCAAGAGCTCCATCCATCTCCGTTGTCACATGTTTAGATCCTTCTAATCCAACAAGTACTTCAGGCTCTTGTTGTCGGTATAGATATCGACCTTCACCCCATATAGGTAATGCCTCTACAGCTTCAGGGCAAATATCACGGCCGCTAACTCCAAGTCATGAACTGGATAATTCCTCTTATGCACCTTCAGCTGACACGAGCCATAAGCTATCACACTTCCATGATGCAGTAGAACACAACCCAATCCACTGCCCGAAGCATCATTGTAGATCTCAAAGCCTTCGGTCCCACTCAGCGATCTTAGAACAGGCGCGTAGTCAACTGACTTTTCAACTCTTCGAAAGCTCGTGCACACTCTGGAGTCCAAACAAACTTCTTCTCTTTCCTCGTCAGAGTTATGAGGGGTAACTCTATCCGCTAGAAGTTCTCCACGAAGTGCCTGTAATAGCCGGCAAGCCCCAGAAAACTCCAGACTTTCGCTACCGTAGACATCATAGGCCACTCTCGTATATCAACAATCTTCGCCGGATCCACCAAAATTCCCACTCCACTAACTATGTGACCAAGGAACACTACTGAGGACAACCAAAACTCGCATTTGGAGAACTTGGCGTATAGTTGGTTCCTCCTCAACATCTCCAACACCAAATGAAGATGCTTAAAGTGATCCTCCTCACTCTGCGAGTATGCCAATATATCGTTGATGAAGACGATCACAAAGTGGTCTAGGTACTCTCTGAAAGTTCTGTTCATCAGATCCATGAACATTGGCGGCGCATTGGTCGGCCCAAATGGCATGACCGTAAACTCATAATACTCGTATCTCGTACTAAAAGCTGTCTTGTGGATATCACTTTCCCTTATCCTCGGTTGATAATACCCGGACTTAAGATCCAATTTCGAGTACACCAATGACCCGACTAACTGATCGAACAAATCATCAATCCTTGGGATCGGGTACTTGTTCTTTTCTGTTAACTTGTTCAGCTCTCGATAATCGAATAGAGTCGCAAACTTTCGCCCTTCTTCTTCACAAAATGAACCGGCGCGTTCCAAGTTGACGAACTTGGACGCACATAACCCTGTTCAAAAAGCTCTGGAAGTTGTACCTTCAGCTCTACCATCTCCTTAGGCGTTAGCCGATACAGAGAGCATGACACAAGTTTCGCACCTGGCACTAGCTCGACGGTGAAATCTATCTCCTGCTGAGGTGGGGCTCAAGGGAGATCGCCAGGGAACACATTAGGGTACTCGGATACCACTAGAATGCTGTCCAAAGTAGGCTTAGGCTTCGAATCCTCCACTAAAGTGAAGAATAGCTCTACACCAGCACAAACCTCCTTAACCACCTGAAGAGCAGACATCAAAGTCTTGTTCGACCCTTTCAAGCCTGCAAACGTCGTCTCACGACCCAATCCCAACTTAACCTCATTGCGATTGCAATCAATATATGCTTGCTACTCCGAGAGCTAGTCCATACCAAATATCACACCGAACTCCACTAGCGACGGTAACAACACTTGTAAATCCAACTCTTGACTCCCAATATGAATCTTTACGCCATAGACTCTATCTGCGTGCATCGAACACCCATTCGGCGACAACACATCCAGTTTGTCCTTTGCCATCGAAGATGGTAGTCTGATGAGTGATATGAATCCTTCGGACAAAAAGGAGTGCGAAGCTCCCATATCAAATAGTGCTCTCGCCGAATTATAACAAATCAAACCAAAGCCTATACAAATAGTAATAAGCTAAAATGCGCAAGGTAAAAAGTATTTAAAGCTAACTTGCTATAAATTTAAACCGTACCTGTCACCACATCCGATTGCTTTATGGCCTCCTGCTGGCCAAGATTATAGACTCTAGGTTGAGTCAGAGCATAATGGGATGCGGTTGACTCCACCGCCTTGCCCTTCTCTTCATAGGTTGCTCCTAGCTTCCTCTCAGACATGGGACGTCCGCTTCGACAATCTCGGACATTTTGTCCCGGCTTTCCACAATTATAGCATGCTCTCGTGGTTCGGACTGTAGTCGCCCCAGATGCACTAGAAGAAGGGGTTGGACCGAAAGTCCTAGCCTTCTTATTCCACTTACGGAACACAGATTTTGAGGATTTCGACACTTTGAACTCCGACCCCTTTGCACTAGAGTCTTTCTTCGCTTGCACATTCCTTAGGTCCTTCTCCAAAGACCGGGTCGTATTAACCAGGGTCAAGAAGCTCTGCATCATAGGCCCCGAGAGCAGTAGCCTTAGGTCTTCCCTCAGACCCTCATTTAAACAATTTATCTTACGCTCCTCATCCGCGAACGTAGAGCTAGCATACCGAAACAACCGTGTAAATTTGTGGAGATACTCATCCACGCTACTCTCCCCTTGAGTCAACTTCTAGAATTAATTCTCCAACGCGATCCTCTGAGCCGAGGGAAGGTACCTTGCCAAGAAGAGTCTCAAAAATTCTTCCATTGAGACGTCCGTGAGTTGTCTTCCACTAAAATGATGTAGCTCCAAACCTTCCCACCACAGCATTGCATCTCCGTCCAACAGGAACGTAGCTACGGTGATCATCTTCCACTCTTCTATTTCAGTATCTCTCAATACTCTCTTTACTCGGGAGAGCCAATCCTTAGCTTGGGATGGGGTTCCCGTCCCCTAGAACACCGAGGATTAAAGCCCATAACATGCTTGAGCTTCCTTTTAGTTACACTCCTAGGCACCAAAGGTTCCACCACAACTTGCTCCACCCTTCTCGATTTCGCTGCTTGAAGCGATACCTGCACCACCGCAGGAGCAGGCTGCTGCATTTGTCTCGCAGGCTGCACATTGATCATAACAAACACCTTTTCAGACACCAATCGTATGGTTTCTGCCAAGGGAGGTGTTGTAGGCACATTATTCGATGCACTACTTGCCTCAGAAACCGGGTGTTCTGACGGCCCTACAACACTCCTGGTCACCTATAGTCGTACAAAACACCATTAAGCAACAAAACAAAATTTCAAAAAGCAATTATAGGAACACGCAGGTTCCCCAAACATGTGTATTTTCATTCCTAAGTGGTCATTCATGGGTTCTTTTATGTTATAACGATGACGCACACACATGTGCTCACCACCCCTTAAAAGAATTCATCTAAAAATACATTTAAGTTGATCGAAACCAGTAGTCAGCTTTCAAATTGTAACAGCCCCTATCCTTCACATAGCATATACCAGTAGGTCCGGCCGGGGCCCGACGCCATAGACCATGGACAGATCGATGGGTTACGTAATGGAACCATCCTTCTAATAACCAACGCCCTACACGAAGTACATTCTAGCAGAAGCAATTAAAAGTTGCAAATTAATAACCCATCCACAACATGAATGTCCACTACATAAACCCAACAGGAATGAACGTACAAATACATAAGTACTTGGCATTTTGTCCTTACAAGAGTTTACTCAAATAAAAGTGTCTTCCAAACCTCGGCACGCGGGCCGGTCACACATGAGAATAAAACTAAACATTCAAATTTAGGCCTTCGAGGGCCGGTACAGCAACAAGGGCTGTTGGATCCCTAGTTGGATTTGGGGTAGGTTCACTAAGTTAAGATCATTTGACCCAACAAGTATAGCCAGGGTCATGGTTATGTCCTAGAGTCTAGGCAAAGTCCTTAGAGTCAACATTGCTTGGACCAGCCACTAACAGAATGCAAAAGACTCAAGACTTAGAGAAATATCAAAGACACAGAAAATGAGTCTGACGTTCGTCGAACTCAGGTGGACTAAAGTCATGCTCAGCTCGATGAACTCAGAGAAAATTCTCTGAGCTGAGCTCGACGAATTTGGTACTCAGTTCGATGATTTATGGACACCATATTTCAACATTCCAAGTCCAGAATTTCTTTCCCTGAACTCCAGTCAACGGACTTAGTTCTCAGGTCCACGAACTTAGTTCTCAGGTCGACGATCTCTGGGCATTCTACTTCAACATCTTATTCCAGAGACATTTGATTATTCCAAGTCCAGAATCACACTCCAGTCGACGAACTCAACTTCTCAGCTCGACGAACTTAGAACACATTCCTGGCAAGACTTATCAAGTAATAGTTAGAAGTTCTCAGCTCGACGAAACTAGTTCTCAGGTCGACGAATCCAGTTGTTAGGTCGACGATTTCTGGATACCCTACTTCAACACTTTATTCCAAAAACATCTAAAATATTCTAAGTCCAGAAAACACTTTACTGAACTCTAGTCGACGAACTTAGATTATCAGCTCGACGAACTTAGAACACAGTTTGACAAGGTTAATTAAGTTACAGTCAGTTGTTCTCAGCTCGACGATCTTGGATCTCAGGTCGACGAACAACAATCATCTAGTTGACGAACTTGACTTCTTAGCTCGACGAACTCTGGATCCAGGTCGACAAATTCTGCTCAATGATTTCTGTGAAGTTCCAGACTTAGATATTTTCCTTCTTCTGTCCTTATTCTATTGCAAGAATTCCTGAGTAATCAATGCTAAAGTATTCTCTGAATATTACCATTAGACGGAGCATTAATTATGGACTTCATCAGGATTATTGCTTGCAGTTTTTCAATGGGACAGTTGGGGAAACCAATCAATGCAAATATTCTCCAGGCCGTCAAAAATCAATGTAGAAAGGAATTCAAATTTCAAAAGGAGATTTATATGGAAAATATCAAAGGGATTGTTTGTCCCTTCCTGAGTGAAGATTAGTGATCAGTGAATCACAAAAATACAGTGAATAAGTATCTTCTTCTTCCCTCTCGACAGAACACTAAGAAATCATAGGGAGAGATATTGGCATAGTATACATAACACAGTGATACAGAGAAACAAGACCTAGACCAGAGAAAGAACATCTGGCTGAAGAAGAAGAAGAACAACCATTCAAATCAACAGTCTTCTTCTGTCTTCATTCCAGGATTCTTCAAAGGACAACAAACATTCTATCTATCAAGAAGTTCCTGAAGTTTTTCTGGTCAAAGCATAAGTTTGAAGACCTATCACCCTGCATCAAAGCTTCAACTTCCTGAACCATTCAATATCTCAGGGGGAGCCTTTGCTAACATCATTTTTCCACTAGATTTTTCTAAGTTGTATCTGAGAAAGATAAGACAAAATCACTCTCTCATCCCCCACTGAATAAAGGGTTCGTAACTCCCTTCAAAAGATATTCCTGGTTACAAGTCAACTGATCAAAAGAATTGAGATTTGGTTTTTGAGAACCTGATCAAAAGCTCATTGGTGGCAGTCACCTGATCAAAAAATTGAGTGGATTCCTACCAGGGTAGTAGAAGAGTGGATGTACCCAGGTTGGGAAACCATTATAAAATTCTTGTGTTATCTAGGTTGCTCTTTTCTTTGTTCTTGTTGTGGTTGTGCTAGTTAGGTTTCTGTGTTTGTGATAACTTATATTTGTTGTGCCTGTGTTAGACCATATTATTTTAGGACTAAGTTTTTTATTTACAGTAAAAGTTTTAAAAAATTAAAGATACTCTATTCACGCCCCCCCCCCCCCTCTAGAGTATACCAGATCTAACCCCTAGTTTTCAATTTGTATCAGAGCAAGCTTCCTTTGGTTGTGCAAGCTAACCCTTGAACCAAAGATCCTAAGTTAGATCTGATTTTTATTTCTATTATTATTATTATATACACAGCATGACACAGAACAAAGACTATGCAAGCACCAGACCTCCAGTATGCAATTTAAATAGGTTTGCCATCTGTAAGACAAGAATTAAAATATATATGAACTCTATTGATGAGGATATCTACAATTCCACTGTGACAGGTCCTCCTCAACCATCTACCTCTACAGCAACATCCAACACTAATGCAGTTCCACTACCTGAGTGGACTGAGGCTCGGAAGAAGGCCAAAGTTGTTGATGCTAAAGAAATGAACATTCTGGCCCAAACCATATCAGATGACATTTTTCAGAAAGTGGCTGAATGCACATCAGCCAAAGCCATCTGGGATTCTCTAAATTAAATGGTGGCTGGATTTGCTGATGAAAGAAAGGACAGAAGATCGAACCTCATATCACAATATGAGAATTTCAAGGAGGAAGAAGAATCAGTTGCAAATATGTACAATAGGCTGAGCTCAATCATCAATGAGCTGAAAACCTTGGACAAGGACATCACCCTCACAGAGGTGAATGATAGAATCCTCATATGCTTCCCAAGCTCATGGGATTCAAGGATTTGGCCAGTCAAGGAGGCCAGGAGCCTAAATGAGATTTCCACAGAATTTCTTTTAGGAAAGCTCAAGTCTTATGAGCAGCTAATCAAATCCAGAGAAGCAACTGAGCAGAGAACACCTCTACCAGCAAGGAAGGAGCACAACATAGCTTTTAAAGCTGTTGAATAAACTGAAGCCTCAACTGTGAATGAAGAGCTGATGAGTCTCTTTGCCAAGAGATTCTATAAAATGGCAAGAAAGGATTTCAGAAGAAAGTCATCCAGGCAGGATGACAAGCCAAGGTATGACAAAACCCCCACTAAAGAAGTGGTGTGCTTTGGCTGTAGGAAACCTGGATACTTCGTCTCAGAGTGTCTAGAAAATCAAAAGAAGGAAAAGAGAAGAGAGAAGGACTCTAGAAGACAGCAAAGCCGCAGGCCTTCTTCCATCAAATACAAGAAGAAGAAGAAAGGCTTTGTAGCTGAATCCTGGAATGAAACTGAGGATGAATCCACATCATCTAGCTCCAATGAAGAAGAAGAAGAGGCAAGGGCCAAAGAAGTATGCCTCTTGGCCATTGATGCCTCCAGGAATCAATCAGATGAAGAAGAATCTGACAATGAAGAAGCTTCAGAAATATGAGCTGATCACGTACTCTTATCTTTTCATTATAATTCTGATGCCTTTAAAATTGAATTTAAAACTATGTGCATTGATTTAATAAATTCAGAAAGGGAAATCAAGGCACTTAGGGAAAAATTATCGAACCAGGAAACCATCATCTCTGAAAACATCAAGTTAAAAGAAGAACTAGTATCTGCTAATAAACAAATTGACTCTTTAAAAATTGTACTATGTGAGGCCAAACAACTTGAGGAATCTCTCAATGGGAGAAGCCTTAAGCTGATGGACATCACAAACACAGTTAATGCCAGACTAAATGACAAGCTGGGCTTGGGTGCATCATCAAGTTTGCCCCACATTGTTAAGAAGAATATTTTATCAACCTCATTAAATTTGTTTTTGCTAAGGGCAAAGAAATAACAACCATTAAAAAAACCATAGAAGAAATACCCAACTTAAAAGGTTAAAATAACAGAAACCAAAAAACAAGTAAAAACAAAGTTCAGCAGATTTCGTCGAACTCAGATCGACGAAATATGGCAGTTCGTCAAACTCAAGTCGACGAATGCTGAACGCAAATTTATATTATAATCATTCGTCTTACTACGATCGACGAACTGTGTATGGTTCGTCGAGCAGAGATCGACGAACTTGGGGCACAGAAAATGACTATGTTCATTCTCTAAGCAGAGATCGACGATCTCATCCCACTTCATCAAACTCTTGTCGACGAACTTACAACAATTCATCGAACCCAGTCAGACTTAACAAAAATTATAATTATAACACCAACTCAAATAAAACTAAGAAACCATTTAACCCACTTGTAGATTGGATAATACCTCCCAGAAGATATCATCCATTAGGATATAAATCACAACCTGAGTATTCTGTGATATCCAGTTTTTCTTATCAAGAATATAAAGGACCCAAGGTAACCTGGGTCAAGAACAACTAACTGTTTTCATTGCAGGAAAAGGGCTGTCCAGTGATTAATCAAACATGGTACCTGGACAGTGGATGATACAAACACATGACTGGTAGCAAGGACAAATTACACAATTACAAGTCCAAGCTGGGACCAAAGTTTATCTTTAGTGATTCAAAGTGTGGCCAGTCTGAAGGCTATGGAGAAGTAAGGATTAGAGCAGTCACATTCAAGAAGGTGACTTATGTAAAAGGACTCAAGCATAACCACATCTCTATCAGCCAATTATGTGATGAAGGTTATCAGGTACACTTTAACTCTACATCCTGTATTTTCTCTAATAAAGAAAAACAAAATGTTTTAATTGGAAATAGACAAGGTAGCATATACATAGTAGATTTTCTTTCTGCCAATTCAGATATTTGTCCGCTTAATATTGTTTGCAATCAAAATGAATTATGGCATAAAAGACTAGGACATGTAAACATGAAAAATATTGCTAGGCTATCTAATGGCAGTCTTGTAAGAGGCTTACCTTCTGGTTCCTACAAGAAGGAATGCCATTGCAGGGCTTGTTATCTAGGCAAACAAACTAAATCTAGTTTTAAATCAATTAATAAAAGTGATTCACCTAGGATCTTGTACTTGCTACACATGGATCTCTTTGGACCCATTGTTGTACAAAGCCTATGAGGGAAATCCTATACTCTGGTCATTGTAGATGACTTCTCAAGATTCACTTGGGTGTTCTTTCTGAGATCTAAGTCAGATACCTGTAAGGTTCTTACAGATTTTCTCAGGACCATACAGATTGAGTACTCTACTCATGTTGCATTGATCAGAAGTGATCATGGTACAGAGTTTGAGTCTCTTCTTATGCATGAGTTCTGTGAGAAGTAAGGTATCAGGCACTACTTCTCAGCTCCTAGAACTTCCCAACAAAATGGGGGTAGCTGAAAGGAAGAATAAAACCTTGATTGAAGCTGCAGGCACATTACTTGCAGATGCTTATATGTCACTATCCTTTTGGGCAGAGGTTGTAAGCACAACAAATTATGTACTGAACAGAAGTTTGATACATAAACATAAGAATAGGACTCCCTTTGAATTACTTAAAGAGAAGGAACCTAAAATCACCTATTTAAAAGTATTTGGATGTGTATGTTATATACATAATAATAACAAGAAATGCATTAGAAAGTTTGAAGCCAAGGCTGAAGAGAGAATTTTTCTAGGATATTCCCAAGTAAGCAAAGCTTATAGGGTATTTAATAAATCATCTCTAAAAATTGAAGAATCAATTCATATTACTTTTGATGAGGCTAACATGTCTTGTAAGGAGAAAAAGATTTATACCAGTAATCCTTTGAAGGTACCTCACTTGTGTGAGAATTTGGATGGACTAAGCCTCACCCAAGAGGCTCCAACACATCCTTCTCTACTAGATGAAGAAGAAAGTGATGAAGAAGGCACTGAAGTGACTGAACATCATCCAACAGCAAACATAATTCCATAAGAGAAATTAAATCCAAATGTTGTTGCTGAACCAACTCCACCCATTGATCTTGTCACACTAAGAGATCACCCTAGATCCTAAGTGATTGGGGACATATCAGTAGGTGTATAGACAAGGCATCAACTCAACCAAGATTTATCAAATGCATGTTTTTCTCTCAAGTTGAGCCTCAATCCAGACATGATGCTGAGCAGGATCCCCACTGGATCATTGTTATGCAAGAGGAACTAAATCAATTTGAGAGATGTAGAGTTTGGGATTTAGTTCCAAGACCCAATGACTACCCAGTCATTGGAACTAAATGGGTATATAGAAACAAACTAGATGCCCAAGGTGTAATTGTGAGAAATAAGACTAGGCTTGTTGCTCAAGATTATAGGCAAGAAGATGGGATAGACTATGACCAAACATTTGCACCAGTTGCAAGACTAGAGGCAATCAGAATATTTCTTGACTATGCTGCCTACAAGAAGTTCAAGGTATATCAGATGGACGTAAAGAGTCCTTTTTTGATTGGAGTTCTGAAAGAAGAGGTTTATGTTGAACAACCTCCAGGTTTTATCTCTCCAACCCATCCCTCTCATGTATTTAAATTGCATAAAGCCCTCTATGGTCTAAAGCAAGCTCAAAGTGCTTGGTGTGAGACTTTAGATAGCTTTCTGATAGAGCATGAATTCACTAGAGGCATAGTAGATAAAACATTATTCACTAGGCACCATAAGGATAAAATCTTGTTAGTACAAATTTATGTGGATGACATCATATTTGGATCTACTGACTCTAAACTATGCAAGAGATTTTCTGACCTTATGCATTCTAAGTTTGATATGATTAGCATGGGTGAGCTCTCCTACTTCCTTGGTCTCCAAGTGAAGCAGCTACCTAATGACATCTTCATCTCCCAGGCTAAATATACTAAAGAGCTTCTTAAAAAGTTTGGGATGGCTGATGCCTCAGCTAAGAAAACACCTATGACAACTAATGCTGTAATAGATTCTGATCCACATGGGAAACTTGTTGACCAGAAGTTATATAGGGGCATTGTTGGGTCCCTATTATATCTTACAGCTAGTAGACTTGATATCATGTTTGCCACATGCCTTTGTGCTAGGTTCCAAGTGAACACTAAAGAATCTCACCTAATTTTTCAAAAAAAAATTTTGAGATATATAAAGAGTTGTCATAGTGTACCCCTTTGGTATCCTATTGAGTCAGAATTTGATTTAACTAGACATTTAGATACTGACTTTGCGGGATACAGGGTAGACAGGAAAGGTACCTCAGGAACTTGCCCGTTCCTTGGTATGAGACTAGTGTCTTGGTTTTGCAAGAAACAATCATTTGTGTCCACATCAATTGCTGTAGCAGAATACATTGCAGCTAGCAGTTGCTATTCATAGATATTGTGGATTCAAAACCAACTCGTAGACTATGGTTTCAACTTAAATAATTCAACTCTCTTATGTGATAACACAAGTGCTATAGCTATAACATAAAATCCACTCCATCATAGTAGGACTAAACATATAGACATTAGGCCATATTTCATTAGAGAGTGTGTAGACAAAAACAAAATCAAACTTGTCTATATCTACACTGATTTACAAAGAGTTGATATTTTCACCAAACCCTTGGATGAAAGGAATCACTTATTCTTTATAAATCAACTAGGCATGATCAATGAAGAAGCTTTGATTTAACTTCTATCTGCACTCGACGAATTCTTCAAAGTTCGTCGAACGGAGCTCGACGAACCGGGAAAAGTTCTTGAGATATTCGTCAAACTGAGATCGACAAACTCTCTGTGAGTGAAACTGTTTTCGTCGAACGGAGATCGACGAATATGCTTCAGAAAACCTTCGTCGAACAGAGCTCGACAATATGTCTTCAAATCTTCAAACTGAGCTCAACGAATTGTTTACCTCCAATTTATTTCGTCGACCTCAGATCGAAGAATTTTTTACTCTTTCGTGGAACGGAGTTTGTCGAATCATATTCTGGAAAACCTTATATCTAGGTTTTCTTTGACCTCCATCCCGCGCTTTCAGTTCCTTTGCACTTGATCTTTGTTTTTCTCCTACAGGTGCTCTAATGACGATTCCAGCAGGAAATCTTGCGGCAATGAAATTCGACACCGGCTTTGATGTCGATTTTGATTCCGTCCAACATTCAGACCCAATATTCCTGGAAATCCTACAACTGCTTGAAGAATAACAGTTAAAGACTCTGATCTCAACCAGGATCAAACTCGCCAGCGCTGAAATCAGGGATTGGGTCTATACTTCCTCCACCACAGATGAGAACACTCTGACAGGGACAATATCGGGTAATCCTATTTATCTTACTCCTACCGTCCTAACAGAATTTTTTGAGTTAAGTAATGGTGAAGAAGAGTTGGAAATTGATACTGAGGAATATGATGTGATGCTGGGTATGAAGGGTTATTTTTGAGAAACCCCAAATCAGTTCCTGAAGAAACAAATGTGAAAGTGCAGGTTAGATCTGATATACTCTAGAGGGGGGGGGGGGTAAATAGAATATGGTGCTTGCTGAAAACGTTTTACAACTCTTGTTGTATTCCTAAGTGAACAGGGAAGCAAATAAAATACAACAAACACAACAACTATCTAATTAATAAGCAATCACAGAAAAATCACAAACCACAGCCAGAAAACAAAAGAAAATAAGCATCCAGATGACATACGGAGCTATAGTGGTTCTCCAACCAAACTGGGTACATCCACTCTTCTACCACCCTAGGTAGGAATCCACTGTAGGAAGAGTTGATCAGGTTCCTGGGAACTAATGAGTTTTGAAAAGGTACTCAAAAACCAAAATAAATTTTTTGATCAGGTGTCTTGCCACCACTGAGTTTTGATAAGGTCTCAGAAACCCACACAAACTTTTGAAGGGAGTTTGATAAAACCTTTACAGCAGAGAGAGAGAGAGAGAGAGAGAGAGAGAGAGAGAGATGATCTTCTCTATCAACAATCAGAGAGAAGATAGTGGATGTTGTCAAAGCTCCCCCTGAGATCTTGAGTTATTCAGGAAGTGAAGCTTTGTAGTAGGGTGATAGGGCTTTAGAAAATTTGATCTCCAGCAAAAGATGATTTCAGCAGCAGCTAAAATGTGTGGTGTCTGGAGTCTTGAATAATAATGGACTTTGAACACTGGAATCAAAAGGGATCTAGAAATTTCAGAGTGTTGATCTCCTTCAATGATGAGTGTTCTTATAAGAATTCTCAGACTATGAATATCTGCAAATCTTTTTCTTTTTTGTTATTGTTGTTATTCTTGTTGTTATTCTCCAGCAGAATGAATATTTTGTTTTATTCCTTAGATCTGAATAGAGATGATTCTCTGTCCAAGATAGCCGTTAGTCTGTCATAAATGACTTCCTTAACTGTATTTTGTCTTCTGGAGGAAAGTCCAATAAAACATTCCTTTAAAATTCCCTTGAAACTTGCTCTAGATTAATTGAAACGGCTACAAGATCCTTGAAATAAATGCTGGGAATAATTCCATAACTGTCTGAATTTGAAACTGAAAAACATCGATCTCTCCGAAAAAACGTTGACCTGAGCTCGACTATCGTTGAACTGAGCTCAGAGACTAGACTTAGACTAAAATAGAATTCGTTGATCTGAGCTCAACTATCGTCGAACTGAGCTCAGAAATAGAGAAACAAACTAGAGACAGGAACGTCGATCTGAGCTCGAAGGTCGTCGAATGGAGTTCGACGACTCGTTGAAGTGAGCTCAGAGATCGTCGAATGGAGTTCGACGATTTGTCGAAGTGAGCTCAGAGATCGTCGAATGGAGTTCGACGATTCGTCGACCTGAGCTCGACGAAATGACTTAGTCTCCTAAACTGAAATACCTGGTCTTGAGGGTCTTGAGGGCAGCTTTCAAACCTAAATACTAACCCTTAGACTCAATCTAATTGACCTTTAAATCTATACAAGGAGGTCAAAACCAATTTCCTAAAGGACATAGTGATCCTTGCCCAAATCAGTAATAGGGTGTTCCAACAATCTCACCCTATTTGGGTTAGGATTACTATTTACAGACAATAGAAAAATAAAAACATACAAAGCAGAAATATAACCAAAAAAACATTGCAGAAACACAGACATTATCATAGATAGTCAGAAAATAAATTTACTGTCATCTTACAGAATCATTCCTTTTCCTTGCTCTTTATGAGAACTATTTCTCTATTGGGGTTGAGAGCTTCTTTCTTGGATCTTCTGTCAGCAGCTGCACCTAGAGAAGTTTGATGCTTTGGCCTAGGGACTACAGCTTCTGGGTGCAGCTTCATATAACTTTCTGAATCAAAGAATTTGTTGGAAGAGTATCTCTTAAGTTCCTTCTTTCTTTAATCTGATAGAGTAGTTATATTTGATGTATCTTTTCCTTGTTCTCTAGCCTTCTTGATTTGTTCTAGTGCAGCCAGCTCTTTCATTCTGGCAGTCCATGAAGTGGGATTATTTTCTGGGTCTTCAAATGGAAAGGGAGGCTCATATCTGTTTGAAGAATTATCAGAAGGAGCTCTAGAAGAGACTAGATCTTTAAGCTTATAAGGGAAGGGACCAGAAGTAGTGTCAGAGGGACCTTGTCCTTCCCTTTGATAAGGATGTTGCCTGGAATACACTCTGAGTCCTCTTTGATTTCCTCTGTACTGCCCTCTTTTGGACTGGTAACCTCTAGACTGATTTCCTCTGTACTGAGATCTTCCTTGATATTGATATGAAGTTTGGCTTCTAGCAGTAGATTGGAAGGCAGAACTTCCACCTGCACCTGCATCAGGTGAAGGAGGAGGAGGAGGATTGAAATGAGATGATCCTTTGTCATACTTCCTTTTCTTCTTCATGGCTTTCAGCTGATTCCTGGAGTACTGCATCCATGGTTCTGTAATATGGCAATCATGCAATATATAATATGGAATATCATTTGTATCTTTCACTTTCTCTGGGGGAACTCTCTTCATGGCCTTGCTTCTGGCTTTCCTTTTCCTTGCAATTGTTGCAGAGGAATCATCAGAGTCAATTCTAAACTGATTACTTTCTGAGCTTTGTGGATTATCATACACTGCATCAATCCTTTCGAAATATTCTTTCTATTGTTGAGACTGAGCAGAAGAGATAATAGTAGGAGCTGCAACAGGAGCAACAGTAGCAGCTGGAATTGGAGCAACAGAAATAGTAGGAACTGCATCAGCAGGTTCAGATACAAAAATTTCAGAAACAGTAGGCTCAGATACAGTAGACTTAATAACAATTGCCTCTGTCATATGCATTTCTTCAGAAACTGAAACAGCAGCAACAGAACTAGCTGAAACATCAATAGCAGCAGTAGGAGTAACAGAAATAAAAGGAGCACTGTCCACAGTATTGAAGGAATTTATATAAGAACTTATTAAGCTAGTATCACAGCAAGAAATAGGCACAATGACCTTAGTAAGATTTTCAGTATGCTGGTCTTCAGTATGCTGGTCTGGAAGTCAGTTGAATTATACATAATCAAATAATGATAACAGTGACCTGAGGTCCAGTGTAATGACTGCAACTGGAGCTACTAGAGCTTGGACTGAAGTTACTGCAGCAGGCAATCTTTCAGCTTCATAAGGCATCTCCCCCTGCCTAGATTCAGTGACAACTGGATCAAGGCACCCAGTAGAAGGGATTGCCTGAGTAGGAAGAATGGAGGATAGCCTGGCAGACAACTCCTGAATAGTTTGTAGAAGTGGAGCCGAAGAGGTCTCCAGTAGTAGTGATAGCCTTGGAGCTATCAGCTCATACATCTTGTCTGCAATGGCTGGAAGATCTACTTGCTCAAAAGGGACTTGAGTAGAGGTACGGATGGATGTGGTGGAAATGAAGGTTGGAGTAGCAGGAGATGTTGTTGGAGAAACTGTGGAGGGTGGAAGTGATGGTTGAGATATAGGAATTGTGGAGATGGAAGATAATGGAACGTAAATGGATAGTGTGAATCATGGTTGAGTAATGATGTCCTGAAGTAGTTGTTGATAAGAGGTGGATGATGGTGGCTCAAGAGGGGATGAAGGAGAATCATCCATATAGGAATCATCTATAAGAGTGAATGATGGAATATGAGATGATGAATCAATATCCATGTGAGGGTAGTGATGTAGTGGATGGAAGAGTTCTGCAGTTGATGTTGGAGGTGGAGAAGGGATGGAAGTTGGAGATGGGATTGAAATGGGGGATGAAATTGTGATGGTGGATGAGATTGTTGTTGATGAAACAATGGGTGGAGAAGGAGGAGATGATGAGGGAGGCAAATCTTCTGCAAGGGCAGAAACCTGAGGGGAAGAGACTGAAGTAGTCCTTGTGCCTGAAGAAGAGATTGCAGAGGCTCTGCTGGGCTATACAATCTGCCTGTCCCATTTCCTAAATAGGGCACCGGTAAACCTCTTGGAGGCATTGATGTGCATCCAACTGGAAACAAGTAGGTCAGGGCATCTGTTGTGAAGAAACAGCCCTAAAATCCTCCCAAAATTAACAAAGTTCTTGTTAATTTTATTCTTGATTAAATAAAAAAACACTTCTCCCCAGTTCAATTGCTTCTTGTCCACCAGGGCACCCATCAAACGGAGCTGATACCTAGAGATGGTATCATGAGCTGAGTGTTTTGCCAACAGTACTTTCCCAACTACATCAGCAAGAAATCTGTACTCAACAGACAGATTCTTCTTAAGCAATTTACTAGAGTTTGGAGGGAAAGAGAAATTTTGTAGATAGTATGAAAGCGCAAAGGCAGAACGACGACCAAAACAAGAGTTTTATATTAGGGTTCGACGCAGAAAAGGAAAGATCGTTGAACTCTGTTCGACGATCTGGGCTTCTAAAGGAAACTGAAAGGTCATCAACGTCGTCGATCTCCGTTCGACAATATTGGAGAGTGTCGAGCTCCGTTCGGCGATCGCTGACCTGGAGAAAGATAGTTTAGCACTATCTGAGAAGCACTGAAGTCTGGTCGACGATTTATGAAACCATCGATCTCCGTTCGACAATCTTGGGGAAAATCATCGAGCGCAGTTCAGAGACCAGAAACATACTCTATACACTAGAAAAAGCATTTTGATTTGCCTAGTCTTGGTCATTTTTAGATTTTTAAAATCTTGGATATTATTTTAGACTTCCTCCATCTAACATTCCTAACTGATTAAAGAAGAATGTATGTTTCTTTTCATCCAAGGGTTTGGTGAAAATATCTCCCCTTTGCAAATCAGTTGGGATATATTGAAGTTCAATTTTATTTTTCTCAACATTATCCCTTAGAAAGTGATGCCTAATTTCTATGTATTTTGTCCTACTATGGAGGACTGGATTTTGTGCTATAGAAATAGCACTGGTATTATCACAAAATATTTTAGACTTTTCTAAGTTGTAGCCATAGTCTAGGAGTTGGTTTTGAATCCACAAGATTTGTGAACAACAGCTGCCTGCAGCCATATATTCAGCTTCAGCAGTTGAAGTTGACACAGATGTTTGTTTCTTGCAAAACCAGGAGACAAGTCTATCACCAAGAAACTAACAAGTTCCACTGGTGCATTTCCTATCTATTCTGCATCCAGCATAATCAGTATCTGAAAATCTAGTTAACTCAAATGCTGAGTCTTTTGGATACCAGAGACCTAGATTTGGACAACTTTTTACATACCTAAGAATCCTTTTTACTAAGGTTAAGTGTGACTCTCTAGGGCTCACTTGGAATCTAGCACATATGCATGTAGCAAACATTATGTCAGGTCTACTTGCTGTAAGGTACAATAAGGAGCCAATCATTGCTCTATATGTTGTCTGATCAACAGGTTTCCCATGTTCATCAGCATCTAATACAGCATTAGTGGGCATAGGTGTTTTCATACATGATGCTTCAGACATACCAAATTTCTTAACCAATTCTTTTGCATACTTGGTTTGAGAAATAAATATGCCTTCAGCATGTTGTTTGATTTGCAATCCTATAAAGAAGGATAGCTCACCCATGCTACTCATTTCAAATTTAGAATGCATTAGGTTGGAAAACATTCTACACAAATTTGAATCAGTAGAACCAAATATAATATCATCTACATAGATTTGTACTAGTAGGGTATGAGACTTATGGGTTCTAATAAAAAGAGTTTGGTCTACTCTACCCCTTATAAACTCATTTTTCAGAAGAAAGCATGCTAGGGTCTCATAACATGCTCTGGGAGCTTGCTTTAGACCATATAATGCTTTATGCAATTTGAAAGCATAATCAGGATGAGTTGAAGAGATAAAACCTGGGGGTTGTCTGACATATTCTTCTTTGATATCTCCATTGAGAAAAGCACTCTTTACATCCATCTGGTATACTTTGAATCCTTTGTGTGCAGCATATGCTAAGAAGATTCTTATGGCCTCTAATCTTGCAACTAGTGCAAAGGTCTGGTCATAATCTATCCATTCTTCTTGAGAGTACCCTTGAGCAAATAGCCTTGCCTTGTTCCTTACAATGACTCCTTGATCATCCAATTTGTTTCTGAACACCAACTTTGTTCCAACAATGGAGTGATCCTTTGGCCTTGGTACTAGTTCCCAAACTTAGTTCCTTTCAAATTGATGCAACTCTTCTTACATTGCAATGATCTTGTGTGGATCTTGCTCTGCATCTTGAATGGATTGAGGTTCAATTTGAGAAAGAAAGCAAGTGTGCATCAGGTTTTGGTTGACCTGATTTCTGGTTTGCACACCAGCTGAGATGTCTCCAATCACTTGGGATATTGGATGGTCTTTTGATGTTACTAAATTAACAGGAGATGTTGATTGTTCACCAACCTGTGTTGTTGTTTCCTCTGGTGGTACAACAACTAGCTCTTCAAAAAGTTTCTCTTCAAGATGTTGAATGTCTTCTTCACCTTCACTGCTTTCATCTTTTTGAATAATTTGTAACCTGTCCAAATCTTCTGCAAGAGAGTGTACCTGCAAAGGTTCTTTAGTAGAAGTATTTTTCTCCTTGAAAGACATGTTAGATTCATCAAAAGATATATGAATAGATTCTTCAATTTTGAGAGTAGATTTATTATATACCATATAAGCTTTACTGATCATGGAGTATCCCAGAAACACAACTTCATCAGCTTTAGCTTGAAATTTTGCTAAGTATTTCTTGTCATTATTATGAATGTAATAAATACAACCAAAAATTTTAAAGAAATCTACTTTAGGTTTCTTCCCTTTAAGTAATTTATAGGGAGTCTTGCCCTTCAGTTTACGTATTAAACTTCTATTCAACACATAGTTGGAGGTGTTCACTGCCTCTGCCAAAAAGGATTGAGGAAGGTGAGCATCTGACAACAATGTAGTAGCAGATTCAATAAGGGTTCTATTTTTCCTTTCAGCTACCCCATTTTGTTGAGCAGTTCTAGGAGCTGAGAAAGTGTGCCTGATCCCTTCACTCTGACAGAATTCTTGCATAAGAAGAGAATCAAACTCTGCCCCATGATCACTTCTGATCCGGGCAATGTGAGTATTGAACTCACTCTATATGCATTTGAGAAACTCTGTCAAACATTTAAAGTTATCAGACTTCTTCCTCAGAAAGAACACTCATGTGAATTTAGAGAAGTCATCTACAACCACTAAAGTATAGGATTTCCCTCCTAAGCTTTGTACTGTAATGGGTCCAAAAAGATCCATGTGTAACAGATACAAAATCCTAGGTGAATCACTCTTATTAAGTGACTTGAAACTATTTTTGGTTTGCTTGCCTAATTGACAAGCCCTGCAAAGTCCTTCCTTCTTGTACGGCCCAGAAGATAGTCCTATAACAAGGTTGTCCTTGGATAGCCTAGCAATGGTTCTAAGGTTTACATGTCCTAATCTCTTATTCCATAGTTCATTAGGTCTACAAATAGAGTTAAACAAGCAAATATCTACATTGGTTGAAAGAAAATCTACAAGATAAATGTTACCTTTTCTTTTACCTGTCAACACAGTTTTGTTGTCCTCTGATTTGATCTCGCATAAGGATTTGCTGAAAGTCACTTGGTAGCCTTCATCACACAATTGACTGATACTGATTAAGTTGTGCTTCAGTCCTTCCACATAGGCTACTTTCTTGAATGTGACTGTGCCAATCTGGACTGCACCATATCCTTTTGTTAGTCCAAAGTTTGAATCACCAAATACTACTTTGGGTCCAGCTTGGCTTTGAAGGATGTGAAATTGTCCTTGTTTCCTATCATGTGCTTTGAGCACCCACTATCCAGATACCATTGCTGGTTTGATGTTGGATAGGTCTTCACCTGCACATAAAACAATTTATTTTTTTTTGACCTAGTTTACCTTGGGCCTAGGTTGATAACCTTTGAATTCAGAAAAAAAAGACATCCCTGGTTGACTCTTATAGCCTTCAAGATGATATCTCCTTAGAGGTATTATCCATTCAGTATAAGGGTTAAATCTTTGGGATGAACGACCCCTAGGTTTGAAATTTGATTTACCTTTGGAAAAATTTTCAAAACTCTGATCTCTGCTCGACGATCGCTGAGCTGAGTTCGACGATCTTGGGTCAGATCTCGAGCTCCATTCGAAGATCGACTGTGGCAGAGTTCAGGGTTCAGAGATCGTCGACCTAAGTTCGACGATTTAGCTTAAGATCATTGATCTTCATTCGACGATCGTCTTGCTCCGTTCGACGATTTTTGTTGAACTCTTGTTTTCTTAGGTAAGTCAGAATTCTTCCTAGCTACCTCTACAACTCCCTTACCATTATCAGAGATAAACTTGATTGGAGTTGTTAATATTATAGGTTGGCTAGATGAGGCACCCAAGCCCAGTGTACTATTGAATCTTGAGTTCTCTGTGCTTGTGTTGTCCATTAGCTTGATACTTCTAACATTGAGGGATTCTTAAAACTTTTTGGCCTCTGATAGTTCACTTTTCAGTGAGGCTATCTGCTCCCTACAGCATTCCAACTCCTCAGAGAGTTTGAGATTTTCTAATTTTAAAGTACCGTGTTCAGATAACTGATTTCTGAGAGAAATGATTTCCTTCTCAGATTTTAATAAATCTAAACATAGTGCTTTAAACTCACACTTAAAGTCCTCAGAATTAAAATCAAAAGAACTTATTACCTGGTCCTCTTCAGATTGAGTCTCTGATTCTGACTCTGATTCTTCTGCATCAAAATTTTGTTGTGAGACATTGATAGCTGATAAGTAAAGTTTGTTTTAAAGAAGATAGATTTGGTTTTATATAATCTTTTACGTATATAAGTCTATCTCTTTTTTTTTGTACTTATATCCTGTGGATTAAGGCAAGAGTACCTATCGCATAGGAGTATATTATTTTGTAGAAAATATCAAGGTCGTATTTTTCCTGGGATCGGTGTTAATTATTCTACTTTTTAGAACAGACTATTATTTTATCGAACGAACGGAGTGGAGTGTATATAAAAGAAAAAAAAATTATATATACGTGATTTTATTAAGATAGGGACTTAGAAGGTAGTCCTCGATTTCAGAATTACTTTGAGAGAATATTAATTCACCTATTAAAGAACAACTTTATTCCTTAATTACCTAACTTAACGAGAGGGTCCCTTTGGTAGCATCACTGACTCGAAAGTACGACCGGGGAGGCTTGCGTTTAAAACGGGTTAACGTAAACGTAGTGTCTCTTCACCTGGTATATGATCAATTAACAGAAAACCCTAGTTAGGATAACTAGAAAGTAGAGTTGAAATAGTTGAAAATAATATCCAGCCCAGAGCTCATCTTGACCAAGTGCTAAGGGTTCTTAGCCTCTTCTCAGGATGGGGGCGGTATAAAGTGCAGAAAATAATATCTACCTATCTATCTTAATCCAGGACTTAAGCTTTCGCTTCGCCTTTCATTCGGGATAGGGTAGTAAAATCTAAAATTTTGCAGAGCTTTCGCACTATCTTAATCCAGGTCATAGGCTTTCGCCTCGCCTTTCATTCGGGATAGTATGAAATAATAAGGTTTTGAAAATAATTTTGAAAGCAGTTTCACGCTATCTTAATCCAGGACATAAGCAGAGCTTCGCCTTTCATTCGGGATAGTATGAAAAAAATAAAGGTGAGTAAAACTGAAAATAAAACAGTAAAATACTCAGAATTGAAATTGAAAGAGTCTATTTTATAAAGTCCAAAAATTATTACAACTTTCTAAAAAGCTGAAAAGAAAGCTAAAATATTACAACTTACAGAACTTTTGAATACTTGAAAGCTACTACCAGTTCTTTGTCAGAGAGCTGGGGAGTCCTAACAGTTCTTAAGGAAGCTGCTAGTGTTCGAATAATTGTACTCAGCCCTGCCCCTCTATTTATAGGAAAAAAATAAATGCTTTTGGAAAAGCACTTTTGGAAAAGTTGCCAAACAGCTTATGGAAAAGCTGCCAAACAGCTTTTGCAAAAGCTGCAAATCTGCTTATAGGACAGCTGGCTATTGGACAGCTTGACACGTGGCGGTTTGGATATGGATGGAGCTGACTTGGCTGGCTGGATAAGAACTGCAGCTGATGGATAAGCTGGCAGCTGGCTGATTGAAAAGCTGCTGGTGGGCTGCTGATGAAAAAGCTGGCGGGTTGGCGGGTAGCAGGTTGAGCTGGCGGGTTGCAGGTTGACGGGTTGCGGGTTGCGGGTCCTGGAGAGTTGGCGGGTTGCAGGTTGCGGGTCCTGGAGAGTTGGCGGGTTGCAGGTTGCGGGTCCTGGAGAGTTGGCGGGCTGGAATAAATCCATTCAAAAAGTGCGCTGGCCTGGTCTCGATCCCAAGCATCCAGAGAGAACAACTAAACACCACTCCACTAGGCCAATTGATCTTTGTTGTTTGAAAGCTGCATATAATATATATAAAATACAGATTTTATTATACTATAATTTTGACAATCTTATATTATTTTAAAATATAATTATATTATTTACAAGATAATTAAAAATATTGTTTTAATAATATTTTATAAAAATTTTATTTAAAATATAATATACATAATATTACTAAATATTAATAATACTATACTTAACATATTATATTATAATTTATAAGTACAATGTAATTAATTTATATACATTATATTAACTTTTTTTTTTTTTTTTTTTACATTATTATTATTATTATATGTATTATTATTGTATAGATTATTAGATCCTATATATATATATTTTTAAAATAACATGACGGTTCAGCTCCGTTCAGGCCGTCCAAACCGGTCGGATCGTGAACATTACCACAAAACATAATATAGTAGATTAAAGTGATGGTTAAAATTGACAAACAAACTAATTGAAGAATAAAACTAAAAACAAACCGTTTATTTAAGTTTTTACATGAAGTATTACAACCTTAAATTAGAATTGATATTAAAACATAGACCAAAACATGTATAAATAATCACTCATCAAATACCCCCATACTTAGATTTTGCTATTCCAGAGCAAATATAGAGTTGAGTAAGTTATAAAATTTTCTATTTACTCTCAATTTAATTCTTCAAGATAAAATAGGTATAAACATCCGGTGAATAAAGAGTTAAATGCTTTCGTATATATATATCATTGATACCAGAGTTAAAATTTATAGCCATAAAAAGTTTTTGAAAACAAATAGTAAGCACATATTAAAATCAGATATAACAAGGATAGAGTGGCTTTATGACTACTATATCTTGTATGAGATATGTTGAAAAATTACAACCTATTAATTATGCTCTCTCAAAATTTTAAGCAAAATTAATTCAATTTTGTAGTGGTTTTATGGGATATCAACTTGGTGGTTTTGCCCATGTAGGAGGTGATGAATTTTATCCTCTCACCTTTTTTCATATTCATGCATTGTTACAACTATTTTCGGAAAATATTTTCCAAAATAGCAAAAAAAACTTTGCAGAATTGAACTTTGAATTAATCCAATGCATATGTTTGGGAGCACATACTCCATTTCATATGATCTTTTAATATTTATTGGATGCCTATGTTTACGGAATTTTTTTTTATTCCCATGGACATAAGATCTTTTCTTTTCTAGGAACACATACTCCTAGATGCTTGCGTGCGTAAAGAAACATGCCAAGCGAAATAGTAGGTAGGGGTTGTAAAAATAATTTTGATAAAAGATTTTGAGAGCAATGGTAATAGCTTGATATTTTCTATATTTTAACAAGATTGAAGTAATGATAATTACAGTCTAAAATTGTTTGGTGAACATAATATGATAGCTTCTATTGTATATATATGTATTTCTTTTGATATATTAAAGCAGGCTTGCTAAAAAACTAACTCCGATTGTAATGAAATTTTACAAGATAGGTTTAACAAATTTATTCCGGATATTTATATCTATCTAGTTATGAGAAGGAGTAGTAAATTTGAAAATTGAATAAGTTGCATTTTTATCAACTCAGATTTTTGGAATATATTTACAAAGTATGGTTTTGAAAATTTTGACTTATTTTGGATGAGTAATAAAATAAACAATGTTTTTATTTTAAAAGGAAAGATATAACATAAAAGTGCAAAAAAATTGCAGCTAAAAGCACCCCCATACTTATGTTAGGCATAGGTATGAAGTGAAAAATATGTACAGAATATACAAAAGCATAAAAGATGGAAATATACAGGTGAATTTATATTTCGAGGTTATGGAGTAGTGTTAGGGTTTCAGGTTCTTTTTGAAAAGGGTCCCCAGTAAAATATAGTTTTAAACGGTGCCCGTTTACTTTGAAAGTTCCTAGTTCAGGGTTAGAAATAAGAACAGTCCCATATGGCCAGATTTGTTTAACAGTATAGGGTCCGGTCCATCGGGATTTTAATTTTCCTGGAAATAATTTAAGGCGTGAGTTATATAGTAGGACAAGATCACCTGGTGAAAAAGATTTTGGAAATTTAATTTTCCTATCATGATAAAACTTAGATCGCTCTTTATAAAATTTATTATTTTCATAGGCGTTTGCACGCCATTCCTCAAGTTCATTGAGTTGAAATTTACGTTGTTCGGCGGCTAAGTTTGTATCTAAGTTAAGAAATTTTAGCGCCCAGTATGCGCGATGTTCTAATTCTACAGGTAGGTGGCATGCCTTTCCATATACTAAACGATAAGGTGTACAACCGATCGCAGTTTTGAATGCTGTACGGTAGGCCCAAAGTGCATCATCTAATTTGAGGGACCAATCTTTTCGATTGGTATCTACAGTCTTTTCTAATATGCGCTTTAGTTCTCTATTGACTACCTCCACTTGGCCGCTTGTTTGGGGGTGATAAGCGGTAGCGAGTTTATGAGTAACTCCATATTTGGCTAACACTTTAGCCATCTGGGTGTTACAAAAATGAGTACCTCGATCGCTAACTATAGCCCTAGGCGTGCCAAAACGTGAAAATAAGGTTTTCAGAAATTTAACGACGACTCTCGCGTCAGCGGTGGGAAAAGCTTGCGCTTCATCCCATCGTGAAACGTAATCGACCGCTACTAAGATATAACGATTTTTAAAAGAAGGAGGTAAAGGGCCTACAAAATCTATGCCCCACAGATCAAAAATTTCACATTCTAAGTAAAAGGTTTGGGGCATTTCGTCCCGACGGGAAATGTTACCTGACCGTTGGCAGCGGTTGCAAACACTTACCAATTTTTGAGCGTCCTTGAATAAAGTAGGCCAAAAGAATCCTGCTTCAAGGGCTTTACGTGCAGTCCGGTTGGATTGATAATGTCCGCCGGTGGGTCCTTCATGGCAGTGCCGTAGTACTTTTAGTCCTTCCTCGTTCGAAATACATCTTCTAATTACTTGGTCGGCACAGACTCGGAATAAATACGGGTCTTCCCAAAAGTAGTTTTTCAAGTCAGAAAAGAATTTCCTCTTTTCTTGAAGTGAAAAAGCTTTTGGAAGGACTCGGGCTACTAAATAGTTAGCCAAGTCTGCGAACCAAGGAGTAGAAGAGTTTGTTACCTTTTCGAATGCGAGGAGACTTTCTTCAGGGAATTTATCTTCGATGTCGGCTTCCACGAGTGTATCTGTTGCAGCATTCTCTAGTCGAGAAAGATGATCGGCTGCCAAATTCTCTGCGCCTTTCTTATCTCGGATCTCTAAATCAAATTCTTGTAATAAGAGAATCTAACGTAATAAACGGGGTTTTGCATCTGCCTTAGTTAGTAAATATTTTAAAGCAGAATGATCCGTAAAAACTATAACTTTTGATAGTGTTATATAAGATCTAAACTTATCAAATGCAAATACAATTGCCAGTAGCTCCTTTTCCGTGGTCGTGTAATTGGTTTGTGTGGATGTGAGAGTTTTACTTGCATAATAGATAGGATGAAAATATTTGTCTACTCGTTGTCCTAAGACAGCTCCTACCGCATAATCACTCGCATCACACATGATCTCAAAAGGAAAGGACCAGTCTGGGGCTACTAAAATAGGAGAGTTGATAAGTTTGACTTTAATAATATTGAATGCTACTAAGCATTCATTATCGAATATAAATGGGGCTTCTTTTTCTAATAAATGAGTTAACGGTTTTGTTATTTTTGAGAAATTTTGAATAAACCGTCTATAGAAACCTGCATGGCCTAAGAAACTTCGAATAGATTTTACATTTGTTGGAGGAGGAAGTTTTTCAATTATTTCTATTTTGGCCTTATCGACCTCGATTCCCTGGGAAGAAATTTTATGACCGAGAACTAAACCTTCGCGGACCATAAAGTGGCATTTTTCCCAGTTCAACACTAAATTCGTGTCTTCACAGCGTTGAAGAACACGAGCGAGGTTATCTAAACACGTATGGAATGAGTCTCCAAATACGGAGAAATCATCCATAAATACTTCCATAACGTCCTCTACTAACTTGCCAAAAATAGCTAGCATACATCTTTGAAATGTAGCTGGCGCATTACAAAGTCCAAACGGCATTCGCCTATAGGCAAAAGTACCAAAGGGGCAAGTGAACGTAGTTTTCTCTTGGTCTTCAGGGGCTATAGGAATTTGTAAATACCCTGAATAACCATCGAGAAAACAATAATATGAGTGACCCGAGAGTCGCTCTAATATTTGATCTATAAACGGTAGTGGAAAGTGATCTTTACGGGTGGCATCATTTAATTTTCGATAGTCGATGCACATCCTCCAACCCGTAACAGTACGTGTTGGAATTAGTTCATTATTAGCGTTTGGCACTACCGTTATACCGCCCTTCTTAGGGACGACTTGTACGGGACTAACCCATGTGCTATCTGAGATTGGATAAATAATTCCTGCGTCTAATAATTTCATTACTTCAGCTTTTACGACATCTTTCATATTAGGATTTAAACGTCGTTGGGGCTGGATAGATTTACGAGGGTTATCTTCCAAAAATATTTTATGCGTACAAAAAGATGGGTTGAGTCCTTGGATATCAGAAATTTGCCATGCTAATGCATGACGATGTTGTTTTAACACTTCTATTAATTCAGACGTTTTTTTATCATTTAATTCGGCAGAAATGATAACAGGGAGTTTAGATTCGGCTTCAAGGAAAACGTATTTCAAATGTGCGGGAAGTGTTTTCAGCTCGAGGGTTGGTGGTTTTTCATATGAAGTTGGGGTTTTTAGAGTTGTAGAAGTTAAGGATATAAAAGGTTCTAAAGGGTCATCGGTAGGCATTTCTTGTGAAAGGGGTAAGTCTGCCAAGTCCGATTCTTCTACAGTTATTGAAAGTAAATCAGAATAGGGAAAACCATTTTTCTCAAAAGAGGCTTCCGCAAGATAGCAGGAATCGTCGTTTATTAAAGAATTTTTCATAGAGGGATCTATATCGATAGTAACCTCGTCATCTCCTACTCGTAAGAGAAGTCTACCGTTACTTACATCTATTATCGCGCGAGAGGTTGCGAGAAAAGGACGACCGAGAATTATGGGAACATCGGCGTCTTCCTCTATGTCAAGTATAACAAAGTCTACCGGGAAGATAAACTTGTCTATTTTGACTAGAACATCCTCTACTATCCCTATTGGATATTTAATAGAACGATCCGCTAACTGGATGCTCATTTTTGTTGGGCTGGGGTTACCTAATCCTAGTTTTTGAAAGAGCGAGTAGGGCATTAAATTTATGCTAGCACCTAAATCTGCTAACGCATCTTTTATTAATAGATTACCGAAGAGACACGGGATGGAAAATCGTCCCGGATCGTTTAATTTTGGGGGTAATTTATGTAATAAAACGGCTGAACATTCGGCGTTAAGGAAAACTCTTGAAATATCTTCGAGTTTCTTTTTATTTGAAAGTAACGCTTTTAAATATTTTGCGTATTTAGGCATCTGTGCAATTGCCTCGCAGAAAGGTATATTGATTTGAATTTGTTTTAGCATTTTTAGAAAGTTTTTATATTGTTCATCTTCTCGTTCTTCTTTTAATTTAGATGGATAAGGTAAAACAACATGTGGGGAAGAAATTCGCGGGGGTTGAGGAGGCAGAGACGTAACGGGAAGTGGTGTAGGAAGGCTAACCTTAACTTCTTTTTCTACCCTAACGGGTGGTGGTAGCTCCCTGCCACTTCGTAGTTTAACGGCTTGTCAACTTGATGGGTTACTGGAATGGCCAGTATCCCGCGGATTTGGTTCCGTATTTCCTGGCAAATTACCAGGTTGGCGTTCCGATAACATTTTTGAAATTTGTCCAATTTGTGTTTCTAAGTTTTTAATTGATCCGGTCAGGTTCCGGATATTGGACTCATTAATACTGACATATTTCGTAAATATGTCTTCTATCGGGGTTGGCCTAAATTGGTGCGGCTGCGGTGGTGGTATTTGTGGTTGTGGGGGTTGCGGTGCAAATCTACTTGGATTTGCAATCGGAGGGCGTTGAGCATTATTGGGGTTGCTCCATGAAAAATTAGGATGGTTCCTATATCCTGGATTATAAGAATTATTATTATTATTATTATTTGGATTATAGGAATTTCCATATGAGTTCCCCATATAGTCGACTTCTTCATTATTATTAGTTGAATTAGGCGGATTCCAAGATGTAGAGGCGGAGGAAGCAGATATTCCTGCCAATTGTTTAGTTAAATTTTCTACTTGGAGTGCTAAAGTAGAAGAAGTGTCGAGCTCATAAATCCCAGCTTGTTTAGGGCGTGACCTTGGCACGTTCCACTGGTATGCATTCATGGCCATCTCCTCAAAGAGGGTTTGAGCGGCCTCGGGGGTTTTGTTATTGAGCGTGCCCCCGGCGGCAGCATCAATGGCTTGCCTGGTTTGAATATTCAAACCATTATAAAATATTTGTACCTGGAGCCAAGTTGGCAGTGCGTGATGTGGACACCGACGTAGATATTCCTTAAAACGTTCCCAAGTCTCATAAAGAGACTCGAACTCGCCTTGCACAAAGGAAGAAATATCCGCACGCAGACGTGCGGTTTTTGCAGGTGGAAAATACTTTGTAAGGAATTTTTCGGTCATTTCAGCCCAAGTGGTAATAGATCCTCTGGGGAGAGAACCTAGCCACTGTTTGGCTTTCGTTCGTAGCGAAAAAGGAAATAAGCGAAGACGGATGGCATCATCAGTGACGCCATTTATCTTAAATGTGTCGCATATTTCTAAGAAGTTGGACAAGTGTGTGTTTGGATCTTCGTCGGGCAATCCATCGAATTGAACGGAATTTTGAATCATTTGGATTATACTTGATTTAATCTCGAAGTTATTATTAGCAATTGTTGGACGAACGATACTAGACCCGGTGTCATCTAAATTGGGTCGTGCATAATAAGACATGGTCCTTTGGGGGACCACCTCTGGCATTTGTTGTTGTTCTGCTGCCATTTCTTGTACGTGTGCGGTGCCTACGGACTCTTCCAGATTTAATACAAGCTCTTGATTCAGAGATCGGAGGCGTCTGTGAAAGGTGCGATCGATTTCAGGATCAAGTTCAAGAGTTAAATCAGATGGAGTTCTGCGGGTCATACACTAAAAAAGACTTTTTGAGAAAACAAAAAAAACTTTAAAAACAGGTTTTATATAAACACAGGTTTTATATCAACTAGTTTTTTATAAAATATATCTAAACACAAATACAAACACACGAAAAGACTTAAAACGGAAAATAACTAAAAACAGATTTTTTATATAAAACAGGTTTTCTATAAAAGAGGTTTTATAATAAAAATCAGTTTTTATTATAAACTAGTTTTTTTTAAGAAGAAAAGTTTTATATAAAATACGTTAAAATAGTAGGTTAGGTTTTTTTTTTTGTTAGAATTCGTTAGTGGTTAATAAACTTGTTAATAAAAAGTTAGGTTTTATAAAAACAAAGTTTTAAATTCAGGGAATTTTATGTTTGCTTTATTTTTATAAAAACTAAGGTTTTTAAGTAACAAGAAAAAGAAAAGATAAAATTAATAGCGTTCTTTTATTTTCAAATATTAACACATATAAACTAATCCCCGGCAACGGCGCCAAAAAGCTTGATAAGTAAAGTTTGTTTTAAAGAAGATAGATTTGGTTTTATATAATCTTTTACGTATATAAGTCTATCTCTTTTTTTTTGTACTTATATCCTGTGGATTAAGGCAAGAGTACCTATCGCATAGGAGTATATTATTTTGTAGAAAATATCAAGGTCGTATTTTTCCTGGGATCGGTGTTAATTATTCTACTTTTTAGAACAGACTATTATTTTATCGAACGAACGGAGTGGAGTGTATATAAAAGAAAAAAAAATTATATATACGTGATTTTATTAAGATAGGGACTTAGAAGGTAGTCCTCGATTTCAGAATTACTTTGAGAGAATATTAATTCACCTATTAAAGAACAACTTTATTCCTTAATTACCTAACTTAACGAGAGGGTCCCTTTGGTAGCATCACTGACTCGAAAGTACGACCGGGGAGGCTTGCGTTTAAAACGGGTTAACGTAAACGTAGTGTCTCTTCACCTGGTATATGATCAATTAACAGAAAACCCTAGTTAGGATAACTAGAAAGTAGAGTTGAAATAGTTGAAAATAATATCCAGCCCAGAGCTCATCTTGACCAAGTGCTAAGGGTTCTTAGCCTCTTCTCAGGATGGGGGCGGTATAAAGTGCAGAAAATAATATCTACCTATCTATCTTAATCCAGGACTTAAGCTTTCGCTTCGCCTTTCATTCGGGATAGGGTAGTAAAATCTAAAATTTTGCAGAGCTTTCGCACTATCTTAATCCAGGTCATAGGCTTTCGCCTCGCCTTTCATTCGGGATAGTATGAAATAATAAGGTTTTGAAAATAATTTTGAAAGCAGTTTCACGCTATCTTAATCCAGGACATAAGCAGAGCTTCGCCTTTCATTCGGGATAGTATGAAAAAAATAAAGGTGAGTAAAACTGAAAATAAAACAGTAAAATACTCAGAATTGAAATTGAAAGAGTCTATTTTATAAAGTCCAAAAATTATTACAACTTTCTAAAAAGCTGAAAAGAAAGCTAAAATATTACAACTTACAGAACTTTTGAATACTTGAAAGCTACTACCAGTTCTTTGTCAGAGAGCTGGGGAGTCCTAACAGTTCTTAAGGAAGCTGCTAGTGTTCGAATAATTGTACTCAGCCCTGCCCCTCTATTTATAGGAAAAAAATAAATGCTTTTGGAAAAGCACTTTTGGAAAAGTTGCCAAACAGCTTATGGAAAAGCTGCCAAACAGCTTTTGCAAAAGCTGCAAATCTGCTTATAGGACAGCTGGCTATTGGACAGCTTGACACGTGGCGGTTTGGATATGGATGGAGCTGACTTGGCTGGCTGGATAAGAACTGCAGCTGATGGATAAGCTGGCAGCTGGCTGATTGAAAAGCTGCTGGTGGGCTGCTGATGAAAAAGCTGGCGGGTTGGCGGGTAGCAGGTTGAGCTGGCGGGTTGCAGGTTGACGGGTTGCGGGTTGCGGGTCCTGGAGAGTTGGCGGGTTGCAGGTTGCGGGTCCTGGAGAGTTGGCGGGTTGCAGGTTGCGGGTCCTGGAGAGTTGGCGGGCTGGAATAAATCCATTCAAAAAGTGCGCTGGCCTGGTCTCGATCCCAAGCATCCAGAGAGAACAACTAAACACCACTCCACTAGGCCAATTGATCTTTGTTGTTTGAAAGCTGCATATAATATATATAAAATACAGATTTTATTATACTATAATTTTGACAATCTTATATTATTTTAAAATATAATTATATTATTTACAAGATAATTAAAAATATTGTTTTAATAATATTTTATAAAAATTTTATTTAAAATATAATATACATAATATTACTAAATATTAATAATACTATACTTAACATATTATATTATAATTTATAAGTACAATGTAATTAATTTATATACATTATATTAACTTTTTTTTTTTTTTTTTTTACATTATTATTATTATTATATGTATTATTATTGTATAGATTATTAGATCCTATATATATATATTTTTAAAATAACATGACGGTTCAGCTCCGTTCAGGCCGTCCAAACCGGTCGGATCGTGAACATTACCACAAAACATAATATAGTAGATTAAAGTGATGGTTAAAATTGACAAACAAACTAATTGAAGAATAAAACTAAAAACAAACCGTTTATTTAAGTTTTTACATGAAGTATTACAACCTTAAATTAGAATTGATATTAAAACATAGACCAAAACATGTATAAATAATCACTCATCAATAGCCATCATGCAGAATTCTTTTTCATCAGCATCATCTTCATCATCATTAGAGCTGGATGAAGCTCCAGATTCTTCTTTTGTCTCACTCCAAGTTTCAGCAACAAACCCCTTCCTTGTATGCTTGTTCTTGCTGGAGGAGGGTTTGTCATTGCTATTCTTCTTGAAGTTCTTGTCTTTTCTTCTTTTTTTCCTGTCCTTTTTGTCCTTGTTTTTATTTTCTGGACAGTCAGGCACAATGTGGCCTGGTTTCCTGCATCCAAAACAAATAATCTCTTTGTTATTTGATTTGTCATAACTTTGCTTGTCATGCTCTCTGTATGATCTTTTACTGAAATCCTTCCTGGCCATTTTGTAAAACCTTTTGGCCAGTAGGCTTAGCAGCTCTTCATTGCCTCCGACCTTGTCTTCAGGCTGATCTTCAATAGCTTTGAATGCTATTGATTTCTCTTTTCTGTTTGCTGGTGAAGCAGCCTTCTGCTCTTCTTCTCTATTTTTGATGAGCAGCTCATAAGACTTGAGCTTGCCCAAGAGAGCTTCAGTTGTGATCCTATTTAGGCTTCCGGCATCCTTGATTGGCCAGATCCTTGAGTCACAAGTGCTTGGGAAGCACATTAGGATTTTATCATTGAGCTCAGTCAATGAGATCTCTTTGTCCAATGTTTTCAGCTCATTAACTATGAGACTGAGTCTATTTTACATATCTGTTACTGACTCAGCTTCTCCTTTCTTGAAGTTCTCATACTGGGTTATGAGATGAGATCTTCTATCTTTTTTTTCATCAGCATATCCTGAGACTATCTCAGATAACTTGTCCCAGATGTCCTTTGCTAAGTTGCAGTCAACTACTTTTTGGAATATTTCATCAGACATATTCTGGTCTAAAATATTCATTGCCTTAGCATCTGCCACTTTCCATTTCTTGATTTCTGCATCTGTTCCTGAAGGAGGTGAAACAGCACTTGTACTTGTATTTTCTAGAGGTCTTGGACACACTGTCAAAACAGAATTGAAATTGTCTTCATCAATAGAGTTCATGTATAATCTAATACTTGCCTTCCAAAGTGCAAACTTAGATAGATTGCACACTAGAGGTCTGGTGCTAGCGTAATCTTTGTTTTGGGCCGTGTTTTGTGAAGAAACAAATGTAGTAACAAACTTAAAACAAGCAGATCTAACTAGAGGGATCTTTGGGTTCAGGTGTTATCCTGTGCAACCACTAAGGTGTGGTATTTTAACCAACCTCCCTCTGATACCAATTAAAAGTGCAGGTTGGATCTGATATGCTCTAGAGGGGGATGAATATAGTACGGTGCTTGCTGAAAACGTTTTACAACTCTTGTTGTATTCCTAAGTGAACAGGGAAGCAAATGAAATACAGCAAACACAACAACTATCTAATTAAAAAGCAATCACAGAACAATCACAAACCACAGCTAGAAAATAAAAGAAAATAAGCAACCAGATGACACAAGGAGCTATAGTGGTTCCCCAACCAATCTAGGTACATCCACTCTTCTACCACCCTAGGTAGGAATCCACTGCAGGATGAGTTGATTAGGTGTCCTGGGCACCAATGAGTTTTGATAAGGTACTCAAAAACAAAACAAATTTTTTTGATCAGGTGTCTTGCCACCACTGAGTTTTGATAAGGTCTCAGAAACTAACACAAACTTTTGAAGGGAGTTTGATAAATCCTTTACAGCAGAGAGAGAGAGAGAGAGAGAGAGAGAGAGAGAGAGGTGATCTTCTCTGTCAACAATTAGGGAGAAGATAGTGGATGTTGTCAAAGCTCTCCCTAAGCTCTTGAGTTGTTCAGGAAGTGAAGCTTTGCAGTAGGGTGATAGGGCTTCAAAAAAATTTGATCTCCAGCAAAAGATGATTTCAGCAGCAGCTAAAATGTGTGGTGTCTGGAGTCTTGAATGATAATGGCCTTTGAACACTGGAATCAAAAGGGATCTAGAAATTTCAGAGTGTTGATCTCCTTCAGTGATGAGTGTTCTTGTAAGAATTCTAAGACTATGAATATCTGCAACTCTTTTTCTTTGTTGTTGTTGTTGTTGTTATTCTTGTTGTTCTTCTCCAGCAGAATGAATATTTTTCTTTTATTCCTTAGATCTGAATAGAGATGATTCTCTGTCCAAGATAGTCGTTAGCTTGTCATAAATGACTTCCTTAACTGCATTTTGTCTTCTGGAGGAAAGTCCAATAAAACATTCCTTTAAAAATTCCCTTGAAACTTGCTCCAGATTAATTGAAACGGCTACAAGATCCTTGAAATAAATGCTGGGAATAATTCCATAACTGTCTGAATTTGAATCTGAAAAACATTGATCTCTCCAGAAAAACGTCGACCTGAGCTCGACTATCGTTGAACTGAGCTCAGAGACTGGACTTGGACTAAAATAGAGTTCGTCGATCTGAGCTCAACTATCGTAGAATTGAGCTCAGAGATAGAGAAACAAACTAGAGACAGGAACGTCGATCTGAGCTCGAAGATCGTCGAATGGAGTTCGATGACTCGTTGAAGTGAGCTCAGAGATCGTCGAATGGAGTTCGACGATTCGTCGAAGTGAGCTCAGAGATCGTCGAATGGAGTTCGACGATTCGTCGACCTGAGCTCGTCAAAATGACTTAGTCTCCTGAACTGAAATACCTGGTCTTGAGGGTCTTGAGGGCAGCTTTCAAACCTAAATACTAACCCTTAGACTCAATCTAATTGACCTTTAGATCTATACAAGGAGGTCAAAACAAATTTCCTAAAGGACATAGTGATTCTTGCCCAAATCAGTAATAGGGTGTTCCAACAATCTCACCCTATTTGGGTTAGGATTACTATTTACAGATATTAGAAAAATAAAAAGATACAAAGCAGAAATATAACCAAAAAACATTGCAGAAACACAGACATTATCACAGATAGTCAGAAAACAAATTTACTGTCATCTTACAGAATCATTCCTTTTCCTTGCTCTTTATGAGAACTATTTCTCTGTTGGGGTTGAGAGCTTCTTTCTTGGATCTTCTGTCATCAGCTGCACCTAGAGAAGTTTGATGCTTTGGCCTGGGGACTACAGCTTCTGGGTGTAGCTTCATATAACTTTCTGAATCAAAGAATTTGCTGGAAGAGTATCTCTCAAGTTCCTTCTTTCTTTGATCTGATAGAGTAGTTATATTTGATGTATCTTTTCCTTATTCTCTAGCCTTCTTGATTTGGTCTAGTGCAGCCAGCTCTTTCATTCTGGCAGTCCATGAAGTGGGATTATTTTCTGGGTCTTCAAATGGAACAGGAGGCTCATATCTGTTTGAAGAATTATCAGGAGGAGCTATGGAAGAGACTAGATCTTTAAGCTTATAAGGGAAGGGACCAGAAGTAGTGTCAGAGGGACCTTGTCCTTCCCTTTGATAAGGATGTTGCCTGGAATACACTCTGAGTCCTCTTTGATTTCCTCTGTACTGCCCTCTTCTGGACTGGTAACCTCTAGACTGATTTCCTCTGTATTGAGATCTTCCTTGAGATTGATATGAAGTTTGGCTTCTAGCAGTAGATTGGAAGGCAGAACTTCCACCTGCACCTGCATCAGGTGAAGGAGGAGGAGGAGGAGGATTGAAATGAGATGATCCTTTGTCATACTTCCTTTTCTTCTTCATGGCTTTCAGCTGATTCCTGGAGTACTATATCCATAGTTCTGTAATAGGGCAATCATGCAATATATAATATGGAATATCATTTGTATCTTTCACTTTCTCTGGGGGAACTCTCTTCATGGCCTGCTTCTGGCTTTCCTTTTCCTTGCAATTGTTGCAGAGGAATCATCAGAGTCTGTTCTAAACTGATCACTGTCTGAGCTTTATGGATTATCATACACTGCATCAATCCTTTTAAAATATTCTTTCTGTTGTTGAGACTGAGTAGAAGAGATAACAGTAGGAGCAGCAACAGGAGCAACAGTAGCAGCAGGAATTGGAGCAAAAGAAACAGTAGGAACTGCATCAGCAGGTTCAGATACAAAAATTTCAAAAACAGTAGGCTTAGATACAGCAAGCTCAATAACAATTGCCTCTGTCATATGTATTTCTTCAGAAACTGAAACAACAGCAACAGAACTAGCTGAAACATCAACAGCAGCAGTAGGAGCAATAGAAACAGAAGGAGCACTGTCCACAGTATTGAAGGAATTTATATAAGAACTTATTAAGCTGGTATCACAGCAAGAAATAGGCACAATGACCTTAGTAAGATCTTCAGTATGCTGGTCTTCAGTATGCTGGTCTGGAAGGCAGTTGAAGTATACAGAATCAAATACTGATAACAGTGACTTGACGTCCACTATAATGACTGCAACAGGAGCTACTGGAGCTTGGACTGAAGTTACTGCAGCAGGCAATCTCTCAGCTTTATAAGGCATCTCCCCCTGCCTAGATTCAGTGACAACTGGATCAAGGCACCCAATAGAAGGGATTGCCTGAGTAGGAAGAATGGAGGATAGCCTGGCAGACAACTCCTGAATAGTTTGCAGAAGTGGAGCCAAAGAGGTCTCTAGCAGTAGTGATAGCCTTGGAGCTATCAGCTCATAGAGCTTATCTGCAATGGCTGGAAGATATACTTGCTCAAAAGGGACTTGAGTAGAGGTAGGGATGGATGTGGTAGAAATGAAGGTTGGAGCAGCAGGAGATGTTGTTGGAGAAACTGTGGAGGGTGGAAGTGATGGTTGAGATATATGAATTGTGGAGATGGAAGATAATGGAATGGAAATGGATGGCGTGAATGATGGTTGAGTAATGATGTCCTGAAGTAGTTGTTGATAAGAGGTGGATGATGATGGTGGCCCAAGAGGGGATGAAGGAGAATCATCCATATAGGAATCATCTATAAGAGTGAATGATGGAATATGAGATGATGAATCAATATCCATGTGAGGGTAGTGATGTAGTGGATGGAAGAGTTCTGCAGTTGATGTTAGAGGTGGAGAAGGGATGGAAGTTGGAGATGGGATGGAAATGGGGGATGAAATTGTGATGGTGGATGAGATTGTTGTTGATGAAACAATGGGTGGAAAAGGAGGAGATGATGAGGCAGGAAAATCTTCTGCAGGGGCAGAAACCTGAGGGGAAGAGACTGAAGTACTCCTTGTGCCTGAAGAAGAGATTGCAGAGGCTCTGCTGGGTTTTACAATCTACCTGTCCCATTTCCCAAATAGGGCACACGTAAGCCTCTTGGAGGCATTGATGTGCATTCCACTGGAAACAAGTAGGTTAGGGCATATGTTGTGAAGAAACAGCCCTAAAATCCTCCCAAAATTAACAAAGTTCTTGTTAATTTTCTTCTTGATTAAATAAAAAAACACTTCTCCCCAGTTCAGTTGCTTCTTGTCCACCAGGGCACCCATCAAACAGAGCTGATACCTAGAGATGGTATCATGAGCTGAGTGTTTTGACAACAGCACTTTCCCAACTACATCAGCAAGAAATCTGTACTCAACAGACAGATTCTTCTTAAGCAATTTACTAGGGTTAGCTTCTGAATGTCCCATCCTTTCAAGCATGTTTGAAAATTCCTCTACAGAAAGCTCAACAGAATCTTCTCCAGAATTCAATTGAAAAACCTCTGTCAAAATAGCTGGAGTTAAAGGTACCTGAGTTCCTGAGATGGTTCCAACCACTGTGTTCTGATCCATATTGTGGGCAGTATACACCCATTCCTTTATTTCATTTGCAGCCAATTTGATCCTTGTAGTCATTATGGTAACTAACTGTCGGTCCTTGAAAAGTTCCAAAATGTCCTTGAAGATTTGGTCGATGTTATTGAAAGAATCCATGTCGATATCAAAGCCTGTATCAAATTTCATTGCTGCCAAGATTGCGACTGAAACTGCCATTGATTCCTGCAAAAATGAATAAACAAAAGACCAGGTGTATAAGAGTTTGGAGGGAAAGAGAAATTTTGCAGAGAGTATGAAAGCGCAAAGGCAGAACGATGACCGAAAAAAGAGTTTTATATTAGGGTTCGACGCAGAAAAGGAAAGATCATTGAACTCTGTTCAACGATCTGGGCTTCTAAAGGAAACTGAAAGGTCATCAACATCGTCGATCTCCGTTCGACGATATTAGAGAGCGTCGAGCTCCGTTCGACGATCGCTGACCTGAAGAAAGATAGTTTAGCATTATCTGAGAAGCGCTAAACTCTAGTCGACGATTTATGAAACCGTCGATCTCCGTTCGACGATCTTGGGGAAAATCGTCGAGCGCAGTTCAGAGACCAGAAACATACTCTATACACTAGAAAAAGCATTTTGATTTGCCTAGTCTTGGTCATTTTTCGATTTTTAAAATCTTGTATATTATTTTAGACTTCCTCCATCTAACATTCCTAACTGATTAAGGAAGAATGTATGTTGCTTTTCATCCAAGGGTTTGGTGAAAATATCTCCCCTTTGCAAATCAGTTGGGATATATTGAAGTTCAATTTTAATTTTCTCAACGTTATCCCTTAGAAATATGCTTAATTTCTATGTGTTTTGTCCTACTATGGAGGACTGGATTTTGTGCTATAGAAATAGCATTGGTATTATCACAAAATATTTTAGACTTTTCTAAGTTGTAGCCATAGTCTAGGAGTTGGTTTTGAATCCACAAGATTTGTGAACAACAGCTGCCTGTAGCCATATATTCAGCTTCAGCAGTTGAAGTTGACACAAATGTTTGTTTCTTGCAAAACCAGGAGACAAGTCTGTCACCAAGAAACTGACAAGTTCCACTGGTGATTTTCCTATCTATTCTGCATCCAGCATAATCAGCATCTGAAAATCCAGTTAAGTCAAATGCTGAGTCTTTTTGATACCAGAGACCTAAATTTGGACAACTTTTTACATACCTAAGAATCCTTTTTACTAAGGTTAAGTGTGACTCTCTAGGGCTCACTTGGAATCTAGCACATATTCATGTAGCAAACATTATGTCAGATCTACTAGCTGTAAGGTACAATAAAGAGCCAATCATTGCTCTGTATGTTGTTTGATCAATAGGTTTCCCATGTTCATCAACATCTAATACAACATTAGTAGGCATAGGTGTTTTCATACATGATGCTTCAGACATACAAAATTTCTTAACCAACTCTTTTGCATACTTGGTCTGAGAAATAAATATGCCTTCAGCATGTTGTTTGATTTGCAATCCTAGAAAGAAGGATAGCTCACCCATGCTACTCATTTCAAATTTATAATGCATTAGGTTGGAAAACCTTCTACACAAATTTGAATCAGTATAACCAAATATAATATCATCTACATAGATTTGTACTAGTAGAGTATGGGACTTATGAGTTCTAATAAAAAGAGTTTGGTCTACTCTACCCCTTATAAACTCATTTTTCAGAAGAAAGCATGCTAGGGTCTCATACCATGCTCTGGGAGCTTGCTTTAGACCATATAATGCTTTATACAATTTGAAAGCATAATCAGGATGAGTTGAAGAGATAAAACCTGGGGGTTGTCTGACATAGACTTCTTCTTTGATATCTCCATTGAGAAAAGCACTCTTTACATCCATCTGGTATACTTTGAATCCTTTGTGTGCTGCATATGCTAAGAAGATTCTTATGGCCTCTAACCTTGCAACTGGTTCAAAGGTCTGGTCATAATCTATCCCTTCTTCTTGAGAGTACCCTTGAGCAACTAGCCTTGCCTTGTTCCTTACAATGACTCCTTGATCATCCAATTTGTTTCAGAACACCCACTTTGTTCTAACAATGGAGTGATCCTTTGGCCTTGGTACTAGTTCCCAAACTTTGTTCCTTTCAAATTGATGCAACTCTTCTTGTATTGAAATGATCCAGTGTGGATCTTGCTCTGCAACTTGAATGGATTGAGGTTCAATTTGAGAAAGAAAGCAAGTGTGCATCAGGATTTGGTTGACCTGATTTCTGGTTTGCACACCAGCTGAGATGTCTCCAATCACTTGGGAGATTGGATGGTCTCTTGATGTTACTAAATCAACAAGAGATGTTGATTGTTCACCAACCTGTGTTGTTGTTTCCTCTTGTGGTATAACAACTGGCTCTTCAAAAAGTTTCTCTTCAAGATGTTGAATATCTTCTTCACCTTCACTGCTTTCATCTTTTTGAATAATTTATAACCTGTTAAAATCTTCTGCAAGAGAGTGTACCTGCAAAGGTTCTATGGTAGAAGTATTTTTCTCCTTGAAAGACATGTTAGATTCATCAAAAGATACATGAACAGATTCTTCAATTTTGAGAGTAGATTTATTATATACCCTATAAGCTTTACTGATCATGGAGTATCCCAGAAACACTCCTTCATCAGCTTTAGCTTGAAGTTTTGCTAAGTATTTCTTGTCATTATTATGAATGTAACAAATACAATCAAAAATTTTAGAGTAATCTACTTTAGGTTTCTTCCCTTTGAGTAATTCATAGGGAGTCTTGTCCTTCAGTTTATGTATTAAACTTCTATTCAACACATAGTTGGAGGTGTTCACTGACTCTGCCCAAAAGGATAGAGGAAGGTGAGCATCTGACAACAATGTAGTAGCAGATTTAATAAGGGTTCTATTTTTCCTTTCAGCTACCCCATTTTGTTGAGGAGTTATAGGAGCTGAGAAAGTGTGCCTGATCCCTTCACTCTGACAGAACTCTTGCATAATAAGAGAATCAAACTCTGTCCCATGATCACTTCTGATCTGGGCAATGTGAGTATTGAACTCACTCTGTATGCATTTGAGAAACTCTGTCAAACATTTAAAGTTATCAGACTTCTTCCTCAGAAAGAACACTCATGTGAATGTAGAGAAGTCATCTACAACCACTAAAGTATAGGATTTCCCTCCTAAGCTTTGTATTGTAATGGGTCCAAAAAGATCCATGTGTAACAGATACAAAATCCTAGGTGAATCACTCTTATTAAGTGACTTGAAACTATTTTTGGTTTGCTTGCCTAATTGACAAGCCCTGCAAAGTCCTTTCTTCTTATAGGGGCCAAAAGGTAGTCCTCTAACAAGGTTGTCCTTGGATAGCCTAGCAATGGTTCTAAAGTTTACATGTCATAATCTCTTATGTCATAGTTCATTTGGTCTACAAATAGAGTTAAACAAGCAAATATCTACCTTGGTTGAAAGAAAATCTACAAGATAAATGTTACCTTTCCTTTTACCTGTCAACACAGTTGTGTTGTCCTCTGATTTGATCTTGCATAAGGATTTGCTGAAAGTCCCTTGGTAGCCTTCATCACACAGTTGACTTATACTGATTAAGTTGTGCTTCAGTCCTTCCACATAGGCTACTTTCTTGAATGTGACTGTGCTAATCTGGACTGCACCATATCCTTTTGTTAGTCCAAAGTTTGAATCACCAAATATTACTTTGGGTCCAAGCTTGGATTTGAAGGATGTGAAATTGTCCTTGTTTCCTATCATGTGCTTTGAGCACCCACTATCCAGATACTATTGCTGGTTTGATGTTGGATAGGTCTTCACCTGCACATAAAATAATTTATTTGTTTTTGACCCAGTTTTCCTTGAGTCTAGGTTGATAACCTTTGAATTCAGAAATAAAAGACATCCCTGGTTGACTCTTATAGCCTTCAAGATGATATCTCCTTGGAGGTATTATCCATTCAGTATAAGGGTTAAATCGTTGGGATGAAAGACCCCTAGGTTTGAAATTTGATTTACCTTTGGAAAAAATTTCAAAACTCTGATCTCTGCTCGACGATCACTGAGCTGAGTTCGACGATCTTGGGTCAGATCGTCGAGCTCCGTTTGAAGATCGACTGTGGCAGAGTTCAGGGTTCAGAGATCGTCGACCTGAGTTCGACGATTTAGCCTGAGATCGTTGATCTTCATTCGACGATCGTCTAGCTCCGTTCGACGATTTTTGTTGAACTCTTGTTTTCTTAGATAAGTCAGAATTCTTCCTAGCTACCTCTACAACTCCCTTACCTTTATCAGAGATAAACTTCATTGGGGTTGTTAATACTATAGGTTGGCTAGATGAGGCACCCAAGCCCAGTATACTATTGAATCTTGAGTTCACTATGCTTGTGATGTCCATTAGCTTGATACTTCTCCCATTGAGGGATTCTTAAAACTTTTTGGCCTCTGATAGTTCACTTTTCAGTGAGGCTATCTGCTCCCTACAGCATTCCAACTTCTCAGAGAGTTTGAGGTTTTCTAATTTTAAAGTACTGTGTTCAGATAACTGATTTCTGAGAGAAATGATTTCCTTCTCAGATTTTAATAAATCTAAACATAGTGCTTTAAACTCACACTTAAAGTCCTCAGAATTAAAATCAAAAGAACTTACTACCTGGTCCTCTTCAGATTGAGTCTCTGATTCTGACTCTGATTCTTCTACATCAGAATTTTGTTGTGAAGCATTGATAGCCATCATGCAGAATTCTTTTTCATCAGCATCATCTTCATCATCATTAGAGCTGGATGAAGCTCCAGATTCTTCTTCTGTCTCACTCCAAGTTTCAGCAACAAACCCCTTCCTTGTATGCTTGTTCTTGCTGGAGGAGGGTTTGCCATTGCTATTCTTCTTGAAGTCCTTGTCTTTTCTTCTTTATTTCCTGTCCTTTTTGTCCTTATTTTTATTTTCTGGACAGTCAGGCACAATGTGGCCTGGTTTCCTGCATCCAAAACAAATAATCTCTTTGTTATTTGATTTGTCATACCTTGGCTTGTCATGCTCTCTGTATGATCTTTTCCTGAAATCCTTCCAGGCCATTTTGTAAAACCTTTTGGCCAGTAGGCTTAGCAGCTCTTCATTGACTGCGACCTTGTCTTCAGGCTGATCTTCAATAGCTTTGAATGCTATTGATTTCTCTTTTCTGTTAGCTGGTGAAGCAGCCTTCTGCTATTCTTCTCTATTTTTGATGAGCAGCTCATAAGACATGAGCTTGCCCAAGAGAGCTTCAGTTGTGATCTCATTTAGGCTTTGGGCATCCTTGATTGGCCAGATCCTTGAGTCCCAAGTGCTTGGGAAGCACATTAGGATTTTATCATTGAGCTCAGTCAATGAGATCTCTTTTTCCAATGTTTTCAGCTCATTGACTATGAGACTGAGTCTATTATACATATCTGCTACTGACTCAGCTTCTCCTTTCTTGAAGTTCTCATACTAGGTTATGAGATGAGATCTTCTATCTTTTCTCTCATCAGCAGATCCTGAGACTATCTCAGATAACTTGTCCCAGATGTCCTTTGCTGAGTTGCAGTCAGCTACTTTTTGGAATATTTCATCAGACATAGTCTGGGCTAAAATATTCATTGCCTTAGCATCTGCCACTTTCCATTTCTTGATTTCTGCATCTATTCCTGAAGGAGGTGGAACAGCACTTATACTTATATTTTTTGGAGGTCTTGGACGCACTGTCAAAATAGAATTGAAAATGTCCTCATCAATAGAGTTCATGTATAATCTAATCCTTGCCTTCCAAAGTGCAAACTTAGATAGATTGCACACTGGAGGTCTGGTGCTAGCGTAATCTTTGTTTTGGGCCATGTTCTGTGAAGAAATAAATCTGGTAACAAACTTAAAACAAGCAGATCTAACTAGAGAGATCTTTGGGTTCAGGTGTTAGCATGTGCAATCACTAAGTTGTGGTATTTTAACCAACCTCCCTCTGATACCAATTGAAAGTGCAGGTTAGATCCGATATACTCTAGAGTGGAGTGAATAGAGTATGGTGCTTGCTAAAAACTTTTTACAACTCTTATTGTATTCCTAAGTGAACAGGGAAGCAAATGAAATACAGCAAACACAACAACTATCTAATTAAAAAGTAATCACAGAACAATCAAAAACCACAGCCAGAAAACAAAAGAAAATAAGCAACCAGATGACACAAGGAGCTATAGTGGTTCCCCAACCAATCTGGGTACATCCACTCTTCTACCACCCTAGGTAGGAATCCACTACAGGATGAGTTGATCAGGTGTCTTGGGCACCAATAAGTTTTGATAAGGTACTCAAAAACAAAACCAGATTTTTTGATCAGGTGTCTTGCCACCACTGAGTTTTGATAAGGTCTCAGAAACTAACACAAACTTTTGAAGGGAGTTTGATAAACCCTTTACAGCAGAGAGAGGGAGAGAGAGATGATCTTCTCTGTCAACAATCAGAGAGAAGATAGTGGATGTTGTCAAAGCTCCCCCTGAGATCTTGAGTTGTTCAGGAAGTGAAGCTTTGTAGTAGGGTGATAGGGCTTCAAAAAATTTGATCTCCAGCAAAAGATGATTTCAGCAGCAGCTAAAATGTGTGGTGTCTGGAGTTTTGAATGATAATGGCCTTTGAACACTGGAATCAAAAGGGATCTAGAAATTTCAGAGTGTTGATCTCCTTCAGTGATGAGTGTTCTTGTAAGAATTCTAAGACTGTGAATATCTGCAACTCGTTTTCTTTTTTGTTGTTGTTGTTATTCTTGTTGTTCTTCTCCAGCAGAATGAATATTTTTCTTTTATTCCTTAGATCTGAATAGAGATGATTCTCTGTCCAAGATAGTTGTTAGCCTGTCATAAATGACTTCATTAACTGCATTTTGTCTTCTAGAGGAAAGTCCAATAAAACATTCCTTTAAAAATCCCCATGAAACTTGCTCCAGATTAATTGAAACGGCTACAAGATCCTTGAAATAAATGCTGGGAATAATTCCATAACTGTCTGAATTTGAATCTGAAAAACGTCGAGCTCTCCAGAAAAACATCGACCTGAGCTCGATTATCGTTGAACTGAGCTCAGAGACTGGACTTAGACTAAAACAGAATTTGTCGATCTGAGCTCAACTATCGTCGAACTGAGCTCAGAGATAGAGAAACAAACTAGAGACAGGAATTTCGATCTGAGCTCGAAGATCGTCGAATGGAGTTCGACGACTCATTGAAGTGAGCTCAGAGATCATCGAATGGAGTTCGACGATTCGTCGAAGTGAGCTCAGAGATCGTCGAATGGAGTTCGACGATTCGTCGACCTGAACTCGACGAAATGACTTAGTCTCCTGAACTGAAATACCTGGTCTTGAGGGTCTTGAGGGCAGCTTTCAAACCTAAATACTAACCCTTACACTCAATCTAATTGACCTTTAGATCTATACAAGGAGGTCAAAACAAATTTCCTAAAGGACATAGTGATCCTTGCCCAAATCAGTAATAGGGTGTTCCAACAACATGTCTGCTGAATTTAAATTCCTAGCAGACATTATGGGCAAAGTGTTGCTTGGCAAGCACACTGTATATGACTACATAACCAGACACTAATTCCTAGTTATGTGTGTTGTGGTTAACAAGAAGAAGGTAAACTGGGCTCAGATCATGTTTGATCTGATTAAGAAAAAGAATACAAAGAAAGAGGTATGCTTTGGAAGGATCTTAGGGATCTTCCTAAAAGAAAAGGATGCTGAATCCGTGGTCTCCCAGACCATATTCATCAATGCCTCTAAGAGGATCACATGTGCCCTTTTTGGCTGGTGGGAGAGGACCATCACCAAGCCCTCCAAGGCTTCTTCCTCTTCCACCAGGGCTTGTGAGGGTACTAGGGCTTTTCCAGCCACTTCCCACCGTACTGAAGAGATCCCTCCTCCACCTCCATCACCTCCAGCCATCCCACCTCACTCTCAAGTGGTACATCAACTTTCCTCCACAGTCCATACCACAGTTCACATTCCAACACCCCCATCATCCCCACTACATCCATCCCCCACTCATATTCACTTTCATACATCCCCTTCACCCCAACCTGATATACAAATTCCATTCTCCACTTCTACTCCCTCTCCCCATGGCACACTCATTACATCACCAACTTCATATCCTTTACCTCCCCCCCATTTGGACAATATCCAATTCTTCAATCTGCCTTCATCCCCCTCAATACATCTACTCCTCCTGATGCACACATGCAGGATCCTCTACCAACTCCTCCTCCATCAACTTATATCCCTCCATCTGTTTTCATTGCAACACCAACACCATCTACCTCTCCACTATTGGATCCCTCCATCATCCCCTCTCTAATTTCCCTTCTCACTCCCCTCCTCAAAACTATCATAGCAGAGGCTATTTCACCTCTTGCTTCATCCATTTCCTCCTTTGCTGCGCAAATATCTGCTCCCTCTGCTCCTACCTCTTCAGTTAGGGGCCTGGCTCCAGTGTACACTGAAACCAGGCAGGGGGAGATACTCCATGAAGAAGAAGCAGCAGCAGCAACAACAGCAGCAATAGCAGTAGAAGCAGTAGCAACAGCAGTAGCAGCAGTAGAAATAGTAGCAACAATAAACACAACAGAAACAACAGATGCTGATGATGAATTCATTGATTTCATTAATTTTATTGAAACAAATATAGAAATAGATACTGTGGATGATACAGTAATAGAGGAAATAATAACTGCTGGTGATTTTATTATAAATCCCACAGTAGATTTATTATATTTATTGAGAACTTTTGATATAGTTCATTTGAACATTCTTCCAGAATACATCACTAAGCCATCCATGGCTATAATCCCATATACCTCACCCATACGACCTAAAGTTGCCAAGCAACTAAAGGCCAGTTTTGCAGTAACAGAGATTTCAGCCATTCCATCTCCTACCAGAGCTGTTTCCCCCATTGTCTCATCTCCTCCAACTCCAGTTTTTGTTATGGATGATGAAAGTGATGTGTTAGTTCTGAAATACTCTAGAGGAAGGGGGGGGGTGAATAGAGTATTCTAAAATCCTTAAGAAAACTTTACAGCTTTTGCCGTTAAATAAAAACTGTAGAATAACAAATAAATAACCACAAACACATAGCAGACCTAGCTAGCACAAACACAGCAAGAACAAAAGAAAGGGCAACCAGACAACACAAGAAATTATAGTGGTTCCCCAACCTGGGTACATCCACTCTTCTACCACCCTGGTAGGAATTCACTCAGATTTTTGATCACATGCCTGAAACCAATGTGCTTTTGATCAGGTGCTCAAAAACCAAACCTTAAGTCTTTTGGTCAGGTGACTTACAACTAGGAATAACTTTTGAAGGGAGTTATAACCCTTTATACAGTGGGGGGGGGGGGTTGAGAGATGATTGTGTCTTCTCTTTCTCAATAAACACCTGAGAAGACTTAGTGGACATAATGTTAGCAAATAGCTCCCCCTGAGATGTAGAATGGTTCAGGAAAAACTGGAGTTTTGCTTCAGGGTGATAAGCCTTCAATCTTTAAGCCTTGACCAGAAAAGATCTTCAGGAACTTCTTGACAGATGGAATTGATGTTGTCCTTTGAAGTGTCCTGGAGAGTTGAAGAATGAAGACTCTTGATTTTTGATTGATTGTTCTTCTTCTTCAAATAGCAGATGTTCTTCTACTCTAGGGCTTCTTCTCTGTACTAGAGATCTGTGAAAGAAAGAGCAGAGAATTCCTTGATTCAGACTAATTGTATTACTAACTGTCTGTGTGTCTATCATGTCTATAGGAAAAGAGAGAAAATCTCTTTTATATTTCCTGTCAAAAATTATCTTTCAAAATTTGAAATCCTCTGCAATCAATGCTGACGGCTTTGAGAATAAACTGCATTGAATTATTTCCCCAACTATCCCATGGAAAAACGACAAGCAATAATCCTGGAGAAGACCATAATCAATGCTCCTTTTAGAGATTATATTCAGAGAATATTTGAGCATTAATTACACATGAATTATTGCCGTAAGAAGGGGACAGAAGGAAGGAAATAACTAAGGCTGGATTCGTCGAAAATATAATAGAAATCGTCGAGCTGAGTTCATAGTTCGTCGAGCCGAGTTGTTGTCTTCGTCGACGAGATGACTTCTGTTCATCGAGCTGAGTTCCAAGATTGTCGAGCTAAAACAGAACTGCATTCTTTAGAAACTTTGCCTTTTCTGTGTATGGAGTTCGTCGAGTTGATAACTGGTTTCGTCGACTGAAGTTCAGCAAAGTATTTCTGGACTTAGAATATTTTAGATGCTTCTGGAATGAAAGTGTTGAAGTGAAGTATCCAGAAATCATCGACCTTAGAATTGGTTTCGTCGAGTTGAAGACCACTAACTATTGCTGGAAAACTCTAGCCAAAGGGGTCAAAGTTCATCAAGCTGAGAATCTTGAATTCGTCGATTGAAGATGATTATGGACTTAGAAAACTGAGAGGCTTCTGGATTAATAAGTTGAAGTAGACAACCCAGAAATCGTTGACCAGAGAACTAAGTTCGTCGACTGGAGTCTAGAGAATAAAGTCTGGACTTAGAATGCTGAAGGTAGAGTCCAAAGATCATCGACCAAAGAATCAAGTTCGTCGAGCTCAGCTCAGAGAATTTTCTTTGAGATCATTGAGTTGAGCACGACTATCGTTGACCTGAGTTCGACGAACGTCGAACTCATTTTACTGAGTCTTTGGAAAATCTCTAAGTCTTGAGTCTCTAGCAGTCTGATGATGGCTGGTCCATGCAGTGTTGATCCTAAGGAGTTGGCCTAGACTCTAGGACACAACTATGACCCTGGCTATAAAAGATGGGTCACAAGATCCTAACTTAGTGAACCTAGCCCAAATAAAACTAGGGATCCAACAATCTCCCCCTATTTGGGTGAGGTCACTAATTACAGACTCAAACTAAATTGAAAATAAACAAATCAGGAAAAAACATATATCTGGCAGAGAAAAATGAACACATGCATCAGATATATATATATACGGATAAACTTTGTTCAGAAATAAGAAAGCAGTTATAAACATAACAGAAATTAACCAATTCAGAACTCATTTCTTTTGCTTCTTCTCTTTTGGTTTTTCTTCTTTGCTCCTGTCTCCTGGCTTAGTAAAAACATTTTCTCAGTTTGGTTCTGAAGCTTGCACTTTGGTCATGGTCATATCAGCAGCCCCTATAATCTTCAAAGATGTGGCTCTGGGGACTACTGCTTCTTAGTGCAATTTCATATAATCATCAACATTAAAAAACTTGTTAGCTTTCTCAAACCTCTTAAGCTCTTCTTTCTTGTACTTTGACATTGTTATATATTCTGAGAGATCCTTTCCTTCAGCTCTGGTTTTGTTGATCATAGAAAGGCCAACAAGTTCTTGGAACCTTGCCATCCTAGGTGAAGTACCTGTTTATGGATCTTCAAAGTGTACAGGAGGAGGAGGAGGTCTATTGGAGATTTCAGCTTGTTGATGTTCAGGAAGTTTTTGTTGTTTTTGTTGTTGATGTTGCTGTTGTTGTTGAGGTTGGTGTTGCTTGCCAGAAGGATACTGTCTTTGATGGCTGCTTTCTGAAGATGAGGACCTACCCTGATGTCTTTGATAAGTTTGAAATTGGATAGTCCTTTGAGAAGTTATGCCTGAAGCACCAGCAATTGGAGGAGGAGGTGGAGGAGGATCCTTCCTATATTTGTGAGTTGGTGGAGGGGAATATCTTCTACTTCTTTTCCTTTCTTTCTGTTCATTTTTAGATAACCACATCCAAGCTGGCATCCCTTTATATGGAGTTATCTTCTGAAGGATATAGTAGGGAGTGTCATTGGCTGGATTTTGTTTAGGATCAGGAGGAGGAGGGGATTTCCTTTTCTTAGATACTTTCTTCTTCTTAGGATCCTCATCAGAATCCTCATCATCATCATCATCATCAGATCCCTTAGGATTATCATATAGATCATTTAAAGCCTTCAGGGCCTGAGCAGAAATAATAGGCTTCTCAGATATAGATGGAACTGCAAAAGGAGCTGGAGAACTATCTGTGATAGCGCTTTCAGCAACTGCCTTATTCTCTTCTTCAATGTCAGCCAAGATCAAAGCATCAAGATCTGGCATTGGAGAGTCATCCATCACAAAGCTAGGAGCAGAAATAGCTTCTAGAGAGGATGGCATGACTGCAGGCTCTGAAGCAGCAAAACTGTCCCTGAGTTGCTTGGCAACTTTTGGACAAATTGGTGAAGAATAGGGGACAATAGCCAAAGATGGCTTAGTATAATCTGCTGGAAGGAAGCTCAAAAATGCAGTATCAAAATTTTTCAACAAATGTTCTAAATTTACTGTTGGATTTAAAATAAAATCACCAGCAGTAAGAATCTCTTGAGTAACTGACTCATCTAAATCCATGTCAGTCTCAATAAAATGAATGAAATCAATAAAATCTGTATCTTCTACTGTTGCTGCCTCTTCATCTGCTGGAGCTGCTGAAACTGAAACTGTTACTACTGCTGGAGCTGTTGCAGCTTCTTCATCAAACATCTCCTCCTGCCTGGTTTCAGTATAAATTGGAGCCAATCCCCTAACTGAAGAGGGGGCAGCAGTGAGGGCACATATCTAGGTAGATATGGTAGATATGGAAGTAGCAAGAGGTGTAATGGCCTCTGCTATCATTATTTTGAGGAGGGTTGTGATGAGGGCAATGATAGATGAGATGGTGGAGGGATCCAGTGGTGGAGTTTCAGTTGGTGTTTCAGATGGTTTTTGGGTGGAAACATTTGGAGGGATGGTAGATGTTGGTGAGGATGGAGGAGGAGCATCTTGCATTTGGACATCCTGGATGGATTCAGTTGGAGGAGGAGGAGTATTGGGAGGAGATGACAGTAGATAGAAAGATGGTATGGAGGACAAGTGTGGTGGAAGAGGAGATGAAGGTGGTGTTGGAGAAGGGGAGGGTTAATGATATTCCTGAATAGGGGAAGAGGGGATGTTAGTAAGATCTATGGGTGAAGAAGTGGTAGGCGAGTTAGCTGGAGTAGTAACATGAACAGATGGTTGTGGTTGTGGTTGTTGTTGGGGTTATGGAGTAGAGGATATGGTGGAGGAGGTTTGTTGTAGAATCTGATGTTGAGGAGGGAGCACTATTGTGTGGGGTGTAGAGGGTAGTTGAGTTTGGAGTGCTGGAACAGATGGGGATGAGGGAGTGATCTCTTCAGAAGGGTGGGGAGTGGCTTCTACAGCCCTTGTGCTCTCAGAAGCTTTGGTGGCAGAGGATGAGGCCTTAGAAGGCTTTGTTATTGTCCTCTCCCACCTGCCAAACAAGGCACATGTAAGCCTTTTGCTGGCATTGATGAATATTGTTTGGGAGACCAGTGATTCAGCAGCTTTTTCCTTCAAAAAGATCCCAAGGATCCTTCCAAAACTAACTTCCTTTTTGTTGTTCTTTTTCTTTATTAGATCAAAGATGATCTGAGCCCAGTCCACTTGCTTCTTGTTAACCACTGCACACATAACTAGAAATTGATGCTTGGTTATATAATTGTGTGCAGTGTGCTTGCCTAGCAAGACTTTCCCGACAATGTCTGCCAGAAACTTGAATTCTGCAGATAAGTGTTTCTTCAATAATTTATTAGGGTTATATCTAGTATAACACATCAAACTCAACATTTGATCATATTCTTCACTATCAATATCTAATTCTTCTTCACCATTATGCAATCCAAAGATTTCAGTTAATACGGCGGGAGATAGAGAAACAGTATTACCCGTAATTGATCCAGTCATGGTATTCTGCTCTGTGGTTGAAGATGTGTAGACCCATTCTCTAATCTCAGTTCCAGACAGTTTGATCCTTGTTATCATCAGATTCTTCAGATGCTGCTCTTCTAGAAGTTCTAGAATATTCAGAAAAATTGGGTCTGAATGTTCGAAAGAATCAAAGTCGACATCGAAGCCGGTGTCGAACTTCATCGCAGCCAGGGTTCCTACTTGAATCGCCATGAGATCACCTGCAAGAGAGAAAACGACGATCAAGTACAAAGGGAACAGAAATCACGGGACGGAGGTCGAAGAAAACCTTGATATAGGGTTTTCCAGAATATGAATCGACAAACTCCATTCCACGAAAATTAAAACATTCTTCGATCTGGGTTCGACGAAATAATTTAGAGTTAAACAATTTGTCGAGCTCAATCTGAAGATTTGAAGACATTTTGTCGAGCTCCGTTCGACGAAAGTTTTCTGAATTGGGTTCATCGATCTCCATTCGATGAAAACAACTTCACTCACAGAGAGTTCGTCGACCTCCATTCGACGAATATCTCCTGAACTTTCCCTAGTTCGTCGAGCTCCGTTCGACGAACTCTGGAAAATTCATCGAGTGCAGACAGAAACTAAACTAAGTCTTCTCCATTAATCATTCCAAGCTGATTTATAAAAAATAGATGGTTTCTTTCATCCAGAGGTTTGGTGAAAATGTCAGCTCTTTATAAATCAGTGTAGATATAGACAAGTTTAATTTTATTTTTGTCTACACACTCTCTAATGAAATGATGTCTAATATCTATATGCTTAGTCATACTGTGATGAACTGAATTTTGTGCAATGGCTATAGCACTTGTGTTATCACATAGTAGAGTTGAATTATTTAAGTTGAGACCATAGTCTAGTAATTGATTTTGAATCTACAGCATCTGGGAACAACAGCTGCCAGCTGCAATATATTGTGCCTCAGCAGTTGAGGTAGACACAGATGACTGTTTCTTACAAAACCAGGATACTAATCTCATACCCAGGAACTGGCAGGTTCCTGATGTATTTTTCCTGTCCACCCTGCATCCAGCAAAATCAGCATCTGAGTATCCAGTTAACTCAAATTCTGATTCAATGGGATACCATAGGCCTAGACTTGGACAACTCTTTATATATCTCAAAATTCTTTTGAGGAAAATTAGATGAGATTCTTCAGGGTTTACTTGGAACCTAGCACAAAGGTATGTGGCAAACAAGATATCAGGTCTGCTAGCTGTAAGGTATAATAGGGACCCAACAATGCCCCTATATAATTTCTGGTCAACAGGTTTCCCATGTGGATCAGAGTCTATTACAGCATTTATAGCCATAGGTGTTTTCTTTGCTGAGGTATCTGCCATCCCAAACTTTTTGATAAGCTCGTTTGCATATTTAGCTTGGGAGATGAAGATGCCATTAGGGAGCTGCTTCACTTGGAGACCAAGGAAGTAGGAGAGCTCACCCATGCAACTCATTTCAAATTTTGAATGCATGAGGTCAGAGAACCTCTTGCATAATTTGGAATCAGTAGAACAAAATATGATGTCATCCACATGTATTTGTACTAACAATGTTTGGTCCTTATGATGTTTAGTGAAAAGTGTCTTATCTACTATGCCTCTAGTGAACTTATGCTCTATCAAAAAGCTAGCTAAGGTCTCATACCAAGCTTTTGGAGCTTTCTTTAGACCATAGAGGGCTTTATGCAATTTAAAACATGATAAGGGTGAGTTGGAGAGAAAAAACCTGGAGGTTGTTCAACATAAACCTCTTCTTTTAGTACTCCATTCAGAAAAGCACTCTTCACATCCATTTGATAGACCTTGAATCTCTTGTAGGCTGCATAGGCAAGGAATATTTTGATTGCCTCTAATATTGCCACAGGTGCAAAGGTTTGGTCATAATCTATTCCTTCCTCTTGCCTATATCCTTGAGCAACAAGCCTAGCCTTGTTTCTCGCAATCACTACTTGGCCATCCAGCTTTTTTCTATAAACCAATTTGGTTCCAATTACTGGGTAGTTTTGGGGTCTTGGAACCAAATCCCAAACTCTACATCTCTCAAATTGGTTTAATTCCTCCTGCATTGCAATGATTCAATGGGGATCTTGCTCTGCATCATGGATGGATAGAGGTTCAACCTGAGAGAGAAAACAAGCATACATCAAATCTAGGTTGAGTTGATGCCTTGTCTGTACACCTACTGATATGTCTCCAATCACTTGAGATCTGGGGTGATCCCTTAGTGTGACAAGATCAGTGGGTGGAGTTGGTTCTGCAACAACATTAGGAACTAATTCCTCTTATGGAATTATGTTTGCTATTGGGGGAAGATTAATTCCCTCAGTACCTTCATCTTCACTTTCTTCAATGACTTATGGAGAAGGATGTGTTAGAATCTCTTGGGTGAGGTTTAGTGCATACAAATTCTCACACAAGTGAGGTACCTACAAAGTGCTTTTGGTAGAAATCTCTTTCTCCTTGCAAGACATGTTAGCTTCATCAAATGTAACATGAATAGATTCTTCAATTTTTAGTGATGATTTATTAAAAACCCTATAGGATTTGCTTACTTGGGAATATCCTAGAAAGATTCCCTCTTCAACCTTAGCTTCAAACTTTCTAATGTATCTTTTATTGTTGTTGTGAATATAACATATACATCCAAATACTTTAAAATAGTTGATTTTAGGTTTCTTCCTGATATAAAATTATTTAGCGGAGAAGGGGTTATGCGTGGAGAAGACAAAGTTAAGGGAGGAGAAGGTGGAAATGTAGTTGTGAGATGTTCTCTGATTCTATATTCGATGAAGGCAAGTGTACCTTGTCGCATATAGTATATGATATTAAGTTCAATATCAAGGTCGTATTACACAGGGCGAATTGAGTACTTATACTTCAAGGAGTTACTATTATCTTATCAACTAAAAGTTATTTTGGGGTTGCTTACTAAATTAGAGAAGTGAGAATGTTTTACTTGCAAGTTTGACAAAAGCTAAATGAAAATTAAGCGATAGTCCTCGATCGAGAATCACCTCGGCTTAAGTTGATCGAAAGATGCAATAATAAACTTTTTAAATTAATAAGGCAAGAGACCTTGACCGCGGAGGTTCTAAAAGCAAGAACATGCTTCTCTCGAAGTCATGCCCATCTGAGTTTAGGAAGGTCTGACCGAACTTTCATCCGAATCGGAGGCCTAAAACCCGCTTTATGCTGCGAACCCCTCTATTGGACTTTACTCCAATCCGGGGGATTTGAACGTCTGCCTCTCTCGAGGGGTCTGAACAACTCCCTTTACTCTTGAGTGCTCATTTCAAACTTTCGGCCTCTCGGCTAGCCTAGAGTGAAAGCAAAGGTGGAGAGTATATATCGATGATATACCTCCAACCCGTGATAAATCAAGAGTAATTCAAGGCTAAACCGTAAAAAGAAAAGGTACGATTCAAAGCATCATAACCTAATCACTCGAACCTCGGATCATCAAGATCGAGTACATGGAGGATTAGTTAATCATGGTGAGGTGGAAGAGGGGGGATGAGTAGTAAAGCATAAAGACACAAAGTAGTAAAGAGAAGAAAACAAGAGCACTTTTATTAAAATTAAAGCGAGCTTACACCATGAAAATGAACGAGATTACAAGTGCATGGAATTGAAAATCCTATTTTGGCTCTATCATTAGCAACTAAAGCATTAACAAAAGCTATTACAAAAGCTTAACTAAACTAGGATTAAGAAAAATACAAAGTAAGCGAGAGAGAAAAAGCATAAAAAGGAACATTAAACAAAGGGGCAGAACCTCCCCCTCTCAGCCAAAAGTGATCCTAAACCCTTGGGGGAGGGCTCAATTTATAGCTTTTTTCGGGATGGGTCACGCCCCCTGACACGCCCTGGTCGAGCGTGTACCTGGGGCGTGACACGGTCGGTGCGACTTTTTCGTGCTGAAATTAATTGCTGGAGTTGATGGGCGTGGTTGTTGAAGTACACGCCCATATGTCACGCCCGGGTCGGGCATGACTCGGGGGCGTGACACATTCGGTGCGACGGTGGAGCGGGAAAAACGAGCGCGTTGCGGCGATTCCTCAGAACCTGGGGACACTCCTCTAGAACACGCCCGTGTCGGATGTGATACGGGCGTGACAGAGGGCGTGTACACTAAGTTTCCACGGAATGCAGTTTCGGACCAATTGCTTCATTTCTCTATGTTACACGCCCTAGGTACACGCCCGGGTAGGGCGTGACCAGGGGGCGTGTCACAGCAAAATTCGGCTGAAAGAGGTGAAAACCTGCAAAAAGCAGAAAAACGCATTAGCGACAAAAATATATACAAAGGGGAATCAAAATAAGCACTTTACAAGACATGATTTGCTTTAAAACCCTGAAAATACCCTAATAAAATTGACTGCAAACCGTATTATCAAATTCCCCCAAGCTTAAGTTTTGATTTTCCCCAAGCAAAGATGTATAAAAAACTAGCTAATCATAAAAAGTGACTAATTCAAAAAGTTTTAATCATTCTTACACAAGTACTATGCGTAATTCCAGGTAGGGAGAATGTAAAACGTAAATCTAAAACAATTATTTTGATATGGTTTAACTTTTATAAACTTTACTTAACGAAAATAAATCTTCCAGAATTTTGACGAGATTCTTTAAATAAATTTAAGCAAGGTAACGAAAATGAAAAAAACGTATTGAGTTGTTACTAGATCCAAGCAACACATTACAAATATATCAATTGAATAACAAAAATCTAAGTTTAAATTCAGAACTAAAACTGATTTATTTTTCTTCTTTTCGTAGCTATTAAATAAGATTTAAAAAGGCGTGAATCAAAAGGACTTAATAGGATCGAAACGTTTGGTTTAGGATCATGAATAGGAGTGAAATTCAAAGATAAACATGGAGGCTTAAAATCACACTAAACCAAAACAAAGAGTTTCAAAAAAAAAATTATTTTAAACAAAAAATATATATATTTTTTCTTTTTCTTCTTTATTATTATTTATTATCTTTTTCTTCATTTTTTTCTTTCTTTTCTTTTTTTCAAAACAAGGCCATAAATTTTTTTTTCTTTTCATTTTGAATTGGCCAAATAAAATCAAACATTGCTTTTGAATACAATTTCTCCAAAGATAACACAAAATTTCCTATCATGATTATGAAAATTTTGAATGAAACTCAAAAAAAAAATAGCGTGATTAGATAGGTAGGAATTTTGGCTTTAGTGAAAATGAAATGCTATGTGGAGTTATCAAACGAAATTGAAAAAAAAAGACTCAAAAGCGGCTAACTAGTGATAAAAGATTTTTGGTTGGCAGGAAAGCTCAAACGTAAACAAAAATGGCCTAAACATTTTCACGCTTTTTAAATTTATTTAAAACATAGATTTGAAAAATTTCAAAAAGCAAGTCTGAGATAATAAAATAAGATTGATGAAATTATCTTGAAAATAGAAATAATATGTGACTTGTATCGTTCATATCTACTACGTTATTCAAAAGTTTTCCTTACAAAAATTATCTAAAAACGAAAGGGAAAATAGTGGATGATGAATTTTAGAGAAAGTAAAGAAAATAAAGAACGGAAAACCATAATAGAAATACGCGTTTTAGAGAAATATTTCACCTTAACATGCTACCGTGAATTAGAAACACAGCATGGCCAACATTTTACTTGTGAAATATGATTAAAAAATGATTAGAAAAATTATAATTAACTCCGTTGTTTATAAAGAATTTTGAGAAAAACAAAACACAAACATGGGGTACTATTGAAATACCAAAATGCAGCTATATAATTTTTTGGATTTTTGGATTTGGATTTTTGGATTTTTGAAGAATATTTACAAAAAGTAAAAGAAATTTACAAAAAGCAAAAAGAAGGAGAAATTCCTCCCCCAAGCTTAAGATCTACATTATCCTCAATGGAGAAGGAGGTTGGAGAACGAGAGAAAATTAAAGTACAGAAATGAAAGACAGAATTGAAAAATAGGTACTTCCCCGGTTTATTTTGCAACGAAAGCTGAGTGATACCGCTCCCCCATGCTTGTGCTTTGAATCTTCAGGAAAGGTCTTCTGGTGGACTTTGTGATGGATTTAGCAACATTGGCCGCGGTGATTTTAGAAGCCGCAACTTGTGGAGCCGTCCGGGGCAATAAGTGTAAAATAAGGAAAACAGAAAAAAGATTTGGGTTGCCTCCCGAGAGCGCCCTTTGTTTATAAAGGTTGTTTGAGCTCGACCAAAAGAATATTGTCCAACAATAAAAGTCTTAAATTATTACAGTCCAAATGAAGGAGAAACAAAATAGTTCATGAGTTTGATAGCATTAATTGTTTCGTTGCAGTAGGAAGTAAATCATTAGGCAAATAGAGTTTTAATCGCTGACCATTTACCTTGAATTCACCCTTATCCAGGTGCGAAATGAGAACCGTCCCATACAGCCAAGCCTCTTTAACAATAAAAGGGCCGGACCATAGTGATTTTAATTTTCCTGAAAAGAGGCAAAGCCGAGAGTTATAAAGAAGGACGAGATCGCCCGGCGAAAAAGATTTAGGAAATTTAATATTTTTGTCATGGTAGAACTTTGTTCGCTCTTTATAAAGCCTATTACTATCGTAAGCGTTCGCCTGCCATTCGTCGAGTTCATTGAGCTGAAATTTATGGTGTTTGGCGGTTAGGGTGGGATCTAGATTTAATGTTTTGAGGGCCCAAAACGCACGGTGCTCTAACTCAACTGGAAGGTGGCAAGCCTTTCCATAAACCAATCGATACGGCGTGCAGCCGATGGCTGTCTTTATGCCGTTCGATAGGTGCATAGTGCATCATCTAGTTTTAGTGCCCCATCCTTCCTGTTTAAAGATATGGTTTTTTCTAAAATACGTTTCAATTCTCGATTAACAACCTCGACTTGACCGCTTGTCTGGGGGTGATAGGAGGTGGAAAGTTTGTGCGTTACTCCATATTTTGCCAAAATTTTGGCAAATTGGCTATTGCAGAAATGGGTTCCCCTATCACTAATTATAGTGCGTGGCGTGCCAAATCGAGAGAATAATTTTTTTAGAAATTTTACAATGACTCGTGCATCGTTGGTGGGGAGAGCTTGCACTTCCGTCCATCTTGATACATAGTCGACAGCTATGAGAATGTATTTATCTTGATAAGAGGGGGGAAGGGGGCCAATGAAGTCGATGCCCCAAAGATCGAAGATTTCGCATTCGAGGAAAAAGGTTTGAGGCATGTCGTCCCGCCATGAGATATTGCCTGCCCCTGGCAACTATCGCAAGTACTCACTAGGGTGTGAGCATCCTTGAATAGCGTGGGCCAATAGAAACCTGCCTCCAGCACGTTTCTTGCGGTGCGGTTCGCTTGATAATGACCACCTGTTGGTCCTTCATGGCAATGTCCCAAAATTTGCACTCCTTCCTCACTCGAAACGCAACGCCGCACTACCTAATCCGCACAGATTCTGAATAAGAAAGGGTCTTCCCAAAAGTAATTCTTCAAATCAGAAAAGAATTTCTTCTTTTTCTTGCTTGAGAATTCCTTTGGCAAGACCCGAGCCACTAAATAATTGGCAAAGTTGGCGAACCAGGGCACGGGATAATCTTTTGAATTTTTGAGAGCGAAGAGGCGCTCTTCAGGGAATTTATCGTTAATGTCGGCTTCCACTAATATTTCGCTGGCAGGGTTTTCTAAACGAGATAAATGGTCGGCCGCCAAATTTTCGGCCCCTCTTTTGTACCGGATTTCTAAATCAAACTCCTGCAAGTGGAGGATCCATCGTAAAAGGCGGGGCTTTGCGTCCGCTTTTCTAAATAAAAAACGAACAGCTGAGTGATCCCTAAAGACGATTACTTTGGAGAGGGTGATATAAGACCTAAACTTATCAAAAGCAAAAACAATTGCTAGGAGCTCTTTCTCGGTGGAGGTATAGTTAGCCTATGCAGACGTGAGTGTCTTGCTTGCATAATAAATCGGGTGGAAGAATTTATCCACCCGCTGGCCTAAGACCACGCCCACCGCAGTATCACTAGCATTGCACATGATTTCGAAAGGGAGCAACCAATCCGGAGCAACTAGAATTGGAGAGTTTACTAATTTTTCTTTTATTAAATTGAAAGCAAGAAGACAGTCGTTGTTAAAATTGAAAGGTGACTCTTTCTCGAGAAGATGGGTTATCGGCTTCGTTATTTTGGAAAACTTTTGGATAAAACGCCGATAAAAGCCCGCGTGCCCAAGAAAACTACGAATGGCTTTAATATTCGTTGAAGGGGGGAGTTTTTCAATAATTTCGATCTTGGCCCAGTCGACCTCGATCCCCTTGCCTGAAATCTTATGGCCGAGGACCAATCCCTCTCGGACCATAAAATGGCATTTCTCCCAGTTGAGGGATAAGTTAGTTTCCTCACAACGAATCAACACACGCTCGAGAGTTTTTAAACAATTTGCAAAAGAATTACCAAACACCGAGAAGTCGTCCATAAAAACCTCCATCACTTCTTCTACCAATTCATCGAATATCGCCAGCATACATCGCTGAAATGTAGCCGGCGCATTACATAAACCAAATGGCATCCGTCTATAAGCGAAGGTGCCAAAGGGACAGGTAAAGGTAGTCTTCTCCTAGTCTTCAGGTGAAATAGGGATTTGGAGGTACCTCGAGAGACCGTCGAGAAAGCAGTAGAAGGAGTGACCGGAAAGTCGTTCTAAAATTTGGTCGATAAAGGGAAGCGGGAAGTGGTCTTTTCGGGTGGCATCATTGAGTTTGTGGTAATCAATGCACATCCGCCAACCCGTAATAGTACGGGTTGGAATTAATTCATTATTTTCATTGGCCACTACCGTGACCCCGCCTTTCTTTGGCACGACCTGTACTGGGCTTACCCAAGTACTATTGAAGATGGGATAGATAATTCCCTCATCTAGAAGTTTAATAACCTCGGCCTTCACAATGTCCTTCATGTTTGGATTTAAACGTCGTTGGGGCTGGATAGTACTACGAAAGTTATTATCTAAGAAAATCTTGTGTGTACAGAATGATGGGCTAATCCCCTTAATATTGGATAACTGCCACGCAATTGCATGGCGGTGATTTTGCAAAACTAGAGTCAACTCAGAAATTTCTGAGTTGCTCAGATCCGAGGAGATAATAACCAGTAGCTTAGAGTCATTTTCGAGGAAAATATACTGCAGATGAGGGGGAAGTTTCTTGAGATCCAATATGGGTGGTTCCTCGTAAGAGGTTTTGAATTTTGTGGTGTCCATGGGAAGTGATTCGGGGAGGGTAGTGCGAGAGACTTCCTCTATGCAGAAGAGCTCAGTGATAAGAGATTCATCAAATGATGAAGAAACTAATTCAAAAGGCACAAAAAATTCATTTTTGAAGAATTCCTCTAGATAAAAGCAGGAATCATCTTGCTCTAAGGTGCTGCGCATGGAGGGATTAATGCTGAAAGTGATTTCATCATCTCCAACCTGAAGGAGGAGCTTTCCATCACTAACATCAATAATAGCGTGGGAGGTGGCAAGGAAGGGGCGCCCGAGTATCAGGGGTACATCGATATCCTCTTCGATGTCTAGGATGACAAAATCCACCGGAAAGATGAATTTGTCCACATTGACCAAGACATCCTCCACAATCCCTATCGGATATTTCACAGAACGATCAGCTAGTTGTATGCTCATACGAGTGGGGTTCGGAGATCCTAGACCTAATTTATTAAAAAGCGAAAAGGGCATGAGATTTATGCTTGCTCCCAAGTCCGTCAATGCATGTTTGACCAACGAATTACCGAATAGGCACGGGATGGAGAACCTTCCCGGGTCATTCACTTTGCGGGGTAATTTATTGAGCACAACCGCGGAGCATTCTGCATTTAAGGAAATATGCGAAATATCCTCGAGCTTTTTCTTATTTGATAGGAGCTCCCTGAGATATTTCACGTATTTCGGCATTTGAGAGATAGCCTCGCAGAACGACACGTTTATATGAATTTTTTTTAGAATTTCTAAAAATTTTTTGTAACTTTCTTCAGCGCGTTCATTTTTAAGTTTAGACGGATATGGTAATTTTGAATTAGACGCATGTGGCGCAGGCGTAGTAGGCAAATTTGAAGCTAAAATAACAGGAGGAGAGAGAGGAGAAGCGAGAGGTACCATAGGTTCACTTGGTATAGCAACTTCTTTTCCACTGTGGAGGGTAATGGAGTTTGCACTTTCTCTTGGATTTTGCTCGGTATTGCCTGGCAAAGCTCCTTGTTGCTGATCGGAGATTATCTTAGCTAGCTGTCCCACTTGGGTTTCCAAGTTTTTGATGGACCCGGCAATATTCCTGATATTTGTTTCATTTGTAGCAACGTATTTGGCAAAGACCTCTTCTAATGAAGAGGGCTTTGCCTGTTGCGGTTGGAAACCAGGTGGATTTAAATTTAAGGGGGGAGCTAGATTAAATGTTTGGCTATGATTATGAGGGGGGTTATGGGGGCGTTGAGCATTTCCTTGGTTGCTCCATGAGAAATTCGGATGGCTCCTATAACCCGCATTGTAAGTGTTATTGTACGGTGCGTTGTTCGGGTTATAGGAGGGCCGAGGAGCATTTCCCATGAAGTCAACATGCTCTTCTGTAAAAGCATAGTTATTATAATTATTAAACCAAGGAGGAGTGGCGGAGGAAGCAGTCATCTCCACCACCTGCTTTGTTAACCACTCAACTTGGAGGGCAAGATTCGAAGTAGCGTCAATTTCAAAGACTCCCGCTGGTTTGTTAGCCCGCACATGGGGCACATTCCATTGATATGAATTCATAGCCATTTCCTCAAAAAGTTATTGAGCGGCCTCTAGGGTTTTGTTATTTAGTGTTTCCCCAGCGGCCGCGTCGATCATTTGCCTTGTTAAGGAATTTAAGCCGTTATAAAATATTTGCACTTGTTGCCAAATTGGAAGAGCATGGTGTGGGCACCTTCGCAATAGCTCCTTGAAGCGCTCCCATGTATTGTAGAGAGTCTCCGAGTCTATTTACATGAAGGATGCAATATCCGTGCGCAATTTGGCGGTCTTCGCAGGCGGGAAATACTTGGTAAGAAATTTCCCTGCCATCTCGGCCCACGTGGTGATGGACCCTCTAGGAAGAGAGCTCAGCCACTGCTTGACCTTTGACCGCAAAGAGAAAGGGAATAGACGTAATCGAATGGCGTCATCTGAGACTCCATTGATTTTAAAAGTATCACAGATTTCGAGAAAATTTGCAATGTGATAATTTGGATCCTCGTCCGGGAGACCATCGAAGGTTACCAACTGCTGCACCATTTGGATGATGCTGAACTTGATCTCAAAGTTATTGTTCGCCATTGTGGGGCGAACAATACTTGATTGTGTACCCTCCAGGTTCGGCCTCGCATAATAAGACATAGTCCTTTGTTGGGCCTCATTTGGGTTGGGCGGATTAGGATCCATCATTTCTATGGCAGTGTCCCCGATTTTCTCTTCGATGCCTAAATGCGATTCCTGGTCACGAGAACGGAGGTGACGCAAAGCGGTGCGCTCTATCTACGGATCAAAAGGAATAATCTAAGAGCTTTCTCGGGTCATACACTTAAAGAGAGAGAAAGGTGGGTGAGAGATGAAACTGATACGAGTGCGAGAAAAAGAAAAAAAGGAAAATGATAAAATTTATAGCTATCCTTTTTTCAAAATATCAAAACATTTGTCCCCGGCAACGACGCCAAAAACTTGATATAAAATTATTTAGCGGAGAAGGGGTTATGCATGGAGAAGACAAAGTTAAGGGAGGAGAAGGTGGAAGTGTAGTTGTGAGATGTTCTCCGATTCTATATTCGATGAAGGCAAGTATACCTTATCGCATATAGTATAGGATATTAAGTTCAATATCAAGGTCGTATTACCCGGGGCGAATTGAGTACTTCTACTTCAAGGAGTTACTATTATCTTATCAACTAAAAGTTGTTTTGGGGTTGCTTTCTAAATTAGAGCATTGAGAATGTTTTACTTGCAAGTTTAAGAAAAGCTAAATGATAATTAAGCGACACTACTCGATCGAGAATCACCTCGGCTTAAGTTGATCGAAAGATGCAATAATAAACTTTTTAAATTAATAAGGCAAGAGACCTTGACCGCGGAGGTTCTAAAAGCAATAACATGCTTCTCTCGAAGTCATGCACATCTGAGTTTAGGAAGGTCTGACCGAACTTTCATCCGAATCGGAGGCCTAAAACCCGTCTTATGCTGCGAACCCCTCTGTTGGATTTTACTCCAATCCGGGAGATTTGAACGTCTGCCTCTCTCGAGGGGTGCGAACAACTCCCTTTACTCTTGAGTGCTCATTTCAAACTTTCGGCCTCTCGGCTAGCCCAGAATGAAAGCAAAGGTGGAGAGTATATATCGAAGATATACCTCCAACCCGTGATAAATCAAGAGTAATTCAAGGCTAAACCCTAAAAAAAGGTAAGATTAAAAGCATCATAACCTAATCACTCGAACCTCGGATCATCAAGATCGAGTACATGGAGGATTAGTTAATCATGGTGAGGTGGAAGAGGGGGGATGAGTAGTAAAGCATAAAGACACAAAGTAGTAAAGAGAAGAAAACAAGAGCACTTTTATTAAAATTAAAGCGAGCTTACACCATTAAAATGAATGAGATTACAAGTGCATGGAATTGAAAATCCTATTTTGGCCCTATCATTAGCAACTAAAGCATTAACAAAAGTTATTACAAAAGCTTAACTAAACTAGGATTAAGAAAAATACAAAGTAAGCGAGAGAGAAAAAGCATAAAAAGGAACATTAAACAAAGTGGCAGAACCTCCCCCTCTCAGCCAAAAGTGATCCTGAACCCTTGGGGAAGGGCTCAATTTATAGCTTTTTTTCGGGATGGGTCACGCCCCCTGACACGCCCTGGTCGGGCGTGTACCTAGGGCAGGACACGGTCGGTGCGACTTTTTTGTGCTGAAATTAATTGCTGGAGTTGACGGGCGTGGTTGTTGAAGTACAAGCCCATATGTCACGCCTGGGTCGGGCGTGACCCGGGGGCGTGACACACGGTGCGATGGTGGAGCGGGAAAAACGAGCGCGTTGCGGAGATTCCTCGGAACCTGGGGATACGCCTCTAGAACACACCCATGTCGGATGTGACACGGGCGTGACTGAGGCCGTGTACACTAAGTTTCCACGAAATACAGTTTCGAACCAATTGCTTCATTTCTCTGGGTTACACGCCCTAGGTACACGCCCGGGTAGGGCGTGACCAGGGGGCGTATCACAGTAAAATTCGGCTGAAAGCCTTGAAAACCTGCAAAAAGCAGAAAAATGCATTAGCGACAAAAATATATACAAAGGGGAATCAAAATAAGCACTTTACAAGACATGATTTGCTTTAAAACCCTGAAAATACCCTAATAAAATTGACTGCAAACCGTATTATCACTTCCCTTTAAGTAATTCATAAGGATTCCTATTCTTTAGTTTATGTATCAAGCTTCTGTTCAGGACATAATTTGTAGTGTTTACAGCCTCTGCCCAAAAGCATAGTGGCATGTAAGCATCTGCAAGTAATGTATCTGCAGCTTCAATTAGTGTCCTATTTTTCCTTTCAACTACCCCATTTTGTTGAGGAGTTTTAGGAGCTGAGAATCAATGTCTCATACCTTCCTTCTCACAGAACTCATACATAAGAAGAGACTCAAACTCCATGCCATGATCACTTCTGATCAATGCAACATGAGTAGAGAACTCAATCAGTATGGTCCTGAGAAAATCTGTAAGAACCTTAAAGGTATCTGCCTTAGATCTCAGAAAGGACATCCAAGTGAACCTTAAGAAGTCATCCACTATAACTAAGGTGTAGGATTTCCCTCCTAGGCTTTGTACATCAATGGGTCCAAAGAGATCCATATGTAGCAAGTACAATATCCTAGTTGAATCACTTTTATTAACAGATTTAAAACTAGATTTAGTTTGCTTGCCTAGTTTACAAGCCCTGCAGAGACCTTCCTTCTTGTAGGGACCAGATGGTAGACCTCTCATAAGATTGTCTTTTGATAGCCTAGCAATGTTTTTCAAGTTTACATGACCTAACCTTTTATGCCATAAATCATTCTGATTACTAGTTATATTAAGTAAGCGGATATCAGAATTGGCATAAAGAAAATCCACTAAGTATATGTTACCTTGTCTATTTCCAATTAAAATAGTTTGTTTTTCTTTATTAGCAATAATGCAAGAAGATGAGTTAAAGTGTACCTGATAACCTTCATCACATAACTGGCTTATAGAGATGAGGTTATGCTTGAGTCCTCTGACATAAGTCACTTTCTTGAATGTGACTGCTCCAATCTTCACTTCTCCAAAACTTTCAGACTGGCCACATTTTGAATCATCAAAGATAACCTTTGGTCCAAGCTTGGACTTATAGTTGTTTAAGATGTCCTTGTTGACAGTCATATGTTTGGAGCATCCACTGTCCAGGTACCATGTTTGATTATTTACTGGACAGCTCTTCACCTGCAATGAAAAACAATTAGTTGTTCTTGACCCAGGTTACCTTGGGTCCTTTATTTTGCTTGTAAGAGAAACTGGATATAATAGAAAATTTAGGTTTAGATTTATATCCTAGTGGGTGATATCTTCTAGGTGGTATTACCCAATCAGATACTGGATTAAATGATTTCCTAGAATTATTAGAGTTGCTGCTAAAATTACAGTTTTTGTTAAGTCTTTCTGGGTTCGACGAATTATTGTGACTTCATCGACCAAAGTTCGACGAAATGGGATGAGATCATTGATCTCTGCCTAGAAAATGAACATGTTCATTTTCTGTGCCCCACGTTCGTCGACCTCTGCTTGACGAACCATACAGAGTTCGTCGATCGCAGTTAGACGAATAATTACAGCTAAAGTTTGTGTTTAGCGTTCGTCGAGTTGAGTTTGACGAACGGGCAACATTTCGTCGATCTGAGTTCAACGAATTCTGCTGAACTTTGTTTTTACTTGTGGTTTTCTGATTTTTGTTATTTTGACCATTTCCTTTTGGAATTTGTTCTATAGTTTGATTATGGTTTAATTTTTCTTTCCCCTTAGTTGAAGCAAATTTAATGGGGGTAGTCAGAATGTTCTTCTTGAGAATGGGGGGCAAACTTGATGATGCACCAAAGCCTAGCTTGCCATACAATCTGGTATTTACAGTGCTTGTGATGTCCATCAGCTTGAGGCTTCTCCCATTGAGATATTTCTCAAGTTGTTTAGCCTCACATAGCTCAGTCTTTAACAAGATAATTTGTTCATTAGCTAAGGTTAATTCATCCTTTAACCTATTATTTTCTGAATTAACATTCTCTAGGTTTCCTAATTTTTCCCTAAGAATCTTAATTTCTTTTTCTGAGTTAATTAAGTCTATGCACATTATTTTAAATTCAGATTTAAATGAATCAGAACTGTAATCAAAGGAAGATAATACCTTGTCAGCTTCAGAATCTAAAACTTCTTCATTGTCTAAATCTTCTTCTTCTAAATGGCTCTTGGAGGCATCAATGGCCATGAGGCAAACCTCTTTGGCCCTTGCCTCTTCTACATCTTCACTGGAGCTGGAAGAGGATGATTCATCCTCAGTTTCACTCCAAGATTCAGCCACAAAGCCTTTCTCCTTCTTCTTGTATTTGCTGAAGGAAGGCCTATTGTTGTGCTGTCTTCTTGTTTCCTTCTCTTTTCTCTTCTCCTTCTTCTAATTCTCTGGACACTCAGAGATGAAGTGTCCAGGTTACCTGCAACCAAAACACACCACTTCTTTAGTTGGTGTTTTGTCATTCCTTGGTTTGTCATCCTACCTTGATGACTTTCTCCTGAAGTCTTTTCTTGCCATTTTATAGAATCTTTTGGCAAAAAGACTAATCAGCTCTTCATTTGTGGTTGAATTCTCTGTCTCCTCAGCAGCCTTGAATGCAGTGCATTGTTCTTTTCTTACTGGAGGAGGTGTTCTTTTCTCTGATGCTTCTCTGGATTTGATCAGCTGTTCATAGGACTTAAGCTTTCCTAAAAGAGATTCAGTGGAAATCTCATTTAGGCTTCTGGCCTCCTTGATGGGCCAGATCCTTGAATCCCATGAGCTTTGGAAGCACATAAGGATCTTATCATTCACCTCAGTAAGGGTGACGTCCTTGTCTAAGATTTTTAGCTCATTGATGATTGAGCTTAACTTGTTGTACATATCAGCTACTGTCTCAGTTTCCTCCTTCTTGAAATTCTCATATAGGGATATGAGATTGGATCTCCTATCCTTTCTTTCATCTATAGATCCAACCATCATTTGATTTAGAGAGTCCCAGATGCCCTTGCCTGATGTGCATTCAGCGACCTTTTGAAAAATGTCATCATACATTGTCTGGGCCAGAATATTCATGGCCTTGGCATCAGTAATTTTAGATTTCTTCTGGGCTTCAGTCCACTCAGGTGGTGGGACTGTATTTGTGCTTGAAGCTGCTGTAGATGTAGAGGCAGTGGCTTGAGAAGGACCTATCAAAATAGAATTAAATATATCCTCATCAATAGAGTTCATGTACAACTTAATTCTTGCCTTCCAGATGGCAAACCTATTTAGGTTGCAAACTGGAGATCTGGTGCCTGCATAGTCCTGGTTCTGTGCCATGCTGTGTGAGAATAAATCTAATAGGAATGTAAAGACAGATATAACTCAGGATCTTTGGTTCAAGGGTTAGCTTGTATAGCCAAGGGAATCCTGCTCTGATACCAATTGAAAGTGATGTGTTAGATCGGAAATACTCTAGAGGCGGGGGGGGGGGTGAATAGAGTATTCTACAATCCTTAAGAAAACTTTACAGCTTTTACCGTTAAATAAAAACTACAGAATAACAAATAAATAACCACAAACACACAATAGACCTAGCTAGCATAAACATAGCAAGAACAAAAGAAAGGGCAACCAGACAACACAAGAAATTATAGTGGTTCCCCAACCTGGGTACATCCACTCTTCTACCACCCTGGTAGGAATCCACTCAGATTTTTGATCAGGTGCCTGACACCAATGATCTTTTGATCAGGTGCTCAAAAATCAAACCTCAAGTCTTTTGGTCAGGTGACTTGCAACCAGGAATAACTTTTGAAGGGTGTTATAACCCTTTATATAGTGGGGGAGGGGGTTGAGAGATGGTTGTGTCTTCTCTTTCTCAATAAACAACGGAGAAGACTTAGTGGATATAATATTAGCAAATAGCTCCCCCTGAGATGTAGAATGGTTCAGGAAAATCTAGAGCTTTGCTTCAGGGTGATAGGCCTTCAATCTTTAAGCCTTGACCAGAAAAGATCTTCAGGAACTTCTTGACAGATGGAATTGATGTTGTCCTTTGAAGTGTCCTGAAGAGTTGAAGAATGAAGACTCTTGATTTTTGATTGATTGTTCTTCTTCTTCAAATAGAAGATGTTCTTCTGGTCTAGGTCTTCTTCTCTGTACCAGAGATTTGTGAAAGAAAGAGCAGAGAATTCCTTGATTTAGACTAATTGTATTACTGGTTGTCTGTGTGTCTATCTTGTCTGTATAAAAAGAGAGAAAATCTCTTTTATATTTCCTGTCAAAAATTATCCTTCGAAATTTGAAATCCTCTGCAATCAATGCTGACGACCTTGAGAATAAACTGCATTGAATTATTTCCCCAACTGTCCCATGGAAAAATGGCAAGGAATAATCCTAGAGAAGACCATAATCAATGCTCATTTTAACAGTTATATTCAGAGAATATTTGATCATTAATTACACAGGAATTATTGCAGTAAGAAGGGGACAGAAGGAAGGAAATAACTAAGTCTGGATTCATCGAATAGATAACAGAAATCATCGAGTTGAGTTCACAGTTCGTCGAGCCGAGTTGTTGTGTTCGTCGACCAGATGACTTCTGTTCGTCGAGCTGAGTTCCAATATCGTCGAGCTAAAACAGAACTGCATTCTATAGAAACTTTGCCTTTTCTGTGTATGGAGTTCGTCGAGCTGATAACTGGTTTCGTCGAATAAAGTTCAACAAAGTATTTCTGTACTTAGAATATTTTCAGATGCTTCTGGAATGAAAGTGTTGAAGTGAAGTATCCAGAAATCATCGACCTAAGAATTGGTTTCGTCGAGTTGAGGACCACTAACTGCTGCTGGATAACTCTAGCCAAAGTGGTCAAAGTTCGTCGAGCTGAGAATCTTGAATTCGTCGACTGAAGATGATTATGGACTTAAAAAACTGAGAAGCTTCTGGATTAATAAGTTGTAGTAGAGAAGCCAAAAATCGACGACTAGAGAATTAAGTTCATCGACTGGAGTTTTGAGAATAAAGTCTGGACTTAGAATGCTGAAGGTAGAGTCCAAAGATCGTCGACCAAAGAATCAAGTTCGTCGAGCTCAGCTCAGAGAATTTTCTCTGAGATCGTCGAGCTGAGCACGACTATCATCGACCTGAGTTCGACAAACGTCAAACTCATTTTACTGAGTCTTTGGAAAATCTCTAAGTCTTGAGTCTTTGGCAGTCTGATGATGGCTGGTCCATGCAGTGTTGATACTAAGGACTTGGCCTAGACTCTAGGACACAACTATGACCTTGGCTATATAAGATGGGTCACAAGATCGTAACTTAGTGAACCTAGCCCAAATCAAACTAAGGATAACAGATAATTCACCATTACCTGATCTTGATGCACTGATCATGGATGATATAGAAGAGGAAAATAAAATAGTAGCTGAAAGCACTGTTATGAATAGCCCTCCAGCTATAGGTCCAGCTCCTCCAGTTTCTACTCAGGCTGAAAAACCCATTGATAAATCAGTACTAAAGGCCATTGATGCCTTATATGATACTCCTCATGATTCTGATGATGAGGATGATGATGATGAGTACTTAGATGTTGAACCAAAGAAAAAGAAAGTATCCAAGAAGAGGAAAGTTCCTCCACCTCGTGCACCAAAATTAAATCCATCAAATGACACACCATACTATATACTTCAAAAGATCACACCATATAATGGCATGCCAGCATGGATGTGGATGTCTAAGAATCAACAGAAAGAAAGGAAGAAAAGCAGGAGATATTCTCCTCCTCCAGAGAGATTCAGAAAGGACCCTCCTCCTCCTCCTCCACCTGCTGCTGGTGCTTCCAGCTCTTAAACTCAAAGGAATACCCAATTTCAAACCTATCAAAGACATCAGGGTAGGTCCTCATCTTCAGGAAGCAGCCATCAAAGGCATTATTCTTCAGGCAGACAGCAGCAACAACAGCAATATCAACAACAGCATCGACAACAACAATACACTGAATCTCAAAAGGCTGAAAGCCCCAAGAGACCTGCTTCCACTCCTGTACCATTTGAAGATCCTGGGATAGCTATATCTGCTAGGATGGCCAGGTTCCAGGAACTGTTTGGCCTTTCCAAGATTAACAAAGCTAAAGCTGAAGGTAAGGATCCCTCTCAATACTCTACAATGTCCAAGTACAAAAAGGAAGAACTGAATAAGTTTGCTAAGGCTAACAAGTTTTTTAATGTTGATGGTTATATGAAACTGCATCCAAAAGAAATAGTGCCCAGGGCTACCTCTCTAAATATCATTGGGGCTGCTGACATGACAATGACAAAGGTTCAAGCTACTGACCCTAATAGTGAAATCAAGTTTACTAAGCCTGGTGAAAAGGCTAAAGAGGAGAAACACAAGGAGCAGAAGAAAAAGAAATGATATTTAAACTGATTAGTTTTTGTGGTAATTTAAAATCTGTTTTCTTATTTTCTGATACAAAGCTTTTTGTACATATATATCTGCTGCATATTTAAAATTTCCTGTCAGATATATTCTTAGTTTGCTTTGTATGAAGTTTGTGTCTGTAATTAGTGACCTCACCCAAATATGGGGAGATTGTTGGATTCATAGTTGGCTTTGGGCTAGGTTCACTAAGTTAGGATCATTTGAACCAACATGTATAGCCAGGGTCATGGTTATGTCCTAGAGTTTAGGCCAAGTCCTTATAGTCAACACTACTTGGACCAGCCACCAACAGACTGCAAAAGACTCAAGAATTAGAGAAATATCAAAGACTCAGAAAATGAGTTCGACGTTCGTCGAACTCAGGTCGATGAAAGTCATGCTCAGCTTGACAAACTCAGAGAAAATTCTCTGAGCTGAGCTCGACGAACTTGGTACTCAGTTCGACGATTTATGGACACCATATTTCAACATTCCAAGTCCAGAATTTCTTTCCCTGAACTCCAGTCAACGAACTTAGTTATCAGGTCGACGAACTTAGTTCTTAGGTCCGCGATCTCTGGCTATTCTACTTCAACATCTTATTCCAGAGACATTTGATTATTCCAAGTCCAGATTCACACTCCAGTCGATGAACTCAACTTCTCAGCTCGACGAAGGTAGAACACATTCCTGGCAAGACTTATCAAGTAACAGTTAGAAGTTATCAGTCGACAAAACTAGTTCTCAGGTCAACGAATCCAGTTCTCAGGTCGATGATTTCTGGATACCCTACTTCAACACTTCATTCCAGAAACATCTAAAATATTCTAAGTCCAGAAAACACTTTACTGAACTCCAGTCGACGATCTTAGATTATCAGCTGGATGAAATTCGAACACAGTTTGACAAGGTTCATCATGTCACAGTCAGCAGTTCTCAGCTTGATGATCTTGGATCTCAGGTCGACGAACAACTATCATTTGGTCGTCAAACTTGACTTCTCAGTTCGATGAACTCTGGATCCACGTCGACGAATTCTACTCAATGATTTCTGTGAAGTTCCAGACTTAGAAATTTTCCTTCTTCTGTCCTTATTCTATTGCAAGAATTCTTGAGTAATTAATGCTAAAATATTCTCTGAATATTACCGTTAGACGGGGCATTAATTATGGATTTCATCAGGATTATTGCTTGCCGTTTTTCAATGGGACAGTTGGGGAAACCAATTTATACAAATATTCTCCAGGACGTTAGAAATGAATGCAGAAAGGAATTCAAATTTAGAAAGGAGATTTATATGAAAAATATCAAAGGGATTGTTTGTCCCTTCCTGAGCGAAGATTAGTGATCAGTGAATCAGAAAAATATAGTGAATAAGGATCTTCTTCTTCCCTCTCGACAGAACTCTGAGAAATCATAGGGAGAGATACTGACAGAGTATACAGAACACAGTGATACAGAGAAACAAGCCCTAGACTAGAGAAAGAACATCAGTCTGAAGAAGAAGAAGAAGAAGAAGAACGATCATTCAAATCAAGAGTCTTATTCTGTCTTTATTCCAGGATTCTTCAAAGGACAACAAACATTCTATCTGTCAAGAAGTTCCTCAAGTTCTTCTGGTCAAATCATAGGTTTGAAGACCTATCACCCTGCAGCAAAGCTTCAACTTCTTGAACCATTCAATATCTCAGGGGGAGCCTTTGCTAACATCATTTTTCCACTAGAGTCTTCTTAGTTGTATCTGAGAAAAAAGACAAAATCACTCTCTCATCCCCCACTGTATAAAGGGTTCTTAACTCCCTTCAAAAGTTTTTTGTGGTTGCAGGTCACCTGATCAAAATATTTGAGGTTCGGTTTTTGAGCACCTGATTAAAAGCTCATTGGTGGCAGTCACCTTATCCAAACTGCTATATTCATAAGAATATATAGCATTAAATCTGATAGTTATAATCTACTTTAATTAAGCCTTAATTAATTCTGCCAGCTGTAAATAATTATGTATGAATACTGCAAAGAAATCGTCAAATTGAATTTTAAAGCTTCCTTCAGACTGGGCTCGGAGTTCGTTGATCTCAGCACGGAGTTCGTTGAGCTCAGCTCGGAGTTTGTCGAGCTGAGCTCATAGATTTTGAACAGCATAATCTTTGAACTGAGTTTTACAGCTTTCTTTGAGCTGAGCTCAGAGTTCGTTGAACTGAGCTTAGAGTTCGTTGAACTGAGCTCAGAGAATTTCTTTGAGCTGAATTTCTGAACTTCAAATTTGAACTTCTCTGGAATTTTTCTGAAGGGGAAACCCTGGAAATAATCCTATGACCCTTGACTATACATATTGGGTCAATCTAATCATCCTAATAGTGATCCTTGCCAAATCAGAACTAGGGTTCCAACATGGAGTGTAAGCCGCATTCATGTGGCAAACTGAGCATGATGTTGGCGATCTGTCTTGGGAGCTGGCAGACTGGGGCCTTGTCCGCCGAGCTCGTGCCAAACTCTTGCTTGTTTGCTGGGCTTGGTCACACTCTGTGATAAGTCTAGGGTATCCACAGTGTCTGTGGAGTCCGTTGTTGACCGGGCGGTCTGCCTGTTGGTCATGGACTCATGTGGCGGGCTGAAGCGTTGCTCTTGAGTTTTGCAGACTGTCGCCATGACCGCATATAGGGTGCGGACTGATGCAATTTAGGTTATCGTTGTCTGTATAATATTGTGGCAGACTGGTGCTGTATTGCAGGCTATGCAGGTTGTTGCCTTGTCCGCATAGTGTATACGGACTGCGTCTGAGTTTTCCTGGTGGTGGACACCTTGCCTTGATTCCTGGCGGGATATTTGTAGTCTGGCTAAGTCCTTGTGGACTTGGCGAACTGGGCTTTGCTAGCTGCGAGCTGTGGTGGTGACTCTATTCTTTAGGGCAGTGACCACACTCCTCACCCCGCCTATAAATAGAGCCCCCCAACACATCTACAGTAACTGAGTGAATAGTAAGTTGGGACTTATTTAAGTGTTGTGGCCTCAGTTATCTTGTCTGCGCGGTTTGAATATAGTTAACTGATTGTTGTTTGCAGGTGGAGCGGCTAGCACTGTGGAACCTAGAGTTTGGTTTTGACTTCGGTCAGGTTCAGTGAAGTTTGCAGTTTGTAATTGGCGGCTTGTCAGTTTTCTCTACATCAATCTTTTCCAAGTACAATAACCTGTCCGCCGGACTAGGTGGTTAGGCGGTCTGTTCTTCAGTTCAACTGTAGCTTGTAGTAGTCATCGAATAAAGGTATGTCCGCACAACCTCACGTTCTCGGCGGACTCCATGCTCTATTCATTTTTGAACCACAATTCGGGCGGTCTCGGCGACTTCGGTAGATTGGGTGGTTTCGGTGGTCTCCGTTTCTGTCCGCTCGGATTGACTTGTAATTGTTTTTTGTTTTTTCCTGTGTACTGGCAAAATTATGTCCCGTCATGTATACCTCGCCCTGTAAAGAAGATAGTGAATATTTGAACTGCTTGCTCCTATGATTGTTTCTGGTTGTTTGAGCTTGCTTTCCTGTTTTTCCGCTTGATCAAGGTTTTATATTGATAGCTCTACGAATATTAATTTGGCTTCAGACTATCTCGTTGATCATCTTGAGAAAATTCAACATGGTATTAGAGCAAAGGTCAGTTGCTTGAGTGGTGATCAAGTTATTTTGTGCTCTGTGTTTCTGAAAGCTTAACCAAGTGTTTTACAATGGAAGTGAGTTATGCAAGAGGTCTGGGTATTGAACTCTTAATGCCGACTAACTTCAAAAAGTGGAAGTCGTGCATGAAGAGTTATCTTCTGGGCGAGAAGCTGTAGGAGGTCATCGGTGGTGATGACATGCAGGAAGTTACAGCTGCGTTTGGGACTGCTGAGCAGGTGAGGGTTTGGAGGAAAACAAATGCAAAGGCGAAGTTTATCCTAAAGAGGGCTGTTTCACCGGAGTTGTTTGATCACATCATTAGATGTGAGTCAGCTGCTGACATTTGGACAACCATTAATGTGTTATTCAACAGGAAGAAAGTGGACAGACTATAGTTTTTTGAGAATGAGTTGGCTAGGACAACTCAAGGAGACCTGGCGATCTCTATGTTTTTTCTGAAGATGAAGAGTCTGTGTGCTGAGTTATCAGCATTTGATCCTGATGAGCCGATCTCAGAGGCTAATATAAAAAGGCACATAATCCGCAGCATGAGGAAGGAGTATGTGGCCTTTGACCTCTACTTAAGGCTGGGCTACTCAGCCATCTCTGCTATAACATGAGAACCTGCTTGCTTCGCAGGAAAGCTTGGCCAGACATATGGCTGGTGTCACTATCTCTGAGGAAGGTAGTTAAGCGCTCTTTACAGGCAAGAAGAAGAGATGGGAATGGAAGAAGAAGAAGGCCACTACTGAAAATGAGCCTTCAACCTCTTATCAGCCAGAGAGAAGCGCTGCTCCTAAGAAGGATTGGAAGAAGAACTTGAAGTGCTACAGGTGTCATCAGTGGGGTCACTTCATATGTGACTGCAAGGTCAAGCTGCAGCCTGGGCATACTGCAGGCAAGGAGGAAGCTTGCTCTAGTACTGAGGAAGTTGGCTGGGGTGGAGCTTTCATGACGGGCACTTGAGTCCGTACCTTATCAGCCGTCAACTTTAAAGAAGACTGGATCATGGACTTCGGGTATGGTCATCACCTCACCATAGATAAATCGAAGTTCTCCTCGCTGTAGACTTACTCAGGTAACGAAGCTATTATTAATGCTAATAATACTATTTATACAGTATAGAAGGAGGTTGTTGTGTCCTTGGGTAGTGATAAGGGGCCACTCACGTTAAGGAGTGTGTATCATGTACTGGGCATGAAGAAGAACCCCTTCTCTGCGACCAATATGGTAGACGCAGATTATCACGTTCTGTTTGGTCCAACAGAAGTGAAGTTTCTTCATAACGTATCAGCGGTAAAGGCTGATGTTGCTCACGTTAGGAGGAGAGTAAAGAACTTGTTTGTTCTTGCAACCAACTCCTATGCTGATTAGATGAGGGAAAATGATAGCGCGGCTATTTGGCATGAGAGGTTGGGGCATGTAGGGATGGATAAGCTGAAAGCTATGGCAAACATGAGCCTGGTGAAAGGATTTCCTAAGTTATCATCCTTTGGCGATGGTCACGTTTGCGCAGGATGTCAATACGGTAAGGCTCATCACCTTCCATTTGATAAGTCACAAACGAGGAGCAAGAGACCATTTGAGTGTATCCATGGTGACTTGATGGGGCCAACTACCACTACTAGTTTTGGAGGCAGCTGATACATGCTTGTGTTGATTGATGATTAGTCAAGATACACTAGGGTGTATTTTAGGAAGGAGAAGTCAGCAGCTTTCCAACTGTTTGTGGAGTTCAAGGAGCTGGTGGAGGGCCGGCTTGGCTTGAGGATCAAGAAGTTCAGATCAGACAACGGTGGTGAGTTTGTCTCATCTGATTTCTCTTGTTTCTGCAGGAAGCACGAGATCCAGAGAGAGCTTACTTATGCTCATACTCCACAACAAAATGGAGTAGCGGAGAGGAAGATCTATCATCTTACGGAATCCTGTAAATGTTGGCTTCATGCAAAAGACATTCCCTGGTCCTTTTGGGTGGAAGGAATGGCTTACGCAACCTATGTCATCAATCGGATGCCTCTGAGTCCGATCAATATGAAGTCTCCTTTCGAGATGTTGTTGAAGGAGAATCCAAGCATGGAACACCTTCAGGTGTTTAGATCAACTTGCTATGTGCATGTCCTGGATGCTTCAAGGACAAAGCTTGATGCAAAGGCAAGGAAGCTTGACTTTATAGGATATGATGAGCGGAAGAAGGGATGAAAATGCATGGATCCTGCGACGAAGAAGTTTGTTGTATCAAGAGATGTTGTCTTTGATGAACTGACATCGTATGGAGGAGGCTCGGTTGAGCTATCAGAGAGCAAGATTGATGAAGAGAAGAAGGTGGTTACTGAAGTCCTTCAAGAGGAGCTTGTTGTTTCACCAGCAGCTCCTGTTGCTTCAAGCTCTGGGGCAGAGGCTTTTGGCTCAGGAGGCAGGGGGAGCATTGCTCAAAATTTGACTGGAAATGGAGCTGAGCCTGAAGAAGCATCAGAGGTGGTAAGTAAGGAGCAAACCCTTTGGAGATCAAAGAGGATTGTCAAGCCACCAACTCGATACTGTAATGGGAATGCAGTGAGTTTTGTCTCCTGCTTCTTTACAGGCCCTCTGGATGAGCGAGAGCCTTCAAACATCAATGAGTCCACTAGAGTTAAGGTGTGGGAAGATTCCATGAAGGAGGAGATCTTTGCTCTCAGGAAGAATAAAACCTGGGACCTTGTGCCCAGGGTTGATGACATTACTCCAGTAACTTGAAAGTGGGTGTACAAGTTGAAGAAGATGGCTGATGGAAGCATCAAAAGATACAAGGCCCGCCTTGTTGCTCGAGGATTCTCATAACAGTATGGGGAGGACTATGAGGAGACATTTAGTCCAGTTGCAAAGATGGCTTCGGTTCGGGTGGTGATCTCCTTAGCTGCTTGCAAAGGATGGAGGTTGTGGCAGCTTGACGTAAAGATACCTTTCTTTATGGAGAGATCGATAAGGACACCTTCATGGATCAGTCACTTGGTTTTGTTTCTGAAGTTCATCCGGACTATGTCTGCAAGCTTAGGAAGGCTCTCTACGGATTGAAGCAGGCTCTAAGTGCTTGGTATGGGAAGATAGTAGAATACCTCCAATTTTGTGAATACCTTGCTTCCAACTCAGATTCACGCTTGTTCATCACGAAGAAGGGGGAGCGTCAAGTCTTGGTCCTGCTGTAGGTTGATGATATGATCATCACAGGGAATTCAGAGGAGGAGGTAGCTAGGATCAGGGCTGAGCTAGCTATTCGCTTCGAGATAAAAGACTTGGGAGAGCTTCATCACCTTCTTGGTCTCAAAGTGGAGAGGAAGGATAGTAGGATACTCATTTGCCAGAAAGTATATGCGGATCGTATTGTGAATCGATTCAGCATGAAGGAAGGGAAGAGTTGCTCTACTCCTCTGGATCATGGGCTGAAGCTTCGACGAGATGAATGAAGGATTCTTCCTGATCCCTTGGTGTTCAGAGCTCTAGTTGGGAGCTTGTTCTACCTAACAATTACAAGGCCAGACAATGCTTCCGCTGTTGGCCTAGTAAGTCGGTTTATGGCAGAGCCAAGGAAGTCTCATTTGGTAGCGTCAAAGAACATCTTAAAGTATATCAAGTCTACTTCTAATATGGGGCTCCTTTATAGGAGGGACACATACTTTTCTTTGCTAGGATACACGGATGCTGATTATAGTGGTGACTCAGATGATCGACGATCAACTTCGGATTATGTTTTCACTTGCGGATCAGCTAGCATCCGGTGGTGTAGCAAGAAGCAGGACTCAGTTTCCGTCTCAACTACGGAAGCAGAGTATAAGGCTTCGGCTTTGGCTGCTTAAGAAGCCATTTGGCTAAGGAGGCTAGTTGAGGACATCCATGAGGAAGTGCAAGGTCCAACTCTGCTCCGAGGTCACAATAAAAGTGCTCTCAAACTGGTGACAATCCAGTTTATCACGCAAGGACAAAGCATATAGAGCACCACTTCATAAGGGAGAAGGTGTTGGAGGGATCTCTTATAGTCAGACATGTTCGGAGTGAAGATAACCTTGCTGACATTTTCACGAAGTCGTTGTCGAAGGGACCATTTCAGCGGTTACGAGGTTTGCTGGGCTTGATCACCACTTCTCACTTCAAGGGGGAGTGTTGAAAATCATGAAGTGAAAGTGGGTGATGGGGCAGACCGTGTGGTCTGAGCGGTCTGAGTCCGCGGCCTGGGCGGACTGATGTTGATGCTTAGGTGGACTGGCCAGGTTGGTCTTGGTGGCTTGGCTGTTCTAGTGGAGCGGCCTGCGCGGCCTATCTCTGGCGGTCTGGTGACAGTGCTCAGCTCGGCCTGTAGTTCTGCAGTTAGACCGGTAATGGAGTAATCGCACAGATTGGAGGATAAGTCCGCGGAGTGTGGCGGACTTGGTTTAAGTCCGCGGAATTTGCTATTGTGGACTGCCTTTGAGATCGGCTTTGGTCCTTGCCGAGTTCTCCGGTGTTGTGGGGAGTGTATGCCGCATTCATGTGGTGGACTGAGCATGGCGTTGGCGATCTGTCTTGGGAGCTGGAGGACTGTGGCCTTGTCCTCCGAGCTCGCACCGGACTCTTGGTGGTTTGCTGGGCTTGGTCACACTCTGTGATAAGTACAGGGTATCCGCAGTGTCCACAGAGTCCGCTGTTGATCGGGCGGTCTGCCTGTTGGTCGTGGACTCATGTAGCGGGCTGAGGCGTTTCTCTCGAGTTTTGTGGAAAATCGCCATGACCGCATATGGGGTGCGGACTGATGCAGTATGGGCGTGGTTATCCGTGTTATAATGTGGCAGACCGGTGCTATATTGAGAGCTGGGGTGGTGACTCTATTCTTTAGGGCGGTGACCACACTCCTCACCCCGCCTATAAATTGACCCCCCAGCATGTCTACAGTAACTGAGTGAACAGTAGGTTGGGACTTGGTTAAGTGTTGCAGCCTCGGTTATCTTGTCCGCGCTATTTGAATAGAGTTAACTGATTGTTCTTTGCATGTGGAGCGGCTAGCACTGTGGAACATGGAGTTTTGTTCTGACTTCGATCAGGTTCAGTGAAGCTTGCGGTTTATAATTGGCGGCTTGTCAGTTCTCTCTGTGTCAATCTTTTCCAAGTACAATAACCTGTCCGCCGGACTCGATGGTTAGGCGGTCTGTTCTTCAGTTCAACAGCAGCTTGCAGTAGTCAATGAATAACTGTGTGTCTGCGCGACCTCGCTGTCTCAGCGTACTCCGTGCTCTATTAGTTTTTCAGCAGCAGTTCGGGTGGTCTCGGTGACTTCGGCAGACTGGGCGGTTTCGGCGATCTCTGTTCCTGTCCACTCGGATTGACTTGTAATTATTTTCTGTTTTCCCTACGTACTGGCGAAATCATGTCTCGCCAAGTATATCTTGCCCTGTAAAGAATATAGTGAATATTTGAACTGCTTGCTCGTGTGATTGCTTCTGGTTGTTTAAGCTTGCTTTCCTATTTTTCCGCTTGATCAAGGTGTAATCTTGATAGCTCTGAGAATATTAATTTGGTGTCAGACTATCTCGTTGATCATCTTGAGAAAATTCAACAGACTCAATTCCGCAACATGCATTCATATTTCTTTATTCTTATTTTTGCAAGTAAATCATTCTTGGGTTTCTTAATTATTTCGCTTCACATTTGATGTTTCTATGACTCAATAAGAAATCCAACTGTAGTATTAGAGAGAGGTTGTGCGATTAACATTTATTGGGAGAGCACTCATGATTTAATTTAACAAATTAACTTATATGTGATTTTATATCCATGGTTTTTGTTGGATCCCTAGTTGATTTGGGCTAGCTTCACTAACTTAGGATGTGACCCAACATGTATAGCCTGGGTCAAATTTGTGTCCTAGAGTCTAGGCCAAGTCCTTATAGTCAATATCAGATGGACCAGCTATCAACAAGACCATCAGATACTCAAGACTTAGAAGAGTTCAAGGCTAAGTAAAATGAGTTCGACATTCGTCGAATTCAGTTCGACGAAAGGCATTCTCAGCTCGACGATCTTGAGATATTTCTCTGAGCTGAGCTCAACGATCTGCATTCTCTGTTAGAAGAAAACTGGGATACTTCAACAAGCTAAAGTCAGGGTAACTCCAGATTTTTTTAAGTCCAACTTCAGGCTTTGGTCGACGAACAAGATTCTGAGCTCGACGAACTTGCACCTCAAGTTCACAACTTCTCAAGATGACGAAGTCAACTTCTCAGTTCGACGAACTCAGTACTCTACTCGACGAACAGGATTCTGAGCTTGACGAACTTGGACCTCAAGTTCACAACTTCTCAGGTCGACGAAGTCAACTTCTCAGGTCGACGAACACAGTACTCCAGTCAACAAATTTTATTATCAGCTCGACGAACTTCAAACAGAAAAGGCAAAGGTTGTGAAGTATGCAAGTTCTGTTATCAGCTCGACGAACAGAAGCTGTCTGGTCTACGAATACAGAATCTCAGTTAGACGAACTGGTAACTCAGTTCAACGAATTCTGTTATTCGTTCGACGATTTTAGACTTAGCCACTTTCGGCATTCAATCCTCACTCAAATGCAATAATTCCTGACAGATTAAATGCTCAAACATTCTCAGAATGTAGCCGTTAGAGGAAGCATTAATTACAGACTTCTTCAGGAATATTAATTGCTGATTTTCCACAAGACAGTTGGGGAAATACATTAATGCCGATTATTTTCAAGGCGTCAGCATTAATGACAGAGGATTCAAATTTTTGAATAGATACAGAAGACAAAAAAAAGAGAATCTACAATCAAAAAGATCAAGCAAGAACTAGAGTAACAAGTAGAAAAACTCTCAGTCAGAAATATACAGACACTGATACAGACTGACTGGAAGAATTTCATACAACACCAAGAAGCTTCACACAAAATATCATACTGAAGCTTACAAGTGACAGGCAGTGATCTTCAATTCAGAAGAAGAAGAACAACTATACAATATCAAGAGTCTTCTTCTTCAACATTCTCTCCAGGACTTCCAAGGACAACAGATACTAAATCAGTCAAGAAGATCCTGCATCACTGCTTGTCCAGAACTTTGGTTGAAGACCTATCACCCTAGAGCAAAGCTCCAGATCTTCCCTGAACCATTCTACATCTCAGGGGGAGCTATTTGCTAAGCATCAATCCACAAGTCTTCTCTCTGATTGTTGACAGAGAAGATAAAATCACTCTCTCACCACCTCCTGTATAATGGGTTGTCATCTCCCTTCAAAAGTGATTCTTGGTTGCAAGTATCCTTACCAAAAGACTTGAGTTGGTTTTTGGGGACCTGATCAAAACCCATTGGTGTCAGACACCTGATCAAAAACCTGAGTGGATTCCTACCAAGGGTGGTAGAAGAGTGGATGTACCCAATTGAGGGGGAACCACTATAAATTTCTTGTGTCGTCTGGTTGCTCATCTTTTCTTTTTGTTTCTTGCTGTGTGGCTGTGACTAGGATTATTACTTTTTGTTTTCCAGTTTGTTTAATCACTGCACAGTTTCAATTTATAGCAAAAGTTGTAATATCACCTGTATTGGGACCTATTAAATTTTTAACATACTCTATTCACCCCCCTCTAGAGTATTGTAGATCTAACCCTCACTTTCAATTGGTATCGGAGCAAGGTTCATTTGGTTGCACAAGTTAATTCTTGAACCAAAGATCCTGTGTTAGATCTACTTATCATGTTGGATCCCTAGTTGATTTGGGCTAGGTTCACTAGCTTAGGATGTGACCCAACATGTATAGCCAGGGTCAAATTTGTGTCCTAGAGTCTAGGACAAGTCCTTAGAGTCAACATCAGATGGACCAGTTATCAACAAGACTATCAAAAACTCAAGACTTAGAAGATTTCAAGACCAAGTAAAATGAGTTCGACGTTCGTCGAACTCAGGTCGACGAAAGGCGTTCTGAGCTCGACGATCTTGAGACATTTCTCTGTGCTGAGCTCGATGATCTTTGTTCTCTGTTCGACGAAGACTGAGATACTTCAACAAACTAAAGTCAGGGTAACTCCAGATTTTTTTAAGTCCAACTTCAGGCTTTGGTCGACGAACAAGATTCTGAGCTCGACGAATTTGGACCTCAAGTTCACAACTTCTCAGGTCGACGAAGTCAACTTTTCAGGTCGACGAAGTCAACTTCTCAGGTCGACGAATTCAGTACTCTACTCGACGATTTCTGGTCTACGATTTGAATCCTTCTCAGTCAGAGACTTCTCAGATTCTAAGTCCACAATCATTCTTCGGTTGACGAATTCTGGATCTCTATTCAACGAATAATGATAGACAGTGATGATTATCTGTTCGATGAATTTGTTTGTCTGTTCGACGAATGAAGATTGTCAGTTCGACGAAGATTGTAGCAGAATTGACAAGATACCCTTGAAGACTAAGTGTCATTGTCTGGTCGACGAACTCATCAGCTCAGCTCGACGAACTGTGAACTCAGCTCGACGATTCCTATTCTTCGTTCAACGATTCCAGACTTAGGTCTTCTCCAGTTTTCCGTCCCCTTTCTTGGCGATGATTCCTGAGTAATTAATGCTCAATCTTCTCGAAATGTTACCGTTAGAATGACCATTGATCATGGATTATTACATGCCATTTTTTCATGGGACAGGTAGGGAATTCATTGATTGTCGCTTCCTTCCCAGACCGACTGCAATTACTGCTCATAGATTCAAATTTCGAATGTTCTTCAGTCAGTCTGAAGTCAGAAAAGAAAAGATCAAGCAGTGACAGACACACATACAGAGAATAGCATTGAAGAACAGTCTTACAGAAATCTAAAGTTTTTTCTGCAATTATCCTAGGCCAGAGAACATCATCATCAAGAAGAAGAAGAACATTCAATCTCCATCAAGAGTCTTCTTCTTTCAATCCTACAGGACAACTTCAGAAGGACAACAATCTCTATCTGTCAAAGAAGTTCCTGAAGTAATCTCTGGTCAAGGCAATCAAGTTTTGAAGACCTGTCACCCTGAAGCAGTGCTCCAGAATTCCTGATCCATTCAAGATCTCAGGGGGAGCAATCTGCTGAAATCAATCCACAAGTATTCTCAGTTGTTATTGAGAAAGAGAAGACACCATCACCCTTTTTCCATCCTCTGTACAGGGTTTTAATTCCCTTCAAAATTATTCTTGGTTGCAAGTCTCCTACCAAAAGACTTGAGGTTTTGGTTTTTGAGCACCTGAACAAAAGCTCATTGGTGTCAGGGCACCTGATCAAAAACCTGAGTGGATTCCTACCAGGGTGGTAGAAGAGTGGATGTACCCAGGTTGGGAAACCACTATAAATTTCTTGTGTCGTCTGGTTGCCCCTTTTTCTTTTGTTTTGGCTGTGTTCTGTGATAGGTTAGGTTGTTGTGCTTATTTCTTTCTTTGCTAATCTGTTCACTTAGGATTACAGTAAAAGTTGTAAAACGTTTGTAGTGAGCACAATACTCTATTCACCCCCCCTAGAGTATTTCACATCTAACCTGCACTTTCATATCACTTTGTTCACATTTTAAAGTAGAACCACAGCCATGGCACAGAACAAAGATTATGCAAGCACCAAACCTCCAGTTTGCAACTTGCAAAAGTTTGGAATCTGGAAGGCAAGAATCAAACTGTACATGAATTCTATTGATGAAGATATTTTTTCTTCCATCTTGACAAGAGTACCTCCAGCACCTGCAGCTTCTCCAAGCACCTCTACAAACATGACTGCAGTACCTTCTCCAGATAATAATGATACTTATAGGAAAGCCAAGATGGCTGATGCAAAATCCATGAACATCTTGGCTCAGACTATGTCAGATGATATATTTCAGAAGGTGGCTGAGTGCACCTCAGCCAAGGCCATTTGGGACTCCCTCAACCAAATGGTAGCTGGTTCAGCTGATGAAAGGAAAGACAGGAGATCAAATCTCATATTCCTGTATGAGAATTTTAAGAAGGATGAGGCTGAATCAGTTGCTGAAATGTACAATAGGTTGAGCTCAATCATCAATGAGCTTAAAATATTGGATAAAGATATCACCCTTACAGAGGTGAATGACAAAATCTTGATGTGCTTCCCTAGTTCTTGGGACTCAAGAATCTAGTCTATCAAAGAAGCCAGAAGCCTAAATGAGATATCAATTGAATCTTTGCTAGGTAAACTAAAGTCTTATGAGCAGTTGATTAAATCAAGAGAAGCAGCTGAATAGAAATCAACAACTCCAGTGAGAAAAGATCAGAGTATAGCTTTCAAGGCATCAGAGGAAAGTGAGACCTCAACATCCAATGAAGAACTAATGAGCCTCTTTGCAAAAACATTTTATAAGATGGCTAGAAAGGGCTTCAGAAGAAAATCATTCAGGCAGGATGATAAGCTCAAATTTGACAAGACACCAACCAAGGAGGTTGTGTGCTTTGGATGTATAAAGCCTGGACATTACATCTCTGAATGTCCAGAAAGCCAGAAGAAGGAGAAATGCAGAGAAAATGACTCCCGGAGAAAACACAACAGCAGACCCTCCTCCAGCATGTACAAAAAGAGAGACAAAGGTTTTGTTGCTGAAACATGGAGTGATACTGAAGAAGAATCATCCTCCTCCAGCTCAAGTGAAGAAGAGGAAGAAGCAAGATCCAAGGAGGTTTGCCTTATGGCAATTGATGCCTCCAGGAGCAGTTCAGGATCAGAAAGTGAATCTGAAGATGAGGCAGCCTCAGAGTCAGAGGTAGATCAGGTTCTTTCAAATTTTGATTATAATTCTGATTCATTTAAAATTGAATTCAAGGCTATGTGTTTAGATTTAATTAGTTCTGAGAAAGAAATAAAAACCCTTAGAGAAAAACTAAGAAACCTTGAATCTGTTAACTCAGAAAATCTTAAACTAAAAGATCAACTAACTTTAGCAAATGAGCAGATAATTAAATTAAAATCTGATTTATGTGAGGCTAAACAACTTGAGCAATCTTTCAATGGATGAAGTGTCAAGCTGATGGACATAACAAGCACAGTAAATGCCAGATTAAATGACAAGCTAGGCTTCGGTGCATCATCAGTTTTGCCCCCCATAATTAAGAAAAATATCATTACAACATCCATTAAATTTTTTCTGCCAAGGGAAAAGAGAAGATAATAGACAAACCAATGTCTGAAAACAATCCAAAACCCATAGACAAGAGTAATAAAAATCAAAAAACAACTAATAAAAACAAGGTTCAGCAGCATTCGTCGAACTCAGATCGATGAAATGTGGCCCGTTCGTCGAACCTAGATCGACGGACGTTGAACGCAAACTTCAGTAATAACAACTCGTCTAACTGTGATCGACGAACTTTGTATTGTTCGTCGAGCAGAGGTCGACAAACATGGGGCACAGAAAATGATTATTGTCATTCTCTGAGCAGAGATCGATGATCTCAGCCCTATTCGTCGAACTCTAGTCGACGAACTTACAGAAATTCGTCGAACCCAGAAGGACCAAACATAAATCATTTCTCTTACAGAAATCCTAAGCCTGCTAATAAACTATTCAATCCAGTAGCTGATTGGATTATTCCACCTAGGAGATATCACCCCTTAGGTTATAAATCTCAACCTACTCTGTCAGTTATATCCAGCTTTTCATTTCAACCAAATAAAGGACCCAAGGTAACCTGGGTCAAGAATAATTAATTTTTGTTTTTCATTACAGGTGAAGAACTGTCCAAGGGTGAGTCAGACCTGGTACTTGGACAGTGGTTGCTCGAAGCATATGACGGGCAGCAAGTACAATCTATCTAATTACAAGTCCAAGCTAGGACCAAAGGTGATCTTTGGTGATTCAAATAGTGGCCAGTCTGAAGGATATGGAGTAGTAAAGATTGGAACAGTTAACTTCAATAGAGTAACATATGTAAGAGGACTCAAACATAACCTAATATCCATAAGCCAATTATGTGATGAAGGTTATCAGGTACACTTTAACTCTACCTCCTGTTCTATTATTAATAATGAAAACAAAATTATTTTAATTGGAATTAGACAAGGTAACATCTATCTAGTAGATTTCATTTCTACCAAAGCTGATGTTTGTTTACTCAATATCACTAGTAACCAAAATGAGTTGTGGCATAAAAGATTAGGTCATGTAAATCTTAAAAATATAGTTAGGTTATCTAAAGACAATCTTGTTAGAGGACTACCTTCTGCTCCCTGTAAGAAGGAAGGTCTCTACAGGGCTTGTCAATTAGGCAAGCAAACTAAAACTAGATTCAAATCAATTAATAAGAGTTATTCACCTAGGATCTTGTACTTGCTCCACTTGGATCTTTTTGGACCCATTGCAGTACAAAGCCTAGGAGGGAAATCCTACACCTTGGTTATTGTGGATGACTTCTCTAGGTTCAGTTGGGTATTCTTTCTGATAACAAAGTTAGATACATTCAAGGTTCTTACAGATTCTCTCAGGACCATACAGATTGAGTTCTCTACACATGTTGCATTGATCAGAAGTGATCATGGCACAGAGTTTGAGTCTCTTCTTATGCATGAGTTCTGTGAGAAGGAAGGTATCAGGCATTGCTTCTCAGCTCCTAGAACTCCCCAACAAAATGGGGTAGCTGAAAAGAAAATAGAACACTCATTAAAGCTGCAGGTACATTACTTGTTGATGCATACATGCCACTAACCTTTTGGGCAGAGGCTGTAAGCACAGCAAACTATGTCCTGAATAGTAGTTTAATTCACAAACTAAAGAATAGGACTCCCTATGAATTGCTCAAAGGGAAGAAACCTAAAATTAACTATTTTAAAGTATTTGGTTGTATATGCTATATACACAATAACAATATGAAATACATTAGAAAGTTTGAGGCTAACGCTAAAGTGGGAGTTTTTCTAGGATACTCCCAAGTAAGTAAGGCTTATAGGATATTTAATAAATCAACCTTAAAAGTCGAAGAGTCAATTCATGTTTCTTTTGATGAAACTAACATGTATTGCAATGAGAAAGAAGTTTCTACCATTAGCAACTTGCAGGTACCATACTTGTGTGAGACATTGGATGGACTAAACCTCACCCAAGAGGTTCCCACACATCCCTCTCCACAGGCCATTGAAGATAGTGAAGAAGATGAAGCTGAAGATTATGATACTCAACCAACAGCAAATATAATTGCACAAGAGGAATTTATTCAAAATGTTGTTGCACAACCAAATCCACCAACTGATTTTGTCACACTTAGGGATCACACCAGATATTAAGTGATTGGAGATATATCAGCAGGTGTACAGACAAGGCATCAACTCAACCAAGACTTGATGCATGCCTGCTTTCTCTCTCAGGTTGAACCTCTCACCATCCATGAAGCTGAGCAACATCCCCATTGGATCCTTGCAATGCAAGAGGAACTAAACTAATTTGAGAGATGTAGAGTTTGGAATTTGGTTCCAAGACCCCAAAAATATCCAGTTATTGGAACCAAATGGGTTTTCAGGAATAAGCTTGATGCCCAAGGAGTCATTGTGAGGAATAAGACTAGGCTTGTTGCTCAAGGATATAGGCAAGAGGAAGTAATTGAGTATGATCAGACCTTTGCACCAGTTGCAAGGTTGGAAGCTATAAGGATTTTCCTTGCCTATGCAACCTTCAAGAAGTTCAAAGTCTTTCTAATGGATATGAAAAGTGCATTCTTAAATGGAGTGTTACAAGAAGAGGTTTATGTAGAACAACCTCCAGATTTTGTCTCTCCAACTTATCGCTCTTATATTTTTAGATTAAACAAGGCTCTTTATGGTCTAAAGCAAGCTCCAAGAGCTTGGTATGAGATCTTGGCAAGCTTTTTATTAGAGCATAAATTTACAAGAGAAAATGTAGATAAAACCCTTTTCACTAGACATCATAAGGACCAAATTTTGTTAGTACAAATCTATGTAGATGACATCATATTTGGCTCTGCAGATTCAAAATTGTGCAAGAGGTTTTCTGACCTCATGCATTCTAAATTTGAAATGAGTAGCATGGGAGATCTTTCATATTTCCTTGGTCTCCAAGTGAAACAACTCCCTGATGGCATCTTCATCTCTCAAGCAAAATATGCTAGAGAACTTCTAAAAAAGTTTGGGATGGCTGATGCCTCAGCTAAGAAAACTCATATGGCCACCAATGATGTTGTAGACTCTGATATACCAGGAAAACCTGTAGATCAGAAACTTTATAGGGGCATTGTTGGGTCCCGATTATACCTCACAGCAAGTAGGCCAGATATTATGTTTGCTACATGCCTTTGTGTTATGTTCCAAGTGAACCCTAAAGAATCTCATCTTATTTTCTTAAAAAGGATTTTAAGGTTTATAAAGAGTTGTCCTGATCTAGGCCTTTGGTATCATGCTGAATCAGAATTTGAGTTAACTGGATACTCTGATGCTGATTTTGCTGGATGCAGGGTAGATAGAAAAAGTACTTCATGAACTTGTCAGTTCCTGTGTATGAGATTAGTATCATGGTTCTGTAAAAAGCAAACATCTATGTCAACTTCAACTACTAAAGCAGAATATATTGCAGCAGACAGCTGTTGTTCACAGATGCTCTGGATACAGAATCAGCTTCTAGATTATGGGTTCAACTTAAATAATTCAACCCTATTCTGTGATAACACTAGTGTTATAGCCATAGCACAAAATCCAGTTCACCGTAGTAGGACTAAGCATATCGATATAAGATATCATTTCATTAGGGAGTGTGTAGACAAAAATAAGATTAAGCTTGTCTATACTACATTGATTTACAGAAAGCTGATATATTCATCAAACCTCTGGATGAGAAAAATCATGCTTTCTTTCTAAATCAGCTGGGGATGATCAATGGAGAAGACTTAGCTTATGTTCTGTCTGCATTCGATGAATTTTCCAAAGTTTGTCGAACGGAGTTCAACGAACCAGGGAAAGTTTGAGAGATTCTCGTCGAACGGAGTTCGACGAACTCTCTGTGAGTGAAACAAGTTTCGTCGACCGGAGATCGACGAACCTTGCTTCAAAAGATATTCGTCGACCGGAGTTCGACGAATTGTCTTCCAGTCTTCTGAATGAGTTCGACGAATTACTTATTATTAAATCGTTTCGTCGACCTCAGTTCGAAGAACGAATTTTATTTCGTGGAACGAAGATTGTCGATTCATATTCTGGAAAACCTTATATCTAGGTTTTCTTTGACCTCCATCCCGCGCTTTCTATTCCCTTGCACTTGATCGTCGTTTTCTCTGTCTATCTTACAGGTGATCTCAATGGCGATTCCAGCAGGAGCTCTAGCCGTAATGAAGTTTGACACTGGCTTTGATGTCGACTTCGACTCATTCCAGCACTCAGATCCAATCTTCCTCTTTATTCTAGAACGTCTGGAAGAACAGAATTTGAAGAATCTAATGACCACCCGGATAAAGTTGGCAGGAACAGAAATTAGGGAATGGGTTTATACTTCAACAACTTCTGAAGACAATACCATGACAGGATCAATTGCCGGTAACACTGTCTCTTTAACTCCCGCTGTTTTAACTGAAATATTTGGTTTGACAACTGGAGAGGAGGAATTAGAGATTGATTCTGAAGAATTTACTATGATGCTAAATCTGATGGGTTATGGTGGTGACAACCCTAACAAATTATTGAAGAAACATCTGTCTGCGCCCTATAAATTCTTAGCAGACTTGGTTTGTAAAGTGCTACTCGGCAAACATACAACACACGACTACATCACTAGACAACAGTTTTTGGTCATGTGTGTCATTGTCAACAAGAAGCAAATAGACTGGGCACAACTACTGTTTGACTTGATTAAGAAGAAGAATAGCAAGAAGGAAGTATGTTTTGGAAGTATCCTAGGGATCTTCCTCAAGGAAAAGGCTGCTGAATCCCTGGTCTCCCAGACCATATTCATTAATGCCAGTAAAAGGCTCAACTGTGGCTTATTTGGTAGGTGGGAGAGGACAATCAGCAAGCTCACTAAGGCTTCTACCTCTTCCACCCAGCTTCTGAAGGCACCAGGTCTGTTAAAGCCACTCCCACACCTGCTGAGGAGATTCATCCCACTCCACCATCTCTTCCAGCACCCCTTCCAGCAAAATAACTCACTTCCTCTCCCATTCTTTCTTCAACACCTCAATCACAACAGCATACTCCTGTGCCTACTCCACCTCCCTCTCCACCACTTGACATCACTAACCTTCCATCTTCCCCTCTTCAAGCAAATCAACAACCAACACCTCCTGCTTCCCCTCATGACACATATATTCCTACACCACCACAGTCTCCACTTCCCCCACATTTATCCTCCATCCCATCTTACATCCTACCCTCAGACACTATAATACCAGATGCCACCCTTCCATCCTCATCACCATCCACTCCTCACATACATGTTGTTCCACCCTCCATTCCATCACTAGTTGCTCCCTCTTCCACACCACATGCAACATCCTCTCCCACTTTCTCATTTGATCCCACTACCATATCCTCTATCCTCACCATCATCATCCCCCTTCTGAAATCCCTTATAGCAGAGGCCATTACACCTCTTGCTACCACCATTCAATCTTTATCTGCCCAAATCTCTGCTCTTACTGTTGCCCCCTCCTCAGCCAGGGGCCTGGCCTCAGTTCCTACTGAAACCAGGCAGGGGGAGATTCCTGATGATAAAGCAGCAGCAACAGCTTCAGATACTTCAGCTCCAGCAGATACATCAGATATTTCAGTCCCCACAGCAACATATACAGATTGTATAGATACAGATTTAGTTGAATTACTTTTTTTATTAATATTGATATGGACATTAATGAAACTGTTGGTGATTTTATCCTCAATCCCACAGTTAATTTACAAGAATTACTGAAAACTTTTGATACTGTATATATGCAACCTCCTCCAGCAACATTCACTAAGCCATAGTTGGCTATTGTGCCTTATACTTCTCCTGTTAGTACAGCAGTTGCTAAGCAACTCTGTGACAGTTTTGAACTTCCAGTTTCTGCTCCAACCTCTATAGTAATTCCATCGTCTCCAGAAGCTGTCTCAGCACCAATCATTGTGATGGATGACTCACCTATGCCAGATCTAGAGGAGCTGATCTTGGCTGATATTGAAGAAGAATATAAGGCAGCAGTTGAAAGCTCTGTCCCAATTACTTCTGATGCCTGTACAGTCTCTTCTTCAACTACTGCTGAAACTCCAGTTTTTGAAACTTCTGCTTCTGCTACATAAAAGGCTGTCATTGATGATAAAGCCTTGAAAGCATTGGATGCCTTATATGATAACCCTCGGGGTTCTGGCAGTAAAGATGATGAAGATGATGATGAAGATGATTCAGATGAAGAAGCTTCCAGGAAGAAGAAGCAAATGTTGTCAAAGAAAAGGAAGGGCCTCCTCCTCCTGCTCCTAAGCCCAATCCAACAGCTGACACTCCCTACTACATCTTGCTTAATGTTACTCCTTATAAGTGAATGCCTGCTTGGATGTGGCTGTCAAAGAATCAGAAAAAGGAGAGGAAAAGAAGTAGGAGATACTCTCCTCCACCAGTTCATAGATACAGAAAAGATCCACCTCCTCCACCTCCTCCAGCAGCTAGTGTCATTGGCTCTAGCTCTCAGGGATCTGCCCCTATGCAAACCTATCAGAGACATCAAGGGAGATCCTCTGGAAGCAGTCAGCAAAGATATCATTCCTCAGGAACTCAACAACAGCAAAATCAACAACAGCATCAGCAGCAATAGCAATATATCTCTGAAGATCAGAAGGCTAAGAATCCTAAAAGGCCAGATTCACCTCAAGTTCCCTTTGAAGATCCTGAAACAGCTAACACTGCTAAAATGGCCAGTTTCTAGGAACTTATTGGTCTTGTTGAGAACAAAGGTCCAGCGGGATTGGGTGCGTGTGGGACCGCATATTTGGGCTTCCCCATCGCGTTCCAGGTCTGGGTGTTGACCCCGGTGGGCCCCCCCGTGTGGCGGAATATCCCCGCCATCCCGTGGTTGGATTAGTCCCACATTGCCTGCAGCGGGTGGTCCTTGGTGTTTATGTACCCCCGTCCCCCCTTACCATAACCTCGGGGTTTTGGGAAGATGTGCGGTGACGGGTGGTTTCCACATGGTATCAGAGGCATCCCGCTGCGGGGGTGTGTTGAGAACAAAGGTCCAGCGGGATTGGGTGCGTGTGGGACCGCATATTTGGGCTTCCCCATCGCGTTCCAGGTCTGGGTGTTGACCCCGGTGGGCCCCCCCGTGTGGCGGAATATCCCCGCCATCCCGTGGTTGGATTAGTCCCACATTGCCTGCAGCGGGTGGTCCTTGGTGTTTATGTACCCCCGTCCCCCCTTACCATAACCTCGGGGTTTTGGGAAGATGTGCGGTGACGGGTGGTTTCCACAGGTCTTTCCCTGATTAATAAAGCTAAAGTTGAAGGTAAAGACATATCAGGTCATACAACTATGTCAAAATACAGGAAGGAAGAATTAAAAAGATTTGATAAAGCCAACAAACTGTTTAATGTTGATGATTGCATGAAGCTCCTTCCTGAAGCAGTTGTCCCCAGAGCTACATCTCTGAAGATCATTGGGGCAGCTGACATGACAATGACACATGCATATGCTTTAGATCCAAATAGAGAGATTATCTTTAAAAAGCCAGGAGAGAAGACAAAAGAAGACAAGTCGATGCAGAAGAAGCAGAAGAAGTAATCTTTACTTTGTTTCAATTTCTTTCTGCATTTGCTTTCAAACTATGTTATTTGTTTAAACAAAGCCTATATACCTATATATCTGCTACATGTGTTAGTAATTCTCTGCCAGATATATTTCTTTTCTTGCTTTGTTTATCTGTGTGTTTATGTTTTTAGTCTATTAGTGACCTCACCCAAATAGGGGGAGATTGTTGGATCCCTAGTTTATTTGGGCTAGGTTCACTAACTTAGGATGTGACCCAACATGTATAGCCTGGGTCAAATTTGTGTCCTAGAGTGTAGGACAAGTCCTTAGAGTCAATATCAGATGGACCAGCTATCAACAAGACCATCAGAGACTCAAGACTTAGAAGATTTCAAGACTAAGTAAAATGAGTTCGACGTTCGTCGAATTCAGTTCGACGAAAGGCGTTCTCAGCTCGACGATCTTGAGATATTTCTCTGAGCTGAGCTCGACGATCTGCATTCTCTGTTCGACGAAAACTAGGATACTTCAATAAGCTAAAGTCAGGGTAACCCCAGATTTTTCTAAGTCCAACTTCAGGCCTTGGTCGACGAACATGATTCTGAGCTCGACGAACTTGGACCTCAAGTTCACAACTTCTCAGGATGAAGAAGTCAACTTCTCAGGTCGACGAACTCAGTACTCTACTCGATAAACAAGATTCTGAGCTTGACGAATTTAGACCTCAAGTTCACAAGTTCTCAGGTCGACAAAGTCAACTTCTCAGGTCGACGAACTCAGTACTCCAGTCGACGAATTCTATTATCAGCTCGACGAACTTCAGACAAAAAAGGCAAAGGTTGTGAACTATGCAAGTTCTGTTATCAGCTCGACGAACAGAAGCTGTCTGGTCGACGAATACAGAATCTCAGTTCGACGAACTGGTAACTCAGTTCAACGAATTCTGTTATTCGTTCAACGATTTCAGACTTAGCCATTTTCGACATTCAATCCTCACTCAAATGCAATAATTCCTGACAGATTAAATGCTCAAACATTCTCTGAATATAGCCGTTAGCGGAAGCATTAATTACAGTCTTCTTCGGGAATATTAATTACTGATTTTCCACAAGACAGTTGGGGAAATACATTAATGCCGATTATTCTCAAGGCGTCAACATTAATGATAGAGGATTCAAATTTTTGAATAGATACAGAAGACAAAAAAAGAGCATTTACAATCAAAAAGATCAAGCAAGAACGAGAATAATAAGAAGAAAAACTCTCAGTCAAAAATATATAGACACTGATACAGACTGACTGGAAGAATTTCATACAACACCAAAAAGCTTCACATAAAATATCATACTGAAGCTTACAAGTGATAGGAAGTGATCTTCAATTCAGAAGAAGAAGAACAACTACACAATATCAAGAGTCTTCTTCTTCAACATTCTCTCCAGGACTTCCAAGGACAATAGATACTAAATCAGTCAAGATGATCCTGCATCACTGCTTGTCCAGAACTCTGGTTGAAGACCTATCACCCTAGAGCAAAGCTCCAGATCTTCCCTGAACCATTCTACATCTCAGGGGGAGCTATTTGCTAAGCATCAATCCACAAGTCTTCTCTCTGATTGTTGACAGAGAAGACAAAATCACTCTTTCACCACCTCTTGTATAAAGGGTTGTCATCTCCCTTCAAAAGTGATTCCTGGTTGCAAGTCTCCTTACCAAAAGACTTGAGTTGGTTTTTGGGGACCTGATCAAAATCCATTGGTGTTAGGCACCTGATCAAAAACCTGAGTGGATTCCTACCAAGGGTGGTAGAAGAGTGGATGTACCCAGTTGAGGGGGAACCACTATAAATTTCTTGTGTCGTCTAGTTGCTCATCTTTTCTTTTTGTTTCTTGCTGTGTGGCTGTGACTAGGATTATTACTTTTTGTTTTCTAGTTTGTTTAATCACTGCACAGTTTCAATTTATAGCAAAAGTTGTAACAGCACCTGTATTCAGACCTATTAATTTTTTAACATACTCTATTCACCCCCCCCCCTAGAGTATTGTAGATCTAACCCTCACTTTCAATTTTTTACCCATGTTGTATAGTGAGGGCAATATGGTCATAGATGTCCTAAGAAGTTAGCTATATCAAGGGAAAGAGGTAGAAACACTGAAATAGAGAAGAAATTTAATTAAATTCATTGTGCATCGATCAGAAGTTGACGCTACAGTGACTGGAAGTCGACGTCACTTCAAATAGAAGTCATAACAACAACAGAAGTTGAGTCAATGCTACTCTTAGGAATAAGATGACACATGCATTGATTTGAAGCAATGTCGATCATAGAGTTAAGTTGACTATATTTTATAAAAAGGTAGCTCTCGACACACAAACTTAATGTTGACGTAACATCAAATATAACTCAAAATAGTAATTTAAGAAGATCTTGACACACCTTCTCCTTGAAGTCGACATAACAAAAATTTCAAGTACTTGCCCTCGGTCACGACATAACTAAGGGCCCACCAACTTAAAATCTTGTTCCAGGCCTGCTTCCACTGTTTAGGGCTCAAGATGTGAAAAATCCATAGCACAGTCTCGTGTAGTTTAAGTTACACTAGCGAATTCCAGAAGTCATGTCCTTGGAACTCTGTTCCCACAATAATTGTTGTAACCTATTTAGCAGTTACTATCGTGGAGTAGTGCTAATGCCCAGTAGTAGCTCTACTTCATTCAATCCTATTGTCATGCCCCACTGACACACCCCAGGTCTGCTACTTCCATGTCTCACCGATGTCAGGCCATAATATGGCCATGTACTTCTTGAAACTCAAAAATTTACTCTAGATTATGCCTTTCCTCACCCATTTTAGATTTTTCCCAGAGATGCCCTACATCTAAGGAATGTTCAGGGGTGTGAAATGTTGTATAACACTTGTAATTGTTGGAACATGCGTTCTTCATCTCTTGGTTTGAGAATACAAAATCTGAGTGTGTATTTGATCATGTTTTATTGTGTGTTTATAGTATACATGAACTATAGGTTTAGTACCCCTTCAAAGACAAGTTAAAGTATTTCTCTATTGCTATCACTGGGAAATATCACTACTGCTGGCACTAGCACTAGCAATCCAACAAAAAAAGGAAGGAGACCAAACATGGAAGGAGGCTACTAAAATGGATAGTGCTACTATCGGGCGGTATAACTAGTGCCAGACAATATCATTTGGATAAAGTTATCAAAAATACTGATTTCCAAAGATAAAGTTTCCTAAAATGGCGATGAAAAGTTTCAAAACATGACGATGGAAAGTTACATAAAATTCTAAATTTGAAAAGGAAGAAGAAGGATGCCTAATGTTGCTATCGCTGAGTAGTAGGGCTACTGCTGGAGGTAGGTCCTATGTTTACTTCGTGCAACCCTGCTCCTTTCAAAAACAGAGGACAGCGAGACACAAGACATGTAACACCCTCATCTGTCATGTAGAATATAACAAAAGATCAGTCCAGATCCCCACACCATATTCTACGAACAATCAGTGAAGTTACGCGTTGAAATTAAATCATTAACGCAACTTAATTCAGAGTTGCATTCTAGCAAAAGTTTTAAGTTAATAAGAACCTAACACTAGGAATGCCCACTAACAAAACCAAAGGAATGATAATAAGATACACAAAGAGTCTTTGCCTTAAGGCCTTACAATATGTTCTCTTCATAAAAGTATATTGCATACATCGACACATAGGCCGACCACACATGAAAACAGTAAAACACCCTTTTATTGGCCTTCAAGGGCCGACATAGCTCAAAACGGATTCAACCCGCTACTTCATGCTTGGCTCTCCAACACCTGGATAGGGACAATCCACAAAGAGGGGGAAAAACATGACAATGATCAACTTTAGTTGACCACATTATAACGACCCCACCCCTTACTTGGGGAGGCAGTGCTCATTCACTGCATGCAAACAACATGTATATATATATATATATATAATGGCATCAAAATGTGCAATTTAAGCATCATTCATCACAGATGTTGACACGTATGGCCACACACCCCATGCACTTATGGAATATTATCGGTGTTGTAAATGTTTCCTTTAGGATTGCTAATGACCTAGAGGGGGGTGATTAGGTCCAATTTAAATTATGGCACCCCTTTTTAATAATCAGAGTACTACTTTCTTTAATATGATTAATTCAGTTAGATAATCGAGATATACTTAACATTAATTAGGAAAATAAATACAGCACAATAATTCAGCACAAACAACACAATGCACACAGATTTATAGTGGTTCCCCAATTTATGGGTACATCCACTTTCCCCCTTTATGTATCTAGCAAGGAACTAGATTTGGCCAAACTCCTTCTCTTTCCTTTACTCAGTTCCTTATATCTTATAGCTCAGAGCCCACCCGGATCCTACAACTCAGACTTTACAAGTCTTACCACTCAGATCATGAAGATCCAACACATCAAGTTCTTCCCAAGAACTTTACCTTAGAATGAATCCACACTCCTATTTCTCAGGCAACACCTACACTACACCTCAGAGAATTTCCAACTTATCCAACCTCAGGCAATCTCAGCCCTACCTCAGCCTTTATAACATAGGCTTATAAAAAAATGAGAATAGTTCTCCTCCACTTAGATTTATAAGTAGATCTCACACAATGAGAATAGGTAAAAGAAAAATAGAATTATAAAATGTCATCCAGCAAGAGAGATCTGAGTAACAGCTTCTTGATCTAATCTTGATGAATGGGCTTCCTTTGATCTTTGTCAAGATAGATCTGATCTAACCCTTCTTAGCTTTTCAAAGCTTTTTGAAGTAGAAATTAGTGTTGATTTAGGCTGTAGAGATGTTGAAGATGATTCTTGATCAGACCTCTCTCCACCTTCTAAATTGTAGTTGATGCTTCATACTTTTATCTTCACAAAATTGTGCTGCTTCTTTTTTTTTGAAGAATAGATTTCTTTAAATAGGCTCTGATAGTAGTAACCGGCTGTTCTGGTAAATAACTGACATCTGACAGTTCTGACAGTTGTTAGTATCTCCGTCTTGATTTCTGTACTTAGGAAACATGTCTGTTGAAGTGTTGAACCTTTCCTGTTCAATGTGTTGACACAAGTCCTGGGTGTCGACACTGCTCTTGTAGTGGTGTCGATAAACTTCTGAATGTGTCGACATAGCTCTTCAACTTGTCTCGTCACAACTTATGTGTAATGTGTCGACACAAATCCTGTGTGTCGACATAGTTATCTTCAATCTCGACACAGCTTGAAAAGACTGTGTCAACATTAGTCCTAAGTGTAGACACAATTGTCCTTAGTCTCGACACAGTGTGAATAGACTGTGTCAACACTAGTCCTGAGTGTCGACACAGTTTTCTTTAGTCTCGACACAGTAACTAGACACAGTTGTCCTTAGTGTCGACACAACTTCTCTTTATCTCGACACAACTTGTTCAGTGTGTGTTGTCACTAGTCTTGAGTGTCTCGACACTTTATACTTAGCTTTATTTACCTGCAAACCTGAACTTTACATCTATCAAATACAACAATGTGTATATCATTGAGCTGAGAAGAGTTCTTCAAAACAAGCACATTAAGACCAATGTACTCAACAATCTCCAACTATTTGGGGAAGTCATAACCCTAATTCAATGATATACAATATGATACCACAAAAATAATGATAAAGACATTTAAACATTCAATGTAGTTCAGTATGTGAAATAACACAGATAATCACACATATTTAACAATAATACTGAACAGAAGATAAGACAAACAATTTCAGTCCTAACTAACAACACATAAAATGTTAAATAAGTCAGGATTTCCATTCATTGTTTTTTATAAAGTTTACTGATACAAGCTTTTTAGAGATCAAGTTGTCCATAAGAAATATAAAACTAATAATATCCTAAGGCAGCTAAGGTTCCTTGATAAGTATACCTTTATCAGAGTGTATCTTGGCTTTCACCTCAGGCTCTTTGTCCTCAGCAACTGTCTTTCCTTTATCATTCTTAGCTTTAGCTTTTGCAATAGCTTCTTGTTTCAGCCTTTTCCTCTCAAAGTAATGATATGGCTTTGGGAAATATTTTTTGGGCTCTATAGACCTAGCAGGAAGCTTTTCTCTCTTCATATCTTGTCTGAATTTTTGAATAACTTCTTGCTGCTTCAAGTGTTTGGCCCATTCCTGTTCTGAATACCATTTCCCTCTGTATGTGATATTAGCATTTACAGCCTTCCATGCAGTAAGAATTATGGATCTGGAGGTTGGACACCATTGCTCAAAATCAAGTTTAGTCTCAGCTAGTTCTCTAAACCTTTTCTTTGATAACTGAGCTTCTATCTTTGGAGCAGGAGAAGACTTGCCACTTTCTCATATATTACATTCTTATCTAAGAGAAGGGTTGTACATGTGTTGGACAGTGGCTTGAATATATTCAAAATTGGCTGGTGCTTTAGGATGAAAGAATTCAGCAGGAGGTGCTTCAAGTAGAGGTGGTTGACAACCAATTTAGCAGTTTGATCACCCTCATACTATAGGGAAAGAAAGACTAAGGTGTCTCTGATATTGTTTGCTATCTAGGTAGCTTGTTCAGCACTGGCCTTAATCATTACTCTCTCCCCCTTTATGACTTCTCTTTCAATATGATCTCTGAGATCATTCTTATGAAATCTTACCTATCCATCTAGGTAATTGATACCTGAAGTCACAGCATTCTTTACTCTCAGTAAATTGTTGTCCAAGTTTTTGTAAGAATCTTTGATGTCCTTAATGAAAGATTCTGAATGACTTTGCAGTATGTTATTGATATCTGTGACAGTAGAATCAAGTTTGGTTTCCAAAACAGTAGTTTAGTTCTTAATTTCTCCCAATGTTGATTCATGCATCACTATCAGATCTTCATTCAGTCTATTTTGATTTTCAAGGACACAACCTTACTTGATTGCCACATCATCTTGTAGTTGTTTGGCTTCCTATTGTTGCTTGACCAGATAGACTACTGCATGTGATCCTTCTCAAAGAATGTAGTCATTTCAATTTTCAAGAGATTTACTTCAAATCTTATGGACCTGATGTATTCAGGCAGCTGAAATTGCAACTTCTTGCTGCTTTCATCTTTATACTTCTCAAGATCTTGTCTTTGCTTATCTAGCATAATATGTAGTTCAACTAGCAAAGAGCTATGATACATTGTAGGAACTGATGGTGGTCCAAATTGAAGATATTTCTTATAGCTCTTGCTCCTCTTCTTAATTTCAGAAAATTTCCTTTTCTTCAATTGAGAAGCTTCAGCATCCTCAGATTCAGAAGAACTGACCTCATCAACTTGAGGTGTCTCTTTAGTTTTCTAAGTATCAGGGGCCAACTCCCTCACAATTCTTGTACCTTCCTTATCAATATTGATATTGTCCATTATAATATCTACATGCTGAATTTCAGCATCAGGTATCTCAATCTGATAATCTTCAATTCTCTCCTCCTGATTGTTTGATTCTTTTGACAATCATTCTCTTGTTCAAAGATTTGATATTCAGGATCTTTTGATTTCTCTAGGTCCTGAACAACATCCATTATTATTGTAGTTATTGTATCCATTGGTAATGCATTGAGGTTCTCCCCCTCAGCTAGTTCTTTATCTGGAATGTTCTCCCCATGCACCTGTACACTGGTCTCAGGGGAAAGCCTAAGAGATCTGCCTTGTTCTTCCACTGCATTATCATCTGAACCGAAGTGTACCACTTCTTCAGAATCACTAGAGGATATAACTTCCTCAACAACAGATTTCTTGCCTTTTACCTCTTTTGTCCTTTTGGATTCTGATGTCTCTTTAGTCAAACTCTGTCCCATCTAGACAGGATTCTCAGGTCCATTCTCCTCATATGATTTATCTTAGTTCCATTTTTTTGATTGATATTATCTGGGATGACCTTTACCTGATATAAACTAATTATTCTGCTCATATTGGGCTTCTGAATTCCTTCTGCAATCTTAGTAAACAGCACCCTATTCCAGCCAGTTGTGATCTTGAAGATAATTCTTATCATCAGGTTAGACATGGCTTTAGAAAGCCTGTCATGTGCTCCAGTCTTGCAGAGGAGCACCTTTCCTACTATTTCAGATAAGAATTTTCCTTGGGAATTCATTCCCTTGCTGTTTAAAGAATTTCCAAAATTAGTGGTTGGAGCTAGTCCACACCAATCTAGGGCCTCAGCTGTCTTGCTTGAATCCAGTTCATCTTCTTGTGCTGTTCTTGGAATCTGAAAGTCTTTAGCTAGTCTTTTGGTTGTTACCTTTATCCTTGCTCCATTAACACAAGATTTTATCTTGTCTGACTTAGGTTTTGATGAGCCATTAGAATAAAATTCAGATACCTCTCTCTTCCAGTTTTTTGTTGGTTCTGAAAGAAGATACTCTAGACCAGCCTTATTTTCTAGGTCAATCACCTTCTTTATATCATCAAAAGCGGAGTGGAATGCGTTGCGCACCAGCTCATATCCCTTGTTGATGTTGTCGCCCATCTTTGGTGCCATTCTTGTGGAAAGAACTTGAGTCTGTGAGGTGTTGACTATGGATTTCTATGTCTCGACACACAGTGAGCAGTCTCTCAAGATTTCTGGCAAATGAAGTCGACAAAACCTAATACCTCCTATTTATAGTATCAGTCCTTTGAAGGTGAAAAGGTGCGCTGCATTTAGTAATTTTCTCGTTATTTGGAAATATCTGGTGTCGACAAAAAAGACCTAATCTGTCGTGATGTGTTGACTTAAGTCAACACAAGGTTTATGTTTCTCGATACGGACCTTAAGTTCTTGACACTAAATTTTAATGTTTCGACACATATCCGGTAATCAGTGTCGACACACTGTCTCGTGTCTCGACACACCTTTTTTAATGTGTCGACACACACAGTGGTGTCTCGACATACCTATACTAATAGTGTCGACACACACTCTGGTGCCCCAAAAATGTTTGGGTGCCTAAGGTTAATTAATTATGTGATTGGAGGTGAATCCAAGTACCACAGAAAGGATAATATGGTACTTCGACAGTGGCTATTCCAGGCACATGACTGGAACAAAAAGTCTGCTAAGGGACTATACTTCAGTAAAGGATGGACTAAAAGTAGTCTTTTTGGAGGTTCAAAAAACGGGCTCACCAATGGATATGATAACAATTTTAATGGTCTAGTAACTATCTCAAAAGTAGCTTATGTGGAATGATTGAAGCACAATCTGATAAGCATAAGTCAAATTTGTAATATATGTTTTGAAATCATATTCCACAATGATAAGTGTTTGATAAGAAATGCAAGTGATTAAGAGATAATCTTATTTGGCTCTAGGAGTGGCAACATTTATTATCTAAATTTTTTAAGTATAAATGAGAATTCTCCTGAATGCCTAGTAGCTAGTGAGAAAGACTCTGTGTGTATGTAATGACACAAGAGGCTAGTTCACTTAAATTATAAAGCTATGAGCAAGTTGTTTTCTATGGATTTATTTAGAAATGGACCCCAACTAAAATGCTCCAAATAAGGCATGTGTTCAGCATGTCAAAAATGCAAACAGACAAAAGTCTCCTTTATGAGCATTCGGTCCAAAGACACTTAGAAGTGTCTGTACTTACTTCATATGGACTTATTTGGTCCTATGCAAATTCTTAGTTTAGGTAGGAAGTCTTATACCTTTATGATTGAAGATGATCACTTTAGATTTGCTTGGGTATTCTTCATAAGGAGAGTCTGAAACACTAGGCATTCTTATAGATTTTGTCAAACAAATTCAAAATGAAAAAGGCTCTTCTATGGTCAAGTTCAGAAGTGACCATGACACAGAATTTCAATCTGAAAGAATGACAAATTTCTATAATGAACTAGGGATCCTTTAGGAACTCGCCTCTCCCATAACTCCCTAGAAAAACGGGATTACTGAGAGAAAAAATAGAACTCTCATTGAGGTAGCTAGAACAATGCTAAGTGACACATCTCTCCTAGAATATTTCTCAGCTGAGGCTGTAATTTAACACCCCAAATTTGACAGCAGAACTTCTGTCACTGTCACTGGGCAGCAGTGGTTCTTTCCTGATGGCGATAGTGATAAATCGTCGAGACGACACTCGACGAGCTCGACACACTTGACGAATTGTAGAAATATATCATCAATAGGATATCACCGAGTGCCGACAATGGATGTCCGGTGATAGTACCACATGGCGTAAGACATGTGTCAGATTGGCGGTTAAGCGGTCAAAATGGGTAAGTCGATGTCGCCGAGTAGCGACAGTCGATATCGCCAGGCAATAGCGCCAAAGTTAACTAGTCAACCTAAATCTTGGCCTTTGCTTCATTTTGATGGAGAGATCATGTGGCTGTGGTTACTCCCGAGTCCACTTAACCATAGAAGAATAGGAATGAGAATTCATTCTCTCTCTCTCTCTCTCTTCATTTCATCATTTCCTTTAGTGAAAAGGAGGAAGAAGGGCTGGAGCTAAATCTTGCATAGCTTGCTGAAGGAGATCGTGTGGTCGGAAGCAGGATTTGAGGCTAGATCCTCGAAGAGGAAAGTGAGGCATTCATTTTTGTCTGTCTCGGACAGCTTCATCATGGCTCCAAAGAGAACTATAAGGGTAATGACCTCCCGCTTGGACAAGTGAAGTCCTAATATTGCATGTGAATGGAATCTTTCACCAAAAGGTGGAACAAGAGAATTTCATTGGGTCGATACTCGTATCCCCAAGTCAGTTTGTATATAGATCTGGAAGTGTGTAGTACGGAATATGCATACTGTGTGAAGCTCATCCGGACAAGTTAGTCTGGATTGCATCCGGACAAGTTGGTCTGGATTGGTGATGCTTTATTTCACGAACCGGAGAAAACTCCGCTTATAAATGAGTACTTTACGGAGTATGTGTGTTGTGCCTGTGAAGTGGAGTAACAGGAAGTACTGGAGTGGAGCTCCAGGAAAATACCTAAATAAAATCACAGTTTTGGAGAAACTGTTCATGTTGTCAGGCGACAGTGGGTGTCGCCGATGGCGATAGCTACCAGAGAGCTATTTGTGCTGTGAATGACCAGTTTTCTGGCACTACAGGTTGCTACAGGGTGTTGTTTGATCGTTGGTCCAGTAATTTTTGAGGTTGGGGACAGCAGTTAAATTTTGTCGCTAACGCCTGACCATACTAGGTGTCGCTCGCGATATCTCCCAGAAAACCTATTGTGAAGCCAGTCTCTCGGGTACAGTGTGGTTATGTGAGTTGTGAGCTCTGAAAGGCCAGTGAGCCGAACAGATAAGGGGAAGATGACCCGCGTTAGTCTAGACATTGAAATGATGATTTGAGTAACGGGCAAGGGTTGAACTGTATCCACATTATGGTTATCTAACTTGAGTGACTGGGTTATTGGCGTTCATTAGGATCACATAATGCGAGTCTGTGGTTGTACACCATTAAGACTAAAGTCTCCGGCCGCGGGTCGTGGAGCATGAATGCTCAAAGTTGACTGTTGGGTCTAGGACCTTTGAATAGTGGTGTAATCCAGTACACTGATAATGTGTCGTGAGTGCACGGTGCGTCGAGCCTTGCAGCCGATGTTTGTGATATACTGAAATGTGTGGTCGTGCACTTTCTTGTGATATATTTGTTGAGATTTCATTGCTTGTAGGGATTAAACTGCTACCCCGGGTATGGGGTAGGGTCATTATAATTGGTCAGCTGAATGCTGACCGTTGCCTTATTTATCACCCTTATGGTGGATTGTCCCTATGCAGGTGATAGATCGTGCGGGAAATAGCGGTCTGAATCCCTTGCTGCTTTGCTATGCTGGCCCTTGAAGGCCAAGTGGAAAAGTTTTACCGTTTTCATGTGTGGCCGGCCTACGCGCCGATGTTTGTAATCCACACTTGTGAAGTTTAACTGTAAGGCCTTAAGGTCATACACTTTTGTGTATTTTTGTATACATTCCTGTGATATATATAAATTTTGTTTATATATTGTGGACATTCGTGTTTGATGAGTTCAATAATAACCCCTAAAGCTTCCGCTAGAATTCTCTGAGTTAGGGTGCGTGTAATTGTCTTCATATTAACCTATAATTCCGCCGCCTGTTTGTGGAATATATTGGGGGCCCCGGTCGGACCCTCTATTATATTTCATATGATGGATGGAGGTGTTACAATTTGGTATTAGCTTGTTTTGGTCTTCCTCCTACAAATTCATGGTCAAATTCTTTTGATGGGTGGCTGGCATGTGTAAGTGTGTACCGTTATAACATAAATGACCTCAAGAATGTCCATTAAGGATTGAAAATTCACCTGTTTGAGGAACCTGTGCATTCCGGTAACATTGTTGTTGCTTTTGAAAAGTCACTAAAGTGTGTCTTTTACACGTATAGGTGACTCGAAGTGGTGCGCGGCAGTCTGAGCCCCAGCGTTGTAATGAGAGTGTGACACCAGCTGAGGTGTCTACACCTCCTCTATCTATGGAGACAATACGCTGAGTTGCTGAGGCGTTATTTGCAATGTTATAAGCACAGCCTACGGGGAAGGCACAGCCTGCAGTGGTGCTAGTATAGGTTAGTGTGAGTCCAGTGACTGTTGAGGTTATGTAGATCACGAGCAGCTGAACGACAATTGAAGCAGTTTATGAGCTTCAATCCTCCTACGTTCGCGGGGGCAAGATCCCCAATGTAGGTAGAGGATTGGCTTGCACGAGTCAATAGGATCTTAATGACAATAAGAATAGAGGAGGAATATAAAGTCACCTTGGCCACTTTTGTTGGGTACATTGGAAAATGTGTACAAGATTTGGAGAAGTCTCACATAACTCAATGATATGCATCACGTTGTATTTGATATTGTGTTGAGTTATCATGTGCAGGTTAAGTAAATGGAAGAAAACTTTTCTAAGTATAATTGTCGACACTTGTGAATGGCTGTGTCTACACCAAGGGCCAGATTGTGTCGACACACAGAATTTGTGTCGACACACAGAATTTGTGTCGACACACAGAAAATCTGTCGACAACGTTGTGTCGACACTAAGGGCCAGATTGTGTCGACATCATCAGGATTTGTGTCGACACACAGAGAAGCTGTCGACACATTCCAGAATTCTGTCGACAACGGCTGTGTCGACACACAGAACTTGTGTAGACACACACCAGAATTTTGTCGACACCAAGGGCCAGATTGTGTCGACACATTCCACAGAAGCTGTGTCGAGAAGTAAAAGTGAAGTTGTATCGACAGAATCAAGACTTGTGTCGACACATGGACTATGTGTGTTGACACATGTGAAGTATTCACTCGACATTCTCTGCTGCTGAGTCAAAGTCCAATGAAGGTTGAAGTAATACAACTGGAGACTTGACAACTGTCATTACTGACATTGCTGTCACATCTGTCAGAGGTGTCAGAAGACCGTTTGAAACCCGAACAGCCGGTAACCATGGATGAAGTGTATATATAGATATGTTCTCTTAACATTTGAAAACATATAGAACAGAAAGCTAATCAATTATCTATTGTGAAGAAGTGATCGTGAACACGATCAAGGAATAAAGAATATTCTCTGAAGGATTGAGGATCCAGAAGAAGAGAAAGATGAAACAGTCAACAGATTGTAGAGAGAAAAAAACAAGAAGGAGAGAAGTCCTCATCCAGTGAAGGCAGATCCTGAACAGTCTGCCAGAAGAATTCAGATTAATTCTGAAGAAGAATTCAGATTAATTTCTGAAGGAAGCTGATTGAAGATCAACTCGAACACCAAGAAGATCAACCCTACTTTGTTCAGATTCAAGAGGCTTTGAAGAAGCTAAGACAGGTTAATCCTTAAGTAATCAGTTCTATCAAGAACTGATCAAGAAGCCTTCAACCAATTCTCTCTCCATCTGGTTGAAGATATTATTATCTTTTTCATCAATAACTTTTGTAGGATCTGTAATAGATCTGAGTGTAGAAGATTTACTTCTCTGAGTTGTAAGCCTAAATTATAAAGTCTAAGATAGGGCTGAGTGCTTGAGGTAGGGTAATTTGTTCCCTGAGTTGTAGGCCTGTGAAAGAGGCTAAGGTAGGGTGTTTGCCTGAGTTGTAGGAGTGGAGTGTCACTATGAGTTGTAGGCCTATGGAAGAGGCTGAGGTAGAGCTTGTGCCTGAGTCGTTGGAGTGTGGATTCACTCTGAGTTGTAAGAACCAATCAAGGTTTTGAGCTGTAAGATCTGCGGATCTGAGAAGAAAGAAGGAAGTTAGGCAGAATCTAGTACACTGCTAGATAGACGAAGGGGGAAACTGGATGTACCCATCATTTGGGGAACCACTATAAATCTGGTGTGCAATCTGTTGAATGTTGTGTGTATGTAATGTTGTGCTGTGTTTTCTGCTAAATAAATTGCTAAACTAGATAGATTTATCTGCCTAAGTCAGAAAAAGAATTGAACCTATTCACCCCCGCCCCCCTCTAGGTGTTTAGAACATCTTGAAACCAATTCTTTCAAGTGGTATCAGAGGTAGGTTACTCAAAGAATATACTTAACAGTCTGAGTAGATCTCCAAGGCAGAAATCTATTAGGCAAAATGGGTTCCATTGAGAATCATAAGGAGTTTGTTCCCATGAAGTTACCTATATGCATGAAAGAGATTTTTGGCATATGGAAAGAAACAGTTAGACTGTTTATGGAAGCTTCAGATCCAAGATTCTATATGAAAGTCTCAGTTCTTGATGCAAATCTCAGGACACCAAAGGAGTATTCTGAAATGACAAAGGATGAGATCATCTTGTCTACTATGGATATGAGAGCACAAAATATAATAGTCAGTGCTATAGATGATTCAACATTCCAAAATTTGATTCACTGCAAGACCTCCAAAGAAATGTGGGACACCCTGATTGTCTGCATGGAGGGTTCAGAAGAAGTGAGAGAAGACAGAAAGTCTATGTTGAATCAGGAGTATGAATGTTTTAGACAATCTAAAACAAACAGCATAACTGAATGTTACAAGAAGTTCTTCAGAATAGTTAATGAACTGATGTCATATAGAAGAGTATTCAGCACATATGAGTTAAATGATAAGTTTTTGAGATCATTAACTAAGGACTGGGATACCAAGATATGTGTCATTAGAGAAGTGGCCAGACTAGCAGAAATCTCACCTCCAACATTATTTGGTAAACTGCTTTCATATGAGATGCAGCTGATGGTCAGAAAGGAGGAGGAGAAAAGTAATAAAGTTGATTACAGAGATAAGTTAGTGTCTTTCAAGACTGAAGCCATAAGAAAGGATAGGATGATGTCTTCATCTCCTCCTAGGAAAGCTGCAGAAGTAGTTTCAGAAAGTTCTGACAGTCACACATCAGAGAGTCCAAATTCTGATGAAGACTTAGCTGCTTTATCAAAATAATTTCAAAGGTTCTTGAAGAAGAAACAGTGGAGATCCAAGCCATCCTCCTCACAACCCAAGGATGATTACTATCATAAAAAGAAATCCTCTAGGAAGGACAGGTATGGCTGTAAACCTAGTAAATTATCTTCAACTAAGATTGTTTGCTATTATTGCAACAGGCCTGAACATGTGGTAGTTGATTGTCCTGACAAAAGGAAAGAATCTAATGATAAGAAGAAACTAAAAAAACAAGGGCAAGAAGGAGAAATCCTTTGTTGCAAAGAAGCAAAAAAGCTGGTCAGATTCTTCATCATCAGATTCTGAGGCTGAAGCTGAAGCTGAAGCATACATAGGACTGTTGGCAACTGAAGAGGATGCCAAAGAGGCTGAGTTCTTGAAATTGCTGGACTTAGTAAATGGAATTGAAGAATATTGTTGTAAAGGGCTGATGGCCTTGACAGAAGAAGATTAGTGCCAGGATCAGTCTGGTCCTAGTAAGGTAAACAATTCTTCAATAGTTTCTGATTACTATACTGGATCAGAATCAGAAGCATCTGAATCAAGAGATGTGGATGAATCTGAATCTGAAGGAGATGTTCATCAACTTATTGATGAATATGGTGATCTGCTGCAAGCACTTAAGAAAAGTAGAATCCTTAATAAAGCACAGGCCAAGAAAATTGCTGCACTTAAGCTGGCTGCATTAGATTCAGAAAAAATGCTGGATCTAAAGATAAATGAAGTAGCCAAACTAAAAAACATATCTGTTATTCAGATGGGTACTATTACATTCAAGAATAATGAAATCAAAAGTCTGGAAGTCAAACTTCAGAGGGAAAAGGATCTGGTGGCCAAATTCTCTAAGCCAAAATCAGGCTTACCTTTAATTGATGACTTTATTCCCAAAAGGGGTAAGATAGGATTGGGCTTTAAGGGAAATGTAAGGGCACCCAATTCCAAAAGAAAAGGCAAAGCCCCAGTACAGCCACTAGCCTTCAAACCCCCCATTTCCTTTAGAAAAGTGTGGCAGCCAACTAATAGATATGATCATAATATCATACATGGTTATGGTAAGCCTGATATTCTGAATGACAAGGGTGTAGCTCCAGCACTCAAGCAAAGAACCACTGTACCAACAGTGTTAAGAACAGCTAACAACAATGCTGTTAAAACTATACTTAAAAAGAGGTATAATAGATATGAGTGATGGTGCTGTCATAAGATAGGGCATTATGCCAAGGATTGCTGGCACAACACCAGTGTTAGGAAGAATGTCAGTTTACCTATGAAGAAGCCTGTTGGTAAGAATATCAAGTTTCAATCTAACTTGAACCTAGAACCCAATAAACATTGGGTTTCTAAGGTAAATTAATTTTATTTACTGCAGGTGGGTCCAAGTTGTCATACCCCTATATGGTACTTGGACAGTGGATGTTCCAGGCACATGACTGGAACAAGGAGAATGTTAAAGGACTATACTCCCATAGAACGTGGACCCAAAGTGATCTTTGGTGGATCAGAAAAAGGGGTCATAAAGGGTTTGGTAACATTTCTACTAGTTCTATAACAATCACTCGAGTGGCTTATGTAAAAGGTTTGAAACATAACTTGATAAGCATAGGTCAGCTGAGTGATCTTGGGTATGTCACTTCATTTATTAAGAATGGGTGTCAGATTAAAAGGACAAGTGATCAGAAGGTGATCTTGTCTGGTTATAGAAAAGGAAATGTTTATTGTTTAAATTTGGATTATGAAAACATGAACTCTCCTGTATGTTTAGTTACAGATGAGAAAGCATCTCAGTGTGTCCAATGACACAAGAGGCTAGCTCATCTGAACTATAAGACTATAGGCCAACTCTATAGTTTAGAGTTAGTGAGGAATGGTCCTCAGTTTAAGTGCATAAAAGAGGGTATATGTTCAGCTTGTCAAAAAGGCAAGCAGACCAAATTCTCTTTTCATAGTCTTGATACCAAAGACTCTGTGAGGTGTTTGTACCTCTTGCATATGGATCTATTTGGTCCTATTCCAGTTCATAGTCTAGGTAGGAAAGTCTATACTTTTGTGGTAGTAGATGACAATTCTAGATTTACATGGGTTTTCTTTTTGAGGCAGAAATCTAAAACCACTACTGTTTTTCATAACTTTGTTAAACAAATTCAGAATGAACTTAACAATTCAGTGGTCAAAATTAGAAGTGACCATGGAACTGAATTTCAGTCTGATTGTATGGCAAGGTTTTTTGAAGAACTAGGGATTCATCAGAAATTCTCCTCGCCTAGAACACCTCAGCATAATTGAATTGTTGAAAGAAAGAATATAACTCTTATTGAGGCTGATAGAACTCTACTAAGTCACACTCATCTCCCAGAATATTTCTGGGCTGAGGCAGTAACTACTGCTTGTCATGTTCTCAATAGAGCATCTGTAACTAAGAACCACAAAAAGACACCCTATGAGATTATGAAGGGCAAAAAACCAAACATATCCAGTTTAGAATCTTTGGTAGCAGGTGTTATATGCTTAATACTGGCAAGTCTCACCTAACTAAGTTTGCTGCCAAATCCCAAGATGGGATATTTGTTGGGTATAGCAATAATAGTAAGGCATATAGGGTCTACAACTTGACTACAGAAGTTGTAGAAGAATCTATTCATGTAGTGTTTGATGAATCTGAGCTAATTAACTGTGAGTTGTCTAGCAATTCTTGTAGCTCAACAGGTTTAAAAAAAGGTTTAACATGCTGACCATTAATGAAGAGCAAACTGCAAGGCAGGATGTGGAAAATGATGGTTCCTGTCCAGGGGGAGTACAAGGTCCACAAGCTGACATTGAAGACAATGAAGTTTAGCATGGTGGAGAAATTGAAGAAGTTCAAATTGCTGATAGAATGCCTCCAGCAATAAGGAATCTAAAGGATCATCTAACACACCAAATTATTGGTGATCGCAAACATGGTGTGCAAACCAGAAGCAAACACATGAACACAGTGCTTTGCTCAAGTTTCCTGTCACAAATGGAACCAAAGAGATTTTAAGAAGCCATACAAGACTCCAACTGGATTGATGCAATGCAGGAGGAGCTGAATCAATTCAGATGGTGTAAAGTATGGGAGCTGGTTCCAAAACTAAAGGATCATAATATTATTGAGACAAAGTGGATCTACAGGAACAAACTAGATGAAAATGGCATCATAGTGAAGAACAAAGCAAGACTCGTTGCCAAAGATTATAGACAGGAAGAGGGCATTGACTTTGATCAGACATTTGCGCCAGTGGCAAGGTTGGAAGCAATAAGGTTATTCCTTGCCTTTGCTGCTTTCCAAGGGTTCAAAGTATACCAAATGGATGTCAAGTCAGCATTCCTAAATGGTAATTTTAAAGAAGAAGTCTATGTTGAATAGCCCTCAGGTTTTGTTGATCCACTTTATGCTGATTATGTTTATAGACTTAATAAATCCTTATATGGTTTGAAACAAGACCCTAGGACTTGGTATGAAACATTGTCTACCTTCCTCATTGAAAATAAATTTTTAAGGGGGAAAATAGACAAGACTCTGTTCCTTAGGGAGTCAAAGGGCAAGATGATCGTAGTCCAGATTTATGTTGATGACATAATCTTTGGATCTATAGAAAACAACCTTTGTAGGAAGTTTGCAAAACTTATGCAAGGGAAGTTTGAGATGAGGAGTATGGGTGAGCTTAAATTCTTCTTGGGACTCCAAGTAAGACAGACTGATGATGGCTTGTCCATATCACTGTTTAAGTTCACCAAGGAGTTAATTAAGAAATATGGTATGGAGTCATCCCCCACCATGAGAACTCCAATGGGGACAAGTATGTCTTTAGGCAAAGATGATGCAAGAAAACATGTAGATAAGTCTTTTTATAGAGGGATAATTGGCTCCCTTCTGTACTTAACTGCCAGTAGACCAGCCATTATGTATGCTACATGTGTCTGTGCTAGGTACCAAGCAAGCCCTAAAGAATCTTATTATACTATAGTTAAAAGAATTTTGAGATATCTTAAGGGCACACCTAATTTTGGTCTTTGGTACCCGAAGAATAGAGACTTTCTACTGACTGGTTTTTCAGACGCAGACATTGCAGGTTGCAAAGAAGATAGAAAGAGCACCACTGGCACATGTCAGTTTCTAGGTGGTAGATTGGTGTCATGGAGCAGTAAGAAGCAGACAAGTGTGGCAATTTCCACTGCAGAGTTTATGGATTCAACATCAACTTGAAGACTATGGTCTCAAGGTAAGTAGAACTCTACTATTTTGTGATTCTACAAGTGCTATTTCTATTGCTAAAAATCCTGTATCACATAGCAGAACAAAGCATATAGAAATTAGATTTCATTTCATTAGAGAGAATGTTGAAAAAGAAGATATTTGTTTGGAATTTGTCACCACAAATAATCAAATTGCTGACATGTTTACTAAACCACTAGATGAAACTAAATTCAATTATTTCAAAATTGAATTAGGCATGTTAAACCTAGATTTACTTGGTAAATCTGACTAAGTAATACAATGTCGACATATAGTAGTTTGTGTCGACACATAAGGAAAGCTGTGTCGACACAACAAAATAGTGGTGAGATAGAGGTGTCGACACTCAGAGTTTGGTGTCGACACATAGAAGTTCAATCATTTAGATAGTAGTGTCGACACATACAGTCATCTGCATCGACAAGCAAATATTAGAGTCGACTATTAAGAAGTCTGCGTCGACACATCGCAAACTGTGTCGACACATAGTGTTGTCTGACTCTCTCGAGACATTAGAAGTCTGTGTCGACACAATCTCTACAGTGTCGACACATTAAGTATCTATTACCCCGCCTTTTGACCTTATGTGTTGACAAACATATAAATAGTTCACAGAACATCTTTGTCGACTACACTCTCAACATTTTCGAGACCAAATCTTTGTGTTGACAGACCTTCATCTCTCTTCTCCTCAAATTTCTCGTCACCAATGGCGCCAAAGCTGGAGAACAACATCAACGAAGGCTATGAATTAGTTCGCGATGCTTTTTAGAGTGCTGCGACTGAGATCAGGGATGTGATAACCCTAATCAAAGAAAATGGTTTAGAATATCTAGTTTCAGAACCTACCAAGATCTGGAAGATGGAGATTCTTGAATTCTATACCACAACAACCCTGGATTCAACTGGATTGAAGATTAGGTCATCAATTCAAGGAAGCAAGGTGACACTTACCCAGAAGCATCTGAGGAAGACACTATAGTTGCCCAGGACTCAGGAAGATGATGAAGTCATATCTTCAATGACAAAAGAAGCTCTTCAATGATGTGGACAAGATCCCACCACTAAGATTGAATCATCAATACAGAGGAAGGGGATGAACTCCCAAGGAAAGTTTCTTTCAGAGATTATGGGAAAAGTAATTCTCTGCAAACCAGGAGGACATGATAGGATCTCAGCCTATATGTTCAGCTTAATGACCTGAGTTATTTTCAGAATAAAAACTAACTGGTCTGCAGTGATCTTTGACAAGATCAAGTAAAGTTTGAAGAAACCTAATATAGGAAGAATATTGAGTCTGTATCTGGCAATGAATATTCCTGAAGTAATGAACCACACAACAGGATCTAGAATAAAAAACATGAGAAGGATGGATATGAAAATACTATTCAGGTGGGAAAGAGTTCTGACAAAGGATGGTTCTACACCACAAAAACAACCACGACTGAAAAAGAAAAAGACAACCCCCAGGAAACGTGAATCTTCTAGTGATTCAGAAGAACAAGTGATCTTCAGTTCAGATGAAGAAGAACAAGAATCTGCAAGGAAATCATCTGCCCCTAAGAATGTAGATGATAGTCAGATGCAGGGGGATCATATTCCAGAAAGCATCATCCAACTAGATCAAGTTCAGGATGGGCTTCCTCTAGGGGGAGGCAATGAGCTTTCACCAGCTCAACAAGAGGCCTTTCCTCCAGAAGTTGCACCTGAGAAATAGCATGCTGCATTGGAGAGTGAAACAGCCACTGAAACTATTCTTGAGGTAATAGATGATATTAATCAAACTACACTAGATACTGAGCCAGATACACAAACTAGGCTTCTAACAAATGTTGAACAGACACACCATGACAACATCCCTGCACAGGATATATCAATGAATGATACATCTGCATTAGATGATGCTCCATTAACTATACAAGATAAAGATGTTCCTCCAGTTCAACTGCAACAAGAATTCACTCTTGAGGAATTTTTTCCTGACTTACAAGAAGTAAGAACTGAGGAAGTAGTGCCAAGGACTGAGGGGGAGGAGTCAGGGACTAATGGGGAGTTGCCAAGAACTGACAAGGGGTTGCCCTCTAGTCCAAAGGACACAGTAAACCTTGAAAGTTCTTCTGAATCTGATGGAGAAGCCCTCAGAGTAAAGAAGAGAAAATTGATGGTTTACAGGAAGAAAAGCTCAAGCTATAAGAAAGATTTATAGACTGCCTCACAACCCACAGCTCTAGCAGTTGACTTCAGTTCACTATTGGTTGCTCTGCAAGTTAAGATGGATGAGAAAAGACAAGCTCCTGAAAAATATATGAATGAAAGCCATAAGGAACTTCAGTTTACTTTGGCTCAAGATATAAAATCAATCAGATTTGAAGTAAACCAGAATAAGAAAGAGATGATAGATTGCTTCCATAAAGGAAGTAATGTTGTAGTTTATCTGGCCAAGCAGCAACAAGAGGCAAGAACACATATTGATGATATAGTGGTAAAGCAAGGATATGTTGTAACGCCCCCACCTATCACATGACATATAACGGTGGGTCCGGCCGGGGCCCCACGCCATATATCACAGACAAGCGAAGGAATCACGTGTGGAAATCAAAATCTATGCGAATCCTTAACTCATTCCATTCTAGCGCAGCATTATTTTGTTAACATGAACTCCAACCAGAATGTCCACCACTATATAAATACCACATTTATATATAAAACACCAGGAATGTATACAACTCACACACCCTGGCCTTATGGCCTTACAAGTTCCTCTTTGACACAACAATCATTTCGTACATCGGCACGCAGGCCGGCCATACATGAAATCCAAACAACACTCTCCGCATGGCCTTCAAGGGCCTCATCAAGCTAGCCATTCTTATGCATTTCCAGCCACACCACCTGCAATTCCACATCCAAGACAAACCAGAAAACAAAGTAACGGTCAGCATTTAGCTGACCCATTATAACGACCCTACCCCCTACCCGGGGTAGTGGTTCCTTCCCTGTATACAGTGCTCATCAAGATCATCAAGCATCACCCAACAATATATGTATATCAGTTCCTTTATCCCACTAGCAAACACACGACATCACAAACGCTGGAATCCACCAAACGTTCCGTGCACTCAGGGCACCTTCTTGGCGTACCGGAATCCACCAGTCATACACCGCCAATCCGAGGTTTTTAACTTGTTGGTTGACCGGCCCTAGTCCACCAATCTCGCAAGCTGGCGACATCCCGCCCAAACCACACAGAGGTACAACCTCACAGCAACAACCAGAGTAGGTCGACCCGCAACATGTAGTGTAGCACGCTGAGTTTATCCAAGCTCCCCAGGCAATGTCTACCCATCGACCCCCCTCCTAATCCGATCGACCCACACTATGTGGTGCAGCAACCCGGGTTTAAATCGGCTCCCCTAGCATTGCCACCCATCGATCCCGCTAACTAACTAGATCAACCCACCCTAGTGGTGTAACAGTCGGGTTTATCACGAGCTCCCCAGGCATGTTACCAATTGATCATATCACAACCAGGAGCTTTGCTAAAGCCTCCGCACATTCAGCATCACATCCATACATGCATCACAAGAGAAAACCATTTGCATCTCATCAAATCCATGGAGTCATCTCCGGTTTACCCATGAACATCACCAATCCAGACTATCGGTCCAGATGGGCTTCACACAGCATGCCTATGTCGTACTCCATATTTCCGGCTCTAGATGCAAACTCAACAAAGGAATCACTTCACGAATATCCACCTCTTGGTGGAGGATTCCAAGCACATGCATAAAGGAAGGACTTCGATGTCCAAGAAGGAGATCGTTACCCTTGAAGATCGCTTCGGCGCCATGAAGTAGCCGGATGGAAATCACCGCCTCGGCTCTGCCTTCACGAATCCGCTCTCGGATCTTCGATCCGCACTGCGCAGCTCCTACAGCAGCTGGAAGACTCCTCCCTTTCCCTCTTGCCTTGGCCTTTCTTCTCTCTCTCTTGGAATAAAGATGAAGAAGAAGAAGAAGAGAAAAGAGGGGTTTTATCCTCTTTGTCTCGGCCTTCACACACCTGGACAGAGCCCAGCCACTGGATCCAGGAAGAGGGAAACAAACAGCTCAGATTCGGCCAGAAAAGCTAAAACACGGCCTGACACGCCCTGTGACACGCCCGTGTCACAGGCCGTGTCCCCCTAAGCGCCAGACAACCGACTCAATCCAACCAGAACACGCCCGTGTGACACGCCCGTGTCACGACCGTGTCCTCGACACGCCCTCAGACACGCCCGTGTCTGAGGCCGTGTACCTCAACGAAAATAATCCCAAAACAACCCGAGACTTCACACGGCCTAGCATACGGCCTAGCACACGCCCGTGTTCCTGGCCGTGTGCACCAGGACACGCCCGTGTCCCGCAAACACGCCCCAGCTCGAATCGTCGAGTTGAGTTCGACGACCACTAACACGCCCTGTGACACGCCCGCGTCACAGGCCGTGTCCTCACTCGACACTCGACACTCGACGATCGTCGAGAAAATTCGTCGACATCCAGGTCGATCGTCGACACGGCCCCGACACGCCCTGCGACACGCCCATGTCGCAGGCCGTGTCCGCTATGTCGACCCCAAATTTCGTCGACTGCCCGACTCGACACTACCCAGGCCTGACACGCCCTGGGACACGCCCGTGTCCCAGGCCGTGTCACCCAGGCCTGAACCCGATTTTGCTCAAAATGATCCGATTAACTTCGGGGTGTTACAATCCTCCCCCCTTCAAATAATTTCGTCCTCGAAATTGACTCCAATCAATCACAATATCAACAAAGCTTACCCCCAAGCCTCCGCAAAAACGAACAAACATACAACACAAACAAACATCCCTAACTTCCACTTGTGCATAATACGTCACATAAGATCTCAACACAAAACAACATAATTTATGTATCTCTTCCCAAGCACAAGTGCACCAAGGTTTGATCGATATGTACACCATCTGTTATTCATTACCAATATAGATCTACACATAGTTTACATATACCACCATGCTCATCGACGTGCTTCACATCACACGTCACTTTCGCTCAGCCTCCAGATTTTGAAATTCACGATTAAACGACAAATTATACACCCGAGGCTGAATTTCGCCAACTGATCTTTGCGGCTCTTGCACGTCCATAGCATGCAATCGTGGTTGCGTCCGGGGTGCAGATGACTCGGCCACTGCTTTTCCCTTTTCTTCATATGACGCACCCATCTTTTTCTCACTCCCTGGAGGGGCATTCCGACAAAATCTTGCTATATGTCCTTGCTGTCCACATTTATAGCAGATACGTGTATCCACACGTCCTGACCCATAAGTCGCCCCTGAAGAAACAGTCGACGGAGCTGATTCCGCCGGCCTAAATCTTTTCTTCTCTTGTCGTCGAAACTCCGATTGATCCAACTGCGACACTTTCAATTCGGACTTTTCCTATCGCTTATTCGCATGCACTCGCTTCATATCTTTCTCCAAGGCACGGGCTGTATCGACCAATGCTTGGAAGCCTTGGCTCACGGAACTCGAAAGTGCCAACCTCAATTCATCCCGCAATCCTTCATAAAACCTATTCGTCTTTCGTGCTTCCTCCGCAAAGGTAGATCCCGCATATCTCCCCAATCTTGTAAACTCATGCAGGTAGGTATCAATATCTCGCTCACCCTGCACCAAACGGAGAAACTCATTTTCCATCGCAATCCGCTGCGACACCGGCACATACTTGGCTAAAAATATTTGGGCGAATTCATCCATGGAAACCTCCGTTAAACCTCGACCTGCCAAGTGATGTACTTCAATCTCATCCCACCACAATCTCGCATCGCCCTCCAACAGAAAAGTGGCCAACATCACTTTCTGTTCCTCGACCGTTCTGATTGCAGTGAGAATCCTTTTGACCCTTGCCAACCAATCTTCCGCCTGCGTTGGGGAAAGTGCTCCACCAAACGTCGGTGGATGAAAGTTCATAAAACGTGTCAATGACTCGTCACTGGCTTGCGCCTCCACCACCACTTGCTCTTGCCTTGCACCCGGCCTTGCCTGTCCAATAGGCTGTGCTTGTAACACTGCAAGCACTGTCTCCGTCACCACCCGTATGGCTTCTGCCGAGGGAGGCATAGGCGCTTCCACGGGTGCTGCACTCTCAGCAGACCGCTGGGGCTCAGACGGCCCAGCTCCATCCCTCGCCACCTATCAATGTACAGAACACCATTAATCCTTCAAATCATAACGGTACTGTTACATTGACTACACACTCACGCACATCATGTGCATGACATACATTCCTAGTGGACATTCATGAGTTCATTTATGTTCCCTCCTCCCAGACAATCTAAACCTGGCTCTGATACCACTTTGTAACGCCCCCACCTATCACATGACATATAACGGTGGGTCCGGCCGGGGCCCCACGCCATATATCACAGACAAGCGAAGGAATCACGTGTGGAAATCAAAATCTATGCGAATCCTTAACTCATTCCATTCTAGCACAGCATTATTTTGTTAACATGAACTCCAACCAGAATGTCCACCACTATATAAATACCACATTTATATATAAAACACCAGGAATGTATACAACTCACACACCCTGGCCTTATGGCCTTACAAGTTCCTCTTTGACACAACAATCATTTCGTACATCGGCACGCAGGCCGGCCACACATGAAATCCAAACAACACTCTCCGCATGGCCTTCAAGGGCCTCATCAAGCTAGCCATTCTTATGCATTTCCAGCCGCACCACCTGCAATTCCACATCCAAGACAAACCAGAAAACAAAGTAACGCTCAGCATTTAGCTGACCCATTATAACGACCCTACCCCCTACCCGGGGTAGTGGTTCCTTCCCTGTATACAGTGCTCATCAAGATCATCAAGCATCACCCAACAATATATGTATATCAGTTCCTTTATCCCACTAGCAAACACACGACATCACAAACGCTGGAATCCACCAAACGTTCCGTGCACTCAGGGCACCTTCTTGGCGTACCGGAATCCACCAGTCATACACCGCCGATCCGAGGTTTTTAACTTGTTGGTTGACTGGCCCTAGTCCACCAATCTCGCAAGCTGGCGACATCCCGCCCAAACCACACAGAGGTACAACCTCACAGCAACAACCAGAGTAGGTCGACCCACAACATGTAGTGTAGCACGCCGGGTTTATCCAAGCTCCCCAGGCAATGTCTACCCATCGACCCCCCTCCTAATCCGATCGACCCACACTATGTGGTGCAGCAACCCGGGTTTAACTCGGCTCCCCTAGCATTGCCACCCATCGATCCCGCTAACTAACTAGATCAACCCACCCTAGTGGTGTAACAGTCGGGTTTATCACGAGCTCCCCAGGCATGTTACCAATTGATCATATCACAACCAGGAGCTTTGCCAAAGCCTCCGCACATTCAGCATCACATCCATACATGCATCACAAGAGAAAACCATTTGCATCTCATCAAATCCACGGAGTGATCTCCGGTTTACCCATGAACATCACCAATCCAGACTACCGGACCAGATGGGCTTCACACAGCATGCCTATGCCGTACTCCATATTTCCGGCTCTAGATACAAACTCAACAAAGGAATCACTTCACGAATATCCACCTCTTGGTGGAGGATTCCAAGCACATGCATAAAGGAAGGACTTCGATGTCCAAGAAGGAGATCGTTACCCTTGAAGATCGCTTCGGCGCCATGAAGTAGCCGGATGGAAATCACCGCCTCAGCTCTGCCTTCATGAATCCGCTCTCGGATCTTCGATCCGCACTCCGCAGCTCCTACAGCAGCTGGAAGACTCCTCCCTTTCCCTCTTGCCTTGGCCTTTCTTCTCTCTCTCTTGGAATAAAGATGAAGAAGAAGAAGAAGAGAAAAGAGGGGTTTTATCCTCTTTGTCTCGGCCTTCACACACCTGGACAGAGCCCAGCCACTGGATCCAGGAAGAGGGAAACAAACGGCTCAGATTCGGCCAGAAAAGCTAAAACACGGCCTGACACGCCCTGTGACACGCCCGTGTCACAGGCCGTGTCCCCCTAAGCGGCAGACAACCGACTCAATCCAACCATAATACGCCCGTGTGACACGCCCGTGTCACGGCCGTGTCCTCGACACGCCCCCAGACACGCCCATGTCTGAGGTCGTGTACCTCAACGAAAATAATCCCAAAACAACCCGAGACTTCACACGGCCTAGCACACGCCCGTGTTCCTGGCCGTGTGCACCAGGACACGCCCGTGTCCCGCAAACACGCCCCGGCTCGAATCGTCGAGTTGAGTTCGACGACCACTGACACGCCCTGTGACACGCCCGTGTCACAGGCCGTGTCATCACTCGACACTCGACACTCGACGATCGTCGAGAAAATTTGTCGACATCCAGGTCGATCGTCGACACGGCCCCGACACGCCCTGCGACACGCCCGTGTCGCAGGCCGTGTCCGCTGTGTCGACCCCAAATTTCGTCGACTGCCCGACTCGACACTACCCAGGCCTGACACGCCCTGGGACACGCCCGTGTCCCAGGCCGTGTCACCCAGGCCTGAACCCGATTTTGCTCAAAATGATCCGATTAACTTCGGGGTGTTACATATGTTCTGGAGAATCAGCTAAGGATGAATGATAATCTTACTGAATCATATAATGTGATTGTTACTGAGTTAAAGAATAATGCAACTGCATTAACTGAGGAAAGGGCTAAAGAGAAGTCAGAGTTTGATAAGAAACTTCAAGAAGATTTAGCCACTTTCCAATCTGTCATTCAAGCCTCTCAGAAGATCATATCTGCTCAGCTACAGAAGTTTAAAGATTATTATACAGAGGGAACTAATTATCTAATTAATCAGATAAGGTTCCAAAAGGATGGTCTCAGGGATCATATTGCGAGAGAAGTCATAAAGGGGGAGAGGTTGTTAATCAATGCTAGCTCAGAGCATGCTAAATGGATAACAAATGATGTTAGAGCAACTCTGGGATATCCACCCCTATGTGATGATGATAATACAGCTGAGTCAGACATTCAAGCTGCAGGAATTGAAGGGGGTCAGTAGGAGGTAGCTCAAATTATATACCCCCCTTCAAACTTTGAGCACATTCAACAACTAGTTCAACATATGTATAGCCCTCCAGAGGCTGCTAAGAATGTTATAATTAAGAAAGTGGAAATGTCGGAGGCAGCACTGAATAAAGAGCAAGAAGCTCAACTCTCAAAGAAAAGGTTTAGAGAGTAGGCTGAACTGAAGCCAGATTTTGAAAGATGGAGTCCCACCTCCAGAAATATAATACTCACTGCCTGGCAAGCTGTCAAAGAAAAAATACATGATAGAGGCAAGTGGTATTCTGAAGTTTAGTGGAACAAATATCTGCAGAGACAAGATGTGATACATCAGTTCAGAAGGGATCACAAGGCTGGGAAAATACCTGCTACAGCTGTGGAGCCCAGTAAATACTTTTCTAAGCCTTTTCACTATTTTGAAAGGCAAAAAGTTAAGTCTGAAGAACTTAAGAAGAAGGATCTCAAAGGCAAGATACTGAAGCTCCAGTACAAGCAAGGGTCCAGTCTGGCAAAGGCATAGTGTTCAAGGAGCCTAATCAGCCTTAGGATAGATTGACTAGATTTTAGAACATTGTAATCTTCAGTTTTAAGAGTTATGTAATCTGTTGTTAACAAATCTTTTTTGATGTTTAACCAAAACAATGATTCATGCTTATTATGTTTGTATCATATTCTGTGATGATATAATATACGTGTTTTGTTTATATGTTTCCATGTCATTGAATGCTTTTATACATCATATTGTTTATTTTATTATAAGTGATGTATATCATTGACTATGGGTTATGACTTCTCCAAATAGGGGGAGATTGTTGGGTACATTGGAAAATGTGTAGCAGATTTGGAGAAGTCTCAACTAACTCAATGATATGCATTAAGTTGTATTTGATGTTGTGTTGAGTTATCATGTGCAAGTTAAGTAAATGGAAGAAAAATTTTCTAAGTACAAGTGTCGACACTTGGGAATGGTTGTGTCGACACCAAGGGTCAGATTGTGTCGACACCCAGAATTTATGTCGACACTAAGGGCCAGATTGTGTCGACATCATCAGGATTTGTGTCGACACACAGAGAAGCTGTCGACACATTCCAGAATTCTATCGACAGCGACTGTGTCGACACACAGAACTTGTGTCGACACACACCAGAATTCAGTCGACAACAACTTTGTCAAGACAAGGAGTGTTTATGTCGACACACAGAACTTGTGTCGACACATTCCATAGAAGTTGTGTCGACAAGTAAAAGTGAAGCTGTGTCGACATCATCAAGACTTGTGTCGACACATGGACTATGTGTGTCGACACATGTGAAGTATTCACTCAACATTCTTTGCTGCTGAGTCAAAGTCCAATGAAGGTTGAAGTAATACCATTGGATACATGACAGCTATCATTACTGACATTGCTGTCACATCTGTCAGATGCGTCAGAAGACCGTTTGAAATCGGAACAGCCGGTAACCATGAATGAAGCCTATATATAGATATGCTCTCTCAACAATTGAAAAACATATAGAACAGAAAGCTAATCAATTATCTATTGTGAAGAAGTGATCGTGAACACGATCAATGAATAAAGAATATTCTCTGAAGGATTGAGGATCTAGAAGAAGAGAAAGAAGAAATAGTCAACAGATTGTAGAGAGAGAAAAACAAGAAGGAGAGAAGTCCTCATCCAGTGAATGCAGATCCTGAACAGTCTGCCAGAAGAATTCAGATCAATTCTGAAGAAGAATTCAGATTAATTTCTAAAGGAAGCTGATTGAAGATCAAATCCAACACCAAGAAGATCAACCCTACTTTGTTCAGATTCAAGAAGCTTTGAAGAAGCTAAGACAGGTTAATCCTTAAGTAATCTGTTTTATCAAGAACTGATCAAGAAGCCTTGAACCAATTCTCTCTCCATCTGGTTGAAGATATTATTATCTTTTTCATCAATAACTTTTGTAGGATCTGTAATAGATCTGAGTGTAGGAAATTTACTTCTCTGAGTTGTAAGCCTAAATTATAAAGGCTAAGGTAGAGCTGAGTGCCTGAGGTAGGGGAATCTGTTCCCTGAGTTATAGGCCTGTGAAAGAGGCTGAGGTAGGGCTTTTGCCTGAGTTGTAGGAGTGGCGTGTCACTCTGAGTTGTAGGCCTATGGAAGAGGCTGAGGTAGGGCTTGTGCCTGAGTTGTAGGAGTGTGGATTCACTCTGAGTTGTAGGAACCAGTCTTTGTTCTAAGCTATAAGATCTGCGGATCTGAGAAGAAAGAAGGAAGTTAGGCCGAATTTAGTACACTGCTAGATATATGAAGGGGGAAAGTGGATGTACCTATCATTTGGGGAACCACTATAAATCTCGTGTGCAATCTATTGAATATTGTGTGTATGTGAATGCTATGTTATGTTTTCTGCTAAATAAATTGATAAACTAGATAGATTTATCTTTCTTAGTCAGAAAAGGAATTGAACCTATTCACCCCCCCTAGGTGTTTAGAACATCTTGAAACCAATTCTTTCAACTTTCCTGCTGGAAGGAGAGGCTCGGCTATGGTGGGATGAAATAGAGCTGCACCACTTAGCGGGCAGACAACTAACAGAAGTCGCGAAAGAGGAGTTTTTGAGACTATTCTTGGCAAATCACTTGTCGTTGGAATAACACATTGCCATGGAAAATGAGTTCCAGCATCTAAATCAGGGAGAAAGTAGTGTTGATTCCTACTTACATGAGTTTACAAGGTTGGCACGCTATACGGGGTCTATCTTTGCTGAAGAAGAGCATAAAACCAATCGGTTCTACGAAGGGCTGCGGGATGAGTTGAGATTCCTGCTCTCGAGTTAGGTGAACCAATGGTTTCAAGCGTTGGTGGATACGGCTCATGCATTGGAGAAAGATATAAAGATGGTACAGGGCAAGAGGGGCTTGGCTGTGACAAAGCCGAAATTCAAGGTGTCGCGTCCTGAAAAGTCTGGTTACCACAAGAGATGGGGTAAGAAGTCCAAGACTTCTGTGAGGACTCCTTCTAATGTTTCTTTAGGAGCAACTTCTAGGCAAGGGCCTCGTACATGCTATACGTGTGGCAAGCCAGAGCATTTTTCCCATGATTGTCGGGTTGGTCCTCCGAAGGTTGAAAAAAAGGCAGGGATATAGTATGCTGAAAAATGAAAGATAATATTGGTGTCCTTTACATCCTAGGCACAGCCCCGAGTGTATAACCTTGGCCAACAGGAGGACATAAAGCAAAGTGACGTCATCACAGGTATGAGTTAAGATACAGTTTTTACTGCTTGCCGTACTTACTACCTTGTGTGTTACTTGTGCATGAATTGTGTTTGTTAGGCTTTGTCCTTATTTGGGACTGTCCGGCGAGAGCATTATTCGTTATAGGTGCTTCGCATTTGTTTCTATCTGAGACCTTCTTGTCACGGATCAGAGTGCCTATTCGTATAATGGCAGATAGTGTGAATGTGTTATTACCTAATGGATTCGTGATGCATGCGAATACGGCTTGCTATGTGGAGGTATGGATAGGAAGTTGGGATTTCGGGTTGTAAGCATCCTTGTTGCCGATATTTGAGTTCAATGTGATCTTTGGTATGGACTGACATTTGGAGCAGCGTGCATGTATTGATTACAACTCAAAGGAAGTCACACTGAGTTAAAATACCGAGCTGGAGACGAAATTCACTGGTATGCGAGGATCGAGCAGGATATTGATGTATGCTTTCCAAGTCGTCAAAGCTGTTCGGAAGGGAATGGAGTTATTCTTCACGGTTATACAGGCTATTGAGCCAAAAGCCAGTGTGACTAACGTCCGATTGTATCGGAGTATGCTGATATGTTTCCTCAGTATCTTCCTTGGTTACCTCCTCGGCAGGAGATTGACTTTACTATTGAACTAGTGCCAAGTGCAAAACTTGTGGCCCATTCGTCATACCGCGTTGCGACAAAGGAAATGGTGGAACTAAAAGTACAGTTTCAAGACTTGTTAGAGCAAGGCTATATACACCCAAGTATGTCACCTTAGAGCGCGCCAATCCTCTTCATGAAAAAGAAGGACGGTAGCTTGTGTATATGCATTGATTATAGAGATCTAAACAAGATGACAAAGAATAACAAGTATGCGATACAACAGATTGATACATGTTCGATCAGCTGGTTGGGTCAACAGTATACTCAAAGTGAGATTTGAAGTCTGGCAACTACTAGTTGAAGATCAGGGAATATGACTTTCCCAAGACAGTGTTTGGAACACGCTATGGTCATTACGAGTTCACGGTAATGCTGTTTGGACTAACCAACATGCCATTGGTGTTCATGGTCTTAATGCACCGAACATTTACAGAGTACTTAGATATGTTTGTGATCGTCTTTATTGATGACATCTTGGTGTACTCTCAATCTGAATAAGATCATGCAAACCATTTGCGGACGATGCTGCACACCCTGAGGAGGAACAAACTTTATGTCAAGTTCTCCAAGTGTGAGTTTTGGCTGATGCTAGTGGCTTTTCTTTTCCATGTGGTTAGTTGAGAAGATATAGCAGTGGATCTGGTGACCATAGTTGCAATACAGGAGTAGCAGGTTCTGTCTACCATAGCTGAAGTCAGGAGTTTCCTTGGTCTTGCGGGCTACTACAGGCGCTTCATAGAGAACTTTTCACAGATAGCCTTACCTCTCACCACACTGACAAGAAAAGATCAGAAGTTCATTTAGACACCGGAGTGCGCGTGAGCTTTTGAAGAATTGAAGAGTTGTTTGACCACGGTGCATGTTTTGACGTCGTCATGTGATACAGAAGGCTATGAGATTTATAGTGATGCATCAGGGAGCGGCTTAGGCTGTGTTATTCTTCAGTTTTGAAAAGTGAGAGCATATGGCTCACGATAGTTGAAAGTGTATGGGTGAAAATATCTCATTCATGACTTGGACTTGGCGGCGATGATTTTTGCACTTAAACTGTGGCGTCATTATTTATATGGCATGGAAGTTGATTCATTCACAGACCATAAGAGATTAAAGTATCTATTAGATCAGAAGGATCTCAATATGTGACAACGGAGGTGAATGCAGTTCCTCGGGGACTATACCTTCCAGATCCATTATACTCCTGGAAAGGGAAATGTGGTCGCAAATGCCTTGAGTCATAGGAGTTCGACAAGGGCAAATTGGTTGCAGATGCATGATGAGCGTCTAATCGAGGAGCTGGAAGCTTTAGATATTTCTTGTGTTGACAAGAATTCCACTTCAACTGCGTGTCTGAACTGGATAGAGGTGTAGTATGACCTTGCGGAAAGGGTTCAGCGAGAAACAGAACTCGATGAAATTCTAAAGTGATATGCAGTGTAAGTGTCAAATTACCAGTTTTCCTTGGATGACGGTCTTTGGCAAAATGACGGTCGATTGTGTGTACCCAACGTTAGTAAATTACGGGGGTAATTGATGTACTAAGCACATTTTACAAAGTACTCAATCCACCCTAGGAGCACTAAGATATTCAAGTGCATGAAGAAACTATTCTGGTGGCCAGGTATGAAGAAAGACATAGCTTTATACGTGGAGAAATGTCAAACGTGTGCTTTTGTGAAAGCAGAATGTCAGAAGCCTGAAGGTTTCCTGAAGTCGCTACCTATTCAGGTATGGAAGTTCGATAACATTTCTATGGATTTTGTGCATGGATTGTCGAGATCACGGAGTGGAAACAAAGCCGTATGGGTGATCGTTGACAAGCTAACAAAAGTGTCGCACTTCATACCAAACAGGAAGGATGATTCAGTTGAGAAACTTGCTAAGCTGTATGTGGATAATATCGTATGATTGCACGGCGTGCCCCGTAGCATCGTAAGTGATATAGATGGGTGCTTTACTTCAATTGATTGGAGCCATCCATCAGTTGTTGGGGACTAAACTACAGTTTAGTACGGCCTTTCATCCACAAACGGATGGCTAGACTGAGAGGACCAACAGAATGATGGAGAACATGCTCGGAATGCGCGCCTTAGATTTTGGGAAGAGGTGGGAAGACCATCTCTATATGATCGACTTCGCCTACAACAATAGGTATCAAGTTAGTATACAAATGACACATTTTGAAGCGTTGTACGGTAGGAAGTGTCGTACACCATTAGATTGGGCGGAATCGGGCGAATCTAAATTATATAAGCATAAATAATTCGAAGAGGCTAATTCATCGATGCAGACTATCCGAGAGAGGCTACTGATAGCACAGGATAGGCAGGCGAAATACTACAACGTCAAGCACCGAAACGTGGAGTTTGGAATAGGCGATTGGGTATACTTAAAGATCAAGCCATTCAAAGGCGTATCCAGGATTCGACACTTGAAAAAGCTGAGACCAAGGTACCTTGGTCGGTTTGAGGTGGTGGAGCGAGTTGGAGAAGCTTCCTATCGGCTATCCCTTTCGGCAGAACTACATGGCTTACACAATGTGTTCCACATATCGGTGCTTCGAAAAGCTGTGAAAGAGCCAATGCATGCGATTGCGAATGATCGAGTACCGTACGATAGTGGGATAACGATGAAAGCTAGGGACATTCGAATCGAGGATACGACAATCAAACAACTACAAAACAAGACAATCGGGATGGTCAAGGTCCGGTTGGAGAACTGTGGCCATGAAGAGCTGACATGGGAGTGAGAGCTAACCATGCGTGAAGAATATCGCTAGTTGTTTGTGTAATGTTGTTGTAACATTGTGTTTAAGTGGTTGTAACTCTTTAGCCGTTGTCTTACTTATAGATGTATGCAAATTTTGGGATGAAATTTTTGCAAGGAGGGGAGGGTTTTAACACACCAAATTTGACAATAGAACTTCTATCACTGTCATCAGGCGACAGTGGGTACCACCTGATGGCGATAGCGATAAATTGTCACGATGGCACTCGACGCACTCGACGAATCGTCGAAATATATCATCGAAAGGATATCGCCGAGTGATGACAGTGGATGTCGTCGGGCGATAGTGCCACGTGGCATGAGACATGTGTCAAATTCGCGGTTAAGCGGTCAAATCGGTCAAAGTTGTTAAATTGATGTCGCCGAGTGGCGACAGTCGACATCGCCAGGCGATAGCGTGAAAGTTCACCAGTCAACCCAAATCTTATCCTTTGCTTCGTTTTGATGGAGAAATCATGTGGTTGGGGTTACTGCTGAGTCCACTTAATAAGAGAAGAATAGGAATAAGAATTCATTCTCTTTCTCTCTCTCTCTCTCTCTCTCTCTCTCTTCATTTAATCATTTCCTTGAGTGAAATGGAAGAAGAAGGGCTACAGCTGAAGCTTGCATAGCTTGCTGAAGGAGATCGTGTGGTTGGAAGAACGATCTGAGGCTAGATCCGTGAAGAGGAAAGTGAGGCGTTCATTTCCGTCTGTATCAGATAGCTTCACCATGGCTCCAAAGAGAACTACAAGGGTGACGACCTCCTGCTTGGACAAGTGAGGTCTTAATTTTGCATGTGCATGGAATCCTCCACCAAAAGGTGGAATTGTTAAGAGAATTTTGTTGGGTTGATACTCATATCCCCAAGTCAGTTTGCATATAGATCCGGAAGTGTGTAGTACGAAATAGGAATAATGTGTGAAGCCCATCCGAACAAGTTGGTCTGGATTGGTGATGCTTTATTTCACGAACCGGAGAAAACTCCGCGTATAAATGAGTATTTTATGGAGTATGTGGGTTGTGCCTGTGAAGTGGAGTAACAGGAAGTAGTGGAGTGGTGCTCCAGGAAAATACTCAAGTAAAATCACAGTTTTGGAGAAACTGTTGATGTCGCCGGGCGACAGTGGGTGTCGCCGACGGTTATAGCTCCTAGAGAGCTATTTGTGGTATGCAAGACCAATTTTTTGGCACTGCAGGTTGCTGTAGGGTGTTATTGGATCGTTGGTCCAGTAATTATTGAGGATGGGGACAAAAGTTGAATTTTGTCGCTAACGCCCGACGATACTGGGTGTCGCTGGCGATAGTTCCCAGAAAATCTATTGTGAAGCCAGTCTCTCGGGGACAGTGTGTCTATAGGAGCTATGAGCTCTGAAAGGCCAATAATTCGAATGGACAAGGGTGATGCAGGCTTGCACGTTGACACCGAATATATTTACAGGCGAACATGTTTGCCTCTCTAATGATCCAATCCTACACTCGCACAATCGTTCTACGCGGCACCACGTTAATTAGTTTTATCAATTATATGTTAACATACGAGTAGCCAAATCGCTTAGGATTGAACAAAGGCTATAGGCCAATATTCTTTCCGGCTAAAAGGACCCACCCGGTCCGAACGAGCGGTGTTGTACCAAAAGAGATTTACCAAATAAATACGATTTGGAAAAGGAAGATCTCTCCCAACAAAATAAAACGAAGGTTCGCCAAACCTTTTTCGAAAAATAATTCAATCAAGACAAACACAAAACCAATCGAAGAAATCACGATTAATTAACGTTTCAAAATTCAACGCCAAGAATCTACCACCACAGGAATTAATCTATGAAAAAAACACACAATATGTAGAAAGGATTTGTTACCCTATCAGAATGGATGATTCTGATTTTTCTACTTGGTTCGTTCTTCAACCGCTCCGTCGGAGTCACGCCGGTTGGAGAGAAACTCATCTGCATTCGTCGCTTGATGCCGGAGTTGATCCACCGGGGAGATCTTCTTGCCTTGGCCGAAATTCTTCAAGGATGAGGGTGGCAAATTTTCTTGTTGGTGGTCGATTTGGGTGAGGAGGATGGGAGGCAGTTTTGTCTAGGGAAAAGGAGTAGGATAGGGCTGTTAGGGGGAGAAAAGAGGAGGGAAAGAGGGGAGGAGGGTGGTTGAAATTGACAAGGAAGAGGGGGAAGAGAGGGGGCGGCCAAGGAGGAGAGGAGAAGGAGATTCTCAAGATCGACAAGTTAGGGTTTTCTTTTCTATCATTCACTAATTCAATATGACAAATATCATGGCCTATATATAGGCTTACACCACTCCATCTCCCTTCATTCCAAATTCAAAATTTAAAATTCAAAATTCAAAATTTAAAATATGATGGTTATATGCACTCATCATAGCACATGAAATGAAATAATTAAAACAACACATGATGGTTATAAGCACCCATTATTACACATGAAATGAAAATTAAAACATGAAATAAATGCTTAAAATAAAATTGCTAAAATTATAAAATTATTAAAAATATATAATTATAATTATTTAATTTATAATTTATATTTTTATATAATGGCGGCGGACGTCGATCTCATTCTCGAGCTTGCGGCAGCGATCGTCCCAATCAACGAACTCGCTCAGATGGGGATCAATGGCGGTCGTGTCAGCAACATCTCCATCAATCATCCCCTGCTCAAAAGTACTCATCACCGATGAGTTGGTCTGAATGCACCAGCATGGGAGAGCAACATCCAAATGAGCCACCTCCGATCCAAGAAACCAAGAGTCATCGGAGGACGGTCGATCACGCCATCGAATTAAGTAGTGGCAAACATCACCATATGTAAAAGAGAGCACTGCAACCTGGAGTATCCTGTCATGCAAAGAGATGGTCCTGGGGAACCTTGGAAAAGCATTAGGCAATAAAGGAAAATAAGTTTCTACATCAACAACCAACGTACCTCCAGTGAAGACCGATGAAGAGAGCGATCCAGGCACAAGCTCACAACCCAAACTATAAGAAAACAAAGTGGACCCCAATGGACAGGCAGAAAATTCAAGTGGTGGAGAAACATATGGCGTTAAATTAGAAACATTAAAAATAGGTGTAATACCCCAATTAGTGGAAAACTTCAAATGATATGCGTATTCTCCTAATTTCTTTAAGATCCGAAAAAGGTCCAACTTGCCAACTCGCCAACTTTCTATAGCGTCCGAAGGCAACCGTTCAGGGACGAAACACACCAAAGCTAAATTTCCAATCATATAGTGAGACGCTCTTTTATGTAAACTAGCATGAAATTGATAAGATTTATATGGTGTGGTTAGCACTTCACTAATGTGCTTATATAAAATATGATCATGATGAGCATAATCTGGTGCAAGTTTTGGCGATAAACTAGCAAGTAAAAAAAAGACGCAACTTGAGTGATTAATTCCCTTAAAGTGCGCCTAAGTATCATACTATCGTGAGGAGTGAAACTTTGGGCTACATGACTTAACCGAAATACAGAGGGTAAAGGGGTTAAGTCCGGGGGACGGGAGCCTTATAATCAAAGATGACTTTCATAAGCTTCAAATTCACAGTCCTAACTTTAAAATTAATATTTTCACACTTGGCATGAAGATATGCCAAGGGAAACCGCTCATCATAAATACTAAAAGAGTTGGACGCTCCCGGATGTGACAAGAGGTGCGAGCAATATAACTCATGGAGCCTAATAATGGTCACTAACGTGTGGGAAAAAGGGACATTAAATGGCGATGGGTAAATACGTGTGACCGGGTGTGGGAAATAGGTATGTGAAGGAGACACCACATCCAGAGGCACAATAACCAAAGAATCAAAAACGGGTAAGGATAGAACCGTAGCTAGACACGCAGAGAAATGAATAGCCAAATGTGTCACGTAGTTAGATCTACGAGGTGCGGTGAACAGACAAAAAACTAATGCGCTCAACGTACTAATATCTAAGTGATGAGACAATGCCAAGGTATGAACTAAAAGAGTGGGCGTGTCACAACAACTCAGTCTAAGACTACCGATGCCACGTCCTAAATTGTCAACTAATGTTGGCTCATAGATAGGAGGAAGGGTCGGTAAAATCAAACCCGGGATAAAATCCAAATCAGAATAACTTTCACTGATCGGTGATAACGTCAATGAACTCTCATACTGGGGTAAAACCAAAGAATCGTTCAAAAATACCACTTCCTCGCTTGCAAGTTCTTCCGACACACTAGACAAGTCGTTTATTTCAGAATCAGTAAAGGTCTCCGAAATGGGCAAAATCGAACCCGATGGAAAATTTAATTCAAATGGAATTTCAGACAATGGTGAATCATCAAAGAACTATCGTTCGGGTTCGCAGGTCTAAAATCATCCAAACATAACCTTCTCATATAAGGTGAGCCTTCCCAATCAGTTGGAACATCCACTAAGTCAGGGTCGTCAATGACCATGGAAAAATCGCTACTCAAAGGCTCCTCAGGAAAGTCAGATGAAGTCTCAGTGGGTATATTCGTAGGCTCTAATGCGATGGGGATCGTATCCGGGAGAGGGCACTCAATACTAGGGTGCACAAACACAATGCTAGTAGGGCTCGTAACAGGCAAAGAGATACTCTCACATCTTGGACTATCATCATCATCCTAAACATCGTCTTCTAGATCACTAGGGATTCCCTCACTTTCAGAATCGTCAGACTCGTCGGGCACTATCGTACGTGAAGGGATACTCTCACTTAGATGGTCAACTTTATCATCCAGAGATTCTATATCCACATCGGAATCCTCAGAGGCACTAGTCACTATCTCTATGGACTTAGATGTCGAGGCTAATGGAGGCATAACCCTAGTGGTAACATCTATCGAGTCCACAACAAAAGACCTATTAGAAGAGTTTTCCCTAACGGGGGGTGTTGGTCCTAATACGGCCTTTCCGGTCTGACACGAGTGAGCTTTATTCCTAGGAAGGTGGTGCTTCTCAATTTTTAATACCGTGGTAAAAGTGGAGTCTAGATCGATGTGCCAATAACACAGTAATTTACCATGGATGTAGGGGCTTAACCACTTACGAAACCTAGAGAGGGTGATCTCTGGAAACTCCTTCACACCACTTCTAACCATCACATCTTTAAAAAGAAACATATAATCCGAGACCGACTTGTTCACTTGTTTAAAGTTAGTCAAATCTTCAGTTATCTGTCACTTGGTCTGGACGTTTGGTTTATAGTCATTCTTAAAGGCTGGTATGGATCTAGTGTCATAACTATACTCACTAATAAACTTAGTATTAGCAGGGTGAAGGTAGACGGGAACAAATCGATCTGAGAGTAGGCTACTCATGTGCGGCCAAGCGTAACAATAGCTACCAACACGACCCTCTTCGTTTAACCAAAACAACTGGGCTTGACCTACTAGTCCGTCTCGGGCAAAGTTAACCTTTTTGTGGTCATCCCATAAATGGCAATTAAAATAATGCTCTAATCCCTTAAGCCAATCTCTAAAAATTTTGGTACATCCTAAACCGTCATAAGTAGGATAAATGTAGTGTTCCCTAGGGGTGTGTTTAGCCATATCTTTAGCATAAGAATAGCCTAACCGGGCAGCATATACGTCATATGTCATTTTAGTGAGAACCGGAGAGAAAACTCAACTGGAACTGGTGCACATGCAATGATAAATGAACCTGGCCCTATTTAATTTTCAAAGATGGAATTGTTCCCACTTAGTAACTAGGGTAAAAAAAAATTTTCTTTTGTTTTCTTACAGTAAATAAAGTGATAATTATTAAAAAAAATATCTGATTTTTTTTGCTGGAAAAATAAAAATATAGGCCGCTATTGGCATACCAAAATTAAAATTTTGTAATGATTTAATAAAAATAATGGCTTAATAAAAAACAAATTTTGATTTCTTACTAATAAAATGATGGGAAAATTTCAGAATTTTATTTTTTTGAATTTTGAGAAAAATTGAAAATTTTAGGCCGCTATTTGCAGACCACAAATTTTATAATTGATTTATATGTTGTCCAATGAAACATGCAAAGTGCGTGTCGGCGAGCTAAAGAAATTTTTTTCCTAGGATGGCACTAATTAAGAAATTAGCACAACCTGGCTCTGATACCAAATTGATGCAGGCTTGCACGTTGACACCGAATATATTTACGGGCGAACATGTTTGCCACTCTAATGATCCAATCCTACACTCGCACAATCGTTTTACGCGGCAACACGTTAATTAATTTTATCAATTATATGCTAACGTACGGGTAGCCAAACTGCTTAGGATCAAACAAAGGCAATAGACCAATATTCTTTCCGGCTAAAAGGACCCACCCGGTCCGAACGAGCGGCGTTGTACTAAAAGAGATCTAGCAAATAAATACGATTTGGAAAAGGTAGATCTCTCCTAACAAAATAAAACAAAGGTTCTCCAAACTTTTTTCAAAAAATAATTCAATCAAGACAAAAACAAAACCAATCAAAGAAATCACGATTAATTAACGATTCAAAATTCAACACCAAAAATCTACCACCACAAGAATTAATCTAGGAAGAGAAATACACAATAGGTAGAAAGGATTCGTTACCCTATCGGAATGGATGGTTAAGATTTCTCTACTTGGATCGTTCTTCAACGGCTCCGTCGGAGTCATGCCGGTTGGAGAGAAACTCGTCCGCCTTCGTCGCTACGCGCCGGAGTTGATCCACAAATTGAGATCTTCTTGCCTTGGCCGAATTTCTTCAAGGACGAGGGTGGAAAATTTTCTTGTTGGTGGTCTGTTTGGGTGAGGAGGATGGGAGGCGGTTTTGTCTAGGGAAAAGGAGTAGGAGAGGGTTGTTAGGGGGAGAAAAGAGGAGGGAAAGAGGGGAGGAGGGTGGCCGAAATTGCCAATGAAGAGGGGGAAGAGAGGGGCGGCCAAGCAGGAGAGGAGAAGGAGATTCTCAAGACAAGTTAGGTTTTTCTTTTCAATCATTCACTAATTCAATATGACAAATATCATGGCCAATATATAGGCTTACACCACTCCATCTCCCTTCATTCAAAATTCAAAATTCAAAATTCAAAAATCAAAATTCAAAATTGAAAATATGATGGTTATATGCACCCATCATAGCACATGAAATGGAATAATTAAAATAACACATGATGGTTATAAGCACCCATCATTACACATGAAATGAAAATTAAAACATGGAATAAATGCTTAAAATAAAATTGCTAAAATAATTAAATTATTAAAAATATATAATTATAATTATTTAATTTATAATTATATAATTTTATATAATGGCGGCGGACGTCGATCCCATCCTCGAGCTTGCGGCAGCGATCATCCCAATCGACAAACTCTCTCAGACGGGGATCAATGGCGGCCGTGTCAGCAACATCTCCATCAAAGGGGAAGCCGACCCGCGTCAGTCTAGACATTGAATTGACGATTTGAGCAACGGGCAAGGGTTGAACTGTATATGCGTTATGGTTGTCTAACTTGAGTGCCTGGTTTATTGGCACTTGTTAGGATCACATAATGAGAGTCTATGGTTATATACCATTAAGACTAAAGTCTCCGGCTGCGGACCGTGGAGCATGAATGCTTAAAGTTGATCGTTGGGTCTGGGACCTTTGAACGGTGGTGTAATATAGTACACTGATAATGTACCCTGAGTGCACGGAGCGTCGGGCAGTGCGACCGACATTTATGATATACTAAAATGTGTGGTCGTACACTTTCTTGTGATATATCTTTTGAGATTGCATTATTTTCTTGGATTAATCTATTGCCCCATGTATGGGATGGGGTCGTTATAATTGGTCAGCTAATTACCGACCGTTGCCTTGTTTACCACCCTTGTGGTGGAATGTCCCTGTGCAGGTACTGGACCTAGCGGGAAATAATGGTTTGAAGCACTTGCTGCTATGCTATGCTGGCCCTCGAAGGCCGAGTGAAAAGGTTTAACCGTTTTCATGTGTGGCCGGCCTGTGCGCCGATATTTGTAATCTACTCTTGTGAATTCTAACTGTAAGGCCTTAAGAGCAAACACTTTTGTGTATTTTTGTATACATACCTGTGATATATATAAATGTTGTTTATATATAGTGGACATTCGTGTTTGATGAGTTCAATAGTAACCCCTAAAGCTTCCGCTAGAATGCTCTGAGTTAGGGTGCATGTAATTATCTTGATATTAACCTGTAATTCTGTCGCCTGTTTGTGGAATGTGGTGTGGGGCCCCGGCCAGACCCTCTATTACATTTCATGTGATGGATGGAGGTGTTACTTCTAAACACTCATGTTATGTTCAAAATAGGGCCCGATTAACAAAGGTCACAAAAGACTCCCAATGAACTGATGAAGGCAGAAAACCAAGTCTCTCCTATTTTAAAATTTTTGGAAGTAAGTGCTATCTCTTAGACAATGGGAAAACTTATCTAACTAAGTTTTCTGAAAAGTCCTATGAAGGAATTTTTGTAGGCTATAGTAATCATAGAAAGGCATATAGGATCTACAACTTGAAACATCAAGTGGTAGAAGAATCTATTAATGTTATTTTTGATGAAACTTCTGTCTTACATAAAAAACTATCTAACAATTCTAGTATAAGAGATGTAGATTCTAAAATGGACAAATTAAATATAGGAGATTCATCTAATATAGATTTAGAGGGTTGAAACAATGTTGTAATTCCTATAGAAGACACAGTCACTGCCCAGGGGGGGGGAAGAGATTCATTCTCCTCCCCCTGAAGAACTAAGTAATGGTAGGAATCTACCTATGGCTATTAGACACCTTAGAGAACATCCAATTGATTAAATTATAGGTGATGTCAGGTAAGGAGTGACTACTAGGAGTAGACATCATAATGAGGTTCTTTTCTGTAGCTCTCTCTCAGATGGAACCTAAGAAGTATGAAGAAGCCAATTCAGACCCCAACTGGATTATGGCAATACAAGAAGAACTTAATCAATTTGAGAGATATAAGGTATGGAGTCTAGTTCCTAGACCTAGAAATCACAATGTCATAGGAACTAAGTGAATATATAGGAATAAATTAGATGAGAATGGAGTCATAGTTAAAAATAAGGCAAAACTTGTGGCTAAGGGATATAGACAAGAGAAAGGAATAGATTTTGACCAAACCTTTGCACCTATAGCTAGGCTAGATGCCATTAAACTATTTTTAGCACATGCAAATTACAAAGTGTATAAGGTCTACCAGATGGATGTCAAATATGCATTCCTAAATGGTACATTGAAGGAAGAGGTTTATGTAGAATAGCCACTAGGCTTTGTAAATCCTAAACTTAGCTCACATGTCTTCAGATTACATAAAATATTGTATGGGTTAAAACAGGCACCTAGAGCCTGTTATGAGACCTTATCTACATTTCTCATAGAGAACAAGTTCTCTAGGGGGAAGATAGATAAGACACTGTTTCTAAGGGACATTAAAGGTTCAAGTATCTTTGTCCAGATTTATGTAAATGACATCATTTTTGGTTCTACTAATGAGCTGCTATATAGAAAATTTGCCAAGCTTATACACGACAGGTTTAAAATGAGCAGTATGGAGAGCTGAAATTCTTTTTGGCATTCTAAGTTAAACAATCTGAAGATGGTATATCCATCTCTTAGTCTAAGTTCATAAAGGAGTTGATTAAGAAATATGGGACCACTGCTTCAGGATGTATCTGATAGACTCAAAATAAGATGGTTCATATTTCACTTCTTCTACTTCTTATCCTGATGCTTTACATCCTTGCCCTTGTCTCCTGGCTTGGTAAAGACTATTTCCCTGTTTGGATTTAAAGCTTGTTCCATAGTCATTGTCATGTCAGCAGCCCCTATAATATTCAGAGATGTAGCTCTAGGGACCACTGTTTTAGGATGTAATTTCATATAATCATCAACATTAAAAATTTTGTTAGTCATTTCAAAACTTTTCAGTTCTTCTCTCCTATATTTTGACATTGTAGTGTATTCAGAAATATCATTCCCTTCAGCCTTTGCCTTGTTAATCATGGAGAGGCCTACTAGTTCCTGGAACCTGGCCATTTTGGCTGTGTTGGATGTTTTTGGATCTTCATAAGGAATAGGAGGAGAGGGTGGTCTTTTAGGACTTTCAGCTTGTTGATATTGTTGTTGCTATTGATGTTGCTGTTGTTGTTAATGTTGCTGTTGATGTTGATGTTGTTTTCCTAAAGGTTGTTTCCTATGCTAGCTGCTTTCATGATAAGATCTTCCTTGATGTCTTTGATATGTTTGAATAGGGGCAGATCTTTGAGAACTAGAACTAGAAGCACCAGTTGCAGGAGGAGGTGGAGGTGGTGGATATTTTCTATACCTTTAAAGTGGTGGAGGATAGTATCTTCTACTCTTCTTTCTTTCCTTTTGCTGATTCTCAGATAACCACATCCATGTCGGCATCCCTTTGTATGGAGTATTCTTTTGAAGAATGTAGTAAGGGGTGTCATAGTTTGGATTAGGCTTAGGAGCAGGAGGAGGAGCTTTTCTTTTCTTTGATACTTACTTCTTTTTCTTTATATCCTCCTCATCTGAATCTTCATCCTCATCTTCATCGTCATCATTGTCAGAACCCTGAGGGTTATCATATAGATCATCCAAAGCTTTCAAAGCTTTAGCAGAAATAGCAGGCTTTTTTGAAGCTGGAGCAAGAGTTGCAACAAGAGTTGGAGTTTCAGCAGGAGTTGGAGGAGAAGCTACAAAAAAATCAGAATTAACTTGGACAGAGCTTTCAGCGGCTGCCTTATTTTCATCTGCAATATCAACCAAGATCAATTAATCTAGATCTGGCATGGGAGAGTCATCCATTACAAAAGTTGGTGCTAAAGACATTATTGAAGAAGAGGGAACAACCACTACTTCTGGAAGTGGAGTGACTACTGGCTATGTAATAGCAAAACTGTCCCTAAGTTGCTTAACAACTTCTGAAGAGATGGGGGAAGTGTATGGTATAATAGCCAAGGATGGCTTAGTAATCTCAGCTGGAAGGTAATGCAAATGTACAGTATCAAAAATTCTCAACAGATGTTCCAAATTAACTGTGGGATTAAGCATGAAATCACCAACAGTGTTAGGCTCTTCCGAGTCTGAGTCCTCAAAATCCATATCAGTTTCAATAAAGTTTATCAAATCTTTATCTATGTATTCTGTACACTCTGCTGCTGTTGCTGAAGCTGCTGGAGCATCTGCTGCTGGAACTGGAGCTGAAGCCTCTAGAGCTGTAGCTGCTCCATCATCAGGCATCTCCCCCTGCCTAGTTTCAGTGGGAACTGAGGCCAGGCCCCTGGCTGAGGATGCGGAAGTAGAAAGAGCAGAGATTCTGTCATAGAGAGAGGAGATGGTGGTAGCAAGAGGTATAATGGCCTCTGCTATAAGGGACTTGAGGAGGGGAGTGATTATGGAAATGATAGAAGATATGGTGGAGGGGTCCAGTGATGGAGTGGTAGATTGTGTTGCAGAAGGTGTAGAAGTGGAAACTATGGGAGGGATAGAAAGTGGAGCATCAGGTATGTGAACATCTAGAGGGATGGTAGATGTTGATGGGGATGGATGGGTGGCATCTTGAAATTACAAAGCAGGAAAAAGATATATCTGGCAGAGATAATTAACACATGCAGCAGATATATTTACACAAAAGCTTTGTTCAGACAATATGAAACAGTTTAAGATAGAAATAAGATGGTTCATATTTTACTTCTTCTGCTTCTTCTCCTGATGCTTTACATCCTTGTCCTTGTCTCCTGGTTTGGTAAAGACTATTTCCCTGTTTGGATTTAAAGCTTGTTCCATAGTCATTGTCATGTCAGCAGCCCCTATAATCTTCAGAGATGTAGCTCTAGGGACCACTGCTTCAGGATGTAATTTCATATAATCATCCATATTAAAACTTTTGTTAGCCTTTTCAAACCTTTTCAGTTCTTCTCTCCTGTATTTTGACATTGTAGTGTGTTGGGTCCGGTGTTCCTTCACTTGACCCGTGGCGCTCTTCTACTTATTTAAGAAATTAAGTAGCACCCTTTCCAACCAAATCTGCCAAAAACTTATAAGGGGCAGAGAGGTTTTTCTTCAAGAGTTTTTTAAGGTTATCTCCAGTATAACCCATTAGGCTCAGCATTACGTCAGATTCCTCTAGTTCAATTTCGAGTTGCTCTTCTCCATTCCTTAATCGAAAAATTTCTGTTAAAATTGCGGGAGTTAAGGAGACGGAGTTACCCGCAATAGTGCCTGTCATCGTATTCTCCTCTGTTGGTGATAGGGTATAGACCCATTCCCTGATTTCAGTGCTGTGTAATTTGATTCTTCTAGTCATCACGGTTTTGAGTTCTTGTTCTTCAAGGAGTTCCAAAATGTAAAGAAAGATGGGATCAGAATGTTGAAATGAATCAAAATCCACGTCAAAGCCTGTGTCGAACTTCATGCCTGTGAGAATGCATGCCTGAATCGCCATGGAATCACCTGCAAGAGAGACACAAAAATGACGATCAAGTGCAAAGGAACAAAAAGCGCGGGACGGAGGTCGAAGAAAACCTAAATATAGGGTTTTCAAGAATATGAATCGACAGACTCCGTTCAATGAAAATAAAAATAATTCTTCGAACTGAGGTCGACGAAATAATTTTGAATGAAATAATTCGTCGATCTTATCCAGAAGAATTGAAGACAGTTCGTCGAACTCTGTTCGATGAATTTATTCTGAAGCAAGTTCGTCGAACTCCATTCGACGAAACTTGTTTCACTCACAAAGAGTTCGTCGATCTCCGTTCGACGAATATCTCTCAAACGTTCCCCGGTTTGTCGAACTCCGTTCGACAAACTTTGGAAAATTCATCGAGTGCAGACAGAAATCAAATAAAGTCTTCTCCATTGATCATTCCAAGTTAATTTACAAAGAACATATGATTTCTCTCATCCAGAGGTTTGGTGAATATATCAGCCCTTTGTAAATCAGTGTAGATATAGACAAGCTTGATTTTATTTTTGTCTACACACTCTCTAATGAAATGATGTCTTATATCAATATGTTTTGTCCTACTATGGTGAACTGGATTCTGGGCTATGGCTATAGCACTTGTATTATCACAGAGTAGGGTTGAATTATTTAAGTTGAACCCATAATCTAGTAGCTGATTTTGTATCCAAAGCATCTGTGAACAACAACTGTCTGCTGCAATATATTCTGCTTCCGCAGTTGAGGTTGACACTAATGTTTGCTTTTTACAAAACCAAGATACTAATCTCATACCCAGGAATTGAAAAGTCCCTGAAGTACTTTTTCTATCTACCCTGCAACCAGCAAAATCAGCATCAGAATATCCAGTTAACTCAAACTCTGATTCAGCAGGATACCATAGGCCTAGATTAGGACAACTCGTTATATATCTCAAAATCCTTTTTAGTAAAATTAGATGAGATTCTTTAGGGTTCACATGGAACCTAGCACAAAGACATGTGGCAAACATAATATCTGGCCTACTTGTTGTGAGGTATAATAGGGATCCAACAATGACCCTATAAAGTTTCTGATCCACAGGTTTCCCTGGTACATCAGAGTCCACAACAGCATTGGTAGCCATGGGAGTTTTCTTTGCTGAGACATCAGCCATCCCAAACTTCTTTATGAGTTCTTTAGCATATTTTGCTTGAGAGATGAAGATGCCATCAGGGATCTGCTTCACTTGGAGACCAACGAAGTAGGAAAGTTCACACATGCTACTCATTCCAAATATGGAATGCATGAGGTCAGAAAACCTCTTGCATAATTTGGAATCTGTAGAGCCAAATATAATATCATACACATAAATTTGCACTAATAAGATTTGGTCCTTATGATGTTTAGTGAAAAGAGTTTTATCGACAGTTGTTGGGTATTGTATCCACAATGTACCTGATTTGAAGAAGCCCCTGGACAAGCTAAGGTCAATAGACTATGTATTTGATAAACTTTGTCAAGTTGTACTTGCAGTTTCTCCACGCTAAGTGCACACCAATGTCAGGGTGCAGTAGGTCAATATACACGGGTCTGCACAACGTAATCCCTCGTTGAGCAGATCAGTGTGTTGGCCTATGTGTACTCTCTCTATTGGAGTGCACTTACTTTCAAGTACAGGGTCGTTCATATGCAAGAGAAGACAAGGAGCATGGAGGATCAAGGAGCAGCTCCTAGGTGGAAGACGAAAAATCGTCCAAGGCAAATTCGACGAGAATCACCAAGTGATTCTCGCCGAATCGGCGAGAATCACTAGTGATTCTCGCCGAATCGACGAGAATCATCAGTGATTCTCGCCGACTCCTTTTGGCCATCTCAAAATAGTGCCAAGTAAGATTCGGCGAGAATCACTTGTGATTCCCGCCGAACCAGTGGTCAAGCAGCCCATGTATAAAGTAAAATTCGTTGAGAATCGACAAGTGATTCGACGAGAATCACAAACGATTCTCGACGAATCGTCGAGAATCACTTGGTGATTCTCGCCGATTCGTCGAGAATCGTCTGCGATTCTCGCCGCTTTTGACTTGGCGTTTTCTCAGAATGCTGCTGGACCGGATTCTGCTTTTGGACTTGTTTGAACCGGATTTTGGGGATTTCTTTTGTGGGTCCCACAACGGTCAAATTTGCTGTAGCTACAGTATTTATACTCGGGTATTTTGAACGGAAGAGACACCGAGAAAGAAGCCGAGCACGAAACCCTAATATCGCGATTTCTCTTCTCCGTCGCCGTCGCGCTTGGGCTAGTACGTCGCCGCCGCTGATCATTCTTCTTCTCGATCTCCGGCGACAGTAGCTTAGCAAAGCTTGCGTCTCACGCGTCTATCCAGAGATCTCTTGTCTCTCGATTTGTTGACCGGGAAACACTCCCCCGTCCGAATCGATCGAGACGACCGATCCTAGAGTGACCGTTGGTAGACCTAGTTTGCTTAGCAAGGAAGTTTGGATCTCAAAGCACTGCAGCAGCGCACCTTCGTCGCCGCCAAATCCGAACCAAGCCGCCGCTCGGATTGCCGCCGCCAGTTTCGGGAGATCCTCTCCAAGAGAGACCTAGGTCGTAGACTCTTCATCGACTTCAAGAACACGTCGTCGAACAAAGAGGAACACCGTAGTCTCCAAGAGAAGTTTGTATCACGTGTACATTCTACATTTATTTTATTGTAAAGGAACTTTTGTTCCGTGTTGTAAGGGTTGGGTGCAACCCGTTTTGTGGGAGTGTTGACTCTCACGTGTGGAAGGGCTCCTTCCGTTAGTGCAGGGATTGGATTTCAATCCCGTTGGTGAAGTGACCGAGTCGTCCCTTGTTGGGGAGATAGGTCGAAGGGGGAAAGTGGATGTACCCAAGTCGGGGAACCACTATAAATTTGCTGTGTATTCTGTGTGCTGTGTTTGTTGTTTTTATTGTGCAGGTACATCTGTAAATTCCGCAAAAGAACCACACGTCACTTATTCCCCCCCCCCCATAGGTGCACATAGCCGACACTTAGTGGACTTTCAAGTGGTATCAGAGCCAGGTTCCTCAACAAAAAGGTTAACACCTTGAGGTGAATCCTGCCACTAGTGTCAACAAGGAGACATACATCTACTATGGACGGGCTCAAGTACTCCGGTAAGATCCCAGTGTGCAACAGACTCAACTTTCCTATCTGGAAGGAAAGAATCAGGTTCTACATGGAAGCAGTGGACCCTCGACTGTTCATGATCGTGCTGGAGGGACCTTATGTCCCCACTAAGGCCTCCACCATTGATCCCACCAAGAAAGTGCCGAAGACACTCTCTGAAATGGACAAGGATGAGATGGTCCTAGTGGGCCTTGACATGAAGGCAAGAAACATCCTGGTCAGTGCAGTTGATGACTCGATGATGCAAAACTTCAGCAACTGCAGGACAGCTCAGGAGATATGGCAGTGTCTGATCATTCTAATGGAGGGCACAGATGAAGTAAGGGATGATCGGAGATCGCTCCTGAACCAGAAGTATGAGGCCTTCCGGCAAGGGCCTAAGGAAGAGATCGGAGTCACATACGAGAACTTCTTGAAGATTGTCAACGCCCTCAAGGGCTATGGAAGAGTGTTCACCAATGGTGAACTCAATGACAAATTCCTTAGGTCCCTTACTAAGGAATGGGACACAAAGATCTACGCCATCAGAGAATTTGGCAGACTAGCAGAAACTGATCCACAAATCCTGTTCGGGAAGCTGATGTCCTATGAACTTCAGCTGAACACCAGGAAGGCAGAGGAAGAAGCAGAGAAGGCTGCTGCAAAAGAAAAGACTGTGGCCCTAAAAGCCAGTCACTCCAGAAAAGGGAAGGGTGCGGTGTCATACCGTGCCAGAAATAAAGAAGAAGAGGAGGACTCCGATCCATGCTCCTCCAGCTCAGAACTGTCGGAAGAGGATTTCTCCCTCATCACTCGAGAGTTCAAGAAATTCCTCAAGATGAGGAATCAAAGAAAGAGAGACGGCTCCTCTTCCAGACATCAGAAGAAAAACTACTCTTCTGACAGGTATGCATCTAAACCTAACAAACATCGTTCTTCTGATATTATTTGCTTTGGATGCAATAAGCCAGGTCACGTCGTGGCCGACTGCCATCAAAGCAAAAGAGATAAAGGGAAAGGAGAGGAGCTCAAATCCTCCAGAGATAAGAAGAAGGAGCGGAGCTACATCGCTAGAAGACCAAAGACACTAAGTGAGTCTGATTCCTCAGACTCCAGTGATGATGAGGAAGCCTACTTCGGGCTGGTGGGTCGCTCGGACTCAGAAGGAGAATGCCCCCCATTTACTGGGAAGGTAAAAGCTCACACCCCTCTCTCCGACTCCGACTCTGATCCTGAGTCTCAAGATGATGAACCTGAGGATGGCCCTTCGGCCCGCGAAGCTGAACTCCTCGAAAAGTATGAGCTTCTGCTCAACACTTTCGACGAGTGCCGCAAGAGACTGAAGGCTGAGAAGAAGGAAGTAAAATTCCTTAAGGGTGAGTGTGTATCCCTAAGGGAAGAGGTCACTAACTTGATCTCTCTCAGACAGGAGCACCTTGACCTAACTTCAAAGCACTCAGAGTCCTTGAAGCTCCTTGATCTCAAGTAGGAGGAAGTCAACAAATTGGAAGAACTACTTGCGGCAGAAAGGAAGATCGTACAGAGCTTCTCTATGCCAAAAACAGTGCTTCCAGTCGTTGACAGCTTCTCTGCTCAGGCCAAAGGAGCTGGCTTGGGACATATTGGGGCATCTGGTTCTTCATCTAGGAGAAACAAGAACCAGAGGAAGAATAAGGCCGCCAAGAAGGCCTCTGCTGATGAAAAGGGGAAGGCTCCTCTTAGTCCTGTTGCGTTCAGGAAGCCTGGCTTTCCTTGCAACCAACATGACTTTGAGTCAACATTTGGGCATCATTTCCGGCCCTCGGTTGCAAAGCCTAAGAGCCGGTATGACGGTTGGAACTTCCCCCGGAACTTTGGTGAGAGTGCCTTCAAGGCACCTTATGAGGAAATCCACATAAGAAATTATGGTCCGTTCTCTAGCGGCCATAATGGAAAGCAGGCACCAAAGGCCAAACTAGTTATACAGAAGGTGACAAAGTCATGTGACTGTTGTCACCATGAGGTCTCCACCTCCAGATCCAAGGCCCCAGCCGCACCCACCGTTCCCAGGGTAAGGCAGGAGCCTAGGAAGAGATACAACAGGTTCGACTGTTGGTGCTGTGGCAAAGTCGGTCACTTTGCCGTGGATTGTTGGTTTAATCCAAGGAACTACGAGACTCCCCATGTTAACAATGCGAGACCGACCACTCGTAGGGTTAACCAACCGAGGGGGAGTGTGCTAACCAGGAATCTAGGACCCAAGTTCGATTGGGTTCCTAAGGCAAATTAATTTTGTTTTGCAGGAATGTCCAAAGGCCACCAAAACGCCAATCTGGTATTTGGACAGTGGATGCTCCCGGCATATGACCGGGACAAGAAGCCTGCTGCGTGATTACACTCCAGTCGAGAATGGACCCAAAGTCATCTTTGGAGGGTCAGATCGAGGAGTCACCAGAGGTTATGGTATGATTTCCAACGGTATAATCTCTATCACCGACGTGGCTTATGTTGAAGGGTTAAACCATAACCTGATCAGTGAAAGTCAGTTATGTGATAAAGGTTATGACGTTAAGTTCTGCAAGGATAAATGTCTGATAATTTCACGTACCTCTTCTGAGACGGTATTATCAGGCATTAGGAGCAGAAATATCTTTTGCTTAGATTTTCTCAGTTTGGATTCATCTACCCTCGTATGCCTTGTGGCAACAGGCAGTGCATCTCTTTGTGAACAATGGCACAAGAGATTGGCACATATTAATTTCAAGACAATTAGTATGCTATTTTCTAAGAACTTAGTAAGAGATGCTCCCAGTATCAAGTGCATCAAAGATAGCCCCTGTCCTGCATGCCAGATGGGCAAACAGACTCGGGCTACCTTCAAGAGCATTGCAGACAAAGACTCCTCCCAATGTCTTTACCTGTTACATATGGACTTGTTTGGCCCAATGCAAGTTCATAGCTTGGGAGGCAAGTCATATACGCTAGTGATAGTTGATGATCACTCACGGTTTACATGGGTGTTCTTTTTGAAACGAAAGTCAGATACTTTTGACATCTTCACTAATTTTGTCAAGCAGGTTCAGAACGAATTTAACTGCTCCGTGGTCAAAATCCGAAGTGACCATGGAACAGAATTCGAATCTGGTGCTATGACAGAATTTTGTGAAGAACAAGGTATCTTTCATGAGTTTTCCTCCCCGCGCACTCCTCAACAAAATGGAGTTGCGGAGAGGAGAAATAGAACTCTCATTGAAGCCTGCACGACTATGTTGAAAGATGCTTCTCTCCCGGAATACTTCTGGGCAGAGGGTGTCAATACAGCATGTCATGTACAAAACCGAGCTTTGATCAACAAGCATCATCGTAAGACGCCCTACGAGCTACTGAAAGGCAGGAAACCAACCATGTCCTACTTGAGGATTTTTGGTTGCAGATGCTATGTACTGAATAATGGGAAATACCCGCGTACTAAATTCGGTGAAAAATGCTTCGAAGGCATATTCATGGGCTATAGTTCCCATAGTCGGGCATATAGGGTCTTCAATAAGAAAACCCTAGTGGTAGAAGAATCAATAAATGTTGTATTTGATGAAGGAAGTTTGCTTAACAGCAATTTTTCCAGTAGTATTCTTGAAGATGCAGGTGCTAGACTTGACCAGCTGAATCTGGATGAGACCCCTAAAGATGACGCACCCAAGTACGTCAAAGTTTCCACCTCCACGTCATCTGAAAATGTTGAAGATCAAGATGGAACAAATCTTTTAGAAGAAATAGAAGCACAAGAAGTAGCTGAAGCTCCAGACGCTAGACTTCTAGAGCTCCGTCACGTGAGGGATCATCCTAGAGAATAGATCATCGGAGATCCTCTTGTAGGCGTCAGAACTCGAAGAGGTACAACTAACGAAGTATTGCATCTCAGCTTCCTGTCACAGGTAGAGCCAAAGAAGTTCGACGAGGCGAACAAGGATGCGGCATGGATTCTGGCCATGCAAGAGGAACTACATCAATTCGAACGGTGCAAAGTTTGGACGTTGGTTCCCAGACCATACAAGCAGAATGTGATCGGCACAAAGTGGATCTTCAGAAACAAGCTGGATGAACATGGTGTCATCGTAAAGAACAAAGCCAGGCTGGTGGCTCAAGGTTACCGACAGGAGGAAGGGATTGATTTCGACCAGACCTTTGCACCAGTAGCAAGGCTCGAGGCAATCCGGTTGTTCCTGGCGTATGCTTCACACAAAGGATTCACAGTCTACCAAATGGATGTGAAATCGGCATTCCTGAACGGAGACCTGAAAGAGGAAGTATACGTCGCTCAACCCCCAGGTTTTGTCGATCCTACTTATCCCAATCACGTTTATTTTCTCAATAAGGCCTTATATGGGTTGAAACAAGCTCCACGAGCTTGGTATGAGACTTTATCTAGTTTTCTTCTTGAGAACAAGTTCTCCATAGGTAAAATAGATAAAACATTGTTTCTCAGGGAAGTCAAAGGCAAGATTTTGCTGGTGCAAATCTATGTCGATGACATAATATTCGGCTCAACGGAAAACAATCTTTGCAAAAAGTTTTCTAAACTTATGCAAGGAAAGTTTGAAATGAGCAGTATGGGAGAGCTCAAGTATTTCTTAGGCCTTCAAGTGAAACAGTCTGAGGATGGAATCTTCATCTCGCAGACGAAGTTCACAAATGAACTCCTTAAGAAATTCGGTATGGAGAGTGCAACCTCTATGAGGACTCCAATGGGCTCCACCATGTCTCTGGATAACGATGAGAAAGGTAAACCTTTCGATGAAACCAAATACAGAAGCATCATTGGATCCCTGCTCTACCTTACTGCCAGTAGACCGGATATTATGTTCTCCACATGTGTATGTGCCCGATATCAGGTGAACACTAAGGAATCTCACTATGTCACTGCAAAGCGAATTCTAAGATACCTTAAAGGTACTCCTAATCTTGGCTTGTGGTACCCGAGGAACAATGATGTCGAGCTAATAGGCTTTTCAGATGCTGATTTTGCAGGGAGCAGGGATGACAGGAAAAGCACCTCCGGGACGTGTCAATTCCTCGGCAGGAGGCTTATCTCATGGAACAGCAATAAACAGAATTGTGTTGCAACCTCCACAGCAGAGTCAGAGTATATCTCGGCAGGAAGCTGTTGCGCACAACTCCCTTGGATCAGAAATCAGTTGGCCGACTACAACCTTCAGTTCAAGGAAGTTCCAATGTACTGCGACTCCTCCAGTGCAATTGCCATTGCCAACAATCCGGTGTCGCACAGCCGAACGAAGCATATTGAAGTACGCTACCACTTCATTCGGGAGCATGTGGAGAACAAGGATATCTCTCTCTGTTATGTCCCCACGGACAAGCAGATTGCTGATATATTCACAAAGCCCCTAGACGAGGCCAAGTTCAATCTTTTCAAGACTGAATTGGGAATGCTCAACTATGAGGAGTGAAGACTACAGAAGCTCCAGGCTAGTGCAAGAACCGAGGGGGAGCAAGGAACTCCAGCGTGTGTACAGCTGCACGAACTGAGGGGGAGCAAAGAGTCAATCGCTACATACCCCGATTTGTAGAAGCCGAAAAGGGGGAGATTACCCTCTCGGGGTCAAGGCTAAGGTGTGGCTCCAGCTTGCTCCCAAGAAATTGGTATTGGTAAGGGATGACTCCACCCAATGTTAAGTTTATGAATCTCATTTGCTTTCATTTTCATTTGCTCCATTCACCTTAGCTTGTAGGGTTTAGGCTTCTTCAAATAGGGGGAGATTGTTGGGTATTGTATCCACAATGTACCTGATTTGAAGAAGCCCCTGGACAAGCTAAGGTCAATAGACTATGTATTTGATAAACTTTGTCAAGTTGTACTTACAGTTTCTCCACGCTAAGTGCACACCAATGTCAGGGTGAAGTAGGTCAATATACACGGGTCTGCACGACGTAATCCCTCGTTGAGCAGATCAGTGTGTTGGCCTATGTGTACTCTCTCTATTGGAGTGCACTTACTTTCAAGTACAGGGTCATTCATATGCAAGAGAAGACAAGGAGCATGGAGGATCAAGGAGCAGCTCCTAGGTGGAAGACGAAAAATCGTCCAAGGCAAATTCGACGAGAATCACCAAGTGATTCTCACCGAATCGGCGAGAATCACTAGTGATTCTCGCCGAATCGACGAGAATCATCAGTGATTCTCGCCGACTCCTTTTGGCCATCTCAAAATAGTGCCAAGTAAGATTCGGCGAGAATCACTTGTGATTCCCGCCGAACCAGTGGTCAAGCAGCCCATGTATAAAGTAAAATTCGTTGAGAATCGACAAGTGATTCGACGAGAATCACAAACGATTCTCGACGAATCGTCGAGAATCACTTGGTGATTCTCGCCGATTCGTCGAGAATCGTCTGCGATTCTCGCCGCTTTTGACTTGGCGTTTTCTCAGAATGCTGCTGGACCGGATTCTGCTTTTGGACTTGTTTGAACCGGATTTTGGGGATTTCTTTTGTGGGTCCCACAACGGTCAAATTTGCTGTAGCTACAGTATTTATACTCGGGTATTTTGAACGGAAGAGACACCGAGAAAGAAGCCGAGCACGAAACCCTAATATCGCGATTTCTCTTCTCCGCCGCCGTCGCGCTTGGGCTAGTACGTCGCCGCCGCTGATCATTCTTCTTCTCGATCTCCGGCGACAGTAGCTTAGCAAAGCTTGCGTCTCACGCGCCTATCCAGAGATCTCTTGTCTCTCGATTTGTTGACCGGGAAACACTCCCCCGTCCGAATCGATCGAGACGACCGATCCTAGAGTGACCGTTGGTAGACCTAGTTTGCTTAGCAAGGAAGTTTGGATCTCAAAGCACTGCAGCAGCGCACCTTTGTCGCCGCCAACTCCGAACCAAGCCGCCGCTCGGATTGCCGCCGCCGGTTTCGGGAGATCCTCTCCAAGAGAGAACTAGGTCGTAGACTCTTCATCGACTTCAAGAACACGTCGTCGAACAAAGAGGAACACCGTAGTCTCCAAGAGAAGTTTGTATCACGTGTACATTCTACATTTATTTTATTGTAAAGGAACTTTTGTTCCGTGTTGTAAGGGTTGGGTGCAACCCGTTTTGTGGGAGTGTTGACTCTCACGTGTGGAAGGGCTCCTTCCGTTAGTGCAGGGATTGGATTTCAATCCCGTTGGTGAAGTGACCGAGTCGTCCCTTGTTGGGGAGATAGGTCGAAGGGGGAAAGTGGATGTACCCAAGTCGGGGAACCACTATAAATTTGCTGTGTATTCTGTGTGCTGTGTTTGTTGTTTTTATTGTGCAGGTACATCTGTAAATTCCGCAAAAGAACCACACGTCACCTATTCCCCCCCCCCATAGGTGCACATAGCCGACACTTAGTGGACTTTCAACAGTTTCTCTTGTAAATTTATGCTCTAATAGAAAACTAGCTAGGGTCTCATAACAAGCTCTTGGAGCTTGCTTTAGACCATAAAGAGCCTTATGCAATTTAAAAACATGAGAGGGGTAAGTTGGAGAAACAAAACCTGGAGGTTGTTCTACATAAACCTCTTCTTGTAGTACTCCATTTAGAAAAGCACTCTTCACATCCATTTGGAAGACCTTGAACCTCTTGTATACTGCATAGGAAAGGAATATTCTTATGGCTTCCAACCTTATAACAGCTGCAAATGTTTGATCATAATCAATTCCTTCTTCTTGCTTGTATCCTTGAGCAACAAGACTAGCCTTGTTTCTCACAATGACTCCTTGGGCATCCAGCTTGTTTCTGAAAACTCATTTGGTTCCAATAACTGGGTAGTTTTGGGGTCTTGGAACCAAATCCCACACTGTACATCTCTCAAATTGATTTAGTTCCTCCTGTATTACAAGCATCCAGTGGGGATCCTGCTCAGCATCATGAATGGATAGAGGTTCAACCTGAGAGAGAAAACAGGCATGCATCAAATCTTGGGTGAGTTGATGTCTTGTTTGTACACCTACTGATATGTCTCCAATTACTTGAGATCTGGGGTGATCCCTAAGTGTGACAAAATCAGTTGGTGGAGTTGGTTGTGCAACAACATTTGGAATTAATTCCTCCTGTGGGATTATATTTGTTGTTGGTAGATGGTAAGATGGTATTGAAGAGAGATGTGGGGGAAGAGGAGATTGTGGTGGTGTATAAATATAGGTATCATGGGGGGAATCAGGAGGTGTTGGTGGTTGATTATCTTGAAGAGGGTAAGATGGAATGTTAGTTATGCCAATTGGTGGAGATGGAGCTGGTGAAGCATGTTGAGATGGAGGTGGAGTAGGAGCATGAGTAGGTTGTTGTAATTATGGTGTTGAAGAAATAATGGGAGAGGAAGGGATTTGTGTTGCTGGAAGGGGGGCTGGAAGAGATAGTGGTGTTGGATGAATCTCTTTAGTAGGTGGGGGAGTGGCTTTAACAGCTTTGGTGTCTTTAGAAGCTGGGGTGGAAGAGGTAGAAGCCTTGGTTGGCTTGGTTATTGTCCTCTCCCACCTGCCAAATAAGGCACATATGAGCCTTTTACTGTCATTGATTAATATGGTCTGGGAGACCAGTGATTCAGCAGCCTTCTCTTGTAAAAAGATCCCTAGGATCCTTCCAAAGCATACTTCCTTTTTGTTGTTTCTCTTCTGTATCAAATCAAAGAGAATATGTGCCTAATCCACCTGTTTCTTATTGATGATTGCATATATGGCTAGAAACTGGTGTCTAGTGATGTAATCATGGGCAGTATGTTTCCCAAGCATGAAGTTGTCTGTGTGTCCATTGTTCTCTTCATCTATGTGTTTTGAAAATTTGAATGTATCTGTAATTAATGCTGACAGCCTTGAGAATAATCGGCATTGATTTATTTCCCCAACTGTCCCATGGAAAAGCGGCTAGAAGTAATCCTAGAGAAGACCATAATTAATGCTCCTTCTAACGGATACATTCAGAGAATGTTAGAGCATTAATTACTCAGGAATTATCGCATTAGAGTTGTCATAGAAGGCCGGAAATAACTAAGTATGGAATCGTCGAACAGTTGGCAAAATTCATCGAACTGATTCCACAGTTCGTCGAGCTGAGATGTTGTATTCGTCGACCAGACGGCTTCTGTTTGTCGATCTGAGTTTCATGATCGTCGAGCTGGAAACTGAATTGCTGTCTATTTTGATCTTTGCCTATTCGTCGAGCTGGTAAATATGTTCGTTGACTGGAGTTCAGCAACTATTCTGGAGTTGTCAAATATTATGTTTGTTGACTGATATCATGTGTGTCGACACAAGTCTTCTATGTGGTGTCGACAAAACCTTTCCACAATGTCGACTGATGATCTTGGTGTCGACATAAGTTCTTCTAGTGTCGACTCAGTTGGTGTCGACATATAATCTGAGTGTCGACATAAATCTTCTGGTTCCAGAATTCATCAGGCAGAGAACTGAGTTCGTCGACCTGAGACTAGAGAACTTAGTCTCGACAGAATGTTGCAATAGTCCAAAGATTCGCCGACCAAAGAATGGTGTTCATCGTTCTAAGTCTGGAGAACCTTGAATTCGTCGAGCTGAAAATGATTCTGGACTTAGAGAAAAATTGATAAACCTCTGGTAATAGAGTTGAAGTGGAAGTCCAAAAATCGTCGAGCAAAGAATGAAGTTCATCGACCTGAGAACTAGGTTCGTCGAACTGAGTCTAGCGAACATAGTCTGGACTTAGAATGCTGAAGGTGGAATCCAAGGATCGCTGATCTATGACTGAAGTTCGTTGAGCTCAGCTTAGAGAAAATATCTCTAAGATCGTCAAGCTGAGAATGACTATCGTCGACCTGAGTTTGACGAACGTCGAACTCATTTTACTTAGTCTCTTGAGAAATCTCTGAATCTTTAGGAAAACTCTATGTCTTGAGTCTCTGGTAGTCTGATGATGGTTTTTCCATGTGATGTTGTCACTGAGGACTTGGCCTAAACTCTAGGACACAACTTTGACCCTGGCTATACATGTTGGGTCATATCATCCTAAGTTAGTGAACCTAGCCCAAATCAAACCAGGGATCCAACATATGAAAAATTCTTCTACCGTGAGAACCCCAATGGGTTCCTTAGTGTCACTACACAAGGATGAATCTAAGAAACCAGTGGATGAATCCTTGTATAGAGGCATCATTGGATCACTCCTTTACTTGACAGCTAGTAGTCTAGATATCATGTTTTCAACATGTGTTTGTGTTATGTATCAAGCTTGCCCTAAAGAGTCTCATTACACAGCTGCTAAAAGAATACTGAGATATCTAAAGGGCACACCCAATCTTGAACTTTGGTATCATAGGAATGGAGATTTTGATCTAACTTGAAACACAGATGCAAAATTTGTAGGATGTAACGATGACAGAAAGAGTACATTAGGAACTTGTCAATTTTTGGGGAGAAGACTCATCAGTTGGAGCAGTAAGAAACAAACAAGTGTAGCTATTTCAACAGTTGAGTCTGAGTATATATCAGCTGGGAGCTACTATGCACAGTTACTATGGATTTAACATCAACTCCTGGACTATAGTGTACAGCTAAGCAAATCTGTTATGTATTGTGATTCTACTAGTGCAATTTCAATTGCTAATAATCATGGATCATATAGTAGAACCAAACACATAGAAATCAGATATCACTTTCTTAGAGAACATGTGGAAAAAAGCAATATTTGGTTACTTTATATTCCAACTGAAAATCAAATTGTTGACATATTCACAAAACTCTTATATAAAAACAAGTTCAATTTCTTCAAGTTTGACCTAGGAATGTTAAACATAGAATAATCATTTTCATTGGTACCTAAAAAATCCATGTTCAACTTGTATAAGTTAAGTAACAAAATCTAACAACCTAAATAAACAAGTAAGACATCATAAATGTGAAGAATCTACATTTCAAAAAACATAATTTTGACTAAGTCAAAAAATTGTGTCAAGACACCAGTGAATGTGTCGAGACAGTTGAGAAAGTGTCGACACCAGAAAGGGAGTCGACACTATAGATAGTAAATGTGTCGAGACACCAAAATGTGTGCCGACACTGCTAAAGTGCATAGTGACGAGTGTTGAAACTAAAATCTTGGTCTCCTGTGGAGTTCACCCTTGGGGAAGGGGTGATCGCGCACCTACTTCACTCCTACAAGAAAAACAACAAAAGAAACAAAGGAAAACGGACCCAAGGGCTCGGCGGGGAGGACCCACCACACACCCGGAAGACTTGAGAGCACTTCCCCTACTTAGCCACAGGCCGAGCTAAGGTTACCTCAGAAAGCACTAGAGGACTAAGGAGCAAGTGAATATGAGAGCCTGCCCTCTGAGGTGCCCCCTTGGTTCCTATTTATAGAATTCTGAAAAAGGTATTCAAACAGCCAACCTCCAATGTTTTGAATAGCTATGAGCAGTCCAACTTGGTCTGCCAATAGCATAGCTCTGTTGTTCCAATAAGCTATTCACACCCATGGGGAGGGCATCCAGGTAATTTTACCTCTGGGCCTCTACTGGGCCCACCCCAGGGATATGAAGGTCAGCTCTCCACTACTCTCTTCTGGCGGGAGGCGGGTGCGACCTGGCTCTTGCGGCTCGCCTACTCTTCTTGGGCGAGCGCGAGCCGGGCCACCTCGACCCGCCAATCCTCTACCGAGGCGGACCGGCGGCCAGGTCGTGCATAGGAGAGCGGGCTGGTGGCCAGGCTTCCAACTGTATCCATAAGAGCCCCGGAGGATGGATCGCCGGTCTGGACTCGTCGAACCCATCCCCAAATACCAGTTCGATGAATGCTGACCAAAAATCTTCGTTCGATGAATGGAGAACCCAAACTCTGCTCGACGAATGGCGGGCAAGCTAGAAGGGGAAGGGACCAGCTCGCGCGGCTCACTCGCATGACTTCGGCGAGAGCGGGTTGGCCATCTGCTGCCAACCCGCATGTTGTTCTGGTGCGGGCTGGGCAGCTTGGTCCGCACGCCTGGCTTGGCGGACTAACTCGGGGAACACGGGGTTGTACAACGAGACATTAAAATAGGTGTCGTGACATGAGGGTGTCCAGACCCTAAGATATATGTTGAGAGACATAATACTTATGTCGAATTGAGTCGACACATCTTGACAGACTAGTTTTCCTGTGTCAAAACTAGGTCATTTTCTAAAACTTGGAATAGACTAAATAGAGCGCACCTTTCCAACTCAAGCGACATCCACTATAAATAAGGTGTGAAAGTAGAATTCGACTACGCTTTCTTGAAATTTCAAGAGATTGATCCCTGAGTGTCGAGACCTAGAATTCCTTTAGTCGGCACATCTCCTTCTAAATTTCTCTCAACTCCAATGGCTCCCAAGAATGTCGACAACATCTTTGAAGGCTATAAGCTTGTGTGAAATGCATTCGACTCAGCGCAAGAATAAATTATTAATGTTATTGACCTAATTATTGAAGCTGAAAAAGAGTATCTTCTTTTAGAAACAAAAAACATTTGGAAATGAGAAGTTTCAAAGTATTTCTCTAATACTAAACTAGATTCTAACTCAGAAAAGGTCAACTCTAAGGTAAATGGAGAAAAAGTGAAAATTGCAACTAGGAAATTGATCAAGGTTTTTCAAATACCAAGAATCGATCAGGAAGATGAAATAGACACCACTAGGACTGCTGAAGCATTGGTGTGGTGTGGATTAGCTCCTACCTCTAAGATTGGAAATACTTTAAATAGGATGGGTATTAATACCCAAGGAAAAGTTTTGCCAGAAGTTATAGGAAAAGTGCTGCTCCGTAAAACAGGAGCACAAGACAGAATTTCTAATTCTATATTTGAAATAATGACAAGAATTATTTTCAGTGTTAAAGACAAACTAGAGCAAGATTATTTTTGACAGAATAACAGAAAGTATCAAGAAGCCTAATGTCGGCAGAATTTTGAGTCTATACTTAGCCCAAGTCAATCCTGACAGTCTTGATCTTAAGTTTGGATCAAAAATTAAGCACATGTGAAGGATGGACTTGAGAATTTTAGTAAGATGAGATAGAGTCTTGACAAGGGAAATACCTAAAGTAGAGAATAAGAAGAAGAAGAGTAAGAAAACTGTAGTTATGGATGAAGATTCTTCGAGTAATTCTGGAGAACAAGAAAGTTCAGGCTCTGAAAAACAAGATGATACAATAGTTGAGAAATCTCCAAAACTCTCACCTGGAATTGGTGATTAGGGGCATGGAGAGATTATATAAGATAAGGATCAAATTGAGAGGGAGAACCTCAATGATCTGCCAGAACTTGACATGGATACAGTAAATATAATAATAATGGAAGTTGTACAGGAGCTAAAACAAACAGAGGTTCCTGAAAAGTAAATGCATGAGTGAGAGATGGAGGATGAAATCCCCAGGGAGACTGAAGAAGAAATACTTCAGGATACAAATATACATATTAAAGGGGAGATGAATGAACATCAGGAGGACCTTGTTCCAGATGCTGAAGCTCAGCAAGATAAGATCAACCTGGATACCACCAACACTGGTGAAGAAGCTGCAAGAATTGAGGCGGAGTTGGCCCCAAATACTAAAACAGCCCTAGAGATACAAGCTGTTGAAGAAGTAAGTTCATCTGAATCTGAGGAGAAACAATCCTCTCAGATAAAGAAGAGGAAATTATCTAATCTGAAAAAGAGAAGTAGGACTTATAAAAGGATTATTCAATCTGGACCAACATCTGCTCCCACAACTCCAGCACCTGTTGTGGATTTTAGTTAATTGATGGTTCAACTACAAATCATGCTTGACCAACAAAGAGCTCACCTTGAAAATTGTGTAGATGAAAGCAACAAGGAGTTGCAGACTCAGTTGGCACACGAAATTAAGTATATTAGATTTGAAGTAAATCACCTAAAGACTGATAAGACTGATTTCTTCTAGAGAGGAGCTAACGATATGGTATACCTTGCTAAACAGCAAGGGGAGTCCGAAAAGACTGAAGATGAAATAGCAATAAAACAAGGTTATGTCCTTGAGAATCAAAAAAAAATAATGGATAAGCACATGACTGTAATGAATAATGAAACACTGGTCAAGCTGACTGAATAAATTACGACTTTAGAAAACAAGATAACTTCTGCCACAAAGGACATGTAAACTCAGCTGACAACTCATTCAGCCTACCTTAGGAATAAATTATCTGAATGTACAAGTCAGATTTCACAAGAATGATTTGAGGGATCAAATGTAAAGAGAAGCCATAAAGGGGGAGAGGGTGATGATAAAGGCTAGCTCTTAGCATGCTACCTGGATATCTAATAATATCAGAGACACTCTAGGCCATCCTCCCCTATGGCATGATGGAGACCAAATTGCTGAGTCTAGTTTCCAACTAGCTACAGTTCCTTTTGATCCTATTTATACTGGTATACAATCATCCATGTACAATCCTCCAGCACAAATTCATTTTGAAGACATTCAAGATGTTGTCCAAACAATGTAAAGTCCTCCACCACAAGTTCAGAATGTCGCATGTCAAGAGGTGGAGATGACTAATACTTCTTTCCTTAAGGAAAAAGATGCTCAGATGTCAAAGAAAAGGTTGAGGGAACAAGCTGAAGATAGGCTAGATTTTGAACAATGGATCCCAACTTCCAGATCAATTATACTCACTACATGGAAAGCAATTAATGCTAATGTTACTGATATGGGAAAATAGTATACAGAGCAATAGTGGGCTAAGCACTTAAAGCAACAGGAGGTCATCCAGAAATTCAGACATGGTTTGAAGGCAGGGAAGATCCCAGCTAATTCTACTGAGCCCAGCAAATACTTTCCCAAGCTTTATCACAATTATGAAAGGCAGAGGCTTAAGGAGGAAAAACTTTCTAAAGCTAGAATGATAAATGCAAAAAGATAGCGAATGACAAAGTCCTAGAGCTCAAAGCTCAAATTCAGTATGGAAAAGGCATTGTCATCAAGGAGCTAGAAGATTCTTAGTTTATTTTTCCTTTTCTGAAAACTATGTAATTAGATCTTAAGAACTTTTTAACAAACTGGAAGGTGTAAACTGATAACAAATTGGAATGAAAAGTCTTTTTAAACCTGGTTATATTTGTGTGTTAATTCTTATGTTCTTTTCATTTTTGTTCTACACTTTTAATATATATTCTTATCATCAAATATTGGTATCATGGTGTTTATCATTGAGTTGGGGTTATGACTTCTCCAAATATGGGGAGATTATTTGGTACATTAGACTCAATGTACTTGATTTGAAGAAGCCCTTTCAACTGAATGATATACACAAATAATATATTTGATGTATATTGAGTTTACTTATGCAGGTTCTTTGTCGAAGCAAAAATAAAATAAGTACAAAAGTGTTGTGACACTAGGCAAGTGTCAACACCTTTCTAAAAAACAGTAGTGAGACAAGAAATTAAGTTGTGTCGACACTCAGGACTAGTGTCAACACCCTTATTCAAGAAGTGTCGAGACTGGAAGCAAGCAATGTCAACACCCGGGACTTGTATCGACACTGTCAATCAAAGAACCAGTTGTGTCAACACTGTTATTCAAAGAATCAGCTGTGTCGACACTCAGGACTAGTGTTGACACATTTCACTCAAGTTATCTCGAGACTGAATGCAAGATATGTCAACACCGAGGACTTGGGTCGGCACCATTAGTCAAGAAATCAGCTGTGTCGACACTCAGGACTAGTGTCGACACATTTCTCACAAGATGTAAAACCCCATTTATTTCTTTTAATTCACTAGGGTCTTATGCCCAGAACCGCCGCTTTGCGGTGACACCAACACACCCGGGAAAGTCGTCACTACAAAAGCCAATCCTACCGGGCATACCGATCGCAGAAGAGTAGAATAAATATAAGAGTAAAGTAAAACTCAAATACTGGTCGACCAGAAATCACATGAATATAAATAAATCTCCATGAAGGGAGAGTCCGCGGTAATAATAAATCCAGTACTAAATAAAAGGGCTCCTGCCTGATACATCATGATCCTCAATACAAGTCACTCAATGTGGAATCAAATCTATGTAAGTACAAATGATCGGGACTCACTATCCCTGCTGCCTGAACTCCTGTGCTAGACTGTCCCGTCTCCAAGCGCACTGACCTCTGGGGCTGCATCTCCATATTTGGCTCCACAATCCCCTAAAATGATTTGGTCAACGATTGTTAGTCTAAAAGACTAAGTCCTATCATCCCCCACCCCTCCCCTGTGGCTCCTAGGCACCGAGCAGGGAGAAGAAAAGGGAAGGTATTTAAGATGGAGAGTAACAAAGTAAGCAGGTGACGACAAAATTAGTCTAACATGAGCATATAACCATAGCAAGTATAAGTAAGCAAATAATAAGTAAGCAGTATGAGTATACATATGAATATAGTGAGCAAGTAAAAGTTCAAGAATGTAAACTAAGTAAGTAATCACGACCAAAAAGAATGCCCATACAAATCTATAGATCATGGGGTCATTTTGCAAGGCCTATTGTATAAAGAGTCTCATACTAATTTATACAATAGGTGTAACATCCCACTTTCAATTAGACCCCTCTACATAGGTTGGGTTAGGGCATGTAGTGGGAGCATGTGTTTAGGCTAGGTTTGAACCATGGGGTTAGGGTTTAGTCCTAAGTCAACCAGCCCAAATTGGGGTCCTAACCACACATTGACTCCACCACTGCACCTATAACCCTAATACCAACCTAAGGGAACCATAGGTCATATCACTAAGTAACTTATTGACCCAAGTTCACCCAAGTCAACCCTTAACTCTAAATTGGTCAAACACACATCCAAAATCCCAATTAGTCTAGGTGGGGCACCACCATGGCCCAACCCAAGTTGGGTGATGTCATAAGGTCCATGACCTTCAAATGTGGTCAGCCCACTTCACATGTTGACCAAGTCAACCCCAAAAGTCAACAAGTCAACAAAAAGGCCTAAAGGAAGGAAGAAGAAGCCAAACCCACTCCCCATGGGCTAAGCCCATTAGTCAAGGCCCATGACCATCCCAAGAGGTCAAGGACTGCCCCTACCCCTCAGAATTAGGAGAGAGAATACATGCATTGGGGTAAAATTGGAATTTTAGGGGAAAGGAGGAGAGAGAAGAAGGGGATAAGAGTGATGAAGGCCATGTGGCCCACCTTCCCTTTGCTCAAGCCTCTTGGCTGAGCTCTCGACTTCATTTCAGTAGAAATGAGGAGCTATTGGCCACTTGGCATCAAGGGTGAAGCAACTAAAGTGGTGGACGAAAACCACCTTGGTGATATCTCCCTATACACCCACTCCCAGCTAAAAGCAAGCCCACCATCACCTTCAGTGAGCTCAGGCGAGTGGAGATCGATATCTGGAGCACTGTTTTTGCAGGAGAATCAAGGAATCAGGCTAGTTTGCCAGATCAAACGTAGGCCATGGAACACCGCCACTGCACGCGCCGCTTAGCCCGACTGCAGGTCCTTTTCACCTCACCTCACCCCGTGCTAGCTTTCTAGCTCTTTTAGGCGAGACATCGGGCTCAATCGAGCCTGATACCATGGGAGAAATTGAGAAATTTGCCGAGCATTTCTTCTTGCTCAGGATCACCGGAGGAGCCACCTCCGGCAGCCTCACCGCCGGGAAATGCTAGCCACCACCTCAACGAAGGTGGTGGCAATAATCGCCGGCGGTGGCGCCAGCTCAGGTGGGACGCGTCTTCTGATGATAGTGTAGCTTCCGCTTGTTGTCATTTATGAGAGAGGTATTTGTCATTATGTACTGTGCATAAGCCCTTTTCTCTATTTTTTGAAGAACTCATTATAGACTAGTGTACTCTTTTTTATTATGTGATAGTGATGTGACTTGTGGACTAGTGGTTTCTTTCTACTGCCTTTACGTCTTTCTCTCTTTTGGCCGAACAGGTTATATGATCGTACTAGCCCGCAGGATGGGCGTGTTGCGGTGTCGGCTGACCCGTGCGTTAGTGCCACCGTAAGATGACGATTCTGGGCATAGGATCGGGAGCCTCCTAGGTAAGGGGGAGTGGTCTTACAAACTGGTATCAGTTTGTAAGACCCCTCCCCCTTATCTAGGAGGGTCCCGGTCTTATGCCCAGAACTGCCGTCTTATAGTGGCACTAACGCACGGGTCAGCCGACACCACAACACGCCGATCCTGCCGGCTAGTACGATCATATAACCTGTTCGGCCAAAAGAGAGAAAGAAGTAAAGGAAGTAGAAAGCAACCACTAGTCCACAAGTCACATCACTATCACATAATAAATAAGAGTACACCAGTCTATAATGAGTTCTTCAAAAATATAGAGAAAAGGACTTATGCCCAATACATAATGACAAATATCTCTCTCATAAATGACAAGCGGAAGCTACACTATAATCAAAAGACGTGTCCCACCTAAGATGGCGCCACCACCGGCGATTATTGCCACCACCTTCGTTGAGGTGGTGGCTAGCGTTTCCCGGCGGTGAGGCTGCCGGAGGTGGCTCCTCCGGTGATCCTGCGCAAGAAGAAATGCTCGGCAAATTTATCACTTTCTCCCATGGTATCGGGCTCGATTGAGCCCTATTTCTCACCTAAAAGAGCTAGAAAGCTAGCACGGGGTGAGGTGAGGTGAAACGGACCTGCAGCCGGGCTTGGCGGCGCTTACGGTGGCGGTGTTCCATGGCCGACGCTTTCTCCGACGAACTATCTCAATTCCTTGATTCTCCAGCAAAACCTGTGCTCCAGATGTCGATCTCCACTCGCATGAGCTCACTGAAGGTGATGGTGGGCTTGCTTTTAGCTGGGAGTGGCTATTGTTGGAACCCCGTGTTTGATTTGGGCTAGGTTCACTCATAGGTTGGTTGACCCACTTGTATAGCCCGGGTCAAAGTCTAGGTCTAAGTTAGTCTTAGAAGAACAGGCTTCACAAAGACCAGCATTGGACTTCATTTCAAAGACCAAGACTCAGAAGTAAAGTCTGAATTTCAAATCAGTTCGACTTTCGTCGAACTCAGCTCGACGGTCGTCGATCTCCGGTCGACGATCTCAGAGATTAGTCTCTGAACTGAGCTCGACGATCTACGAGCTCAGGTCGACGCTTTCTCTTCTATTCTCGGATATCTCAGATCGCAGATATTTGATCTCAGCTCGACGATCTCACATCTCAGATCGACGGTCTTCTATCTCAGCTCTGCGATTATTGTTCTGTGTTCAACTGTCTTGAAGATTTCATTCTTATTTTGTCAACGTTATTTATGACATCAAATCTCTGGTAGTTTATGTTGATGTTTTCAAGGATTATAGCTGTTTCTATTGCAGCATTAACTACAGGTCTTCGCAGAGTTATTATATTATATTACATGGTAAAGACAGTTGAGGAAATCATTTATTGCAGTAATTGTAGCTGTTTTGTCTTCTCCTCTATTCCTGCAGAATATTAAAATGGAATGTTTTCGAAATTCAAACCAAGGGTTTTTCTATGATTCAATTCAGAGAGAACATGATAGCGATCCTATTTTTGATCTTCAGTTCGCTGCAAAAATAGGTTTTCAGAAAAAGACTGAGAGGCAGATAGAAAAGCTTATTCCCGCTTTCAACCAAAGATATTCTGAAGCAGATCTTCATCAGCTTTCTCATTCTGTCAGTAATTTGAAGAAGAAGCAAGAAGAACACCTTTTTCAAATCAACAGTCTTCCTGTTCTTCTTCTCCAGGACCTTGCTAAGACAATCAAGCACCATCAGTCTAAAGCTCCTGGATCAAGTCTCTCAATTGAAGACCTATCACCCTGTGCAAAGCTCCAGTTCTCCTGAACTCTTCTACATCTCAGGGGGAGCTTTGACAACATCACTGAATCCACATAGCCTTCATATTGTGATTGAGAAAAGAAGACTTCCATCACACTCTCATCCCCACCTCTGTAAAGGGTTTTCATCTCCCTTCAAAAGTGATTCCTGGTTACAAATCAACTGATCAAAAGACTTGAGGATTTGGTTTTTGAGAACCTGATCAAAATCTCATTGGTGTCAGGCACCTGATGAAAAATCGGAGTGGATTCCTACCAGGGTGGTAGAAGAGTGGATGTACCCAGGTTGGGGAACCACTATAAAGTTTCTTGTGTCGTCTGGTTGCCCCTTTTATTTTTTGTTCTTGTTGTGCTTGTGTTTTTAGGACTGCTATGTGCTTATTAACTTCAGTTTAATTCTTCACATTTTAATTACAGTAGAAGTTGTAATAGTTTTATAAGGACCTACAAATACTCTATTCACCCCCCCCCCCCCCCTCTAGAGTATAATAGATCTAACACATCACTTTCAATTGGTATCAGAGAAGGTTCCTTTGGTTGTACAAGCTAAACCTTGAACCAAAGATCCTTTGTTAGATCTAAACATTATTTCATTTTCATTTACATTATAAACATAGCCATGGAACAGAACAAGGATTATGTAAGCACCGGACCTCTAGTTTGCAACCTTAATAGGTTTGCCATCTGGAAGGAAAGAATTAAATTGTTTATGAATTCTATTGATGAAGCCATCTACAACTCTATTTTGTCAGGTCCCATTACACTATCTCCAGCCTCAGAAGCCCAAAATTTGCTAAAAATTGCTGATGCAAGAGCAATGGACATCCTTGCTTAATCAATGTCTGATGACATTTTTCAAGAAGTGGCTGAATGTACTTCAACAAAGGAAATCTGGGACTCCCTCACAGCAATGGTTGCTGGATCAGCAAAAGAAAGAACATTTAAAGTTGAACTTGGAGTGACTCTGAAGCTTCTTCATGTACAACTGAGGATAAAGAAGAATTAAGAGCAAGAGAATTCTGCTTGATGGCAATCAATGCATCTTCCAGCAGCTATAATGAAGAATTTAAATATGATGAAGAATCAATAACAGAATCAGAAGAGGATCAGGTTATTTCCTCCCTTGATTTCTCTTCAGAATATTTTAAAGAAGATTTTAAAATTTTATGCAATGATTTGATTCTATCTGGGAAGGAGATAAAACTTCTCAGAGAAAAAGTAATTAATTTATCTTCTGAAAACATTCAACTCAAAGAAGACTAAACAATTACTTCAAAAAATTAGCTTCATTAGAATCAGTTAAAGGCAAAGAAAAGATAATAGATTTAGAAAAAATAACTGAATTTTTACCAAAACAAACTAAAAATATTCAGAAATGTTTTGTTCAAAATAAGTCGTCGAACCAAGATCGACGATCGCAGTATTACTCGTCGAACGGCGATCGACGATCTCTGAACCCAGAGGTTGGGTGTAACTACCCAGCAAAAGGGGACCGATGATATCATCACTTTTCATCGAGCAGAGATCGACGATCGTGGAACACAGATAGTAGTCATTATTACTCTATGAACCGAGATCGACGAGATCAATACTGGTCGTCGAATGCAGATCAACGATCTCAACATAAATCATCGAACTCAGAATTTCAAAACAAAAATTTGTATCCTTTTGAACAAATTGAAGCTAAGGACAAAATTAAAAACCAGAAGAATAATAAAACTAACAATGTTCAGCAGTTATCATCGAACTCAGATCGATGATATATGAACAGATCGTCGAACTCAGAACGACGATCTCTGAACGCAATCTTCAGTAGTAGTCATTCTTTGATCTACGATCGACGATATCAATATGATTCGTCGAACAGAGATCGACGATTGTGGTGCCCCGAGAATGATTATTTTCATTCTTCGAGCAGAGATCGAAGATATCATCCAACATCGTCGAGCTCAGTTCGACGATTCCACCAGAAATCGTTGATCCCAGATTCTGTTAGCAGAAAACTAAATACTAATAGCAACTTCAATTCCTTTAATCAATGGATAATACCACCAATAAGATATCATCCTAAAGGTTACAATAATCAACCTGAATGTTCTTACACTTCCAGATATAGTTATGTAAATCACCAAGGACCCATGGTTACCTGGGTCAAAAAAAATTAGCTATTTTTCTTGCAGGAAAAGAGTTGTCCAGCATATAATCAACATTGGTACCTGGACAGTTGTTGCTCCAAGCATATGATAGGGAGCAAGGACAACTTAAGTGATTACAATTCCAAGCTGGGAGCAAAGGTTATCTTTGGTGATTCAAACTGTGGCCAGACCAAAGGTTATGCCTACAAGAAATTTAAGGTTTACCAAATGGATGTCAAAAGTGAATTCTTAAATGGAGTACTTACAGAAGAGATTTATGTTGAATAACCTCCAGGTTCTGTTTTTCCAACTCATCCATCTTTTGCTCTCAAATTGCATAAGACTCTCTATGGTTTAAAGCAAGCTCCAAGAGCTTGGTATGAGACCTTAGCCAGCTTTCTTCTAGATCATGTTTTTTAGGAGGCATGGTAGATAAAACTTTTTTTTACAAAATTGCATCATGATAAATTTTTAATAGTACAAATATATGACATTATATTTGGTTATACTGATCCCAAATTGTGCAAAAAATTTTCTGATCTAATGTATTCCAAATTTGAGATGAGTAGCATGGGTGAACTATCTTATTTCCTTGGTCTCCAAGTGAAACAATTTTCTGATAAACACTTCATTTCTCAATCTAAATATGTTAATGAGCTTATTAAGAAGTTTGGGATGGTTGATGCCTCTTTTATGAAGACCCCCATGGCTGTCAATGCTGTATTAGACTCTGATGAACATGGAAAACTTATTGATCAGACTAGGTATAGGGCCATTGTTGGATCCATACTCTATCTAATAGTAAGCAGACCAGATATCATGTTTGCTACATATTTATGTGCTAGGTTCCAGGTGAACCCTAAAGAATCTCACCTCGAATATATGGCTGCTGGCAGTTGCTGTTCACAGATCTTGTGGATACAAAACCAACTCTTAGATTATGGTCTCAATCTAAATAATTCAACCATTTTCTGTGACAGTACAAGTGTTATATCCATAGCACATAATCCAGTGCATCATTCTAGAACAAAACATTTAGATATAAGACATCATTTCATTAGAGATAATGTAGACAAAAAGAAAATTAATCTTGACTTTGTCTCCACTGATCTTCAAAGAGCAGACATTTTCACCAAACCCCTAGATGAAAAGAAGCACATGTTCTTCTTGAATCAGCTTGGAATGATCAATGGGAAGGATTAATTTAACTTTTCTGTCTTAGGTTTTGGATCTGTTCCAAAATCGTCGAACATAGTTCGACGATCTTCGAACTGATCTTGAGCTAACTCGTCGACCTTCGATCGACAACAGCTCTGTGAAGTAAACATAGTCAAACGAAGATTGATGCCTATACTTCCGAAGATAAATCGTCGAACGAAGATCGACGATCTATTTACCCTCTATAATCTGAAATCGAAGTTTTTCTTTACTTATCGTAGGACAGAGCCCGACTCTTCACATTTTGAAAAACCTACTTAAGGGTTTATCGTCGTGCTCTATCCCGCGCTTTCCAACTTCCCCTCCTGCACTTGATCTCGTGTTCTCTCTTGCAGGTTTCTAATGGCGATTTCAGAGGCTATCCTATCTGCGATGAAATTTGACGCAGGGTTTGATATCGATTTTGACTCGATCAGCCATTGCGATCCGATATTCATGGATATGCTGCAGCTTTGTGAAAATCAAGGTCTGAGGAAGTTTATGATAAAGAGAATCAAGTTACCAACTGCAGAGATTAAAGAATGGGTTTACTCTTCAACCTGTCCAGATGAATCAACCATGATTGGTTCTATTGCTGGAAATCAGGTTATTCTCACCCCAGTCATTATTTCTAAATTATTTGACTTTGTGAATGGAGATGATAGTTTGTACCAAGACAGTTCTGAATATAGAACTATGTTGGGAAGGATGGGTCATCCTGATGGAGTGCCGGCAAAGTTGCTCAAGAAGAACTTATCTGCTCAATATAAGTTCTTGGCTGATATTGTCAGGAAAGTGCTGCTGGGAAAGCACTCTGCCCATGATAACATTAACAGGCGGTAGTTTGTCATTATGTCTGCTCTGGTTAATGGAACGTCAGTCAAATGTGATGATTTGTTCTTTTCATTGATTAGAAGGAAATGCTCTAAGAAAGAGGTATGCTTTGAGAGAATATTGGGGATATTTCTCCGGGCAAAAGCCCCTGAACTGATGGTCTCCCAGACACAATTCATCAATGCCAGCAAGAGGTTGGATTCCTCTTTGTTTGGAAAATGGGAGAGGACCATTCCTAGGCCTCCTAATACCTCCAGGACTTCTGAGGATACCAGAGCTGATCCAACTACTTCCCCAACTCCAAAAGATCATCCTGCATCTCCTACTGCAGATCATTCTGCATCTCCCTATGCAGATTATCCTGCATCTTCTCCTCCAGATCTTTCTGCATCTCCTCATGAAGATCATCCTGAAGATCTTCATGATTCTCCTCAGCACACTTCTTTTCCCATCATTTCTCCATCTTTATCCTCTTAGATCCCCTCTGACCCCATCCAAGAAAATGTTCCATCAACATCTGCTCCACCAACATCTGTACCATCAACAAATGTTCCATCAACATCTGCTCCACCAACATTTGTTCCATCAACAAATGTTCCATCAACATCTCTTCCCCCTGCTGCCCCTTCATCATCATCTTTTCCTGAGTTCACTCGCACATACATCTCCTCTGCATTCTCTGTTTGCTCAAACTGTGGGCATAGAACTCCTTACTCAGCCTCTGAACCTGAACCCCTTCATTTCAATTTCTCCATTATAGCTAAAGATCTTCTGCAATTCATTTCTCTTTCCTTAGAGATTCTTATAGCTCAAGTTATAGCACCTCTAACTGCTTCTATCAACACTCTTACCCAAAGAGTTGCTGCTCTATCCTCTGCTCCTTCTTCTGGGGGGCTGACTACAGAAGCCTCTGCAGCTAGGCAGGGGGAGATATCTAATGAAGAAGCTCCCTTTATCCCTTCAGTAGTAGTTTCAGCAGCAGCAGCAGTTCCAGTAGAAATGCAGATAGATGTTCCTTCAGAAAATCAGATAGTTATATATACAGAAGCTATTGATATTGATACAGATTCAACAGAAATAACTCTTGATACGAACTCAGAGGAAATAACTCTTCTAGTAGTTGTGACTGTTGGTGATTGTTGCATCAATCCCATAGTGGATATCTTTGATCTATTAAATTCTTTCTGCACAAGTTATCTTAATTGTCTTACAAGGCCCAAGCCATCTTGTCTGGACATTGTGTGTTGCTCTCCTCCTATAACTTCTAAAGTTCTCAGATAGCTTAAAGCAAGTTTGGTAGTTCCTCCAGCAGTACATCCTGATGATCAGGTATCTAGCCCTCCTGGACTATCCTATATTACGAATGATAGCCCCATTCCCAGTCTTGATTATATTTTTGCTCAAGACATTACTATGGAAATTGAGGCAGTCCTTGCTAAAGTTTTCCCTCCTTCAGCTGTTATGGAAATTCCCATAGAAATGATTAGAGAGATTGATGCTCTTTATGATAATCCCCAAGGATCATTTGATGAAGATCAAGATGATGATTCAGAGGATTCTGATTCTGACTCTAAGAAGAAGAAAATGTCTAAGAAAAGAAATGCTGCTCCCAAAGCTGCTCCCAAAGCTGCTCCCAAGCCAGGCAATACAAATGACACCCCTTATTACATTTTGAAAGGGATTACACCATACCCTGGCATGGAAAGATGGATGTTGTTATCTAAGAATGAACAAAAAGCTAGGAAGAAGAGCAGGAGATACTCTCCTCCACCTCAGAAGTTTAAGAGAGGTCCTCCTCCTCCTCCTCCAGCAGCAGGAGCCTCTGGATTAGCATCTCAAAGATCTCCTTCTATTACCCAGACCTATCAAAGGCAAGACAGATCTTCAAATCCTCCTCCAGCTGGATCTCCTGATAAGCATTCATCCTCTCAAAGGTCTATTACTTCAAGAAAGTCAAAAGGAAAGTTTAGTGAAGTCCCACCTCCCAGGTCTTTAAACTCCAGTCAGAAACAACAACATACGGTGTCTATAAATTTCCAGGACAAATCTACTCAGCTCAGAATCTCTTCTCTAAAGTCAGATCAGGTAGCAAATTCAAAGAGATCTCCTTCTCCTCCTCGTGATCCTGAGCTTGACCCCAACTTTAGAATGGTAAGGTTCAATGAATTAGTTGGGCTCTCTCAAATAAATAAAGTCAGGAAAGAAGGTCAAGACCCCTCTAAATTCACTACTATGTCATCATATGGAGAGAAAGAACTTAACAGATTATAGGTCAGTAAGAAAGTATTTAATCCATCAGAGTATATGTCTCTTCATCCTGAAGCAGTTGTGCATAGAGCTACATCTCAGAAGATTCTAGGAGATCAAGATATGAAGATGACAAAGAAAGAAGCAGAAGATCCTTCCAGGAAGATCATATTTTCTAAGCCCTCTTCTGCTCCTTCTGATAAATCCTAAGTTATCTGAACTCTTTATAGTTTAGTTATTTTTACTGCTCTGACTGAATTATTTGTGAATTAAATGTTATACTATATCTATTGATTATTTCAATATTATATCAGATATCTATAGCAATGTATTGCTTTTTGTTATTGTTTTTATTTTGTGTAACCTCACCCAAATAAGGGGAGATTGTTGGAACCCCATGTTTGATTTGGGCTAGGTTCACTCATAGGTTCATTGACCCACTAGTATAGCCCGGGTCAAAGTCTAGGTCTAAGTTATCTTAGTAGAACAGGCTTCACAAAGACCAACATTGGACTTCATTTCAAAGACCAAGACTCAGAAGTAAAGTATGAAGTTCAAATCAGTTCGACTTTCGTCGAACTCAGCACGACGATCGTCGATCTCCGGTCGAAGATCTCAGAGATTAGTCTCTAAACTGAGCTCGACTATCTACGAGCTCAGGTCAACGCTTTCTCTTCTATTCTCGGATATCTCAGATTGCAGATAGTTGCTCTCAGCTCGACGATCTCACATCTCAGATCGACGATCTTCTATCTCAGCTCAGCGATTATTGTTCTGCGTTCAACTGTCTTGAAGATTTCATTCTTATTTTGTCAATGCTATTTATGGCATCAAATCTCTGGTAGTTTATGTTGATGTTTCCAGGATTATAGCCGTTTCTATTGCATTATTAACTACAGGTCTTCGCAGAGTTATTATATTATATTACATGCCAAAGACAATTGAGGAAATCATTTATTGCAATAATTGTTGTCGTTTTGTCTTCTCCTCTATTCCTGCAGAATATTAAAAAGGAATGTTTTCGAAATTCAAACCAAGGGTTTTTCTATGATTCAATTCAGAGAGAACATGACAGCGATCCTATTTTTGATCTTCAGTTCGCTGCCAAAATAGGTTTTCAGAAAAAGGCTGAGAGATACACAGAAAAGATTATTCTTGCTTTCATCCAAAGATATTCTGAAGCAGATCTTTATCATCTTTCTCATTCTGTCAGTAATTTGAAGAAGAAGCAAGAAGAACACCTTTTTCAAATCAACAGTCTTCTTGTTCTTCTTCTCCAAGACCTTACTAAGACATTCAAGCACCATCAGTCTAAAGCTCCTGGATCAAGTCTCTCAATTGAAGACCTATGACCCTGTGCCAAGCTCCAGTTCTCCTGAACTCTTCTACATCTCAGGGGGAGCTTTGACAACATCACTGAATCCACAGTCTTATCATTGTGATTGAGAAAAGAATACTTCCATCACTCTCTCATCCCCACCTCTGTAAAGGGCGGTCATCTCCCTTCAAAAGTGATTCCTGATTACAAGTCACCTGATCAAAAGACTTGAGGATTTAGTTTTTGAGCACCTGATCAAAAGCTCATTGGTGTCAGGCACCTGATCAAAAACCTGTGTGGATTCCTACTAGGGTGGTAGAAGAGTGGATGTACCTAGGTTGGGGAACTACTATAAAATTTCTTTTGTCGTCTGGTTGCCCATTTTCTTTTTTGTTCTTGCTGTGCTTGTGTTTTTAGGACTGTTGTGTGCTTATTAACTTCAGTTTAATTCTGCACATTTTAATTGCAGCAGAAGCTGTAATAGTTTTATAAGGACCTACAAATACTCTATTCACCCCACCCCCCCCCCCCCCTCTAGAGTATATTAGATCTAACACATCAGCTATATAGGGAGATATCACCAAGGTGGTTTTCGGCCACCACTTTGGTTGCTTCACCCTTGATGCCAAGTGGCCACCAGCTCCACATTTCTGCTGAAATGAAGTTGGGAGCTCAGCCAAGAGGCTTGAGCAGAGGGAAGGTGGGCCACAATACCTTCATCCCTCTTATCCCCTTCTTCTCTCTCCTCCTTTCCCCCAAAATTCTAATTTTACCCCCATGCATGTATTCTCTCTCCTAATTCTAAGGGGTAGGGGCATTCCTTGACCTCTTGGGCTAGTCATGGGCCTTAATTAATGGGCTTAGCCGATGGGGGTGGGTTTGGCTTCTTCTTCCTTCCTTTAGGCCTTTTTATTTACTTGTTAACTTTTGGGGTTGACTTGGTCAACATGGGGAGTGGGCTAATCACATTTGAAGGTCATGAACACTATGGCGTCACCCAACTTGGGTTGGGCCATGGTGGTGCCCCACTTGGACTAATTGGGCTTTTGGATGTGTGTTTGACCAATTTAGAGCTAAGGGTTGACTTTGGTCAACTTGGGTCAATAGGTGACTTATTGATATGACCTATGGTTCCCTTAGGTTGGTATTAGGGTTATAGGTGCAGTGGTGGAGTCAATGTGTGGCTAGGACCCCAATTTGGGCTGGTTGACTTAGGACTAAACCCTAACCCCATAGTTAAAACCTAGCTTAAACACATTCCCCCACCACATGCCCCAACCCGACCTAAGTAGAGGGGTCTAATTGAAAGTGGGATGTTACAATAGGTGTCAAGGGTTATATACAATTATGATGTTATGTCATGCAAGTATGTTATGGTATGAACATGCAAGTGCAACTAATACACCCGACTCTGTGCACACAGACCTTTAGTTCCCCCTTCTGAAGCCTAACCTCCCAGAATACCTCCGTAGTGGCAAACAGAAGTGGAGGGTTGGGCCTCGCCCATCTATAAACTAGTATCAGCTCTACCAGTCAGACCTATTGTATGCCTTAATGCTGGTGCACTAAGCGGAGCTCCTGCGTACTCTTGCTGATTGTCGCACTGGACTTTATTTGGCCAAGTGCTAAATCACACTTTCCAAGTCAATGTATTGGTGTCGGTGCGATGACTCTTCAATAGCGAAGACCTACCACCTTATATCTTATGCACATGTAGCATTAATTTAGTTACCCATCGAGCCAAAGCTCCCCGGACTACCCCGACCGTCACAAATATCTACCGAGCCAAAGCTCCCTAGACTAACCAGTTTGATACAAATATCCACCGAGCCATCAACTCATCGGGATAACCTGCCCACCACTGAAACCATCGAGCCTACCGCTTGTGAGACCTAACCTAACTCCCATAGCACCGGGAAGTGTGAGTGTAAGTGTAACCCTAGAGTATTTCTAATTATTCTTCCATTCCATTTATCCTTTTGGCTTACGTTAACCTTGGACTGCCCAAGGCATTCCCCGTGAAGGGCTCTCGAGGGCACTAGGAACTACGGTGGGCTGAAGCCCAAAACTCCCTTTGGAAAGATACTTATTATTATTGGTTATTAACCAATTCTCGATCCCATTTAACATTATTCTAGATCTAACACTAGTGTATTTTGACTCTCTCTCTCTCTCTCTCCACAGAAAAGACAATCTTTCGTCGATCCCGAGCACCTCTTAACACTAGTCAACTCATCACTCTCCTCATCATGACTCCTAATGAAGCTCTCTTTTTTTCTTTTTCACTTTACCAAGATCAGTAAACTATTAACATCATCTCCCTATGTCCATTCTACATATTATTACAATTTCTGCAGTTTTACTAAATGTAGACAAACCTAAGCTATATAATGTACATGATACGAGGTACTCCATATTTTTATCCAAATGCCCTAAGATACTTATTGTGGGTCTATCATGACACATTTAGCCTAAATACAAAGACTTGTAATTTTCCTAATTAATTTAGCATTTATTAGATTTTCCCAAAAGTTAGTACATGAGTAATTTTGAACATGAAGTACTAGATTTTCTTAAGTTATGACTGCCCAAAAATTAGAAAGACTATATGATAGCAAAATATCAGTGAATTCCAAATTTCATAGATTTTATAAATGTAATAACCTCTAAATAATTAATTCAAGGTAATCCAAATAATTAGAGTTAATGAAGGGAGTATCATAAATTACAGTCCAAAAATTATGTAAATATTACCAGAGACTTATAATGATCATAAAACACTACTGACAGAGTTTCATGAAATTACAAGGTCAGCGAACCATGTATAAAAACACTTCAATTAATTCCATTAAAGTGCACTTTGTGAAGCAACATTCTTATAAACTCATCAAAATAACATGTAATAATTTTCTAGACTTTATTATGCATTAAACGATTCTCTGGCCAAGTAATACAATTTTCTAGCAAGATAGAATATTTATTATCTATTTATCCAAGTATGGTGCACTAGCTCACTTAACACATGAAGTGCTAAGAGGAAATGCCCAAATGATTCAAATAATTTACTAATGCCTCTAAATGCTATTTAATTAACCATGTCAGAGTTTCATATCATTCTAAGTTAATCTAACCATGGTTACGTCAAAATCATCAAAGGGAAAGGTGGATATTATACCTACAGTTATGAGCTACTATTTTCTAAACATCATATAATAAATTTCAGGGGTCAACAGCACTATAAAATTACCCGTACGCAAATCTCATGAAAATCCAAGATCATATGACCCTTCCACATTTTCATAAAAGGTATAGGCCCAAACTATCCCTAATTGGTTTAAGTTGTGTACCTAAGTCTAAATGTCACCAAATTACTTCCTAGGGCATTTCACCACCCTAAGATCACATGGTCTAAACATCAAGTCCATACAAGAAAATATCACCCCATGTCCTTCACAAACCCCCAAAGTTCAACCTTAGGGTTTGAAGTAGGGTCCTAGGCCAAATCCATCCTAATCCACCCCAAACTCCATGTGAGGGTGTTTTAATGTCATAACAAATCCGTGACCCAAGTTTCAACCTCTGTTGAGGTGATTTGGTCACTCAATACCACAAGGGGCAGTTTACCCTAATTAACCTTTTTTGGCCTAGACTAGGGTTTAGCAAATTACAAACCAAATCATCTTCAAATGGGATAAAATTCTATATAGGGTCCTATATTGATCCAAAGGACCACTCACCAAAATTTGGGAGGGTTTGGAGGTCATTAGACCCTTTAAATAATTCATATATAGATTATTAAATTCTACAAAAACTTTAGGACAATATTTTACAAAAATTCCCATTTTTTGATATGTTTTAGGTATATGCAAGAATGACCCCCATCCAAAATTTCATGTTATTTCGATGGCTGGATTGATGGGGGCACTAAGAAAAATCTCTGATCTAGCCTAGGTATAGACCTCCCAAAAATGTATTTTGTGGTCTGACCTGAAGTCCAAAATGGTTCAAATCAATTTTAAAATAAACTAGATCATAGATCTACAAGATTCATGTTGACTACTTTTTCATAAAAGGCCTCGAAGTATTTTTAATTTAATTCCTAAGGTAACAGATATTAAGTGACAAAAATGCATATATAAAACATTTTATATAACTAGATCTACACAAATCTTGAAGCAAATCCAACGGTTGTTGGATTTCTTCTTCCTCCAACCAAGAGCCCCGATCAGCCCGACCTGGAGCAAGTTCCATCCATATTTCCCCGCCACCCGGCCACCTCCCTTGAAAGTCCACCTAGTGTCAACTATGTTCACCTATGGGGGGGGGGAAAGGTGACGTGCAGCGCTTTTGCGGAATTTAAATTGTACCTGTACACGAAAATAAAACAACACAGCACAACAGAGTACACAAGCTATTTATAGTGGTTCCCCGACTTGGGTACATCCACTTTCCCCCTTCGACCTTTCTCCCAACTGGGGACGACTCGGTCTCTTCTCCAACAGGATTGAAATCCAATCCCTGCACTATCGGAAGGAACCCTTCCAAATGTGGGAGTCAACACTCCCACAAACCGGGTTGCACCCAACCCTTACAACACGGAACCAACGTTCCTTTACAACAAAAGTAAAATAGAATGTACAAGAAATACAAACTACGTGATGAGACTACGGTGTCCCTCTTCGTTGACGACGTGATCTTGAAGTCTACAAAGAGTCCACAACCTTGGTCTCTCTTGGAGAGGATCTCCCCGGAACCGGCGGCGGCAAGAAGGGCGGCGGCTAGGTTCACGGGATCGGCGGCGACGACGATGTGCGGCTACTGTTCTTTAGAGATCCAAACTTCGTAGCGAAGCTAGCTAGGTCTACCAACGGTCACACGAGGATCGGTCGTCTCGATCGATTCGGACGGGGAAGTTTTTCCCGATCAACAAATCGAGAGACAAGGGATCTCTGGATAGACGCGTGAGACTCTAAGCTTAGCTAAGCTTCTGTCGCCGGAGATCGGGAAGAAACGCGATCAACAGCGGCGACCAACTAGCGCGAGCGGCGACGGCGGCGGTGGAGCAGTTTCGCGATTTTAGGGTTAGATCGTGCTCGGCTTCTTTTCTGTGTGTGTGGCTACTGTTCAAAATACCCGAATATATATACTGTAGACAACTCCAATAAGACCGTTGTGGGACCCACAAGAAGAATCCCCAAGTCCCGGTCCAGAACATTGACAGCGGCAGAATCTGGTTCAGGAACTTCCAGAGAAATCGCTAAGTAAAAATCGGCGAGAATCGCAGGTGATTCTCGACGAATCGGCGAGAATCAGTTAGTGATTCTCGACGATTCGTCGAGAATCACTAGTGATTCTCGCCGAATCACTTTTTTATTCTCAACGAATATTACTTGGTATTCATGATCTGCTCTGCGATGGGTTCGGCGAGAATCACTAGTGATTCTCGCCGAATCTTACTTGGCACCGTTTTGAGGTATCCGGAAAGAGTCGGCGAGAATCACTAATGATTCTCGACGATTCGGCGAGAATCACTAGTGATTCTCGCCGAATCGGCGAGAATCACTTCGTGATTCTCGTCGAATTATACTTAGACGAATTTTCGTCTTTCCACCCAAGAGATGCTCCTTGACCCATTCTTGCTCCTTGTCTTCTCTTGCATAAACACGGCCCTGTACTTGAAAGTAAGTGCACTCCAATAGAGAGAGTACACGTTGGCCAACACACTGATCTGCTCAACGAGGGATTACGTCGTGCAGACCCGTGTATATTGACCTACTGCACCCTGACATTGGTGTGCACTTAGCGTGGAATAACTGCAAGTACAACTTGAAAGATTTTATCAAATACATTGTCTATTGACCTTAGCTTGTCCAGTGGCTTCTTCAAATCAGGTACATTGTGGATACAATACCCAACAATCTCCCCCTATTTGAAGAAGCCTAAACCATACAAGCTAAGGTGAATAGAGCATATGGGAATGAAAACCATAAACTTGAAATTGAGTTGAGTGAGTTATCCATTACCAATACTAATATCTTGGGAGCAAGCTTGGAGCCACCTTAGCCGAGAGGGTAATCTCCCCCTTTTCGGCTTCTGCAAATCGGGGTCGGTAGCATTTGACCCCTTGCTCCCCCTCAGTTCTTGCGTCTGTGCTCACACTTGAGTTCCTTGCTCCCCCTCAGATCGTGTACGAGCCTGGAGCTTCTGTAGTCTTCATTCATCATAATTGAGCATCCCCAATTCAGTCTTGAAAAGATTGAACTTGGCCTCGTCTAAGGGCTTTGTGAATATATCAGCAATCTGCTTGTCCGTGGGGACATAACAGAGAGAGATGTCCTTGTTCTCCACGTGCTCCCGAATGAAGTGGTAGCGCACTTCAATATGCTTCGTTCTGCTGTGCGATACCGGATTGTTGGCAATGGCAATTGCACTGGAGGAGTCGCAGTACATTGGAACTTCCTTGAACTGAAGGTCGTAGTCGGCTAACTGGTTTCTGATCCATAGGAGTTGTGCGCAACAGCTGCCTGTCGAGATGTACTCAGACTCTGCTGTGGAGGTAGCTACGCAATTCTGCTTCTTGCTGTTCCAAGAGATAAGCCTTCTTCCGAGGAATTGACACATCCCGGAAGTGCTTTTCCTGTCATCCCTACTCCCTGCAAAATCAGCATCTGAAAAACCTATAAGCTCGACATCATTGTTTCTCGGGTACCACAAGCCAAGATTGGGAGTACCTTTAAGGTATCTTAGAATTCGCTTCGCAGCGACATAGTGAGATTCCTTAGTGTTCACCTGATATCTGGCACAGACACATGTGGAGAACATGATATCCGGTCTACTGGCAGTAAGGTAGAGCAGGGATCCAATGATGCTTCTGTATTTGGTTTCATCGAAAGGTTTACCTTTCTCATCCTTATCCAGAGACATAGTGGATCCCATTGGAGTCCTCATAGAGGTTGCACCCTCCATACCGAATTTCTTAAGGAGTTCATTTGTGAACTTCGTCTGAGAGATGAAGATTCCATCCTCAGACTGTTTCACTTGAAGTCCTAAGAAATACTTGAGCTCTCTCATACTGCTCATTTCAAACTTTCCTTGCATAAGTTTAGAAAACTTTTTGCAAAGATTGTTGTCCGTTGAGCCGAATATTATGTCATCGACATAGATTTGCACCAGCAAAATCTTGCCTTTGACTTCCCTAAGAAACAATGTTTTATCTATTTTACCTCTAGAGAACTTGTTCTCAAGAAGAAAACTAGATAAAGTCTCATACCAAGCTCGTGGAGCTTGTTTCAACCCATATAAGGCCTTATTAAGAAAATAAACATGATTGGGATAAGTAGGATCGACAAAACCTGGGGGTTGAGCGACGTATACTTCCTCTTTCAAGTCTCCGTTCAAGAATGTTGATTTCACATCCATTTGATAGACTGTGAATCCTTTGTGTGAGGCATACGCCAGGAACAATCTGATTGCCTCGAGCCTTGCTACTGGTGCGAAGGTCTGGTCGAAGTCAATCCCCTCCTCCTGTCTGTAACCTTGAGCCACCAGCCTGGCCTTGTTCTTTACGATGACACCATGTTCATCCAGTTTGTTTCTGAAGATCCACTTGGTGCCAATCACATTCTGCTTGTGTGGTCTGGGAACCAGCGTCCACACGTTGCATCGTTCGAATTGATGTAGTTCATCTTGCATGGCCAAAATCCATGCCGCATCTTTGTTCGCCTCGTCGAACTTCTTTGGCTCAACCTGTGACAGGAAGCTAAGATGCAATACTTCATTAATAGTACCTCTTCGAGTTCTGACACCGACACGAGGATCTCCGATGATCTGATCTCTAGGATGATCCCTCACGTGCCGGAGTTCTAGAAGTCTGGCGTCTGGAGCTTCGACTACTTCTTGGGCTTCTCCTTCTTCTAAGAGATTTGTTCCATTTTGATCTTCAACATTTTCAGATGATGTGGAGGTGGAAACTTTGACGTACTTAGGAGTGTCATCTTTAGCGGTCTCATCCAGACTCAGCTGTTCCAGTCGTGCACCTGCATCTTCAAGAATACCACTGGAAGAATTGCTGTTAAGCAAACTTCCTTCATCAAATACAACATTTATTGATTCTTCTACCACTAGGGTTTTCTTATTGAAGACCCTATATGCCCGACTGTGGGAACTATAGCCCATGAATATGCCTTCGAAGCATTTTTCACCAAATTTAGTACGCGGGTACTTCCCATTATTCAGTACATAGCATCTGCAACCAAAAATCCTCAAGTAGGACATGGTTGGTTTCCTGCCATTCAGTAGCTCGTAAGGCGTCTTACGATGATGCTTGTTGATCAATGCTCGGTTTTGTACATGACAGGCTGTATTGACAGCCTCTGCCCAGAAGTATTTCGGTAGAGAAGCGTCTTTCAACATTGTCGTGCAGGCTTCATTGAGATTTCTATTTCTCCTCTCCGCAACTCCATTTTGCTGAGGAGTGCGCGGGGAGGAAAACTCATGAAAGATACCTTGTTCTTCACAAAACTCTATCATAGCACCAGATTCGAATTCTGTTCCATGGTCACTTCTGATTTTGACCACAGAGCAGTTAAATTCGTTCTGAACCTGCTTGACAAAACTAGTGAAGATGTCAAACGTATCTGACTTTCGTTTCAAAAAGAACACTCATGTAAACCGAGAATAATCATCAACTATCACTAGCGTATAGGACTTGCCTCCCAAGCTATGAACTTGCATTGGACCAAACAAGTCCATATGTAAAAGGTAAAGACATCGGGAAGAGTCTTTGTCTACGATGCTCTTAAAGGTAGCCCGAGTCTGTTTGCCCGTCTGGCATGCAGGACAGGGGCTATCTTTGATGCACTTGATACTGGGGGCATCCCTTACTAAGTTCTTAGAAAATAGCATATTAATTATCTTGAAATTAATATGTGTCAATCTCTTGTGCCATTGATCACAAAGAGATGCACTGCCTGTTGCCACAAGGCATACGGGGGTAGATGAATCTACACTGAGAAAATCTAAGCAGAAGATATTTCTGCTCCTAATGCCTGATAAAACCATCTCAGAAGAGGTACGTGAAATTATCAGACATTTATCCTTGCAGAACTTAATGTCATAACCTTTGTCACATAACTGACTTACACTGATCAGGTTATGGTTTAACCCTTCAACATAAGCCACGTCGGTGATAGAGATTATACCGTTGAAAATCATATTGTAACCTCTGGTGACTCCTCGATCTGACACTCCAAAGATGACTTTGGGTCCATTCTCGACTGGAGTGTAATCACGCAGCAGACTTCTTGTCCCAGTCATATGCCGGGAGCATCCACTGTCCAAATACCAGATCGGCGTTTTGGTGGCCTTTGGACATTCCTGCAAAACAAAATTAATTTGCCTTAGGAACCCAATCGAACTTGGGTCCTAGATTCCTGGTTAGCACACTCCCCCTCGGTTGGTTAACCCTACGAGTGGTCGGCCTCGCATTGCTAACATAGGGAGTCTTGTAATACCTTGGATTAAACCAACAATCCACGGCAAAGTGACCGACTTTGCCACAGCACCAACAGTTGAATTTGTTGTACCTCTTCCTAGGCTCCTGCCTTACCCTGGGAACGGTGGGTACAGCTGGGGCCTTGGATCTGGAGGTGGAGGCCTCATGGTGACAGCAGTCACATGACTTCGTCACCTTCTGTATAACAGGCTTGACTTTTGGTGCTTGCTTTCCATTATGGCCGCTAGAGAATTGACCATAATTTCTCATGTGGATTTCCTCATAAGGTGCCTTGAGGGCACTCTCACTGAAGTTCCGGGGAAAGGTCCAACCATCGTATCGGCTCTTTGGCTTTGCAATCGAGGGCCGGAAATGATGACCAAAGGTTGATTCAAAGTCATGTTGGTTGCAAGAAAAGCTAGGCTTTCTGAACGCAACAGGACTGAGCAGAGCCTTTCCCTTTTCATCAGCAGAGGCCTTCTTGGCGGCCTTATTCTTCCTCTGGTTCCTATTTCTCCTAAATGAGGAACCAGATACCCCTACATGCCCCAAACCAGCTCCTTTGGCCTGAGCAGAGAAGGTATCAACAACTAGAAGAACTGTTTTTGGCATAGAGAAGCTCTTGACGATCTTCCTTTCTGCCGCAAGTTGTTCTTCCAACTTGTCGACTTCCTCCTGCTTAAGATCAAGGAGCTTAAGAGACTCTGAATGCTTTGAAGTCAGGTCAAGGTGCTCCTATCGGAGAGAAATCAAGCTAGTGACCTCTTCCCTTAGGGATACTCATTCACCCTTAAGGAATTTCACTTCCTTTTTCTCAGCCTTCAGTCTCTTACGGCATTCCTCAAAAGTGTTGAGCAGAAGCTCATACTTCTCGAGGAGCTCCGCTTCACGAGCTGAAGGGCTATCCTCAGGTTCATCATCCTGAGACTCAGGATCAGAGTCGGAGTCGGAGAGAGGGGTGTGAGCTTTTACCTTCCCAGTAAATGGGGGACATTCTCCTTCTGAGTCGGAGCGACCCACCAGCCCAAAGTAGGCTTCCTCATCATCACTGGAGTCTGAGGAATCAGACTCGCTCAGTGTCTTTGGCCTTTTGGCGATGTAGCTCCGCTCTTTCTTCTTATCTCTCGAAGATTTGTGCTCCTCTTCTTTCCCTTTTTCTCTCTTGCCTTGATAGCAGTCGACCACGACGTGTCCTGGCTTATTGCATCCAAAGCAAATAATGTCAGAGGAGCGATGTTTGTTTGGTTTAGAAGCATACCTGTCAGAAGAATAATTTTTCTTCTGATGCCTAGAGGAGGAGCCATCACTCTTTCTTTGATTCCTCATCTTGAGGAACTTCTTGAACTCTCTGGTGATGAAGGATAAATCCTCCTCCGACAGCTCTGAGCTGGAGGAGCATGGCTCGGAGTCCTCCTCCTCATCCTTTTTCCTGGCACGGTATGAAACCGCACCCTTGCCTTTTCTGGAGTGACTGGCTTTTAGAGCCACAGTCTTTTCTTTGGCTGCAGCCTTCTCTGCTTCTTCTTCTGCTTTCCTGGTGTTCAGCTGAAGCTCATAGGACATCAGCTGTAACGTCTCGAATCGTTCTAGGCCCCTAGTGTGTGTTTTTGAGTCAGGAGGGTTGACTCGAGTCCTGAGACGTGCAGGGAATTGGACTGCACTTGTGGAGAAGTGGAGAAATCAGTGCAGAGAGACACGGGTAGTGACACGGGTAGTGACACGGGTAGTGACACGGGTAGTGACACGGGTAGTGACACGGGTAGCGACACGGGCGTGTCCCTACCCGTGTGTGTCGAGTTACACTCGACACGCCGTGTCGAGTCTGACGAGCTGTGTCGACATCATGTGACACGGGTAGCGACACGGCCGTGTCCCTACCCGTGTGTGTCGAGTCGCACTCGACACGCCGTGTCGAGTCTGACGAGCTGTGTCGACATCATGTGACACGGGTAGCGACACGGCCGTGTCCCTACCCGTGTGTGTCGAGACGCACTCGACACGCCGTGTCGAGTCTGACGAGTTGTGTCGACATCATGTAACACGGGTAGCGACACGACCGTGTCCCTACCCGTGTGTGCCGAGTCGACAATTTTTGATAGGTCGTCGAGATGCAACCCGAGAAGGACACGGCCAGGAACACGGTCGTGTCAAATATTGAACCGACATGGAAACTGTCGTTGCCGCTTCGCCAGGAAGGACACGGGTAAGGACACGGTCGTGTCCCTACCCGTGTCACTTTTTATATATAAGGGGGACAGAAAACCCTAGCCGTTTTCATGTTCATTTCATCCCCTAATTCCTGTGAGAACTCCTGGTGAGAGGGAAACTGCTGGAGCAAGTTCTACCGAAGGAGATCCGCCACCACCGTGAAAGAGAAGATGCCGCCAAGGAGAACTACGAGATCCATGGCCGGAAATGGTGGTACCGCTGGAGCCAATGTGAGTTTCCTACCCTCTCCCTTGGTGCTAGATCTATAGTTATTTTCCTAGGAGAGACATCAACTCAAGAGAGTCTTGATGGAGAGAAGAAGTCTTCTAGGTTTGGCCATGCTAGGACTCGTGTTCTAGATTTTAGATCTCTTCAACCACTCTCTTCTTCTATGTGATGATTGAGGATGGTTTCGTGAAGAATATTGGCCTCTTGAGGGTGAATAAGGGAGGAGGTTTTCTGGAATGATTTGGGAAGAATCGCCTTGAGGAGGAAGATGAACTGATGTCGTTCATTCCACCTTAAGATGCGTGCAGAATCTGTATTCTGCGCGCAGCGAACTTCGTGGCCATTTTTATGTACGCTATGGCCAGATCTGGGCTTTTGGCTTAACATGAAAGTTGAAGCCCTTGAAAATACCTTTCCAACGAATAGTTGCATGACTTCTAGCGAAGTCTGTAGCCACAGGAAAGTCTAAACAAAAATGGTGTTCAATAAATATTGTATGCAGAAACTGTGTTCTGTACGCAGCGGACTTCATGTCCGATTTCAAATAGGATAATATCAAATCTGGGTTAAGGTCTGAATACGAGAGTTGTAGACCTCGGAAAGACCTTTCCATCGTGGGGTTACACGTCTTCACCGGATTCATGTAGCTTCGGGAATCTCCGGTCGAAGTTGCTGTCCAGATTCAACCTACACCTAAAATCTGGGCTTAATGGAAAATGGATTTTGATTCGGTGGAATTAATAATGCAAGATACTTGGCTTGGCTGAACACTTATGAGTATTCATTTGTTGCATGATTGAAGTAGCTTATTAATCAGATTTCATATTATCAAATTGTGAAGCCATCTTATTTAAACGAATTGAATTGGTAGAAATTGAAAGATGGATAATTGGGCACTTCATGTTTATATTATGACATTATCAAATGGAAAGTGTGTTAGATCTTCATATGCCCACCATATTTATATTACATTATCATCATTTGGAAAGTCATATAGATGTATAGATTATGGCCATGGGTATGATTGGTTAATGAAATGAGTCTAGTAGTCCAATACCTAGAGCGTCGTCTCCCTACGGGTAGTATTGTGAAGGGATGTAAGTGCGGTGTTGGCCGTCACTTGTTTTGGTTGTGTTAAGATAAGGTGTGGATGGATGGTTGGGCTGTGTCCTCGTGTTTACTTCCGAGGCCCCTTCCATGATATGTTGATGTGGTATTTGCATGTGGTGTGAGTCGACACGCGGTGTCGTAATCCTGGGTTAAGGATAGTGTGGCAGGTCTACGGGCTCGCCAGTCGTCACACCGACGGGAGTTGGCAGTTAGACTTGGTCGGTTTGGGCTGTGTCCTCGGTGTTCACGTCCCGAGGCCCCTCCGGCCATGTGAATGGTTGGGCTGTGTCCTCGTGCTTTCTTCCGAGGCCCCTTTCGGGTCACACAAGGCCAGTTCGGGCTGTGTTCTTGGTGCACATCTACCCAAGACCCCGCTGGGCCATAGTACGCATGGGCTCCGCTATTGTGTTCTTAGCATTGAGGCGTACGGAGGCCTAGGTGAAGTAGTGTGATACCCGCCTAGTAGTAGAAGTGCCCGTTCTACTGTCACCGCCTGGCCACGGCGGCTGATGCCTGAGAGGTTAGCTACCTGCTCGAAAAGTGGGAACTATAGTCTGTGTCGACATAGCAATTGCATGGGTGTGCATGGGTGAGTCATTACATAGCATTCATAGCATTTCATACATTGCACAACAAGATCCTCATCGTATAAGTTTGTATGGGCACTCCTATACGATGAGTTACTTTATGTAACCCGACCCTTAATTTATAAGTTTGTATGGGCATTCTTATAAGTTAAGTTACTTTCCTGCTGTAGATTTCCTTACACATGTTGCTATATGATGTTAGCTTGTAGAACTGCTAGATTATACATTATATTCATGTACCTTGCCACCTGCTTATACTTCCCTTACTTGCATACTTGTTATATACTATACTCTTGTTCCTTTTCTCCGCCCGGTGCCGAGGAGTCGCCGGGGGAGCGGATGTGAAACCACTTAGTCGTTTCGACTAACGGTTGCTACGTCTTCCTTTTTAGGAGGTCACGCCGCAGGTAGAGCAGCCGCAGACTACGCAGCAGGACAGTCAGGCCAGGACGACAGGGCCTGAAGTGACGGTGCCGTCGATACCGTCGGTTACTGATGTTAGTATTTTGATTACTCTGATGTAGCCCGTTTGGGCAATGATTAGCTGTACTCTGATATTTTGTATAAGCATGTTTAGCTTCTCATTATTTCATGTTTTTTGGACATTATATACTTAGTGTGGATTTTGACTTCTCTTGCTCATGTTTTTGGTTGGGTTGGCATGTTTTATTGATATTGTTGTAGCCGGCGGAATAGGCGTCTTGTGGTACAGGTTAGCCCGTGTGCTAATGCTATCGCAAGGCGGCTGTTCCGGGCATAAGACTCCCCCTTCGTGCCGTGTTTTGGGATCCGGGGAGGAGGGGTCTTACATCAGCTTCCCAAACTGAATTTGCGGGTCAGTTTCCGCTAGCCTGTCAAACTCTCGGATGGCGCAGATCTTTGTGTCCCATTCCTTAGTAAGGGACCTAAGGAATTTGTCATTGAGTTCACCATTAGTGAACACTCTTCCGTATCCTTTGAGGGCGTTGACGATCTTGAGGAAGTCCTCGTAGGTGACTCCGATCTCTTCCTTAGGCCCTTGTCTGAAGGCCTCATATTTCTGGTTCAGGAGGGATCTCCGATCATCCCTCACTTCATCCGTGCCCTCCATTAGGATGATCAGGCACTGCCAGATCTCCTGTGTTGTCCTGCAGTTGCTGAAGTTTTGCATCATAGAGTCATCAACCGCGCTGAGCAGAATGTTTCGCGCCTTATTGTCAAGTCCTACTAGCACCATCTCGTCCTTGTCCATTTCAGAAAGTTTCTTTGGCACTTTCTGGGTAGGATCAATGGTGGAGGCCTTAGTGGGGACATAAGGTCCCTCCTCCACGATCATGAAGAGACGAGGATCAACTGCTTCCATGTAGAACCTGATCCTTTCCTTCCAAATAGGAAAGTTGAGCCTGGTGCACACAGGAATCTTGCCTGAGAACTTGAGCCCGTCCATAGTAGAAGTTTGCCTCCTTCTTGACACTAGCGGCAGGATTCAACTCAAGGTGTTAACCTTTTAGACGAGTAACCTCGCTCTGATACCACTTGAAAGTCCACCTAGTGTCAACTATGTTCACCTATGGGGGGGGATAGGTGACGTGCAGCGCTTTTGCGGAATTTAAATTGTACCTGCACACGAAAATAAAACAACACAGCATAACAGAGTACACAAGCTATTTATAGTGGTTCCCCGACTTGGGTACATCCACTTTCCCCCTTCGACCTATCTCCCAACCAGGGACGACTCGGTCTCTTCTCCAACAGGATTGAAATCCAATCCCTGCACTATCGGAAGGAACCCTTCCACACGTGGGAGTCAACACTCCCACAAACCGGGTTGCACCCAACCCTTACAACACGGAACCAACGTTCCTTTACAACAAAAGTAAAATAGAATGTACAAGAAATACAAACTACGTGAGGAGACTACGGTGTCCCTCTTCGTTGACGACGTGATCTTGAAGTCTACAAAGAGTCCACAACCTTGGTCTCTCTTGGAGAGGATCTCCCCGGAACCGGCGGCGGCAAGAAGGGCGGCGGCTAGGTTCACGGGATCGGCGGCGACGACGATGTGCGGCTGTTGTTCTTTAGAGATCCAAACTTCATAGTGAAGCTAGCTAGGTCTACCAACGGTCACATGAGGATCGGTCGTCTCGATCGATTCGGACGGGGAAGTTTTTCCCGATCAACAAATCGAGAGACAAGGGATCTCTGGATAGACGCGTGAGACTCTAAGCTTAGCTAAGCTTCTGTCACCGGAGATCGGGAAGAAACGCGATCAACAGCGGCGACCAACTAGCGCGAGCGGCGACGGCGGCGGCGGAGCAGTTTCGCGATTTTAGGGTTAGATCGTGCTCGGCTTCTTTTCTGTGTGTGTGGCTACTGTTCAAAATACCTGAATATATATACTGTAGACAACTCCAATAAGACCGTTGTGGGACCCACAAGAAGAATCCCCAAGTCCCGGTCCAGAACATTGACAGCGGCAGAATCCGGTTCAGGAACTTCCAGAGAAATCGCTAAGTAAAAATCGGCGAGAATCGCAGGTGATTCTCGACGAATCGGCGAGAATCAGTTAGTGATTCTCGACGATTCGTCGAGAATCACTAGTGATTCTCGCCGAATCACTTTTTGATTCTCAACGAATATTACTTGGTATTCATGATCTGCTCTGTGATGGGTTCGGCGAGAATCACTAGTGATTCTCGCCGAATCTTACTTGGCACCGTTTTGAGGTAGCCGGAAAGAGTCGGCGAGAATCACTAATGGTTCTCGACGATTCGGCGAGAATCACTAGTGATTCTCGCCGAATCGGCGAGAATCACTTGGTGATTCTCGTCGAATTATACTTAGACGAATTTTTGTCTTTCCACCCAAGAGCTGCTCCTTGACCCATCCTTGCTCCTTGTCTTCTCTTGCATAAACACGGCCCTGTACTTGAAAGTAAGTGCACTCCAATAGAGAGAGTACACGTAGGCCAACACACTGATCTGCTCAACGAGGGATTACGTCGTGCAGACCCGTGTATATTGACCTACTGCACCCTGACATTGGTGTGCACTTAGCGTGGAATAACTGCAAGTACAACTTGAAAGATTTTATCAAATACATTGTCTATTGACCTTAGCTTGTCCAGGGGCTTCTTCAAATCAGGTACATTGTGGATACAATACCCAACATCCCTGGCCAGCCATCGCCACCACCACCTCCATTGAGGTGGTGGCTATCGCTGGGCAGCGGCACGGTCGCCGGAGGGGCTGTTTCTGGCAAACCCGCAAGCTCATTTTTCATGTAAAAATCGGTGGAAAGCTCCACCTGATCGGGCTCAATTGAGCCCGATTCTTATCCCTAAGGATTCCAAAGATCTATCCATAGAAGGAGTAGAGGAGGACTGGTTGGGAGAGCTGGAGGCGGACCGATCGCCGGATTTCCATGGATGGTGGTGGCGTCGATCGGTCTTCTGCAACTGCACTACTAACTTGCTCGGCTCCTTCGTGTAAAGAGTGAAAAAGTCTTCTCTGAGTCTAGAGATGCTTTTAAGTTGATCATATGGTGAAGGGCCTACTACTTATGGCCATCAATGCCCATTAAAGGCTTATTTCGGCCTTGGCTTGGGGGTGGTGAACCTGGCTCAACCAGGACGGGAAATAGCTTGAAACTCCTCCTCTTCCCCAGGAGAGTTGAATCAAGCAGTAAAGGGTGTCACTTGGCTTCCCTATGCCATGGATGGCTTTCTCCCTCATTCTCTCTCTTATCCATTAAAGAGAAATGAAGTTTTCTTTCTCCTAATCACCAAGGCTGAATTTGATGATTAATTCAGCCTAATGGCACCCCACTAACTCATATTATTAATTAACATGAGGTTATCCTAAGAGGGGAAATTGGGATTGAGCTTGGGTTAGCCCATTTGAGCTAGTTTGACCTAGTATTAGGGTAGAGTTGACCTTGGTCAACATGACCATTTGGGCTGACCCCAATAGGTCCTTGGTGACCCATTTGCCTCCCTTAAAGTCTAGGAAGGCTTGGGTAGGGTTGGTTGGGCATCTTTGAGGTCACTTGACCCTTAGTTAGGGCACTTTGACCTTTTTAGGGTTAAGGTTGACTTGGGTCAGCCTAGACTCTTTGGTTGACCCCAATGGGTCCTTAGTGACCCATTGGCCTCCCTAAGGGCTTGGGAAGGTCTAGGTGAGTCCCTTTGGCCAAGGGGATGTCAATTGGCCAGGTGTGAGCTTAGTTTGACCTAATCAGGGCTTGGGTTGACTTTGGTCAACTCAACCTTTTTAGTTGACCCTAGTGGGTCCCTATGGCTCCAATGGACCCACTAATAGGTTAGTGATGTTGTGGTGGGGTCATGGAGTCATGGTAAAGCCATATGATCATTCCTAAGATATAATTGAGATTCTACTATTTGCAGACCATGGTGATCTCACCTTCATTCCTAGGTTCACTTGGTCTTCTTGGGCTTCCTAGGGTTTTGTCATGACTTAGTCATGACAAAACCACTCCTAGGGGTCTAGTTGTCTGAGGGATGTTACAAATCCCAACACATAAAAATAAAAATTTCATCCTCAAAATTCAAGCTAGGCCTACGGGGTTTCAAGTGTGAGAAGAAAAATGTAACATCCCGAGAGGTTAAAAGGAATACCTGACGTGAAAAGTTTCGAGTACCTTTGCTGCATCAAGTCATGTGGCCCCCATGTGTACTCCTCTTGTCCATGGTTCCTCTACAAGACCTTGACCAGCGAAACCTTCTTGCGCCGCAAGACACACATCCCAGTATCTTCTATACGGATCGGCTCTAGGTGCACCTTTAGATCAGAAGCTATAGACTCATATGTAGTCGTAATCTGCTACTCCGGACGAAGTAAAGCTCTGAAAGTGCAAGTTAGATCTGATATACTCTAGAGGGGGAGAATAGAGTATGGTGCTTGCTAAAAACTTTTTACAACTGTTGTTGTATATCTAAGTGAACAGCGAAGCAAACGACATAAAGTAAACACAACAACTAACTAAGCATAGAGCAATCACAGATCACAGCCAGAAAACAAAAGAAAATAAGCAACCAGAAGACACAAGGAGCTATAGTGGTTCCCCAATCAATCTGGGTACATCCACTCTTCTACCACCCTAGGTAGGAATCCACTGCAGAATGAGTTGATCAGGTGTCCTGGGCACCAATGGGTTTTGATCAGGTCCCCAAAAACCAAACCCTCAAGTCTTTTGGAAGGAGACTTGCAACCAGAATAATTTTGAATGGATTTAAAACCCTTTACAGGAATAAGAGAGAGAGGGTGATAGTGTATTCTCTGTCAACAGTCAGAGAGAAGACTTGTGGATTGATGTAGCAGCTCTTGCTCCCCCTGAAATCTTGAATTGGTCAGGAATGCTGGAGCACTGCTTCAGGGTGATAGGCCTTCAATGACCTAGAATGCCTGGACCAGAACTGCTTCAGGAACTTCTTTGATAGATTGATTGATTATTGTCCTTTGAAGTTATCCTGTGAATAGAGAGAAGAAGACACTTGATTGAATTTAGTTGATCTTCTTCTTCTTCTTGAGAGAGTTCTCTAGTCAAGGCTGATTGCAGTCAAGAACTTTAGATTTGAGAATGATTGTTCTTCTGCAACTTTTGAGTATCTTCTGTACTGTAATTGTTGAACTCTGCTTGATTCTGTATTTTCTAGTTTTTGTCTTTGTCTGTAACTAACTGAGGGATATTCGGACTTTTTTTTTAATTGTCGAGCAGTAATTACAGTCGGCCTTGGAAAGAATCAGCAATCAATGACTTTCCTAACTATCCCATGGAAAAATGGCATGTAATCGTCCATAGTCAATGCGCGTTATAATCGTAACATTCCGTGAAGATCTGACATTAAATATTCAGGAATCAGCGCCAAGAAACGGGACGGGAGCCTTGAAGAAAACCTAATCTGGATTCGTCGAACAAAGAACACAATTCATCGAGCTGAACTTGTGTTCGTTGAGCTGAGCTTGAGTTCGTCGAGCTGAGCTTGATAGAGTTCATCGACCAGACAATCTTCATACATCTGACAGACATTCTTCATTTGTCGAGCTGAGAATCAAATTTGTCAAGTTGATAAAGGTTCTGGACTTAGACAAAATATTGTGCATCTGTTGAAATGCTGTGTCGACATAAATTGGTGTCAACAGATAGATCTTGGTGTCGACACAAATCCTCTGGTGTCGACAGAAGCTGGTGTCGACTGAAATCCTGGTGTCGACACAAGTTAGTGTCGACTGAAATCCTGGTGTCGACACAAGTTGACTGGTGTCGACACAAACCCTAAGTGTCGACACAGATTCTCTGAGTCCGGAAATCGTCGAGTAGAGAATAGCATTCGTCGACCGAAGCATGAAGCTGTACTTAGAAAAATTTGAAGTCCTCCTGACTTTGGTTTGAAGCAGAAACTGAGTTTTCGTTGAACATAGAACATAGATCGTCGAGCTCAGCACTAAGAATTGTCTCACGATCGTCGAGCGCAGAACTCCTTTCGTCGAGCTGAGTTCGATGAACGTCGAACTCACTTTACTTAGTCTTGAAAAACTTGTGAGTCTGGAGTCTCTGAGGGTCTTGATGAAATCTGATCCATCTGGAGTTGAGCCTAAGGACTTAACCTAGACTCTAGGACACAAATTGACCCTGGCTATACAAGAGGGGTCACACCCTAAGTCAGTAAACCTAGCCCAAATCAACTAGGGATCCAACAATCTCCCCCTATTTGGGTGAGGTCACTAACAGAGACTCAAAACAGAAAAACAAAGCAAGAAAGGAAATATATCTGGCAGAGAATTATAACACATGCAACAGATATATATATACACACAGCTTTGTTTAACAGATATCACAGTTTAAAAACAAATAGCAGACAGAAATGAATCAACAAGAAAAATTACTTCTTTGGCTTCTTCTGCTGAGGTTTGTCTTCTGCTTTCTTTTCTCCTGGCTTCTTGAAAATGATTTCTCTGTTAGGATTTTGAGCTTGAGCCACTGTCATGGTCATATCAGCTGCCACAACAATTTTCAATGAAGTTGCTCTGGGGACAACTGCTTCTGGGTGAAGTTTCATATAATCATCAACATTAAATAATTTGTTGCCTTTGTCAAATCTTTTCAGCTCTTCCTTTCTATACGTTGACATAGTTGAAAGACCAGAAATATCTTTTCCTTCAGCTTTGGCTTTATTTATCAAAGATAGACCAATCAGCTCTTGGTATCTAGCCATTCTTGCTGTATTAGCAGTCTCTGGATCTTCAAAAGGAATTGGAGGGGAGTCTGGCTTCTTTGGGCTTTCAGCTTTTTGTACTACAGAACTTTGTTGCTGTTGCTGCTTATGCTGTTGACTACCTGAGGAGGATGGCCTCTGCTGGCTACTTCCAGAAGATCTCCCTGATTGTCTTTGATAAGTTTGCATTGGGGCAGATCTCTGGGAGCTAGAGCCACTAGCACCAGCTGCTAGAGGAGGAGGAGGAGGATCCTTCATGTATCTGTGCACTGGAGGAGGGGAATATCTCCTGCTTCTCTTACTATCTTTCTGCTAGTTTTTGGATAGCCACATCCATACTAGCATTCCCTTATATGGAGTCACATTGTGCAGAATATAGTAGGGAGTGTCTGCAGTGGGATTTGGCTTGGGAGGAGGAGCAGCCTTTCTCTTCTTTGCCAACAATCTCTTTTTCCTGCTAGCTGCATCCTCATCAGAATCAATTTCATCATCATCAGATTCTGAATCCTGAGAGGTATCATACAATGAATCCAAAGCTTTTAAAGCTTTATCAGAAATAACAGTCTTTGCTGGAGGAGGGGCAGATGGTTCAGGAATAGGGGTATCAGCAACAAGAGAAGAATTATCTGTATAAGATTCAAAAACACAAGAGACAGAGCTATCAGCTACTGCCTTATTCTCTTCTTCAATGTCTGCCTGAATAAGCTCATCTAGAGTAGGTATTGGAGAGTCATCCATAATAAAGTCTGGTGCTGAAACTGGCACTGGAGTATCTTCTGGAATGACTTTGGAGCTAGAGGCAGATAGAGCAAAATTGTCACAGAGTTGCTTGGCAACTGCTGGACTAGCTGGAGAGGTATATGGTATCATAGCCAAATAAGGCTTATAGAAATCTGCTGGAGGGAATTGCATAAGTACAGAGTCAAAACTTCTCAACAAAACTGATAAATTCACTGTGGGATTTAAATAGAAATCACCAACAGGAGTTATTTGAGCAACTGACTCATCCAGATCAATGTCAGTATCCATAAATTGAATTAACTCAGACATTTTAGCATCAAAGTATGTCAAAACCGGTGTATCTTTATCTGAATCTGAATCTGCTGGAGAGGGAACTTCTGTGATTGTTGTTGCTGCTGCTGTATCTGCATCTACTGCAACTTCATCACAGAGCATCTCTCCCTGCCTGGGTTCAGGAAGACCTGGAGTCAGGCCCCTAGATGAAGAGGGGACAGCAGATAGAAGAGAGATCTGGGCAGATAAGGAATTAATGGAGGTCACAAGAGGTGTAATGGCCTCTTGGATCAAGATTTAATGAGAGGTTTGAGCAAAGAAATGAGGGTGGATGGATCAAATAGGGAAGGGGAAGGGGATGGAATGGGAGGAGGAATAACATATGGAGGAGGGGCATCTAGCATGATTGCATCTGATGGTATATGATAAGATGGGATGGTGGATAAGTGTGGAGGAAGAGGAGACTGTGGAGGTGTAGGAATAGGAATGTCCTGAGGGGAATCTAGAGGAGCGGGTTGATGATTAACTAGCAAGGGGGAAGATGGAGGTGGAGATGGAATGTTTGTCAGGTCAAGTGGTGGAGATGAAGGAGGGGTAGGTGCATGAGGAGGCTTATTTGGAGGAAGAGGTGCTGGAATATATGGTTGAGATGGAGGAACCTCTTCAACAGGGTAGGGAGCGGCCTTTACAGCCCTTGTGCTCTCAGAAGTTTGGAGGGAGGAGGAGCAAGCCTTTGAGGGCTTGGAGATGGTCCTCTCCCACCTGCCAAACAAAGCGCAAGTGAGGTGCTTGCTGGCATTTATGAAGATGGTCGGGGAGACCATACATTCAGCAGCCTTCTCTTTGAGGAATATACCCAATATTCTGCCAAAGCAGACTTCCTTCTTGTTGTTCTTCTTTTTGATCAATTCAAAGAACACTTTACTCCAATCAACCCGTCGCTTATTCACTATTGCACACATTATCAGAAATTGGTGACGAGTGATATAGTCGTGAGCAGAGTGCTTGGCCATCAGAATCTTTCCCGTAATATCTGCCAAAAATTGATAGGCGGCGGATAATTGCTTTTTCAACAACTTATTAGGGTTGTTCCCAGAGAAACCCATTAATTTCAGCATATCACTGAATTCCTCAGAATCCATTTCCATATTGTCTTCTCCATTCACTAATCTAAATAATTCAATGAGAACTGCGGGAGAGAGGGAAACAGCAGTGTTCCCTATATTGCCAGTCAAAACATCTTCTTCAGACACTGTAGATGTATATACCCATTCTCGTATTTCTGTTTCATGAAGTTTAATGCACCTGGTCATGAAATCCTTTAAACTTAGTTCTTCCAGTAGTTCTAAGATATATAGAAAGATGGGGTCAGAATGTTGAAAGGACTCAAAGTCCATGTTGAATCCGCTGTCAAACTTCATTGCAACCAAAGCACCTGAGGGAATCGCCATTGATGTCCTGCAAGAAAAACACAGAGAAAAACGTCAATCAAGAGCAAAGGAACTGAAAGCGCGGGACGGAGGTCGAAGAAAACCTAGATATGATATTTTCAGAATATGAATCGACAAACTCCGTTCCAAGAAAAATTCTTCGAACTGAGTTCGACGAAATAAATTATAGACAGATAATTCGTCGATCTCATCCAGAAGAATCAAAAACAGTTCGTCGAACTCCGTTCGACGAAGCGTCTTCTGAAGCAAAGTTCGTCGATCTCCGGTCGACGAAGATTGTTTCCTCACACAGAGAATTCGTCGATCTCCGTTTGACGAGAATCTCTCAAACTTTCCCTAATTCGTTGAACTCCGTTCGACGAACTCTGGAAAATTCGTCGAATGCAGACAGAAACTAGGTTAACTCTTCTCCATCAATCATTTTCAGTTGATTTACAAAGAACAGATGGGTTTTCTCATCCAATGACTTGGTGAAAATATCTGCTCTCTGTAGATCAGTAGGAATGTGGATCAAGTTAATTTTCTTTTTGTCCACATTATCTCTAATGAAATGATGTCTTATTTCAATATATTTAGTCCTAGAATGGTGAACTGGATTCTGTACTATAGCAATAGCACTAGTATTGTCACAAAATAAAGTTGAATTATTTAAGTTGACACCATAATCTAAGAGTTGGTTTTGTATCCATAGCATTTGTGAACAACAACTACCAGCAGCCATGTATTCTGCTTCTACAGTTGATGTAGACACAGATGTCTGCTTTTTACAAAACCCGGAGACAAGTCTCATACCAAGGAACTGACATGTTCCAGAGGTACTTTTCCTGTCCACTCTACATCCAGCATAGTCAGCATCTGAGTATCCTGTTAACTCAAACTCTAACTCTACAGGATACCAGAGTCCTAGATTAGGGCAACTCTTTATATATCTCAAAAGTCTTTTTAGGAAAATAAGGTGAGATTCTTTAGGGTTCACTTGGAACCTAGCACAAAGACATGTGGCAAACATTATATCAGGTCTGCTAGATGTTAGGTATAATATGGATCCAACAATTGCCCTATAATTTTTCTGATCCACTGGTTTCCCTGCTGCATCAGAATCCACAACAGCATTTGTAGCCATAGGGATTTTCATCCCTGAAGCATCACCCATCCCAAACTTTTTGATAAGCTCTTTAGCATACTTAGCTTGGGAGAGGAAGATACCATCTGGGAGCTGCTTCACTTGAAGACCAAGGAAGTAGGAAAGCTCACTCATGCTACTCATCTCAAATTTAGAATGCATGAGGTCAACAAATCTCTTGCACAATTTGTGATCAGTAGACCCAAAAATAATGTCATCCACATATATTTGTACTAACAGTATTTGGTCCTTATGATGTCTTGTGAAAAGTGTTTTATCTATGGTTCCTCTTGTAAATTCATGCTCTAAGAGAAAGCTTGCTAGGATCTCATACCAAGCTCTTGGAGCTTGCTTTATGATGGTACGGCCCCTCCTCCACCGGTTGAAGACGATGCTGATGATGCTGTTGATGATCCGGTTGCTAAGGCCATACGACTCAAGGACGTGACGCGGCACAATGACGCTAACGGACGGCTACGCTACAACCTCCGCCCACGCCGTGCTACCGCCACGGCAATGCCTTAGTTTTATTTATTTCCTTTTCGTGCACTTTATTTTATAATTGGAATATAAAATTATCCTATGCTTATGTGATAATTTTATATTCATTGCATGTGTTGTTGTATTTTCAATTTGAACTATTTTATTTTTGGTGTGCAATTAGCCATTCGGCTGGATGAGATTAAATCTCCATCATGAAGGGCTAAGGCTTATTTGTAACTCCTATTAGCCATTCGGATGGATGAGATTAAATCTCCATCATGAAGGGCTAAGGCTTATTTGTAACACCTATTTAAAGGAGGCTATCATGAAGAGTTAAAGCAATTGGAAAAGAAACCTAAAAAAACTCCCTTGTGGAAATTTCGGCCACCATGGAGAAGTCCATAGCCGCCCCTTCCCCTTTGGTGTGAAGCCAAGCCTTGCCTCCTCCATCCCCGTTCGGTGCGACTCCGGCGTGGCTTCCTTCGGTGCGATCCTTGGAAGAAGGTTGCAAACCATTCGGTGCGACGCCGGTGGATCCGTGGAGAGAGTGATTCTCCCACAGTTATCTCGTGTGAACGTTTTCCGGTTGGGTAATCTCTTTCCCCTCCCTTGTGTGATTTCTTCTCTTTAGTTGTGGTGGATTTCGCTCATCGTTTTCTCCGAATCTTTAATTTAATCGCTGCAAGTTTTTGAATCGAAATCGCCGTTGCAAGGCTTTTATTTCCGGATCGGGTGGATCCTATTTGCTTGAGCGGATCTTGGCCTATAGCCTTGGTCTTGCTCTCAAAAAGGAGTGTCAACCTTTGTGTTTTCTTGGGGAATAATCCGACTCAAATTTCCGATCGTTGTTTTCAAGTCGACCATTCCTCCTTTGTTGTTTGTGCTGCGTTTTGTGACGACGAAATATTGTGGGCGATAGGTGCTGTGTAGGTGCGGTAGATCTACGACGTGTTGTGCGTAGGGAGAGCGTTAGCTTCGCGGAGATCTCCGATCCGACATCCCTACATCAATTTGGTATCAGAGGCGGTCGTTTCAACTTTCACGTTGCAAACATCCTCTCTGCGTTCCTTGTTGGATATCGGATCGTTAGAAAATCAAAAAAATTATTTTCTGTGGTCTGCCAATAGCGGGCTGAAATCTTTATTTTTCAGCAAATTTCAAAAAAAAAAATTTTTAACGATCTATGTGTTATTCACATTGGGAATATATAAAATTATCTTATTTTCAATATAGCTACAGCCCTAGGAAAATTCATCTTGCCCGGGGCCTCCCAAACCTGAATGCGCACTAGGCTAGGAACGGAGTACGCAACCCCGTATACGTCTAGTATGGCTGCGAACGAGCATGGTGATCCCAACACCGCGGCTATAGAGGGTCTTCGTGCTGAAATGGCTGAGCTTAGGAACGTCTTAGCCCAGATCCTACAAAACCAAGCTAGGCCACCCCCGCCACCCGTTAATGTTGACCGGCCCAACCGGCACCAACATAACTCTGATTCGGATTCTGATGGGGACTCCCCACGGGTGCCCCCTAGGGGACACCGCCCCGAGCGAGACTTTGACATTACTAGGGCCATTAAGATAAATGCCCCCACGTATGATGGCATGGGAGACCCCCAAATCTTCCTTAACTGGACTGTGGATATGGAGTGTTACTTCGAGTGGCACAACCTAACGGATCCCCAAAAGGTCCAAGTTGCCCGGATGAATTTAACAGGTCGTGCAAAGACGTTCTGGCTGAATGAGGAGCGAAGATTAGGAACCGGACACGGAGCCCCCCTTATAGGTTGGCCAGTAATGAAGAACCTGTTGACCGATCAGTACATTCCTGCGTACCATCGGACACAGATTTTCGATGAGCTTGCCACTCTGCGGCAGGGCTCAAGCTCGGTAGCTGAATATATGGGTGAACTTAAGGACCGAATGGTTCGATGTGACCTTAGGGAGATCCCCGAAGTCACTTTATCTAGATTTCGAAAGGGCCTTAACCCCGATATCCAAAGGAAGCTCTTGCGATATGGGCATACGGACTTGAACACGACTTTCAATGCTGCCTTGGACATTGAAAAACACCTAGCCTCTAAGGCTCACTCCCGTTACGCTCATGTGAAGAACAAGTCCACCACTGGGGCATCTTCCTCCACATATCCTGATAAGGGAAAGTTTAAATCTACCGAGTCGAAGTCAATCGTGATCACCGCTAGGAACTCCAAGAACCCTGCGAGTGAGCGTGTCCCTATCGGGAAGGTTAGCAAGGCTAACACCACATGTTACTCATGCGGCATTCAAGGCCACTATGCCTACGAATGCCCAACAAAGACAAAAACTCTAGCCTTGTTAGAGCCAACTACCGACCCTGACGATTATGTATACGAGGCCGCAGAAGAGAGTGACCCCGAAGGAGTCCCTAGTGACTTAGAGGACGATCACCCCCTTATGGTGATGCGTTGTATTTTGACCACTCCTCGTCCATTAGATGATTGGAAGAGGACGAGCATATTTTCCCTGATTTTTAAGAATGGCGAGAAGCTTTGCAAGTTGATTATTGATAGTGGTAGCTGCGTGAATGTCGTATCTGAGAACGCCGTTGACGTATGTCCTTGATCACGGAACCACACCCGACCCCATACCAGGTCGCTTGGATCAATAAGCTCTCTATACCCGTTACCAAGCGATGCCTGGTCCCACTCTCATTCAAATCTTACATTGATGAGGTGTGGTGTGATGTCCTTCCGATGGACGCTTGCCATGTATTGTTAGGCTGCCCTTGGCTATACGACCGTGATGTTACACATTTTGGTAGAGCCAACACTTATGAGTTCAAATTCAATGGCAAAACCATCACTTTGAAGCCGACCATCCCAAAGGAGCCCGTAGTCTTGGCTAAGGACACCACTATCCCGGTAGAACGGAAAATGTTGAATCTCGTTGGTAGGAAAGAGTTTGAGAGAGATCCGTTCTTTGATGGAATTATGTATGCGCTAGTCCTCTTAAGTGCGAAGCCCGATTCTAGCATTTTGGATGAGCTACCTAGTGAGTTACGGGTACTGTTGGAAGAGTATAGGGACGTGTACCCGGATGAGTTGCCGCCCACGTTACCCCCGCTTAGGAATATCCAGCATGCGATAGATCTCATCCCGGGGTCTTCCTTGCCAAACCAGCCCCATTATCGACTCCACCCCGCGGCTCACCTAGAGTTGCAGTCTCAGATCGAGGGCTTGCTAGCGAAAGGTTTTATTAGGACTAGTATGAGTCCATGTGCTGTACCAGCCCTACTTGCCCCCAAGAAGGATGGTACATGGAGGATGTGCGTTGATAGCCGGGCTATCAACAAAATCACCATCAAGTATAGGTTCCCCATTCCCCGCCTAGATGATTTGTTGGATGTCTTGTCTGGAGCCACCGTATTCTCTAAATTAGATCTTCGGAGTGGCTATCACCAGACTAGGATACGAGAGGGCGATGAGTGGAAGACGACATTTAAGTCGAAGGATGGTCTGTACGAATGGCTTGTGATGCCCTTTGGGTTGTCCAATGCCCCTAGTACCTTCTCCCGGATGATGACACATGTCTTTCAACCATTCATGGGAAAGTTCGTTGTCGTCTACTTCGATGATATTCTGATTTATAGCACCTCTACTACCGAGCACATCTCCCACATGAGAGTGATCCTTTCCACCCTGCGGAAGGAGACGTTATTTCTCAACCTTAAGAAATGCACTTTCTATGTCTCGGAGGTAGAGTTCTTAGGCTATATAGTCGGCTCCGAGGGTATCCGAGTCGATCCGGGCAAGGTTCAGGTCATTAAGGACTGGCCCGTGCCAACCACTCTACGTGAGGTGCGTAGTTTTCATGGGTTATCCACGTTTTATCGTCGTTTCATACGAGACTTCAGTAGTATTATGGCGCCTATCACGGACTGTATGAAGAAGGGAGAGTTTACGTGGACGAAGTCCGCCACCCATGCTTTTGAGCGAATCAAGGAGCTTATGACTGAGGCACCTGTCTTACGTCTACCTGACTTTGCTAAAGTCTTTAAGCTCACATGCGATGCGTCTGGGGTGGGTATTGGAGGTGTCTTGAGCCAGGAGGGCCATCCCATTAGTTATTTTAGCGAGAAGTTGCCCGGCCCTAAGCTGAACTACTCAAATTACGATAGGGATTTTTATGCTGTAGTCCGATGTCTACACCATTGGAGGCACTATCTCCTCTCCAAGGAGTTTGTGATCCTCTCCGATCATGAGGCTTTACGTTTCATCAACGGCCAGCATAAGATCAGCCCACGTCACGCTAAGTGGGTCGCTTTCCTACAAGGTTACACGTTTAATCTCAAGCACCTTAAGGGAGCTGATAACCGAGTTGCGGACGCCCTTAGTCGTCTTATGCTTTTACTCACCTCTATGGAAGTACATGTTATAGGCTTTGAGCGGATTAAGGATGAGTACGCCACGTGTCCTGACTTCCAGGACTTCTATTTATCTGCCCAGGATAGCTCCCCCACGATGATATCTGCATACGTCATCAAGGATGGTTACCTGTTTAGGAACGGGAAGCTATGTATTCCGCAGTCATCGTTACGACTACATATCATATGGGAGTTGCATAGCGGAGGGTTGAGTGGCAACTTCGGTAGAGATAAGACCATTACGTAGTCGAAGACAAATTCTATTGGCCAAAACTGAAGGTTATGGTGGGACAGGTAGTGAGTAGCTGCCGCACATGCCAGGTATCTAAGGGTAGTAAAACCAACGTAGGATTATATACACCCTTGCCTATTCCTTCCATGCCTTGGGTCGACGTTAGTATGGATTTTGTATTAGGCCTCCCCATTACCCTACGCCGTCACGACTCAATTTTTGTAGTTGTGGATAGGTTTTCTAAGATGGCTTATTTCATCCCGTGCAGTAGGACAAATGATGCGTCTCGCGTCGCTAAGCTTTATTTTAAAGAAGTCGTTAGTCACCGTGGAGTGCCCAAGATCATAGTGTCGGATAGGGACGTAAAATTCACTAGTTATTTTTGGAAGACTCTTTGGATATTAATGGGAACGAAATTATTGTTTTCCTCTGCCTATCATCCCCAAACTGATGGGCAGACGGAAGTGGTTAATCGGAGCTTAGGAAATTTGTTACGATGCCTCGTGAGTGATCACAAGAGCACTTGGGATCTTCTCCTTCCCCATGCCCAATTAGCCTACAATAATTCCAAGAATCGGTCTACGGGTCTGTCTCCAAATGAGATTGTCTACGGGTATAAGGCTCCTGTGCCGCTTGACTTGGTGTCGTTGCCCCCAACGTACAAGGCAAGTCAGTTTGCACAATCCTTCGCCCAGCACATCCATGATTTACATGCACGTATACGGGACACCTTGACTACGCAATACGACTCTTATCAAGCGCACGCTAATTTACATAGGAGAGTATCAGACTTCAAAATTGGCGATCTAGTTTTAGTCCGTTTGGTTCCCAAACGCTTGCCAACTGGCACCGGTAAAAAGTTAGCACCAAAGCGCGCCGGCCCTTTTCGGATTATTAAAAAGCTAGGTGACAACGCTTTCGTTTTGGACTTGCCTGTTGATTGGGGTATCTCCCCCATTTTTAATGTTTCGGATTTAACGATGTTTGTGTCACCACCACAAGAGTTGATTTCTTTGTCGTCTTCTTCTCCCACTAAAACTTCTCATGGGTTGGGGAGTGGTAGTACGGATGATCTCTCTCTTTCGGTCCCCACAGGTATATCATCGGATGGTAAGTTGCCTTCTTTCCTGCCTACTGCTAATATGTTCCCCAGGTTTCCACGGACGTTCTCTACTCCAGAGATGATACTTGATGCTGAGACTGTTACCACTGCTGATGGCGACACCCACCGCTTTCTCATCCGTTGGCGTGATCGGCCCCCTTCGGATGACTCTTGGGTACTCGAGACGGAGCTGCAGAGTTTGGATGCCGCTCTCCTTCACCACTATCGCTTGGACCACGCAACGGAGATGCGTGAATTTTAGCGGGGGAGGATTGATGGCGCGGCCCCTCCTCCACCGGTTGAAGACGATGATGATGATGTTGTTGATGATCCGGTTGCTAAGGCCATACGACTCAAGGACGTGACGCGGCACGACGACGCTAACGGACGGCTAAGCTACAACCTCCGCCCGTGCCGTGCTACCGCCACGGCAACGCCTTAGTTTTATTTATTTCCTTTTCGTGCACTTTATTTTATAATTGGAATATAAAATTATCCTATGCTTATGTGATAATTTTATATTCATTGCATGTGTTGTTGTATTTTCAATTTGAACTATTTTAGTTTTGGTGTGCAATTAGCCATTCGGATGGATGAGATTAAATCTCCATCATGAAGGGCTAAGGCTTATTTGTAACTCCTATTAGCCATTTGGATGGATGAGATTAAATCTCCATCATGAAGGGCTAAGGCTTATTTGTAACACCTATTTAAAGGAGGCTATCATGAAGAGTTAAAGCAATTGGAAAAGAAACCTAAAAAAACCCCCTTGTGGAAATTTCGGCCACCATGGAGAAGTCCATAGCCGCCCCTTCCCCTTTGGTGTGAAGCCAAGCCTTGCCTCCTCCATCCCCGTTCGGTGCGACTCTGGCGTGGCTTCCTTCGGTGCGATCCTTGGAAGAAGGTTGCAAACCATTCGGTGCGACGCCGGTGGATCCGTGGAGAGAGTGATTCTCCCACAGTTATCTCGTGTGAACGTTTTCCGGTTGGGTAATCTCTTTCCCCTCCCTTGTGTGATTTCTTCTCTTTAGTTGTGGTGGATTTCGCTCATCGTTTTCTCCGAATCTTTAATTTAATCGCTGCAAGTTTTTGAATCGAAATCGCCGTTGCAAGGCTTTTATTTCCGGATCGGGTGGATCCTATTTGCTTGAGCGGATCTTGGACTATAGCCTTGGTCTTGCTCTCAAAAAGGAGTGGCAACCTTTGTGTTTTCTTGGGGAATAATCCGACTCAAATTTCCGATCGTTGTTTTTGAGTCGACCATTCCTCCTTTGTTGTTTGTGCTGCGTTTTGTGACGAGGAAATATTGTGGGCGATAGGTGCTGTGTAGGTGCGGTAGATCTACGACGTGTGTGCGTAGGGAGAGCGTTAGCTTCGCAAAGATCTCTGATCCGACATCCCTACATCACTTTAGACCATAGAGAGCTTTATGCAATTTAAAAACAAAAGAGGGTTGAGTTGGAGAGATAAAACCTGGAGGTTGTTCTACATAAACCTCTTCTTGAAGCACTCCATTTAGAAATGCACTTTTGACATCCATCTGGTAGACCTTGAATCTCTTGTAAGCTGCATAGGCAAGGAATATCTTAATGGCCTCTAACCTTGCAAAAGGGGCAAAGGTTTGGTCATAGTTTATTCCTTCCTCTTGTCTGTAGCCTTGAGCAACAAGCCTAGCCTTGTTCCTCACTATGTTGCCTTGAGCATCCAACTTGTTCTTGTAGACCCATTTGGTTCCAATAACTGGGTAGTTATGGGGTCTTGGAACCAAATCCCAAACTCTACATCTCTCAAACTGATTGAGTTCCTCTTGCATTGCAATGATCCAGTGGGGATCTTGCTCTGCCTCATGTATGGTGAGAGGTTCAATTTGAGAGAGAAAACAGGCATACATCAAGTCTTGTTTGAGTTGATGCCTTGTCTGTACACCTACTGAGATGTCTCCAATCACTTGAGATCTGGGGTGATCTCTAAGTGTGACAAGATCAGTTGGTGGAGTTGGTTGAGCAACAGCTTCAATATTTAATTCCTCTTGGGGAATGATACTAACTGTTGGGGGAAGTTCAGCCACTTTCTCTTGACTTTCCTCATCACTATCTTCAGCATCCTGTGAAGTGGGATGGTTTGATACCTCTTGGGTAAGGTTCAGTCCATCCATAGACTCACAAGTGGTGGAACCTGCAAAGAGCTTATGGTAGAAATCTCTTTCTCCTTGTATGACATGTTAGTCTCATCAAAAGATACATGAACATCTTCAATTTTAAGAGTTGATTTATTATACACCCTATAAGCTTTACTGATCATGGAGTATCCCAGAAACACTCCTTCATCAGCTTTAGCTTGAAATTTTGATATGTATCTCTTGTCATTATTGTGAATGTAACAAATACAACCAAAGATTCTAAAATAGTCTACTTTAGTTTTCTTCACTTTGAGTAATTCATAGGGAGTCTTGCCCTTCAGTTTATGTATTAAACTTCTATTCAACACATAGTTGGAGGTGTTCACTGTCTCTGCCCAAAAGGATAGAGGAAGGTGAGCATCTGACAACAATGTAGTAGCAGATTCAATAAGGGTTCTATTTTTCCATTCAGCTACCTCATTTTGTTGAGGAGTTCTAGGAGCTGAGAAAGTATGTCTGATCCCTTCACTTTGACAGCACTCTTGCATAAGAAGAGAATCAAACTCTGTCCCATGATCACTTCTGATCAGGGCAATGTGAGTGTTGAACTCAATCTGTATGCATTTGAGAAACTCTGTCAAACACTTAAAGTTATCAGACTTCTTCCTCAGAAAGAACACCCATAGGAATCTAGAGAAGTCATCTACAACTACTAAAGTATAAGATTTCCCTCGTAATCTTTGTACTGTAATGAGTCCAAAAAGATCCTTGTGTAACATATACAAAATCCTAGGTGAATCACTCTTATTAAGTGACTTGAAACTATTTTTGGTTTGCTTGCCTAATTGACAAGCCCTGCAGAGTCCTTCTTTCTTGTAGGGGCTAGAAGGTAGTCCTATAACAAGGTTGTCCTTGGATAGCCTAGCAGTGGTTCTAAGGTTTATATGTCATAATCTCTTATGCCATAATTCATGAGGTCTACAAATAGAATTAAACAAGCAAATATCTACCTTAGTTGAGAGAAAATCTACAAGATATATGTTACCTTTCCTTTTACCTGTCAACACAGTTGTGTTGTCCTCTGATTTGATCTTGCATAAGGATTTGCTGAAAGTCACTTGGTAGCCTTCATCACATAGTTGACTGATACTGATCAAGTTGTGCTTCAGTCCTTCCACATAGGCTACTTTCTTGAATGTGAATGTGCCAATCTGGACTGCACCATATCCTTTTGTTAGTCCAAAGTTTGAATCACCAAATTTTACTTTGGGTCCAAGCTTGGCTTTGAAGGATGTGAAATTGTCCTTGTTTCCTGTCATGTGCTTTGAGTACCCACTATCCAGATATCATTGCTGGTTTGATGTTGGATAGGTTTTCACCTACACATAAAGCAATTTATTTGTTTTTGACCCAATTTACCTTGGGCCTAGGTTGATAACCTTTGAATTCAGAAATAAAAGACATCTCTGGTTGACTCTTATAGTCTTCAGGATGATATCTCCTAGGAGGTATTATCCATTCAGTATAGGGGTTAAACCATTGAGATGTAGAACCTCTAGGATTGAACTTTGATTTGCCTCTGAAAGAGTTTTCAAGACTCTGAGCTCTGTTCGACGATCTCTGAGCTGAGTTCGACGATCTTGGGTCAAATCGTCGAGCTCCGTTCGAAGATCGACTGTGCCAGAGTTCAGGGTTCAGAGTTCATCGACCTGAGTTCGACGATTTAGCCTGAGATCGTTGAGCTCCATTCGACGATCGTCGAGTTCCGTTTGACGAATTCTGTTGAACTTTGGTTTTCTTAGGCAGATCAGAATTCTTCCTAGCTACCTCTACAACTCCGTTACCTTTATCAGAGATAAATTGATTGGGGTTGATAATACTACAGGTTGGCTAGATGAAGCACCCAAGCCCAGTGTACTGTTAAATCTTGAGTTCACTGTGCTTGTGATGTCCATTAGTTTGATGCTTCTCCCATTAAGGGATTCTTCAAACTTCTTGGCCTTTGATAGTTCACTTTTCAGTGAGGCTATCTGCTCCCTACAGCATTCCAACTCCTCAGAGAGTTTGAGGTTATCTGATTTTAAGGTGCTTTGTTCAGATAGTTGATTTCTGAGAGAAATAATTTCTTTTTCAGATTTCAATAGATCTAAACAAAGTGCCTTAAACTCACATTTAAAGTCCTCTGAATTGAAATCAAATAAGTCTATTACCTGGTCCTCTTCAGATTGAGTCTCTGATTCAGATTTTGATTCTTCTGCATCAGAATTTTGTTGTCAAGCATTGATAGCTATCATGCAGAATTCTTTTTCTTCAGCATCATCTTCATCATCACTTGAGTTGGATGAAGCTTCAGATTCTTCTTCTGTCTCACTCCAAGTTTCAGCTACAAACCCCTTCCTGGTGTGTTTGTTCTTGCTGGAGGAGGGTTTGTCATTGATGTTCTTTCTGAAGTCTTTGTCTTTTCTTCTTTCATTCCTGTCCTTTTTATCCATATATTGATTTTATGGACAGTCAGACACCATGTGGCCTGGTTTCCTGCATCCAAAACAAATAATCTCTTTGTTATTTGATTTGTCATACCTTGGCTTGTCATGCCCTCTGGCAGACTTTTTCCTGAAATCTTTCCTAGCCATTTTGTAGAATCTTTTGGCCAGTAGGCTTAGCAGCTCCTCATTGCCTGTGACCTTGTCTTCAGGCTGATCTTCAATGGCTTTGAAAGCTATTGAATTCTCTTTTCTGACTGCTGGTGAAGCAGCCTTCTGCTCTTCTTCTCTATTCTTGATGAGCAGCTTATAAGACTTGAGCTTGCCCAAGAGAGCTTCAGTTGTGATCTCATTTAGGCTTCTAGCATCCTTGATTGGCCAGATCCTTGAGTCCCAAGTGCTTGGGAAGCACATTAGGATTTTATCATTGAGCTCAGTCAGTGAGATCTCTTTGTCCAATGATTTCAGCTCATTGACTATGAGACTGAGTCTATTATACATATCTGCTACTGACTCAGCTTCTCCTTTCTTGAAGTTCTCATACTAGGTTATGAGATGAGATCTTCTATCTTTTCTCTCATCAGTAGATCCTAAGACTATCTCAGATAACTTGTCCCAGATGTCCTTTGCTGAGTTGCATTCAGCTACCTTTTGGAATATCTCATCTGACATAGTCTGGGCTAGAATGTTCATAGCCTTAGCATCTGCAACTTTCCATTTCTTGATTTCTGCATCTGTTCCTGAAGGAGGTGGAACAACACTTGTACTTGTATTCTCTGGGGGTCTTGGACACACTGTCAAAACAGAATTGAAAATGCCTTCATCAATAGAATTCATGTACAGTCTAATCCTTGCCTTCCAAAGTGCAAACTTAGATAGATTGCACACTGGAGGTCTGGTGCTAGCATAATCTTTGTTTTGGGTCATGTTCTGTGAAGAAATAATTCTAATAACAAACTTAAAACAAGAAGATCTAACTAGAGGGATCTTTGGGTTCAGGTGTTAGCCTGTGCAACCACTGAGGTATGGTATTTTAACCAACCTCGCTTTGATACCAATTGAAAGTGCAAGTTAGATCTGATATACTCTAAAGAGGGGTGAATAGAGTATGGTGCTTGCTAAAAACTTTTTACAACTGTTGTTGTATACCTAAGTGAACAGCGAAGCAAATGACATAAAGTAAACACAACAACTAACTAAGCACAGAGCAATCATAGATCACAGCCAGAAAACAAAAGAAAATAAGCAACCAGAAGACACAAGGAGCTATAGTGGTTCCCCAATCAATCTGGGTACATCCACTCTTCTACCACCCTAGGTAGGAATCCACTGCAGGATGAGTTGATCAGGTGTCCTGGGCACCAATGGGTTTTGATCAGGTCCCCAAAAACCAAACTCTCAAGTCTTTTGGAAGGAGACTTGCAACCAGAATAATTTTGAAGGGATTTAAAACCCTTTACAGGAATAAGAGAGAGAGAGGGTGATAGTGTCTTCTCTGTCAACAGTCAGAGAGAAGACTTGTGGATTGATGTAGCAGCTCTTGCTCCCCCTGAAATCTTGAATTGGTCAGGAATGCTAGAGCACTGGTTCAGGGTGATAGGCCTTCAATGACCTGGAATGCTTGGACCAGAACTTCTTCAGGAACTTCTTTGACAGATTGATTGATTGTTGTCCTTTGAAGTTATCCTGTGAATAGAGAGAAGAAGACTCTTGATTGAATTTAGTTGTTGTTCTTCTTCTTCTACTTGAGAGAGTTCTCTGGTCAAGGCTGATTGCAGTCAAGAACTTTAGATTTGAGAATGATTGTTCTTCTGCAACTTTTGAGTATCTTCTGTACTGTAATTGTTGAACTCTGCTTGATTCTATATTTTCTAGTTTTTGACTTTGTCTGCAACTGACTGAGGGATATTCAGACTTTTTTTTTGAATTGTCGAGCAGTAATTACAGTCGGCCTTGGAAAGAATCAACAATCAATGACTTTCCTAACTGTACCATGGAAAAACGACATGTAATCGTCCATAGTCAATGCGCGTTCTAACGATAAAATTTCGTGAAGATCTGGCATTAAATATTCAGGAATCAGCGCCAAAAAACGGGACGGGAGCCTTGAAGAAAACCTAATCTGGATTCGACAAACAAAGAACACAATTCGTTGAGCTGAACTTGTGTTCATCGAGCTGAGCTTGAGTTCGTCGAGCTGAGCTTGATAGAGTTCGTCGACCAGACAATCTTCATACATCTGACAGACATTCTTCATTCGTCGAGCTGAGAATCAAATTCGTCGAGCTGAGAAAGGTTCTGGACTTAGACAAAATACACTGCATCTGCTGAAATGCTGTGTCGACATAACTTGGTGTCGACAGATAGATCTTGGTGTCGACACAAATCCTCTGGTGTCGACAGAAGCTGGTGTCGACTGAAATCCTGGTGTCGACACAAGTTAGTGTCGACTGAAATCCTGGTGTCGACACAAGTTGACTGGTGTCGACACAAACCCTAAGTGTCGACACAGATTCTCTGAGTCCAGAAATCGTCGAGTAGAGAATAGCATTCGTCGACCGAAGCATGAAGCTGGACTTAGAAAAATTTGAAGTCCTCCTGACTTTGGTTTGAAGCAAAAACTAAGTTTTCGTCGAACATAGAACATAGATCGTCGAGCTCAGCACTAAGAATTATCTCACGATCGTCGAGCGCAGAACTCCTTTCGTCGAGCTGAGTTCGATGAACGTCGAACTCACTTTACTTAGTCTTAAAAAACTTGTGAGTCTGGAGTCTCTGAGGGTCTTGATGAAAGCTGGTCCATCTGGAGTTGATCCTAAGGACTTAACCTAGACTCTAGGACACAAATTGACCATGGCTATATAAGAGGGGTCACACCCTAAGTCAGTGAACCTAGCCCAAATCAACTAGGGATCCAACAAGCTCTCCTAAGGGAGGATACATGGAAGTTGTCGTGCAAACCCGCTAGCTCTGGCTGTAGCTCCAGTTTGTAAGCCAAGGGACCGATCCGTTCCAGGATCCTATAAGACTCAATGTATCTCGGACTGAGCTTCTTCCGACCTCGCACCCGCGAGACTCCATGCATCAGACGTATATTTAGAAACACCCGGTCTCCTACCTGAAACTCTACCTGACAATACCGAGCATTGTAATACTTGGCCTGTCTGCTTTGGGCCACCAACATCCTGTATCGAATCAACCACACCTTAGCATCGATATCCTTGACAAACTCCGAGCCAAGTGCCTTCGGATCCTCATCCTGGATCCAAGACAAAGGAGTCCTGCATCTCCGCTCGTATAAATCCTCATAAGGGGACATGTGATGAGTCCGATTTATATAGGGTTTTTTGGACTCATCTGGGCTAATTTTCATGCGTTTGCACTTCACTTTTATTTCTATATCATTCATATTTCATCTTGTCTATATTTCCATAGGAAGTGCACACTTTGGCCCGTTGTTGTGTATTTTTTAATTTTATTGTTTGTACTTCGTTTTGTGCTCGTCTCGAATGTCTGCACATATCAGTGCTGGGTTTAGGGGTCATGTGCGTGTTCCGGGGACATTTGGAAATAGGAATACTGCGCACGATCATCAGATATAGTGCGCACGACCACTGGTTGTGCGCTGATGATCGTGCGTAATGTACCCTGATTTCCAGAATCTATATAGGGTAATCGCACGACCACTGGACATAGTGCGCACGACCACCGGTCGTGCGCAACTGATTGTGTGCATTGATTCCTCTTTTCTTAGAGTTCCGTCTGGGGTAATCGCACGACTATTGGACATAGTGTGCATGACCACCGGTCGTGCGCCATTGCTCGTGCGCAGTACCCCAGTTCTTCTTCCTAATCTGCCATACCAGTGCGCACCATCACTGGACATACTGCGCAAAACCACTGGTCGTGCGCCCGTGATCGTGCGCATTATTCAATTCTGCTTTCTATTAATATGCAGGTGTCGCCCTAATTCCAGGAGAGCTCATTTTTCCTCCGCTGTTTTCGTCTCCGAGGAGGGATTCTGCCATCCTCATTCAATCTCCACCCTATGGAGGTGCTCCGGGAAAGCTTTCACCGCCAAATCCAAGCCGGAGCTTCCTCTCGGTCTCCTCCATCATATCTTGGGCTCATTTCAAGCTTCAACGCCATAGCCATCAAGCAAAGGGATCTTGCAACTTTCATCCGCTATCGTGACACGAAGAAGACGGGCCATTGGAAGGTGGTGACAACCCTTCTCTACCCCGGAAGCAGTTGAGGACCTAGCTTCGACACGGATTAACAACCTGACGATTCCAACCGTGAATCCTCAGCAAGACTTCAGATTCGGTCGATATCTTGTCTTGTTCTTCCTTTATTGTTGTTTATGTATTGTTGTAAACTTTATTTATATAGATGATGTACGCTTAGTTGTAAAACGCTTATATTAAATCATGTCTTTGTGATTTATATTGTCATTATATTTGCTTGAGGTGCGCCATATTCAATCCACCACCATCCACCCTTGTCGCACAAGCAATTGCTAGTGGCGTGCACAGCGAAGAGGTGCTTTCGACCCTCATTCCGCTGTTCTAACCACCTCATCTACAAGCCTACTCGTCCATCTGCCCAGCAATTCGGTGCATAGCGGCCCGACTAGTCTTCCATCCCGCCTGGCGAAGCATCGCATAGCGGCGTTGCATTGGAGTAGTTGTTAGATTTTTACTTTCTTTTTCCGCAAATATCAAAACCCCCTTAGTTAACTCCGACCTAAGGACTTCAATCTCATGTCCTCCTCGAAATTAACTCCACGTTACTGTATTACTTGATAAATCGATACTTGGGAAAACTCGCCCATTTTATATTACTTGTGCGACCGGTTCACTGCCATGATCTTTAGCATCAAGTTTTTGACATCATTGTCGGGGAACACAGTCGTGTGAGTTTTTGGAGAGGGAGATAGGAGATAGAAGCCCTTTTCCATTTGTATATTTCATATTTCTTCTTTTCTTTAGTTTTTAGAATCCGTGTCTTGTTTTTATTTGTTCCTCTTCTAGTTTTAATTTTTCTGTAGTAGGTTTTCCTATTCTTTTATCTGTGCTGTGTAGTTAATTGTTGCTTAGAAACTTTCTGTTGGTGAATTCTTCTTGTTGCACCATATATTCTTATATGAATATCCATTGCCGATGGTGCGGGAATTATAGGCATGGTAGTGATGAGTGCCCCACTGATGATTGTGAGAATAATTCTCATGGTTCTATGTAAGGAGCACCGTCTTCTTATGGTACTTCATACACCCAACCCAGGTCTTATGATCACTCCTCTTCTACGCATTCATCTTTTTCTTATTCCTCTCCAATCCCACCTGTACCGATGAGTAATGGAAAACTGTGTTTGTAGTGTCGTAGCACCGAGCATGTGTTAAAAGATTGCGCAGAATTTCAGTGCCAGTTGGAGGAGGATGATGAACCGTGTATCTGATTCACTCTATCACCCTCTTAAATGGCCGCCCCTTCTGATTCTGATGATATATTCGCAGCACCACCTTGTCTATGGGGGACTGTAGCGGATATACCCATCAGACTTTCTGCTGATCGGTGTGACGACATTATGGTGCCGTCTCTCCCTATGTATTCTTCCCCTCTTATTGATTCACCCCCGGATGAACCCACACATATTTTCTCTGATGTTGTTGTTCCTTCGCCTTCTTTGCAAGAACTATTTGTCCCTAATTAGTGAGTCGGTTGATGATGTTAGGCTGGATTGTGATTCAGAGCCCGAGGTTGCGCTGAAGTGGGATGAGGACTCTACTATCTCCGACGGAGAGTGTGGATCTTCAGAGCACTATGACGCACCCCGGTGGGATGAGGAATACCCTCTTTCTGGTGTGGAGCTTTGCACCTCTTTATTGGACGTGGTCGTTTCTCTTGCCACCGAGGACCTCGAGCTCTCGGATTCCACTCGCCATGACTCATATGACACCGACGATGAGCTATGTTTGGATCCTGCTGGGAGTGAGACCGGGACCACTCCACCTATTTCTGATTCTTTTAGTTATTCATCTCCTTTATTTCTTGATCCCATTTCTGTATCTGAGCCTGTGCGGGTTGAGTCTTCACAGGTGCTTCAGGAGGACTTGGAGCTTTCAACTCGAGTCATGGATGATAGCATCCTCTTTTGCGAGGATATTGATTCCTCCTCTGTTGAGGAAGCTCCATTTATCGCTTTCTCCTCCTGCAGTCTCCCTGTAGACGATACCTTGCTAGGCAAGGATTTATTTTATGATAAGATGAGCGAGGACCAGTGCTCCTCCTCTTCTTATTTCATATTTCCTCTACCTGTGTTGGGCAGGTTTTACTATTTAGGTAGAGGGGTAACTGCTCTATCTACGTATCGGTACTTGCTACCGTAACAGATATTAGGCCAGTTACTTGTGCATTTTTCTTTTCATATGCCCATTAGCTAGAACTGGATAGAATTTAATAAGTCGTGCTGGGAGAACAATAACCCAAGTAGTTATCTTATATTTCCTATATTTTTATTTTTCATGTCTAGGTTAGGTTTAGCATTTCTTTGTATTTTCTATTTTACTTTTATTTTTGCGGAGCTCACCCCTGCAGGTATTCATGGCAAATTGCATTGAAGGGGTTGTGATTCTTCGTATGGCGGACTTGCTTTGGTTTTTCACGCGTCTTCTGGTATGCTCACTACCTGAGCATTGTGTAATCTCTCCCCTTGTTTCTATCTGATTTTAATTTCTATATCATATACTGTGTTGCTTAGTTTAAGTCTGGGGAGAGCCATTATTTGTTATCTATTGCACACGCACATTTCATGTGCATACTAGAAGCTTTTATAGTTTTATTTTGATTAGTTCATTGCACATCACACCACTGCATCCACTTGAGCACGTGCTTAGCTGTTAGTGTGTCGCAAGTTAAACTCATTTCTTTGTTATATTTGGGAAAATTATGGTGTTGTCTTAGGATTGTGAGACAGAGTAAAATATTGAACTTGTTGTGTTTCTAGTCAACTGCTCTCGTCTCATGTAGAAATTCGAGTAGATTTAATTTTTTTGTATGCTTATGGTTTTATACTTTTCTATTTGCGTAAAGATCTTTTTATTCTACTTAAAAGTTGGTGAATCTGGTTTGAATCAAACGGTAGTATAGGAATGTGTGTAGCCGTCACTAAACTCGTTTTGCTCGAGTCGGGAGGAAGGATCATCTTTCTCGGTGGCTAAGAACATGCCCCAAGCTACTCTCGAAGAATGAGTACTTGGTTAGTCTAGCGTAAGCATGATGTAGGCCATCATTTTGGCCCGGTTGAGCTTTGTACCGTTCCTAACGTCATATCCTCGCTTGCCCCGTTGTGCCTACCCTTCTTTTGATTTAGCTCCACCTTCATTCACCAAAGCCTCATAGCCTATCCTAGTCGCACACCCAAGTTGAGTTTAGTTTTTTATATTTTCATGTTGGGATGTGATGTGGTGTTATTATTTGTGAAAATGTGGAAGTGCTCCCAAGTTTATATCTACTGAATTGTGAAAATAAAATGAAGAAAAAGAAAAAAAATTTTGTAAAGAAAAAAAAGTGAAAAGAAATAGTTTAAATTGAAAATCTTTTTGGAAATGTGATTATATTTGGAGTAGGCGGTGCACACACCCATATGTTAAAAGTTAAGTCTGGAGGTGTGGTGTACCTGCATATATTGTGGTTAGCGGTTGGATTCTTTTTATGCTAGCTCATTTGGGTTAGGTGCATAGCCTTTCTTTTTATCATTATTTACCTCACCGTAACTCAAGCACCATGATTATCCTAAAGTCTTACGAATTTGCACTTGAGTCTAACTAGTGCCGTGGAGAGAGTATGAACGGGCAAGCGTATGGTCCCCGACATTGGTGGATTCCTTTGGAGGTGATCCTGAGCCCCGATCTTTGGCAAAGCTCATCTTAGTGGCCTGCCTACTTTCTTCCTATGCGTGACCGGTTGATTCACCGTGATTCTATTTTTGAGTAGTAATAAAATTTTGATACGCATTGTGAAAAATATAAACTATTTTGCATACTTAGAAATTTTCTCTACTGTATTTTTACGCACGCGAGCATGCGACTTCGCATGGTACTTTGTTTTTCAATTTCTTTGTTAGCTAGTAATTTTCCCTATCTGCTTAGATTTTGTTTGCTCGGGATGTGCAAATAGTTAAGTCTGCGGGTGTGATGAGTCCGATTTATATAGGGTTTTTTGGACTCATCTGGGCTAGTTTTCACGCGTTTGCACTTCACTTTTAGTTCTATATCGTTCATATTTCATCTTGTCTATATTTCCATAGGAAGTGCATACTTTGGCCCGTAGTTGTGTATTTTTGTACTTTTATTTTTGGTACTCCATTTTGTGCTCGTCTAGAATGTCTGCACATATCAATGCTGGGTTTAGGGGTCGTGTGCGTGTTCCTGGGATGTTTGGAAACAGGAATACTGCGCACGATCATCGGATATAGTGTGCATGACCACTGGTTGTGCGCCGATGATCTTGCGCAATGTACCATGATTTCCAGAATCTGCCTGGCGTAATCGCACGACCACTGGACATAGTACGCACGACCATCAGTTGTGCGCCACTGATCATGTGCATTGATTCCTCTTTTCCTGAAGTTCCGTATGGGGTAATCGCACGACCATTGGACATAGTGCGCACGACCACCGGTCGTGCGCCATTGCTCGTGCGCAGTACCCCAGTTCTTCTTCCTAATCTGCCATGCCAGTGCGCACGATCACTGGACATAGTACGCACGACCACTGGTCGTGCGCCCGTGATCGTGCGCATTGTTCAATTCTGCTTTCTATAAATATGTAGGTGCCGCCCTAATTCCAGGATAGCTCATTTTTCCTCCGCCATTTTCGCCTCCAAGGAGGGATTCCACCGTCCTTCAATCTCCACCCTAGGGAGGTGCTTCGAGCAAGCTTTCACTGCCAAATCCAAGCCGGAGCTTCTTCTCGGCCTCCTCCATCATCTCTTGGGCTCATTTCAAGCTTCAACACCATAGCCATCAAGCAAAGGGAAGCTTGCAACTTTTGTTCGCTATCGTGACACGAAGAAGATGGGCCATTGGAAGGTGGTGACAGCCCTTCTCTATCCCGGATGCAATTGAGGACCGAGCTTGGACGCAGATTGACAACCCAATGATTCCAATCGTGAATCCTCAGCAAGACTTCGGATTTGGTCGATCTCTTGCCTTGTTCTTCCTTTATTGTTGTTTATGTGTTGTTGTAAACTTTATTTATAGATAATGTGCGCTTAGTTGTAAAATGCTTATATTAAATCATGTCTTTGTGATTTGTATTGTCGTTATATTTGCTTGAGGTGCGCCATATTCCATCCACCTCCATCCACCCTTGTCACACTAGCAATTGCTAGTGGTGTGCGCAGCGAAGAGGTGCTTTTCAACCCTTATTCCGTCATTCTAACCACCTCATCCGCAAGCCTACTCGTCCATCCGCTCAGCGATTCGGTGCATAGCGGCCCGACTAGTCTTCCATCCCGCCTGATGAAGCATTGCATAGCGGCATTGCATAGGAGTAGTTATTAGATTTTTACTTTCTTTTTCCGCAAATATCAAAACTCCCCTTAGTTAAATCCGACCTAAGGACTTCAATCTCAAGTACTCCTCAAAATTAACTCCACCATACTGTGTTTCTTGAGAGATCGATACTTGGAAAAACTCGCCCATTTTATATTACTTGTGTGACCAGTTCACTGCCGTGATCTTTAGCATCAACATGCCGATGTTGGACTGGTGTATGTTATTGTATGAGAACTCGATCAACGGCAGTTGTATCTCCCATGGCTCTCCCCAGTCCAGTATGCAAAGACGCAACAAATCCTCTAGTGTCCGATTGGTGCACTCTGTCTGACCATCTGTCTGAGGATGGAAGACGGTACTATATGTCAATCGGGTCCCCAAATAAGCCCGGACCGACCTCCACTCCTTAGACATAAATCTTCCATCACGATCGGACACTATCATCCTCGACACTCCATGGTATCGGACGAACTGCTCCACAAACCTCCGCACCAAGTCACCCACTAGAGCATCCTTTCTGATCGGTAGAAATCTACCTACCTTCGTCAATCGATCGATGATCACCCATATCGAGTCATTCCCCGCATGTGACAGAGGAAGACAATGTATGAAATCCATGGTGATATCGTCGATCTTCCACTTTGGTACCGGAAGTGGCTGCAACAATCCGGTCGGACTCTTACACTCTACCTTCACTAACTGACAAGCCTAGCAATGGGTCACGAAGTATGTGATATCCCTTTTCCTGCCCTGCCAGTACATCATCCTCTTCAGGTCAGCGATCATCTTGGTGATGCCCGAGTGCACCGATTACCTGCTGCAGTGAGCCTCAGTCATAATGTCCTCCTGAATTCCTTCCCAGCCAGTATGTACACCCGTCCTCTAAATCATAACAACCCATCCTTCTCTGTATACTACCCGACCGTGCCCGCCTTCAGGGTCCTGAATACTGGCTCCAGCTTATCATCCCTTCTCTGCTCAGCCCTAATACGATCTTGAATATCATAGGTAGTGCTCATCGTGGCCAAATACTCCTCATAAAGCTCTGAATCATCCAAGGACACAAAAGAAATCTGCATATCCACCATCATCCGTATCAGCTCCATAAACATTAACTGTGTCTCTGCTCCTGAAGTGGTAGTCCTATAACTCAGTGCGTCAACCACCACATTCTCCTTCCTAGGGTGATAGTGTATCGTGTACTCATAATCAGATAGAAACTCCACCCATCGTCTTTGGCAGATGTTCAACTCCTTCTGCATATCGACATATTTCTGATTCTTGTGATCCAAAAATATTTTGCAGTGCACAACATAAAGATAATGCTGTCATGCTCCCATCTCCAAGTTATGCACAAGGTAGTTTTGCTCATGCTTCTTCAGCTGACGGGAGGCGTATGCTATCACATGTCCATGCTACATCAATACAACGCCCATAAAAGAGATATCAGATATCCTATGATACCAATAAGGGATAGATTTGCTTAACTCTAGAGGGGGGGTGAATAGAGTATTTTAAAACTTTAATTAATTTTTACCGCGGATTAAAATATGTGATAAGTATAAGTATAAAGAGAGAAGAAAACAAGAACTATTATAGCACAAAGAAAAATAAACAATAGAGCATTCCAGATGACACAAGAAATTTATAGTGGTTCCCCTAAACTTAGGTACATCAACTCTTCTACCACCATGGTAGGAATCCACTACAGGTTTTTGATCGGGTGCCCTGCCACCACACGTTTTTGCGCAGGTGCCCTGTCACCATAAGATCTATTTTTCAAGAGAGATCTAACAACCCTTTTGAGCTTTTGATCAGGTGCCACAAAGTCAAAGGGGTTAACTTTTGAAGGGAGTTATAACCCTGTATATAGTGGGATAAAGAAAATTGATGATGTTCTTCTCTATCAAAAATCTAAGAGAAGACTAGTGGATTTGATTTTGTCAAAGCTCCCCTGAGATGAAAAATAGTTCAGGAAGATGAGAGCTTTGCACAGGGTGTAGGCCTTCAATCTTTAGAAGATCTTCAGAAGCTTTTTAGACTAATATTGAATAGGTGTCCTTTGAAAAGCTCTAAAGCTGATGATGAAGAGCTCTATGAGATTCTCTATATATCTCTCTGTGTCTCAGTGAATTCTCTATGTCAATTCTCTATAAGATCTCCTGAAAACAGTTCTTTTATGTTCCTTACAAAAAATAGCATTTGAATTTGAATTCTATCCTTGAATTAATGCTGGAATCCTGGGACTTAAATGGCTGGAATTGTCTTAAATGCATTTCCTCAACTTTCTCAGTAAATAAGTCAAGTAATTACTCTATGAAATCCATAATTAATGCTGCCAGACAACGACCATATTCATGAGAATATGAGCGTTAATTATTAGAGAATTACTGCCTTAGAATAATCCAAACTGAAAACAAACTAAGAGAAAACACCAAAACTTTCAGAAATCGTCGAACTCATAACAGATTTCTTCGACCAGAACATCAAGTTCGTCGAGAAGAGAATCGTCTTCGTCGAGCTGAGAAATTATCTTCGTCAAGCTGATCTACAAGTTCGTCGAGCTGAGAAAGAATTTCGTCGAGCAGAGAACATGAGAGAAGAGGGAAGATCGTCGATCTGAGCTCCAAGTTCGTCGAGCTCAACTCAGAGTAGGGACTCTGAGTTCATCGATCTGCGATCGACGATCATCAAGCTGAGTTCAAAGTACTTCAAACTGATTCTCTGAACTCTTAAAGACTGTCATTCTTCTAAGTCTGGATCTCTGATATCTTTTGAGGGCTGGACCAATGTCTTTCTAACCTAGTCAAACGGACCTAGACCTTAGAACTAACGATTTGACCCTAGGCTATACATGAAAGGTCAATAACATAATAGTGAACCTAGCGCAAATCCAAACTAGAGATCCAACAGCCAATCCCCTGAAACGACGCATCAGTGTACACCTGGAAGCCCTCCTTCCCAAACGGGAGAGCGAGGATAAGAGACGACCGTAAGCCGACCCTTCAACTCCTGGAAGGCCGCCTCACACCGTGGCGTCCAAATGAACAGAGTGTCCTTCTTCATCAAATAAGTCAGTGGAATGGCTATCTAAGAGAATCCCTGCACAAAATTCTGGTAGTACACGACAGATCCCAAAAAACTTCAGACATCCGTGGTCGTCTTCAACTGAGGCCTGTCTCGTATTGCCTAAATCTTTGCGGGATCCACCACCAATCCTGCTCCACTGATAATGTGGCCTAAAATGGCCACCTCCGTCAGCCAAAACTATCATTTGCTGAACTTAGCATACAACTGATGCCCCCTGAGCTTCTCCGGAGTCAAGGCCAGATATTGTGCATGCTCTTCCTTTGTGCTCGAATAAATGAGGATGTCATCTATGAATACAATGACAAACCTGTCAAGGTACGACTCGAAAACCCGGTTCATCAAGATAATGAAAAGCCGATGGCGCATTCGTGAGCACAAAGGGGATCATGATAAACTCGTACATGCCATATTTGCTGCTAAACGCAGTATTCGGGATGTCTTCTTCCAGAATATGTAGCTGATAGTATCCTGACCTCAAATCCAACTTCGAGAACCAATGTGCTCCCTCTAGTTGATCAAATAGCTCATCGATCCTTGAAAGTGGATATGTTTTCCGGACTATTAACTGGTTTAGTGCACGATAGTCTAAGCATAACCTGAGGGTCCCATCCTTCTTCTTCACAAACAAGACCGGAGCTCCCCAAGGTGAGGAGGTTATCTTAATGAATCTTTCCTCCAACATCTCCTGCGGCTGACTCCTGAACTCTACCAGCTCATTCGGAGCCATCTGATAGGGAGCCATAGATACCGGCTTAGCTCCCGGCACCAACTGAATCTGAAAATCCTTCTCCCGGTGCGGCGACAATCCTGGTAGCTTCTTTGGAAAGATATGCACAAAGTCCCGCACCACCGATATATCAGCAACCATCGTCTTGACCTCGACCATCTCGAAGAACACCATATAGACCTCATCTCTAAGAAATTTGACTCAAACCTAGTTAAAAGTGGACAATTACATGTGATCCCACATATGGGCACACCACAACTTCCGCTGCTTAGTTTATCCCTAAACTAAACTCGAGCGGGTTAGTGGACTTCTACTCTTTCAATCGAGGTTTCCTTTTGATACCAGTTTGTAAGACCCTCTTTTTTTTGCAAAACGAACCGAGTCTTATGCCCAGAACCGGAGCTTTACGGTGACACCAACACACCCGGGAAGGTCGTCACTACAAAACGCTGATCTTGCCGGCCATACCGATCACATTAGAGTAGAATATATATAAGAGTAAAGTAAACTCAAATGTTGCTCCACAGAATCACATGAATATAATATAAATCTCCACGAAGGGAGAGTCCATGTTAATGATAAATCTAGTACTAATAAAAAGGTCTCCTGTCCGATACATGATAATCCTCACTACAAGTCACTCAATGCGGAAGCAAATCTATAGTAAGTACTAATGATCGAGACTCATTGTCCCTACTGCCTGAACTCTCGTGCTAGACTGTCCTGTCTCCAAGTGCACCGACCTCTAGGGCTGTATCTCCTGGTTTGACTCCACGATCCCCTAAAATGATTTGGTCAACGATCATTACTCTAAAAGACTAAGTCCTATCATCCCCCACTCCTCCCACCATGGCTCCTAGGCACCGAGCCGGGAGAAGAAAAGGGAAGGTATTGAAGGTGGAGAGAACCAAAGGTAAGCAAGTGGCAGCGGAACTAGTCTATCATGAGTTCATAAATAGAGTAAGTATATGTATACAGTAGTAAGTAAGTAATATGAGTATACACATGAACAAGGTGAGCAAATAAAAGTACAAGAAGGTAAACAAAGTAACCATGACCTATAGGAATGCCTATACAAACCTATAGACCAAGGGGTCATTTTGTAAGGCTTATTGTATAAAGAGTCTCATACCAATTTATACAATAAGAGTCAAGGGTTATATGCAATGATGATGCAATGTCATGCAAGTATGTTATGGTATGAACATGCAAGTGTAGCTCACATACCCGACTCTGTGCACACAGACATTTAGTTCCCCCTTTCTGGACCCTAACCTCCCAGGATACCTCTGTAGTGGTAAACTGAAGCGGTGGGTTGGGCCTCTGTCACAACCCGCATTTTCTCAACGAGTAAATCGTATCAGAGCAAGAGGAACTACAGGTTATGATGTCACGTCGTGCAGGGGATAACTGCACACGTTCAGGCAACTCTTGACGCTTACTTTATGAGTTGAAATTCAACAGTGAAATGTAAGAAAACCTTTAGATTGAATGGCCGTATCCCTCGGCCTTCGGTATCAAAAACTGATTTGTATGCGGCGAAAATACTTTATTAATGAATGATGAGTGCTTATATGCAGTCTATAGTGATACTACTATAAGAAAGTCTCTTTGTTTACGTCATTTGGAAAATATGTTTTAGTTGATCAAAACATGTATGCATGATATACAATAATAGGTTTTGTGTAGCTTAAAATTACCTAATGCAACCTATCATAAACCCTTCCCAAAAGCAAGTAGACGTCATTCCATCTAAAGGAGCCATATTAGCAGTCTAGTATTCATATAGTACAAGTAAAGAAAACCACCAATGGGCGCCAACAAGCTGACACGAACCCATTGGGGCACATGTATGTCTGTACAACAAAGAAAAGAACTACCTCACTAAGCAAGCTCGGCTAGTTCCCAAGAAACACCTCCAACACACCTAGCCGCTCAATCGGCTACAACCTGCACCTGAGGCATTCAAGAAAGAATACCTCAGCAATCAACCAAACTATACAAAAGAGAGCATAAATTTCATAATCAATAAAGAAGAGGCTTACCGACCCCATAGCAATGTTTCATATAGGTAAAACGAGTGCATAAAATAAATGCGTACAAGTAGTACACAATGTCATTCCAAAGTGTCAACCGCACCAAGTGCGTACAAGTTCAACAAGTCCTGCTCCACCCGCAGGAGAAAAAGGGCAATACACATGCCCAAGTCATCATCGCTAGAACAAGAAACCACCAAAATGGTGAAACATAAGCAGCGGTTATGTTCAATTCCGCAAGAGTCTTTCGGTGGAGGCCTTAAAGTGGAACGCACCAAACAAAACCAGCCCAAATCGGGGCCAAAGTGGTCTCTCTAACCACAAAAAAAAAACCAAAACCCGGTGGCCAGAGGCTGAAACCACACCACCCCTTGCAGAATTTTCACACAAACGCTCCTGCCATGGTTCACAATTCACCTCACAAAACACCCCATAACCCAAGCTAAACACGTTACGTTCATCGTTCTCACGCATGACGACAAGTTGCTCGAGAAGTAATTAAGTTATAATCTACATGAAGTACATAATGAGGAACAAGAACAAATCACATGATTAGGCAAGAAAACTAAGCAACATGAGTCACATGAACAAGATAAACGCTATGAAGTAAGCTAACATGGACTTGATACTAACAAAACTAAACATGAAAGATCAAAGGCATCAGCATAGGGAAATTTGATCAGCATAATTTGAATCAAAAAGAACAAACTAGGCAATTGAATCAAGAAGAACAAAATAAGCATAGGGAAATTGAAAGAGCAATTAAGCAAAGAACAAGAAATCAAGATTGGCAAGGGTGAAGAACACCGCTTGCCTGAACCGAGACGATGCTGCGACGGCTGCTCCTTTCTTTCCTTGCCTTGCTTGCTCCCTTGCTCTCTTGCTTTCTCTTTGAGGGTGAAGAAGAAGATGAAGAGAAGATGAAATGAGAAAGATAATTTTCTGTTTCGGCCTTATTTCTTCCAGAACAGAGCTGGACCGTTAGATGCAGAATCAAGGAAACGAACGACACAAAAAATCTGGAAAAACTCGATTTTCGGGCCGGTCGCGCCCTATGTCACGCCCGTGACACAGGGCGTGTACCATAAGCGGCGCAGAAAGTCGGCAAAAATCCAAGTTTAGCCACACGGTACACGGCCGGGTACACGCCCGTAACGGGTCAGTCACGCCCGTGACCTAGGGCGTGTAGCCCGTGTCTCGACACCTTGTCGACACAAAGTGTCGACACTCGACACGGCTGGACACGCCCTGTGACACGCCCGTGTCACAGGCCGTGTCCCCTCTCTCGACACCCGACACTCGACACTCAACACTCGACACTCGACACTCGACACTGCGGGACACGGCCTGTGACACGCCCGTGTCACGGGGCGTGTACCCCATTCGTCGAGCTTAACTCGACACCAGCAAATCGTCGAGTCAAGGAGGTCACGCCCAGGTCACGGCCTGGGTCACGCCCGTGTCAGGGGGCGTGTCTCACACAAAAATGACCATTTTTCCCTGTTTTGAAAAATGTTCCTGTGTCGACCTAGACCATTTTTGCCTTAAGAACTTTTTACCCTTTTTTGTTTCCTGTACCAGCAACTCACTTTCAGCAACATTTCCCGGGCGCGAAAAAGTGCAAACATTCCCTAAGAGGCCTCACCGAGTCTCCAATTTGGACTCCAGTTTGCTGGGGAATCGTGTAACTCGGCAACCAAAACAGCCACTCGCAAGCCCACGGGAAAAACCATGCTCGAACTACGTTCAAAGTCAACGTAACGCCATCATGCGTACGCAATCAAAATTCCGGGGCGTTACAATCACTCCCCCTAACAAAATGTTTCGCCTCGAAACTTTTCCATTATGTGGATCTCCATCCAAAATATGATAACAAACCAAAAACACCAATGCAACAAAAACACCAATCCACATACCAGCTTGGTTACGGGAACAAATGAGGGTGAGCCGCCCTCATCGTAGACTCGAGTTCCTACGTCGCGCTCTCCACATCCTGATTTTTCCATAGCACCTTGACCATTGGAATCGTCTTTTTCCGCTACACGCGATCTTGGGAGTCCAATATCCGGATAGGCATCTCCACATAAGAAAGGTTTGGCGCCAACTGCGGCACCACATCCAACACTTGCTGATCATTTCGTACACATTTGCGAAGTTGGCTAACATGAAACACGTCGTGAACACCAGGAAAGTTCATGGGTAATTCTACCTTGTATGCGGATGCACCAACTCGCGCAAGAATCTTGAAGGGACCCACAAATCTTGGGTCTAGTTTGCGCTCTTTTCCAAACCTTTTAATCCCAACCATTGTGGAGACTTTCAAGAAAATAGAATCTCCCACCGCAAATTCTAATTCCAACCGTCGTCGATTGGCATACTTTTCATATCGCTCTTGGGCGATTCGGAGCTTCTCCCGAATAAGTCGTACGGCAACTTCCATGTCCTCGAGCGCCTCTGGGCCCAAAAAAAGCCGCTCGCCAATCTCCGTCCAAAAGAGGGGAGTCCGACATTGACGCCCATATAACGCTTCGAACGGAGCCATTTGCAAGCTTTCTTGATAGCTGTTATTATATGCGAATTCCATAAGCCGCAAACGTTCATCCCATGCTCCGCCATACTCAAGAATATAGCATCAAATCATATCTTCTACAATTTGATTTACTCGTTCTGTTTGGCCATTCGTCTGAGGGTGGTAAGCAGTGGAATATCACAAATTCATTCCCAAACCCTCTTGTAGACTCTTCCAGAAACGAGAAGTAAATCGGGAATCCCTGTCTGATACAATATTGACTGGCACACCATGCAGTCGGATGATCTCGTTCAAATAGAGCTCCGCTATTGTCTTCATCGGGTAATTGACCTTAAACGATATGAAATGAGCACACTTGGTCAATCGATCCACGATCACCCACACGGAGTCATGTCCTCGTGGAGATCTTGGTAGGCCTGTAATAAAATCCATTGAGATGTTTTCCCACTTCCATGTTGGAATCTCCAATGGTGTCAACTTGCCACCAGGCCTCCCATGATCAGCTTTCACCTGCTTGCATGTATGACATTCAGCTACAAATCGTGCTATATCTCTTTTCATTCCACACCACCAGACAATTTGTTTCAGATCACGGTACATTTTTGTTGAGCCTGGATGGTAGGCCATACTTGAGCCATGTGCTTCTTGACACACCTTCTCACGAATGCCTCCAACTGCGGGAATACAAAATCGACCACGATACTTTAATGTGCCCTTCTCATCAATAGAAAAATCCGGTAATTCACCATGTTCAGTCCGAAGCAATAGATGTAAAAGATCAGGATCATCCTTTTGATGTTGTCTTACAAGCACCAGCCATGAAGGTTCTTCTACTGCCGAATGACTTTGCGGGTCATATTTGCCCACAGAAATATCCATCAATAGAAATTCCTCCACAAGACGGTCGACTGAAAGATGAAATAATTTCCCCGTCTTCCGACTTAAAGCATCGGCCACAACATTCGCTTTCACCGGATGATACTGAATGTCCACATCATAATCAGCTACATATTCCAGCCATCGACGTTGGCGCAGATTCAGTTCCTTCTGTGTGAAGACATACTTTAAACTTTTATGATCTGTAAAGATTTTGCACTGCGCACCATACAGTAAGTGTCTCCACAACTTCAACGCAAAGATCACCGCTGCGAACTCCAAATCATGCGTTGGGTAGTTCTTTTCATGAAGTTTCAACTGCCGAGACCCATACGCAATGACCTTTTTGTCTTGCATTAAAACACATCCAAGTCCAACGTGCGACGCATCCACAAAAACGTCATAATCTATCCCTTCCGTCGGCAAGATTAACACAGGAGCGGTACATAACCTGTTCTTGAGTTCTAGGAATGAAGCCTCACACTTGTCATTCCACTCAAACGCCACATTATTCTGGGTTAAGCGAGTCAAAGGTGCGGCCAAAGTCTCAAAACCTTCGACAAATCTGCGATAATAGCCGGCCAATCCCAAGAAGCTTCGAATCTCCTTGGGTGTCTCCAGTCTTCTCCATTCCATGACTGCAGCAATCTTTTCGGGATCCACGGAAATTCCATGTTGATTAATGACATGACCCAGAAAAGCAACTTGAGGCAACCAAAACTCGCATTTGCTTAGTTTGGCGAATAACTTTTGGTCTCGCAAAGTGGCCAATACCAATCGCAGATGCTGTTCATGCTCCTCAGCACTGCGGGAGTAGACAAGAACGTCATCAATAAAAACCACCACAAACTTATCCAAGTAGTCCTTGAACACCCTGTTCATCATATCCATGAAAGCTGATGGTGGGTTGGTCAAACCAAACGACATCACCAGAAATTCAAAATGACCATGCCTTGATCGAAATGCAGTCCGTGGAATATCAGACTCCCGGACTTTAAGCTGATGATAGCCCGAACGGAGATCAATCTTCGAAAATACGGAACTGCCACGCAGTTGATCAAACAAATCATCGATTCTTGGCAGTGGGTACTTGTTTTTAATTGTCACCTTGTTCAACTCCCGGTAATCGATGCAAAGCCTCATCGACCCATCTTTCTTCTTCACAAATAACACCGGTGCACCCCAAGGTGATGAACTCGGCCTTATAAACCCTTTTGCCAATAAGTCATCCAACTGGGTACGCAACTCTGATAGCTCACACGGGCATTCTGTACGGCGCTTTCGCAATAGGCCGCGTACCCGGTTCCAAATCAATAACGAACTCAACATCACGATCAGGGGGAAGACCAGGAAGATCAGTAGGAAAAACATCTGGGAATTCACGCACAACAGGAATCTCCTCAAACGCGGCAAAACAACACTAGTCCCCACAACTGAGACGAAACAAGCAAAACAGTCGGAAATAAACAACGTCCGAACACATACCACCGAAATCCCTGGAGTATCCTGGCATGAATCACCATAAACACTTCCTGGCTGACCATTGTCTTTCATAAAATCCAAGCGCTTCCCTTTGCACTGGATGACGGCGTCATAGCGGGATAACCAGTCCATACCCAGAATGACGTCAAAATCCGCCAAATCGATCACTTTGAAATCAGCCTTTGCTAAGAAATCGCCCAACAAAATGGGACAATCAAGAAGACCCCAGTCTGCCACCACAGAAGCACCGAAGGAAATTTCACCAAAAACGCATTCCCCACTCGATCTGGTGTCAAACGATACCGATCCAGAAAGGTTCGCACCACAAATGAATGAGTCGCGCCAGAATCAAAGAGAACACGCGCCCAACGGTTCTTTACCTTAAAATTTCCTATAAGGGTATATATGCTAAGAACTACACGTAAAAGGCAGAAACAAAACAGGAACCAGAGGAATGAATCGAACCTGAGATAACCTGAGGTGACGTCTGCGCTTCCTCTAAAGAGACGACATTCAACTTCCCTTTACCTTTGTCTACCTGCGGAGGCGGAGGCAAAGCCTGGAGTGGTGCGGGTTGCAAAACAGGTTGGATCTGCGGGCACCTTGCGCGAAGATGTCCTGCTCTGCCACACTAGAAGCACACCTTGTCTTTGGCCCAGCAACGGCCCACATCATGACCTTTTCTCCCACAAAATGTACACTCCAAGTCTCTGGTTGGCGCACCCTGAATGGCGTGCACCTGCTCCTTCTTTTGCATCCCCAACCGCTTGAAACATTTCTCAAACGGGTGACCGGCTCGGCCACAGAAACTACATATTTCCTTCTTCTTCTTTACGTCTGACTCGTAGGACATTTTCTCTCCCACCAACTGTCTCTTGCCCTGCCTCATCTGCTGCCCTCTTTGTTTGGCAGTTTCTATAGCTTCCACCTTCAACGCAGCCTCAACCGCAGTGGTGTAACTTGTCGCTCCATAAGCACTTGTGAATTGCTGCACGTCGCTGCGGAGTCCGCCAAGAAATCTCTTTACGCGGTCAGCTTCCGTCGTCACCAAGCTCGGAGCAAAACGACTCAACTTGCTAAACTCAATTTCATACTCACTCACTGTGAGTTTCCTCTGCTGTAAGTACACGAAGTCATTCATGAGGCGGTCCCTTTCAACTGATGGCAGAAACTTGCGCCGTAACATGTCTTTGAATGCTTCCACGAACAGCCCGCACCTAGGCCTTCCTTTTCGCGCAACCACCAACCTTTCGCCAACCCTTTGAGTTGATAGGCGGCAAGCATCACCTTCTGGTCCTCAGTAACGCCAGCATAACCAAACATTTCTTCCAATGTGATTACCCAATCATCTAAGATCACAAAGTCCGCTTTGCCATCATAAGTCGGTGGTCCAAGTCGCTGAAACTGCGAGATGAAGGTCATCGCAGGAGGAACTACAACTGGGGGTGCCACTGCCACTAAAGGAGTCGAAATCGTGGGGCCTCTGACAGTCTCTTGTCCTCTTGGTGCCAGCCCCGACATCGCTGATGACATAGCTTGGAGCTGGGACTGCACTTCCTGCACCTGCCTCGTCAAAGCCTCATTACTTTGGCGAAGACTATCCATCAGGGCATTATTCTACGCGCCCGAAGACTCGCCCTCGGATTGGGGAGTTTGTCTTGTCACTAGACGCTTCGACATCCTATAAACACGTTCACTCTTGTCAAGCTCAAACCCAACAAAACACACAACGGCTATGTACAGACCATACAGAGATACATATGAATATCAACTGCTAACTTGCTCTGGGAATTTGAAAATGATGTATGCCTAACCTAAAGATGACTCACCGTCATCCCACTAACTTGTGCCTAACCAATGAATGCATGACTTTCTTTGACCCAAAACCATGAGTGTACAGGTGTCATCATGTAAATCTTAGCTTGGCACGTTGTGCTCATGCAATGTTATGTTATGCGTATTGTGCGATACATTCTAGAAAAGGCCTTAATGCATACCATGAGCGGTCGTACGCATCACAATGTTATGCATCCCATACTACATAGCATTGCATGCAACGAAGAAAAGAAAACGTGCTAGTCGCATCCATGTGGTAAGGTTATGCATCCCATACTACATAACCCGCACATGTTGCCCCTATGGTGGATCCATATACAACCACATATTATGCATCCCATATTACATAATATGCCCGTATACTTCTTATCATGTCATGAGTGTAGTGTGCGTGCGTCGGCCAAGACATATTGATGGCACCTCGGTGTGTGTATGATATGATGCTTACAACCAAAACAGAAAGTTTGCCCGACCAATTGTCAAGCAAACCTCCCTCTGATACCAGCTGTCACAACCCGCATTTCCTCAACGAGTAAATCGTATCAGAGCAAGAGGAACTACGGGTTATGATGCCACGTCGTGCAGGGGATAACTGCACACGTTCAGGCAACTCTTGACGCTTACTTTATGAGTTGAAATTCAACAGTGAAATGTAAGAAAACCTTAGATTGCATGGCCGTATCCCTCGGCCTTCGATATCAAAAACTGATTTGTATGCGGCGGAAATACTTTATTAATGAATGATGAGTGCTTATATGCAGTCTATAGTGATACTACTATAAGAAAGTCTCTTTGTTTACGTCATTTGGAAAATATGTTTTAGTTGATCAAAACATGTATGCATGGTATACAATAATAGGTTTTGTGTAGCTTAAAATTACCTAATGCAACCTATCATAAACCCTTCCAAAAGCAAGTAGACGTCATTCCATCTAAAGGAGTCATATTAGCAGTCTAGTATTCATATAGTACAAGTAAAGAAAACCACCAATGGGCGCCAACAAGCTGACACGAACCCATTGGGGCACATGTATGTCTGTACAACAAAGAAAAGAACTACCTCACTAAGCAAGCTCGGCTAGTTCCCAAGAAACACCTCCAACACACCTAGCCGCTCAATCGGCTACAACCTGCACCTGAGGCATTCAAGAAAGAATACCTCAGCAATCAACCAAACTATACAAAAGAGAGCATAAATTTCATAATCAATAAAGAAGAGGCTTACCGACCCCATAGCAATGTTTCATATAGGTAAAAGAGTGCATAAAACAAATGCGTACAAGTAGTACACAATGTCATTCCAAAGTGTCAACCGCACCAAGTGCGTACAAGTTCAACAAGTCCTGCTCCACCCGCAGGAGAAAAAGGGCAATACACATGCCCAAGTCATCATCGCTAGAACAAGAAACCACCAAACTGGTGAAACATAAGCAGCGGTTACGTTCAATTCCGCAAGAGTCTTTCGGTGGCGGCCTTAAAGTGGAACGCACCAAACAAAACCAGCCCAAATCGGGCCAAAGTGGTCTCTCTAACCACAAAAAAAAACCAAAACCCGGTGGCCACATGCTGAAACCACACCACCCCTTGCAGAATTTTCACACAAACGCTCCTGCCATGGTTCACAATTCGCCTCACAAAACACCCCATAACCCAAGCTAAACACGTTACGTTCATCGTTCTCACGCATGACGATAAGTTGCTCGAGAAGTAATTAAGTTATAATCTACATGAAGTACATGATGAGGAACAAGAACAAATCACATGATTAGGCAAGAAAACTAAGCAACATGAGTCACATGAACAAGATAAACGCTATGAAGTAAGCTAACATGGACTTGATACTAACAAAACTAAACATGAAAGATCAAAGGCATCAGCATAGGGAAATTTGATCAGCATAATTTGAATCAAGAAGAACAAACTAGGCAATTGAATCAAGAAGAACAAAATAGCATAGGGAAATTGAAAGAGCAATTAAGCAAAGAACAAGAAATCAAGATTGGCAAGGTGAAGAACACCGCTTGCCTGAACCGAGACGATGCTGCGACGGCTGCTCCTTTCTTTCCTTGCCTTGCTTGCTCCCTTGCTCTCTTGCTTTCTCTTTGAGGGTGAAGAAGAAGATGAAGAGAAGATGAAATGAGAAAGATAATTTCTGTTTCGGCCTTATTTCTTCCAGAACAGAGCTGGACCGTTAGATGCAGAATCAAGGAAACGAACGGCACAAAAAATCTGGAAAAACTCGATTTTCGGGCCGGTCACGCCCTATGTCACGCCCGTGACACAGGGCGTGTACCATAAGCGGCGCAGAAAGTCGGCAAAAATCCAAGTTTAGGCCACACGGTACACGGCGGGTACACGCCCGTGACGGGTCGGTCACGCCCGTGACCTAGGGCGTGTAGCCCGTGTCTCGACACCTTGTCGACACAAAGTGTCGACACTCGACACAGGCTGGACACGCCGTGTCACAGGCCGTGTCCCCTCTCTCGACACCCGACACTCGACACTCAACACTCGACACTCGACACTCGACACTCGACACTGCGGGACACGGCCCGTGACACGCCCGTGTCACGGGGAGTGTACCCCATTCGTCGAGCTTAACTCGACACCAGAAAATCGTCGAGTCAAGGAGGTCACGCCCAGGTCACGGCCTGGGTCACGCCCGTGTCAGGGGGCGTGTCTCACACAAAAACGACCATTTTTCCCTGTTTTGAAAAATGTTCCTGTGTCGACCTAGACCATTTTTGCCTTAAGAACTTTTTACCCTTTTTTGTTTCCTGTACCAGCAACTCACTTTCAGCAACATTTCCCCGGCGCGAAAAAGTGCAAACATTCCCTAAGAGGCCTCACCGAGTCCCCAATTTGGACTCTGGTTTGCTGGGGAATCGTGCAACTCGGCAACCAAAACAGCCACTCGCAAGCCCACGGGAAAAACCATGCTCGAACAACGTTCAAAGTCAACGTAACGCCATCATGCGTACGCAATCAAAATTCCGGGGCGTTACCTCGCCCACCTCTAAACCGTTATTAGCACTACCAGTTAGACCTATCGTATGCCTCAACGCTGGTGCACTAAGCGGAGCTCCTGCATACTCTGACGGTTGTCACATCGGACTTTATTTTGGCCAAGTCCTAAACCACACTTGCCGAGTCAACGTATTGGTGTCAGTGCGACGACTCTCCAATACTGAAGACGCGCCACCTTATATCTTATGCACATGCAACATTAATGTAATTACCCACTGAGCCAAAGCTCCCTAGACTACCTGTCCGTCACAAATATCTAATGAGCCAAAGCTCCCCGGGCTAACTCGTCAGACACAATATCCACCGAGCCATCGGCTCACCAGGATAACCTGCCCACCACCAAAACCACGATGACGCTCGTGAGACCTAACCTAACTCCCACAACACCGGGGAGTGTGAGTGTAAGTGTAACCCTAGAGTATTTCTAATTACTCTTCCATTTCATTTATTCTTATGGCTTAAGTTAACTTTGGACTGCCTAAGGCATTCCCCGTGAAGGGCTCTCGATGGCACTAGAAACTACGATGGGCTGAAGCCCAAAGCTCCCTTTCGCAAGGTAATTTTTATTGGTTATTACCCAATTCCTGACCTCTTTTAATATTATTATGGATCTAAACCCTAGTATATTTTGACTCTCTCTCTCTCCACAAGAAAGACAATCTTTCATCGATCCCGAGCACCTCTTAACACTAGTCAACCCATCACTCTCCTCATCATGACTCCTAATGAAGCTTTCTTTTTCTTTTTCACTTTACCAAGATCAGTAAATTATTAACCCCATCTCCCTATGTCCATTCCACATGTTATTACAATTTCTGCAGTTTTACTAAATGCAGACAAACCTAAGCTATATGATGTACATAATAGGAGGTACTCCAAATTTTCATCCAAATGCCCTAAGATAATTATTGTGGGTCTATCATGACACATTTAAACTAAATCCAGAGACTTGTAATTTTCCTAATTAATCTAGCATTTATTAAATTCTCTTTCTCTCTCTATCACTTCTCTTGGACCTTGAGAAAGAAGGAGAAGAAGTAATAGAGAGGAAGGAGAAGGCTGGTTCAACCCTCATGAAAAGTTTGGAAGGAGTTTTTTGGTCTGATTCACGAGCCGAGGTTTTATCAGTGGAGATAAAGGTTTTGCAAACACTTCCATCTGGATCTCTTGCAAATTCATGGCTCCTAAGCGATCGATAAGGATAACGATCTTCCTTCTTGGACAAGTGAAGTCCTTATTTGACATGTGCTTGAAAACCCTCACGAATTGGTGAAGAACAGGAAGTTTCAAGGGGGTTGATGATCAGTGATTTCACCGGTAGTAGATTTGCTTATAGAATTTAGAATCGAAGTACAGAATAGGTATGTTGTGTGATGCCCATCCAGGCAGGTTGTTCTGGATTTGTGTGATGATTGATTTGTGTGTCAGAGAAGACTCTAGGGGTAAACATGTTGTTTTACGAAGTATTGGGGTGTGTGGCTTGTTATTGGTAGTATTAGAGGTGTGCTCCAGGAAAACACCCGTATTTGGGGCAGGATTGTTCTAGTTCTATCAAATACTTCCGGAGGTAGTGCTACCGCTGGAGGTAGCTCCCAAGGAGCTTTTGATTGTGATTGCAAGCCCATGTCCTCGTGTGTAGCATATGGAGCTGAGTGCTTAGGGTGCCCAACTATGGGGACAAGGTAGTGAGTAGCAGTGGTTTTATGGCTTTATCTTCTTTATCTTGATCAACACTTGAAATATCTCCTTTAAAATAGCTTGCTTGATCAAGAAAAACTTGTGACAGAAAAGGGTCCTTCACAAAAGAAGTTGTTGAATAAAATCAAGAAGGAATTTTTCTCTGAATGATGCATTAGTGATCGAAAGATGAAAATACTTGAAGTCTTGATCACTGCTACAGAACTTTCACTGAAGACTTAAGATAATTTCAAAGGCTAGTACTCAGTTGAAAAAGCAAAAAAATTCATGTTCTCTTGAAATCTCTAAGTCCTTCTTTTACACAAGACTTGGCTAAATGAGGAAAAACAGATGTTACTTTTGATTCTCTAACGGCTAGATTGATTTTCCTTTGATGAATGATATATTATGAAAGTTCAACTGACCAAATATAATTCTATATAAGGAAGACTATCAGAATATACTTATTCTTGTCAAATTCTCTTTCAAACGCCCAGCAGATACTTTAGGAAATAATCCTCCTTTGGAATAAACAAAGACTATCAGAAACCCGATATTAAATAAGATTTTTGGAAAGAAAAAATATTTTCTCGTAAATGAGAATATTTCTTCAGACTGGCCGACACTTGAAGTATACAGCAAAATCCTGCTTTTTATTCTTACTTGATATTCGGCATATCTGTGCCTAAATTCAAGGTTATATCTTTGGTGCCACGTGTCAGATCGGGGAGAAATTGAGCTATGTGACCATGACATGATGTCATAACTAAGTCTAATAACACTAATGAAATTTACATGGATAGCCCTTAACCCATATAAGACTTATTTATATAAGGAAACTTCTGACACTTAGCCATTTCAGACTGCTCAAAAGCTTCTGTCGGCTTGCAGTCGATCTAGCTTGAAGATGAACTAAGGGTTCTCGAGGCACGGTGACAGCACGCTATGAACTTTTATATTTAAAATATTTTTTGGTCACTAG